>OX438533.1:23014424-24214424 GCA_949316355.1 Bruchidius siliquastri
CCTCTACCTAATTGCACGGCAAGGCAGCAGTTTGAAGCTAAATAAACGTCTATAGACTTGAAAATTACCGTAACTGCTAACTAAGCATCAGTAGCAGATGCAAAATTAGTAGTTGTCAGCTCTTATCAGAGAAGGGATGCATATGGTTAATCAATGCGAACTCAATTTTTCCAGTGGACCTTGTGGCAAATTTGATTTCACTGTGCTTGCATTTTTTTTATATATGTAACCTCACGCAGAGGCAGTTAGCCTATCGCGCTTCATAAACTCTGCGCAAGGGTAAATGTCTATTCACATTGACTTTGAAACGCTGTACATTTTAACCATCGGGGAACAAAGTCCCTCGCAGCTCATTCCACAAAGCCGACGTTCCCGAAAAGAAGTACTTTTGGAACAGGCCTGTTCGAGGCGCTATAAGCTCGACTTGGTGAGGATGCGTCCGATGAGCTCCTCCAGTATTTGCTGTACTGGCGACTCTTGGAGTTATTATGCGAGACAGCCCGGGCGAACATCTGCCATGATAATATCCATAGAATAGGGACAGATCAGCCACCCTTCTTCGATGTTCCAGACTGTGGAGGTCGTTTGTGAAGTAAGGTGCATCCACTAGCCGTATTGCTCGCTTCTGTATTGTGTCCAGAAGCTATGGTCTGATCGGGGTCTTGTAGCACTAGCTGTTCCGGAGAATATAATTTTCTAGAGCGTGGATATAGTAGTATGTGTTATTCCTTCAATCAGCTTGATCCATAAACGTCTTGTTCAGAAGTTTTTGCCAGTCATATATATGCTTTTTGGTGCATTTACGTACCTAGCCTAAACACCAAACATAACTTCACATAACACTAGCATTCGCCTATAGTAATTTTCTGAACTTGGTGTATGATAAGATAAAGACTTTAGGAAGTTGAGGCCAAAAGGAATGAGGTAGCAAAATTTTATTAAAAAATGAAAAGTTATTTGAGACTGCATATATTTTTAATTCATTTTTAGTTCTATGCTATGCTTTACCCATAGTGCAATCTAAATTTTTAACATTCAATTAGTTCTAAACAGTTGACAAATCAACCGTTCGGAACTTCGTCTTTCAAAATTCCTTGAATTTACGATCAGGAAATTTCTAATTTTCTAATCTATCGAAAACTCATTTTCACACATTCACACAATCTTCAAAGTAAAACCACCACATAAGTATCAAAGCTATAATAGAAAAGCAAGCGTGAAATCAAGAGCTAATGGAAACTGACTGATTTTTAGTGGTGAGATATACTTGAGAATGTGGTCGATATGATATCTTAAAACATATGAATCTCAGTTACAATAGGGTTACAATAGGGTTTGATCAAAGTCAGATAGGATGAAATATAGATCTGTTCAAACTGCGACTCTGTAAGCAGACATCTGTATTCAGCTATGAATGACAACTTTCATTAGCTCGTCCACTTATCTGCAAATTTGCACATATTTCAGTTACGTAAAGCTCAAGATATGCAATTTAGTGCTGCTAAAAAATTGTTGTAATTCTGAAACATCCAAGAATTCAGATGGGAAGACGGTTATTTAGAAAGTTTAGCCTCTCAGATAACTTGTAATATATTTGATACCATATACTTCTAACATGTAAGATTAGTATATGAATTCCACATGGTACGAAAACTTTACCTGTCTTCAGATTTTTTCGGATCAATACTTTATATCAAGGACATTCGTAATTAATTACTTCTTCTGAAAAAATGCATTTTATTAACTGCATTAGATATTTTTTGGTAATAGTGTTTGTTTGTATTAGACAGTAAGGCAAAATGCTTTCGTTTGACAATTTTGTAAATATGGGAAAGTTCCTTTAAATTCTCACAAGATATCTCAACAATCTTGTTAACCCATATATTATTAAATACATGTTAACTGTGTTTAGGAAAATTTGTTCTGAAATTGCGAAAATAATCATATTATAAGTGTAGCCAAATGTAATATTGCAGTCTGTGATTTGGAAAAAGTCGACCGAAATTTAGCCAATATAGCATTCTTAGAACCTATTAGCATTTGTCTCATTTATGAAATTCGTACTAGTACAGGCTCTTCGATTAATCACATGAGGTCAAAAAAAGGGAGAGAGGCTTTAGACTACATCACGATTGATCACGATAAGGGGGGGGGGAGAGTGTAAGTGTAAGTATGCCCGATAATACCTTGCTTATAAAAAAATCTGAATTCTTTAATATAAGTTATATTAGACAGGGAAGGTGCGTCAGCTTAAAACGTCAACACGTATCATTACGTAATTAATGGACGACCACAATTTGTCTGCAGTTGTACGTCGACTTCAAGTTATCACATCATGTTATCACAGTGACAACAAATCGATACTGATGAACAGTCCATAGTATACACGCTTCCAGGCTGCCACATTCACTCTAATTTGTCTCGGCTTCAATACGATTAATAAAGAATTATGAAAGCATTATTTAACCTTTAATGATGGCTCCAAGCAGTTGACACAATACGTGTGGTATTATAAGTTTACTTAATATTCCGTCGGGTTACAGAATTATTGATTCACATACATAGGATTTCGAAATATTTATAATAATTTTTCTTACTCCTCAACTCAATACCTTTCTCATTAATTATCAATTGGCTCAGGAAATGATTGTATTATTGAGTGAAAATTGAAAGGCGTTGTCCTATTTTTATTCATATAATTTTCACTTTCAACGTATTCTTGAAGCTTGCGACCAGCATAACTGGCAGCAATGCAAATGATGCAAACCAGGTGACGAGGTCTCCTGAAACAGAACCCGAATGGATTTGGAATGTTCGTCACTATGAAACGCTTATTTCTCTCATTGTTTTAGCTTAAGGTCTGGCTGATTGCCGCTATACCACCCTTAGGTGAGTCCTGTAAAAATTCTTATATTTTACGCGCCAGCGCTACAGCATAGAGGGACGCCACTGCCTGCAGAGGAATTTCACCAAGAATTCGAGTATGTTGGTAGAGCAAAATGGCCCTGCTAATAGTATTCGGTAACTGGGACATGGAGAATATTTTGAACGCCTGCGGGAGCAAGGCTTGTACCGACGGAGAGACTAATTCGGTAGTTTTCAAACGCTAGTTTCTAACTATGGAGGGCATCAAATTTTCAACAATGTACATGGCGAAGCTTATCAGTGCTAACATGAACTAGCAGATTGCAACAAATTGTAATTACAGGATCTTCTTGTTCTAGTTATATCAAGAGTGCTACAAAATCGTACATATACATTTATTCTGAATTTCCTTCTTACGAATATATCATGCATAAAGTACATATTAATCATCATTTCATTAGTCTTACGCCTATTTTGATTTTTTTTAAATTGGGTCTGATAGATGTAATATAAAATAGCAGCAATGCTTCCTTGTAATCCAGAGATCATTTTACTTCCATGCACGACAATTATTGTAATTGTGAAGGACGTTGACTGAGATAATACATTTTTTGAAAGTCTAATTGTCTCTACATTACAGCTCATTTCTGTCCGTGTTCATTGCAGTCTGTCTGTCTATCTGTTCGTTAGCATTCTTGTTATCTCAGTAGTAGTAGTAGTAGTAGTAGTAGGCTGCCTACTTTTTTAAATCGATACATTGTAGGTGAATTAAGATGCATAAAAGATAACTCATCAGAACCTCGTTGTTTATATGTTCTTCGGGTTTTAAATCATTGCGTTTTTGTCTGCGACCTTTTGGCATTTTTATCATCGCGTAATCACGGTAATAGTACATAAAGCCTCATTTTTACACATGTTAACTCTTAAATAATTAGTAGTAGTTCGTAGTCAAGAAATGATTTTGGGAAATTCAGAGAAACATTGAACGATAATGTTTATATATTTTAGAAGATTAAGAGCAAAGTATAACAAGCATACGGATCCATTTTTTGGTCCATAAGTAATTTTTTATATATATTATAATCAAACTTATGATATGAATTAGAAGTTACTATGACCAATCTGCTTCAAAGCTTCATTACAACTCTTATTCTTGTATTCCTTTTTTTATGCTTCTGGGGTCCTTGTTTATTTTTCACACACAAAAAAATACATTTTGAGGGGTTGCGAACTGATGCAGTTACACTAAACAAAGTACATAATTATGTATCGTTGCGCATATCCCGAGAATTTGGTTACGTAACATAATCACCCTGATAAACATTCCTAGTGCTAACAAGCGCTAATAACAGTGCTTTAAAAAACAATAATAATAAATTATTGATTCCAACTATCCCAAAATCCAGAAATCATTCACTAGCCACTCGATAGCTGCTCATGATCTAAATCATAAATCAAATGTAGATCCAGTAAGTACACATCATAAATCTGCAACTGATCACAGCTGTCCCAGTCTGCTGAAATGACAGATAATAGTTACTGTTATGCATAGACAGATTTGCTGAATTTCAATTGTATGCATACAGTTAAGAGGTGAAATCAATACTGTAGTAGTTGCTGTGGGATTCTGCTGGGGTTTCCGCATTCCTATCTTTGCATAAATTCAATATAGCCTTGGCATCTAATTAAAGAACTGTTTGAAATCTTTTACAACTGTATGCCAGTTTGATTACAATCGTAGAATCTTAAGAACAAGATCACTTTAAAAAATTTAATAATCAGTTTTGGAATGTGCGAAATTAAATTGAACTCTCTTAATTTAAAGGTTACCCAAACTTCTGTGCGATACAAAACCTATGCATGTCATGTGAGTCTATTCTTCTAAATTACCTTCTGCTCTTACGGGGATATCTGTTATCACTAGTATTCATCATGTAAAAGAACATAAGTATATATTAGCAAGCAATGAACATATTTTCATAACTTAATTGATATCATGCAGAAAAATCACTTCACCTATGATCTATATTCAGAAATATATTATTTTAGTCCGCATTAAGCCACTCGAGAGTATGTGTGTGTGTGAGTAGGTGTTATTGCCAAGTCTGATGGCTGATCACATTTTAGAATAGTCGTCATTGATTATTTGATACGTTTAGCCTGTTTCCAAATACACTGGTAAGACTTTCAGCCTCTTCACTGTGTCCAACACCAAACACATTCATCGTCATCTCTTTGATGGTGCAACACTGTATCATGTCTTTTGGAATGTGGTGGTGGTTACTGCCATTCTTGGGACCTTATTCTGGAACCTCATAACTGGGTGCATAATATGTCGAAATCGGATTCAATATAGTATTTTAGAGCTTGTTGCCCAATTTTGCTTGACTATCATACCCAATACACATTGGAGTTTCGCTTGTATAAGTTCCTTTTTCCTGGCAGTGTGCATTTGACATGTATGTTTCCAGTGTGAGTAGATTCTGAGATATTTTACATGATTCGAATATGGATTTAGTTTATTTTGATAGTCACTAGTGAGTAAAATTTCTCATATATCATTTCATGACTCGTCCTCAGGTTTGCCGGAATATAGATCTGCTGTACATTAGGATTAGAGTGCTCATTTGTAAAGGTCCTGAGCAAGTAAACTTGATAGCTTTGATGTTATTTTCATGTTTGACATAATTATTTGCTAATCAAATACAATTATATAGTAAAGTTAATGAAGATATTGAGAAAGCAGATGATCATTACCATATATCGTTAAATTCTGGATTTATTTTATTCACAATTTTTTATTAAACAGAACATTATTTTGTTAAAAGGTCATAGGTGTAGCTTAAGATGCAATATGTAACCAACTTAAGGAACCAATGGAAACACCAAAATTAAATATGATTGTTTCAAGAGTACAACTTGAGATCAATAAATGGTGAATGTGCTAGATATACTGCAGTGTGCACACCCACCTATATTTCAAAAATATAAAAATCGTATTTGCCCCTTAATAAGATCACGCCGATTGCATTGCATGCTAAATTTGGTTTCAATAGAAATGAAAGGTCATTGCGCTTTATCTGCATTTTATTTTTAATGGTCGCATATGTTTGAGAAAATAGCTTCACTAACGTTTTGGCTTTCTCTGAAGCTTCTGTCGCGGTATAAAATATAGAAATAGCCATCGTCTTTTTTGACTGATGTTTCATCGACAAGTCAATGATCCATCCATTTTTCATCTGACAGAGAAAATATTACATTCTAGATGTGTCCCTTTTTTGAACTATCAGCGACTTTCAAGCGATTGTAATGGTAGTTTCAAGCCCAATGATTTGATAAGCTGTCACGGCTGTGACCAAGTTTTTATGATTGAGGTTGAGAAAATAAGACCAAAGCGAACTTTTTCATCTAGAGCAACAAATATAGGGGTAAAAACTAACTGGACGAGTTGAACGGGAGAGTTTTGAAGAAATAACTATATAATTATGGAGATGGAAGTCGATTAACAAACTCATTTGACGCTCGAAGTTTACAGAGCCTTAATTATTAACAACTCTCTCATCTTTTAAGATTTTCTAGTACGCAGTAAATTTGTGATAATAGGGATTTCTGTTTTTATGTCAAACTGGATTTCATTATGATGATACAAAAAAATAAAGCTTTGTATCAGCCTTAAGCTTTGTTTCGAGAAACAGAAATAAAAGCACTTATGACAAAAAAATTAAATATTTTCTTTATCTACATGTTTTGGCTTTCCTTTTTCAGAATACCAAAGTGATGATCTGGTGTAAATATTCTAACAACTAGTTCGAAAAGTTATGTTGTTAAAATAGACGATTTTTGCGTTATCCGACATGAAGTGATTTGAAGGAGCTGTGCTTAGTCGAGAACCATTTTACTTTCAACACTTATTTCAAAAGACACGCTCCAGCTAAGAGGAGCTAGAAATCAAAAATACCATGAGATAAATAATCCGCATATACAGTTACATGCGCAACATCTGTTAATCATATTACGCCAGTCATTTAATACACTCTAGTTCGCAGAAAGTCAGCTGGTTATGAATTTTTAACATGTTGTTATGGTTCATATTAGCAATTTAAAACTTAATTTGCAGCTGAAACACTGCCTGGTGGTGGGGGAAAAATCACGATATTTTCAGACTTTTTTCAGTTTTTGGGTAATAACTTGTAAATAATAAATCCTACCTTAGGATATAATCCTCTAGCACATAAAATTTCCTACATTCAGAAATTAATAGCGATTTTGTGGGGCCAACAAATCTTGACATACAGGTCTTTCGACTTGCTCCTTATTATGAGCAAAAAGTCGATAATATCCATATTACAAATAAAATCACTAGGTATGAAGGTGTAGTATAGTTATTTATGGAAACAAATACAAAGCAAAGATTGTAGACTTAACTATTCTCTGGTTATATTATAAACATGTCAATAACTGGCTAAATCAGATATTTCACAAAATAGAGCCCGAGGATTTGTTGAGTTGTGAATAAAGGGTAGTAAAACGAATAGCACAACGTAACAATATGGCACTATACTTGATTTATATTCATGTAATGGATGTTTCCTATTTTTTTTCTTTTAAAAAAAGTGAATTCATGGAAATTTCGTTAATAGCTTGCATTTCTTTCATAAGCACAAAACAGTGATGGCAGTAAACAATCTCAAAACGAAATTTTTTGAATGACCGAACCCCTCGTAAATTACGTTGTTTTAGATTTAGGCATATATAAAGTTTCATACCTGTAACTTTCTCCATCACCCTGCATTTCTCGTATACGCCTGTTGAGTAGTACTGTAATCCAATTCTTTCCACGTACAAACTGAATTTGAAAATAAATTATACAGTCCAATAAGTCAAACAATTCCATCCGAGAGCCACATCGACAATGCGAAAATCCTGTTATTGGAATTTTTCTGTGCCTAACGTTCCAAGCGAAAGCGTCAACTATAAAAAACTGACATTCAGAGCATATTTAAACAAAGTATTACCAGGCTTCAATGGACATATCTCTGTACAATATGAAATTGTTACTATACGAGTATGTGACACAGTATTTTTTTTAAATTACCATATCAATGTTGACACAGTCGTCGAAATTGTATACTGAACTGTAAATTGAAATTGACGACGTTTTCATTAATCTGTTTTAAATTTTTGCGCCCTTACAATGTTCAATAACTAACATACTCGTAAATAAATAAATGATACCCACCATTTCCAACTCTGTATCTTCCTCAAAATTGCGCGACAAAACTTCGAACATGCTGATAGGAGATAATAAGCAAAAATATTTTCGTAACACTGCTTGACCGCCTGACTGAAAACAATCGAGAAGCTATAAAGCATTGCTTTCTTGGAAATCTAGACATCTACTCAACATTCGGTGACTTAGAAGCTGTACCAAAGACGCAGAATCCATAATTCAAAATGGAATTCGTTTGTCATAAGATTAGTATTACCTAAAGTCTAAGACAAGTATGTTGTATATCACTTACTATATTATTATATAAAATATATATACATGAAATTAAAAATGTAGAAGAATGGGCTTTTATGTAACTGATGAGCTTTTACATAACTGTTATTCGCAATCGACCAGCTGATATTGGCCTAAAAATTAATATGACGAAAAGTATCTTTGTGTAGGCACCAATAGATCCAACTACTGAAAAATTGCAGGTAATTTAAATATATAGGTAGTCATATTACGTCGATCGGAATAAGTGACAAAATCGGACAACCAAAGACAAGATAATCACCTAAACACTAAATGGACTGTTAGCAAAAGTGAAACTAAACACAAAAATGCAAATCTACTTAGTAATCCTTGAAACTATTGCTTCGTATGCTTTAGAATGCTACGAATCTACCAGGCAACATAAAAAGAAACTATGAGTTCTGCAAATGGGCTAATTACGAAGAGCGTGCAGAATATCCCGTGTGGAGCACATTCTAAATGACGAAGTGGAAAGTATATCTTTAATAAAGAAAAACATAATGGATAGAGTTGAAACAAGACAGATAATCTTGTGTGGACATGTGATGAGAATGGATGATAAGAGATGGCTCATGGATATCTCTGTATCACACCCTAACAGCCAGAAGGAAAAGGGAAATAATGACGGCATCAGGGGCATGTTTACAGCATTATAGGACCGAGAGATGCCCCGGCCTCTTAGAATCTTGATAACGGTACATTTTCCTTTCCAAGGCCGCTATCCAGATATGAGATGCATGCTCCCACCTTTTATAAACTCCAATACTACGATGCTCCCGCCTCAATTTTATTAGGTAGCAGGGACCTCTAATGTCGTCACCATGGATACCTCGCCTCCATTCTTGACCACAACGTGCTTACAAGAGACAATCGACTGGCGACTGGACACGGTGTATCAGGAGACACTTCGTTGGATACAACTATGGATACAATTTCCAACGTAGCGCCTGACACGAAACCACTAACTTTGTGAAGTGTCCACGCTTACAATGAGCAACTCGAATAATGTTGATATAAAAAGGGCAAGGGTTACTCTTATCGCAGATTTATGACCTTTAAATTACATATTAGACTACCACATATACGCAGAAAATTTGAAAAACTCTAAAATATATGGTTATCTAAAATATCGCAGCGAACCTGGTATGAAGGGTAACATTATTTATTATATGTGTGTCAACTAATGAATTAAAAATGATAACAAGGTTATTAATAAACAAGATTAAAAAACGGGTCGGAAAAAGCAAAACAGTGTTTTTTGGCATAAATTACTCACCTCGCATTCTGCGATATCAAAATAAACAGGGCGTTGCACCAGAAAATACTTTCGATATTGAGATAATGAGATTCGTTGCAAATGTAATGCTTCATGTTCATTGAATCAATAAATTGTTGCGTTTTAAGAATCTGATATGTTAACTTGCTTTTTTGAGAAAGTACTCCGGTACTTATGAAAGGAAAGTTAAATAAAATCATTCAAGTATCTACTTGCCGCCACTTCAGGGCAGTAGGTTAGCATCTGATATGGTCCAGGTTCACAAATTACTACGTTAGCTCATTATATCTCGAAAACAAAAGACCATAACATCTGTTGATATGTTCCTTTTACTTCAACGCACGTTGTGATCACAAATTTCATAATTTGAGATACAGCGTTTTTCGGATGTTGTGATAATATATGTAGAATAGAGATCCATGGCGTCAGTCTTTCTATCGGTCCGTTTGTATGCATCTAGCACTTTTGATTCTTCTCTTATCAGCTAAGTAGATTTCGATTTTTGCTGACGTCACAAGAATCATATACTCAATATTGAAACCCTACGACACAAAACATGCAAAATGCATTTTATATATCAAAAATCGCATTCTCGTTTAAAATAATTCTATCAATGACAGATGCAGTAAATGTCCACCGTCAAACGCTATAAAAAGTATGAGTGGGTTGCGAAGTATTGAGTCAATCTACTAGTCTTTTATCTACCCCTGTAAGACACTAATGAGTTCTTCATCATCTTCCCACACTTTTCCGCTCAACACTTTTTCGACATCGTACGTAGGGCCTAATAGTTTTCTAACTGATAATAATACCGAAATTGATGGTTTTCCCCTCCAGCTCAAGCGATGGCGCGTCTGAAGGCGGATGTTCGGTATTTTTCAAAACACCCGTCTGTTTTCTGATTATTTTTGCCATTTTTCTCCTGGTGCGTGAATAAGATTTGTTCTGAGTACATCGCGACTCTTCCATACTAAGGATGTTAGAATATTGATTACAGAGTTATCCAAAAGTAAATTCATATTTTGAAATTACTATGATAGCTTTATTATATAGATGAAAATACTATTTTGGAATTTAATATTTTGGAACTTTTTCACTTTACATATTTGATACCGCCATTTCTTGGTAGGCGATAATTATAATATGGGCAATAACTAATGTTGCTACTTTTTTCGCATATTTTAGAGAAAATAGCTTCACTAACAATCCGGCTGCCTCTGAAGTTCCTGTCGCAGTATAAAGTGAGGAAATATTAGAATCAGGCATCACATCTTACTTGACATTCTGCGCAGTAGATTTGTTATTACAGCATGGTTTGGTTTTATGTCAAGCTAGACCTCAATCTCGTCATTCATAAAACAGTAATAATTTCAACGACAAATGTAATAAATGTCAACCGCCAACCGCTATAAAGGAAATAAATGGGTGGAAAATTTTGTATCGATCTACTTGTCTGTAGTATAGTAATGGGTTCTTCATCAACTTTTCACATTTCGTTCAATATTTTTTTCAACACTCTGTTTCGTACAGGTTATGAATTCGGAACGATTGACTAACTGGTAAAAAGTGGGAAATTGATGGTTTTTCCCTTCGACTAAAGCGATGGCCGATGTCCTGCATTTTTCAAAGCAAGGCGTCGTATCTTTTTATTATTTTCTCCATTTTGCTCTTTTGCGTGATAGACACTTAAATAATAATAGACTGCTAGTAGGACGGCGCAAAGCTTACTCTCAGAAACAAGAGTTATTTTGGTTAGGTCTTGACTATTCCATATTCAACATGTTAGAGTATTCACTACGGAATTATCTAAGTCTTGTTTCACAGCTTGAAATTATCATGAAACTATTAATAAATTGAATACAGCAGATTTTTCACATAACCTATATATTTGATAACCCTATTTCTTACATTGTTCCGATTTTGATGGAATTTGGGGAAGGACTTAATATGGGCACGGCATAATACTTACTACATTCTGAGATATATTTGAGAATATAGCTTCAGTAACGTTTCGGTTGCCACTGAGGTTCCTCTTGCAACAAAATATAGATATATTATTAATTATTAATAACAGACCTTCCACATTTTTATAGTACTTCCACTTACTGTGGCCGTATAACCTGTTAAATAAACATCATCACCTCAGCGACATATTTTCTTTTCCCATGGTAAATCGTTCATCGACAATTCATCGTTGTTTTAGTGAAATTCTCTGTCATACATCGCTGGTTTTATGTCAGGCTGAACCTCATGATACAGCCATGAGAGATGGAAAACAAGTCAGCTGCCGACAGCTGTAAAAACATGAATAGATGGAAAGCGATCTTACGGGCTTTTTACCCACCCTCTAGTAAACTAATAGGCTCTTTATCATCTTTTCACTTTTTCACGCAACATTTCCGTTCCTACAGGTTATGCGAGTGAAATTTGAATGGTTTTTCCCTTCGACTCAAGCGATGCCGCTTCTAGAGGCGAATGTCCAACATTTTTCAAGGAGCGCGCTGAAATCCTACTTCTTAGGAATAAGACCTTATCTGGTTAGATCGTGACAATTTCATAGTCAATATGTTGGTGTATCCATTACGAAATACAACATAACTAGGAGTAACCAGTCTCCAGTATATTGTTTTATTACTACTTTCGTTGACCAAAAATTTCCAAAAAATGCAAGAAATAAGCAATTTCAGTTGGAGACCCTACAAATTCTGATTGAGTTCTTATATATCAAAGTATTATTTTCCCAAGCGAATTAAAGCATGAAAATTATTTAGATAATATACTTCACTACATTTTTCTAAATCGTGTATTGCTAATTTATATTTCAAAAACACTCACTAGTTGCTCATAGTGTGTCATATCCCACCACTACACCTACGCGGAGTAAAGTCAAGACATACTTCACTTATGGAGACATAAAATAGGCAAGATACCGGCTTTGTTCTCACTGAATCGTGGTGAAGGGAATGGGAAGATAAGACACCATTCCCTGCTCGCAATATACTCAGCCTAACGGACAAACCACCGAAATTCGACTTACCCTGCAAAATATCGTGTAACCTTAACAGGATTAGGACATCATGCGGTCGATGTACTGGCTTTCTATACAAATGGGTCAAATCATCTGCGTCATGGTGGGACTGTGTAAACACGAATGCCCCCTAAGATCTTAATCTGGTCAACCAATAGATTTACTGAGTGGGACACACAGTTCAATTAAATATATATCGAATGTTTTATATATGGGCAGGATTATCCACTGACGTCTATAATGAACTCAGGACTAGCCGGTGGCTACGCGACAGAATTTTTGCTTTATATATATATTTTTTTATATTACTGTTATAATTCGTAATATCAGTAATTTTTATATGCCAAAGAATAAACAAAATTATAATAATAATACAAAATGTGTACTATTGATTAAGTTACTCTAAGTAAATACCTCTAAGAGCTAATTCAATTAGAATGCCTTTTAGATTTCACCTAGTTTATCACATCTAATTAGTTAGGAACTTTGGAGGTGTTTCTCTCACAAATACTCTTCCAAACAGAGACAGATGAGGAGTCGACGCTAGGCGTATAATAAACCGTTGGCTTGTTATTTAATTCAAACATGCTTTGTTTCTTATTTACTTTTGTACGTACTTGTCAAAGGATTCGAAATCATCGCCAGTTATTCCTAAAAAATATATGCATAGACTATTCTGTCAGAAATGGAGAATATATACTAGATGTATAGATTATTTCGGAGAGATTTTGGGAATCCTGAACCTGCTGTCATTTTTGAGTAGCTGAAAATAAAAAGCCATACACATTTACATAGTGGGGAAATATTTTATCATTACACCACTATTGTTACTGGTTACTTCGGATATATTACTCCTTATATACAATTAAACAAATAGTTAACTCGATTTCATCATTTATCGTCTTTGTAAAGACAAACTTATGCAATGACACTGAGCCGTACGGATTTTAGAAAAGCAAATTGAAGAAGTGTGATGAATATTAGTCTTATAAAACGCCAGAAGGTAAGTACGTTTCCCATTAGGGTGAAATACTTTGGAACTACCATGTATGTTGCATTCAATTCGAATCTTCATTTAGAAAAGACAAAAACGGCATCAAGTAGAGTGACTGCACGGAACCTTATCTGTTATAAATAATTATTTGGATCGATTTTAATGTTTTATAGTCTCAAATTTTTCCAAAGTTTTCCAAAATGTCCATTATTGCCAATATTCCAAAATCACTTCCAAGTGACAAAGAGACATTTCTATTTATGCGCCCATATTTATACAGACATTTTTGTTTTTCCTTCTAGGGAGCAATGATGAATGTACCCAAATTGATTTTTGCTAATGACATTCATGCCGAATCGCCAACACCCTGTATGCATTTGGTGCTCTATCTATTTTGCTAGCCGATAGGCGTTGGATTTTTCATTCTTTAGGGATTTGCCATTTAGAATGCTCGATGTAAATCGACTGACGGGAAAGAACAGCAGGTGTTATTTGCAAAAACCACAGCCGACTGTTTCACACAAGCTGTGTTATTGAATGGATTCACTGATGGGAAAGCAATAAAACACTCCAGATTGTATGGATGTTGTAGCTGCTCAGAGTGATTTTTCACTTCCTACGCACACGAGAATGTATTAATGTGACTGGAAAAAGCTCCGAATTTGGTATATAATCACTTTTCTGTTATATTATGCCTATAACAAGGAAGTCCATTTCGCTCATCTCTGTCAGTCTGTCTATTGGCGTTCTTATCACCACTTAACCTGAGTAACTGTTGCACAGATTTTGATGAAATTTGAGGAAGGGTATGATATGGGCACGTAGTACGTCGAGTTGATGTTTATACTCTATTCTTTGGTCATATTTAAAGAACTAATAATGAAACTTTTATTTTTATTTCTCGGGTATTAAATTATTCTATAGTGAAGAACTTTTTCTGTGAGGTTCAATAATTTCTTATCCATTTCAGGCCAGTGGGATAAAATTCAATCATGTCATTTCTATGAATGGATGTCAGTTGAATAGATAGAAGAGTCAGATAACTACCCTGACCAATAAATCACATGCTGATCTGCCAGGCATGGATATGGAGGGACTCAATATTCATCTACCATGAGGCTTCTGGGGATTGACATCAACGATTATATGTCTTGGCATGATCATGCTGCTATTTCGGTGTCCCACAAGCTGGGTGTTCTCTTCCACGCCTGAGAATGGTGGTCACAGGAGCAGTTACTACTATTCTACAAGACTTAGAACAGACTATTACTGCTCACATGTGTCAGGATGTGATCTGAAACACTCTTCAGCATACTAGAGTAACGAGTAGTACGCCTAAGTGCAGGCGGCTGACCTTACAAAGCACATTTGAAGTCAACATCTATGAAAAGTAACTGACCTGTCCCTGTTCCATAAATTCGACCATGGAAAATGTTAGCTATCTTCAGTATCTCCAATAATAATACCAAGAATAATCGATTCAGTGAATACTAGAGGGGATCATTGAGTATATGCTCCCCAGGTTGAACTTCTAATACATCGAACGAGCTATCTAGGCCACTATAGGCTTTTCGCCTATATATAAAGTTATCCATTAAAAAGTATATAAATCAGGGCATACCATGGCCAAACTAATTTAAAGTATTATCACTACTATAATCGTGCTAATTAGTTTACCTCAATTTCTGCATGACTTCTTTGAGATCGTTTGAAATATGTATATATTCACCTATCACAGTTAATTTATATATAATTATATTGTCTGAATCTTATTTGAAATATAATCTATATCTTATATTTGTTCCATTTATTGAATAAATGGCGTACTTGCTAAACTGAACAAAAAAGGTTACTTTCCTAGAAAATAATATTCTGTTTATTCATTACTAATATGTACTTAATTGAAAAGTGTATGTCAATAAAGGGCTTCAACTCGATAAATATTTCTCAGTTGACTGCAGAAATTTGTTCAAAACTTTTACATTCCTACAAACGGCCCCGTGGATCAGACAGATTGTGGTGGTAACGAAACTATAAGGGCCATAGACTATACGCATGCATTTACATGGTAGAACGCTTCCATAATGCAGATACAATTATGTTACGATAATTTCACAGATAAAAATTCCACACTACTGAGGCTTTTTACTTCAGTCTAAAAACATCGTCAGACTATCAAGTTGACCCTTCAGACCAGCTACCTAGATTACCTCTAAACTATCTAAGTCCTAGTTCTAATATGAAAGTATAATTCTTAAATATAGATTGCTAGCTTCTGTTACATAATCTTCGATTTTATGTTTTCCTGTGTGTTCAAGAAATATAGTCTTTTAGCGACTGGATTTATATTAGGATTAAAAAAATTCCATAGATCACTTGAACCACCAAATGAACCACTGATGGCATATATGCACATAATAAAAACTGCGAGACAAAAAAGATACAAAACAATTACCTATTTTGGAATCATTTGCAATAAAATACAAAAAAGTCAACACCGTTAATGATAATTAAATAATGATGGCTAGATATGGCAAGACCCATAATGCAAGTGTAATTCATGGAGGCATAAGATTTTCCAAAGTACTTCAGAAATCCTAACTGGGAAAAATTTAACAAATATTTGTAAAATCTAAAATCTAGTTTTCAATACACCATGTTGATACAGCTATTTAATGAAAAACTAAATTTTTTCGAAAAACATATTTTGGGCCATAAAGGTGTAAGGTAAATCTGTCGTCAGCTTGCTATCACATGCAGCTATTTACTGATCCGTTTTGACTTGTAGGCATGACAAATTCACGATGCTACGTTGCCGAAAATCCTTTTTGCTGCAACATAGCCTACTGTATTCCATGAGTTTTTTCATTTGACGTGAAATTGAAATTTATGTTGGCATTCAGAAGCTAATTTTGAGCCTTTTATCAATACATTTTAATGTATTACTGTAAGATTTTTCGGTATCAACAACCAATACGTCCTCACCTTTGTAAATAGAGTCGGCAATATACATATTTGCGCTGAATACACACAAAAATATGTAATCAGAGAATTTAATAGAATATTATCAAAATATAGTAAATTGAATGTCAGATTTGAGAACATTAGTCTTATTCTCTTCCTATAATCCTAGCTCGCTAGCTTATAAATTACCTGAGTAGGTATCGTAAACAGTTTTGATAGTGTGGATTTTGGAATAAAGAGGAGGGCACCTAAGTGCAACCTTTGCTGAATCTCAAATAAGCAACCAGTAAAGAACATTCATATTAATACATGCAAAGTCTGAAGACTTACAGTGATTGTGAGAGGAACCTGGAAAGCTTCTTGTGATTCTTCAGCCCGTCCAGGAAATCCATCTTCCGTGGCTGCTGTCTCGTTCCGGAATATAGAAACAAGGATCAACAATGTTCAGCACAAACGTCGGTTTCCTTCGGAAGGAAATATATTAGACCCGTCACCGATCAACACACCACGCACTTCAGCTAATCACAAAACCTTCGTTGCATTATTTCTTTGGCTGAAATGAGAAATGAAGCCTATATAGGTAAGCGGTGGGAAATCTGGCAGTCCCTTGCGTGATAAACTGGTTCAGTTGTCTGCTTCTCATAAATTAATAACGTTCCTATGTTATCGAAAAAGTGTGACCTCCGTTTGTAACTCCGGAGTAACAGATAAAATGCTCCAGAAATTATGGCACCGCCTACATTAAAGTTTGAAGGCCGCGTCATGTAGGTTGACGTTGTACTTCCCACGCAGTGGTATCGCTTTGGAAATAAAGATTTGAATCAGTAGTTGTAGCTGTCGATCTTTTGTATATCAATGAAAAAATATTGAAACTACTAAAAGACCTTAAATCTTTTAGATTCAAAAATCTCAAGATTTCAAAGTAATTCAAAGTTCCGAGATTTCAAAACTTCAATTGAATTAAAAGTTCTGGAATCCGAAAATGATATTCAGTATATCACTGCACGTGAAATACAGCTGTCATTTTTTAAGTGCTGGTACTTATTTATTATCCTTATTCAATTAGAATTTAGTGATGCGTAATATTTGATAGCAGCTATTCAATAGTGTTAGATTTAACATGACAACCGTACAAAGGACTAGAACTATTATTTATACTTATTTATAATGCGTCCATTCAGTTTTTCTTAAACGGTAGACTACAATATATTTATTATAATGATACATAGCTCCTTAGTGCTCTGCTGCTACAATATCGATGTCTCAAAATGTACGGAATACTGCCGGGGTAAAAGTATGATGAAACGTCTCCTAGGATACTCTCTAACAAAATGATTAGGGGCTTCGGAAATGTCCAAAAAACGAGGTATCAGTCTTTGATTTTTCACGATAAATGTGCTGCCAGTGACCCGATTTTATAAACGTACACAGACAAACAGACCAACTCGAATGAGTGACATAGTTTTTCGTGATGTATATCTCATTAAACATCAAGAACATGGAATATCTCAAATTCGAAACTTTTCGCGATTACAATACATAATCTCCAATATTCGCGGGATGTAAACATGGTGACGCAGTACTTTGCACGCAATGGTATCAGATTGACATAAATATATTAAAAGCAAAAAAAAAAATTTAAACAAGCATTTATCAATATGCGCTGAAAATGGTAAAATAAATTTTTCCTTTAAAACTTTTACTATCAACTTATAACGTAATTACACAATTTATATGATATAAAAGCTTCTCGGTACTATTATTCACTTATTTTGAAAATCTTAAAAATTGAAGTCAATCAGGTCAAGTTATTTAATTTACTTATTTCTCTACACAGGTAAACCTCGCGACAAGCTTTTATATCATAAAAATTGTGTAATGACGTTATAAGTTGATAGCAAAAGTTTCAAAGGAAAAGTTCATTTTATTCTTTTCAGCGCATTTAAGTAAAAGCCTGTTTTAAATTTTTTTTACCTATTATTATTTTTTTACTTTTTAGCTATTGCTAGTCAGGTTGGCAAAAACCCCAGTACACCAAAATTTCAGATGGATTGGAGCAATGGAGCTTATGATCACCTTTTTTTCTTTAGTCTCACTTGATACCCATATTGTATGAGTGCCTTAAAAATAACTAGTCCGTCATATTAGATTTAGGGTGACGTCAATTCTTTTTTCGAGTTATTCTCAGCAAGCCCTTTCATTTGATGCCCATTTGTGGGAGTGCATTAAAAATAGCTAGTCCGCCATCTTGGCTGTTCCGCCATATTGGATTTAGAATGACGTCACACAGCTAACCATGCATTGACATCCAAACTAAGCGTTTATACTAAATTTCAGCTCAACTGTTGAACATATCTGCTTAAAAAATGATTCCACCCAACAAACATAGTTACATAGTTACATAAAAAATACATTGCAAGTTAAATAAAAGCTTGTTATAAAGATGTTAATTATAATAGATACATAAGTGGTTTCACTTAGCGATTAGCGGATGATATAATAATCCTGAGAAACAGCCACAGGATATGTTTTAGAGAAAATCATTGGAAAAATTGAAAAATAAATTCATTCAAATTCCAGTAACTTTAAATAGTTGTTGTTAAAGAAAAATCGGCACAAATTATCCACCATTTAGAAAAATAATTTACATTCACAAGTGAGTAAATGTGTCGATCTGAGTAATACATTAATTCATATTATGCAACATCACAGATTTCCTAGCATTCAATTGATTTTTTCATTCATTTCAATACTTGCTTCGCCAATAGGCGTGGGAAGTAAAAGACGACAGTGGCATAATGTTCATTCAATCCTGTAAGCAGAGTTTTCAAGTGTTGCTCTTTTCTGGTGATTTTGTATTATTCAAAAGTCACACTTTTTCACATACTTCAAAAACATAAATTGTTTTCTTTGTTCAAAAAGTACTACTGCATGTCATTCTTCTCTATCGAGACAGGGCAAGTTGTAATAAATAAATGAATGAATGAATAGAAGAGGAATTCCGATAGTCAGAATAATAAATGGATAGGACACTTAATGGGCCTTTTTGTGCCTCTATTGGTGCTAATATCCAAATCCCGCCTCTTCTGCAAAGCCAAAAGTACAATCGTGGGCTTTACTCATCTTCCGTCTTCTGGTCCCAGAACTCTGTGTGACCTCCTCTCCACCACATTTTGCAGATATGAGGCCAAACAAAACTCCTATTAAATAGAGGTGGCGTCTGGAGGTAATTGGACCTATCAAAAGTCCCACCAACAGTCTCAAGGCATCTCATGTCAAGAGAGACCAAGTTGTCATTCCCAAGCTCCCTATAAATGAGCCCAAGATAAGCAATCATTCTGAATGAAGATTTCGAAAATAATTTTATCTTCAACATCATTTCCAGCCAGTAGAAGATGTACCAATACTTAAAACTCAAGATATAGAGATTTGATTGCCTAGTTTATTCTTCGGAAGTGAAAACAAATTCAGTCATGATGAGGTAATATAATGAGTAGCTGGTTATAATCAGATCGAAACGGCGGACTTGAAATTAAAAACATTAAAACCAAAATCAATAACTTTGCCTCGTCTCTCAAAGCAATTCCAGATTAATGAAATTACTCTGAGAGCTTAGATTGCGGGTAGGAGATGCTAACAGATTACTTCGTTCTAAGTGAAATCAGGGAGAAAATACATATACACCGGTAGAGAAATCAGCACTCAATTGTAAGTACTGTATATTTGAATAACAGAACATATGTATAGATTAAATGTACTGCAATGTAGGCGTAGTCCTTATTCTGTCATATTTATTGATACAAATTATAGCATAATAGGTATTAATGTAATATGTTATTGAATGATTTGACCATCAGCTGTTGGTGAAGCTAAGTGTAATGCTGTTCGTATTAACTGAATATTGACTACCGAAATTATGTTTGTGTCGCAAGATATCGTCTGATCGTTATCCAATTCTATGCACTAAGATCAATTTTTCTTTCATTAGAAGCAAAACATTTCTTTGTCAACAGGATGTGAATGTCATTCAGCATAATCGGTAAGCTCAATGCTTTTATTTATTGTTGAGATTTTTGTGTTCTGGTTGGTTGAAGCAAACTTCAACGAAACATTCAACAACTTATAAACTTTTTATCAAAAGACATATTAAATTTCAGAATATCCTTAACATCATCGCTAGACCGAAAAACGTATAAAAATGATAATTTTCAAAAAAAGTTATACAACTAAAATGACTAGTTTATAGTGATCTATGCACTAACATTGTCAGAAGCTTTAGAATCATACAAAAATTAAGTTTCTCTTTTCCAAACTTTTTTTGAGCTACCGAAAAATTGCCTGAGCTTCCCAATAAGGTCTTGGAGATGTTGAAAAATCATCGGGTACTTGAAAGACATCACGACAAGAAGTTTTTTATTTTTGCGATCATATTATTTCATTAGATAATGTACCGGTAGTACAGTGAGATAATGATTGGGTATTTTCCAAGTCCATTCAATTCAGCGAAATGTAATGTTTGCCTGAGGTTTCTGGTCTGACTGAACTTGAAACCACTTTCTGTTCCAGTTGTCCGACACAATCCAACAAAAGTTTATCTAAACTTCGGAACAACGAAAAACGTCAGATAGCAAATTTAGTTTAGTTTTCATGAATAACGACACTGCTTTTAATTGAACATCACATCTCAACTGACATTAGATTCTGTTTGCTTTTACAGCTCCTAAAAGTTTTTAATGAGTAAAGAAAAAATTTAATATCCCAGCATTAGTTAATTAAATGTTGATAGCAGCGGCGCTGCAGCCTGTGAAAAATCCCAACATCGGAAACTCTGGAAAAAATATTTACTCATTTCAAATGAATCTTCACTACACAATCATTTAACAAAACCAAAGTATTTTGACTTGATGTCAATGTAACATGCTGTACAGAAAAAATATGATAATAGTTAGTGCTGATTACTAGCGAAAGTCACAAAACTTTTATTCAAATCTTTTGAATTGAAATCGTTTTGAGACGATTAAAACCATTGTTTCGAATTTTCATATGACATGATCAAAACATTTTTTTCCGATTAAATATATATTTAATCTAAGTTTTTTTCCTTTACTCAAAATATTTATGGTATATATTTTGATATATTTATTTT
This sequence comes from Bruchidius siliquastri, assembly GCA_949316355.1. NCBI lineage: Eukaryota > Metazoa > Arthropoda > Insecta > Coleoptera > Chrysomelidae > Bruchidius > Bruchidius siliquastri. The sequence continues at coordinate 23,036,222 of OX438533.1, forward strand.
ACACGTTCTCACAGCTGTGGTTACTTATATGTGTTATTATGTATTTATCAAATCACAGCAAACTTTGGTGGAATTTAAGCCAGTGGCGGCCGAGTAATGCTATAGTTATTTGAAGCTATAATAACGCGCGATTTAAAATCCTGTTTTATAGATAAGGTCTCACAAAGGCAAGAGAGGTTATCAAAAGTTTGATTTCGGACTTCCATTGTCTATAAAATTTTTGAGTATCACGACGTTTCGATTAAAGATAGAATATCAATCGAAACGTCGTGATACTCAAAAATTTTATAGACAATGGAAGTCCGAAATCAAACTTTTGATAAATCCACCTTGTCTACAAGTTTAAAACAACAGCAAAAGAGGTTATCGCTCCTCGGAAGTTCTGTGAGAGAAAAACTACACAAGACTAATCTAATTTTCCACAACGCCAAAATTCGGAAAAAGATTACTTTTGAGAGAGGCTGCTAGACGTTATTTGCATCGACAACTCGATTCAACATTCATCATAGTAGTCACTTTGCTGTACCAAAACTGTGAATGTCATTTGTAACGCATCTATTAGACATATTGCTATCTTTGTTCAATTAAATAAACTGTTTTTGATTTTCAAGAGGTGGTTATATTTCCTTGGACGCAAGTAAATTATAAAATATATTGAATAATTAAAACTTGTATTAAATTCTATTATCGCATGCCATTAAATGTCATATTAGGTCTTAAAATCCAACAAAATTTAATCGAATGCAATATATACGACATAGTGGTGGCAAAGTTGTTATCCTTTGATCACATTATAGTTAATACTATTTAATCCAGCTGATAACATGTTTATGTGTCAACATCGATAGTACATAATGGTAATGGCGACAAACTGTATTTATCGGATACATGGTAGCCCAGCATTTTCATGCCACCAGCAGCAATATTGCAGCATAATTTGCATAGGAGCATCATTAGCTGGAGCCACGTACAGTGGCAGGGACTTATTCAGTGTGAATCGATAACTTTAATACTCTTTAAGATATACGCGCAAAAAATGACTGGAACTTATTTCTGGCTTTGATCGTATACTACTATGAGCAATCAATGGTGAATTAAACTTGATTACGTAGGTGGACTGTAGAAGATAGCATCGATAACGATCTTCTATAGTATTGAGCGCAGAACAGAAGGTTCAGTAACATATTAAAGGAATATCCTTGGAAAGTACTGTTAAACCTTTATCATTCGAATACGAATAGATACGACATCCATATTCCTGGCCGTTAATTGAAATCACATTGGATAGGACGCGAACTTTAAACTATAAACAGACAAAAACTGAATTTGAAAACATTATAAGAGCCCAGCAACCTAGTTCACATCAGGTCAGACATCCAACACCTCAAACGAGCCTTTCCCCAAGATCCTTTGGAAGAACTGGGCGTGGTGAGATGAGGAAGTTCATCACCTGGCAGCTACAGGTTCAGCATTCTAAAGCCAATTTAAATGGCGATTTATCCTCTTTTATCGCTTCTAGAGCGTAAAAAGCTTTCTATCTTTGTCAAAGATTATATTAAAAAAAACTCTTAGTACAAGCTATCGTTACATGCTCGAATTTGACACATTTACATTATGTGATACTGGATCCGTATGCACAGCAATCACAAGCACACATGGCTAAAACTATCTTTATCTGACGTAGTTATGGTAGTAATTGTCTTATTTGGGTAGAATACCCAATACACATAAGCTGAATCACAAAGTAACGATATCACCCACACAGAAGCTTATGGTTCATCTGTAGGTTTTGAGAACATTGGTTAGACTTTTTCTTGCAGCCATAAACAAACAAACCGTGTCACAGTCTAGTGAGAAGTTGATGAGTGTATGTGATACAAGTCGGTTATGATGTTCACTGCCTCGCAAAAAGTAGCCATAATCTGGGGACAAACAACGGAATTTTTGATATTACGGCATCGATAATTTCACCAAGATCCTATTATATATAAATGGTTAACCCCATGACCAAAACATCATTCAAGTAAGAAATAAAACTCAAACAAATTTAAATAAACTTCCAGAAACATTGTGTGCTTATTCAACCATTCAGAATCAATTTATATGGTATAAAGTGCAGCGGTCCGTCCAGGTCTCTTGGCCTTGCTTTAGAAAATTAAAGAGATTATTTCAAACCCGTAATCTGTTTTAAGTGTAAGCATAACTTCTACTAGCGCAGTATGACATTAAAGCTATTGAAAGTAAACCATATATCAATTAAATTTGCAAAATTTTTAATGAGTTGGAATCAGTACCAGCTGACCCTGAGATTCAGTTGTCTCTCTTCGAGCAGAGGTTCAACAACTAATAAAAATCAGGCAATGAGAATCGCTGTAGCTGTTGCTGCACAAGTTGTGTTCAAAGACTGTTTTCATTTCTCTATACACTATCAACTACTTTATGCAGCGCCACTGATGATGTAGGCTAATTAGCTGCCATCGAATATTTTAAAGGGGTATCAGATCCCCTATTACTGTCAAGATCGCAGTCGGGCGACAGCCCTTTGTTCTGGAGGCGATGCAGTCGTGATTTGAACATTAGCCACTACTAGCTTATTAGATAGTCATTCATACTATCTGTAATGTCTACTTTAAAACTTGATAAATAGCCATTTATAATGACGTCATATCGGCCACAAAGTGGAAGACTGTATACAGTTCCATGCTGTGAATGATATACAAGGGTTTGATTCAACATATATGGACTGGATATTACAGTTAGACGTTATATCATTGAAAGACATAAAACCTAGATACATTATGGAGAAGGATCCATATTTACTACCTGGAGGAAAAGCGCTACATTTAACAATGCTTCCAGAAGCGAATTGAACAAATAACAATTAAATAATTTAAAAAATGTCATGCTGTTCGAGTTGTTAGAATTTCCAGTATTTTCAAGGCTCACCTCAAATTGATCAACTCTAAAATTTGTGCAAGAATTTCAATGAACCATTGCATGTACAATACAATGTCAATCTACTCTTTAAGAAGTTATAGCACCTTCTTAACTATTTATGACGGTTGTTCAGAAAGTTTGAAAAATGATTAGTCTTTCATCGTCTACTTTGTAGATGTTTTTACTGAACAGTCAGACGCTTTAATTCGTATATTGAAAATGCATCGCTAATAATACTTTTGTTTGTGCAACCTGAATAAATTACACAATTTCTAAAATGTCTCTTACGAATGCGTAAAATTTGACATTTCTATCTCCTCCATTGACATTTTTCTACCCCAAATGTTTTTGGACAAATAATAAGCGACAAAAAATTAGATTTTTGTCAAAATCCGTAAGTTAGTTTACGAATTAAAGAGGGTACAAGGATTACTAGACAGACTACAGACAAAGAAATAGACACAGAAAAATCCACGGAAATGGGATACTTTTAGGAATGGTGAAGTTGAATTGTCATTCACATCCATCAGTATCTTCAGATTGAATTGTGCATGTCAATTTAGACCACTTCAACCTTCAATATTTTGCACTGCTAGGTCAACAGGGATCAAAGATTGTTTTGTCACAAAGTATCGAAGAAGCTCGTATGTACACAACTTTGGTTCTATCCATAACCAATATTACTCATATTTCTAGAGTAGATTGACATGAACATTTATTGTGAGAAATGGCAGAGAAAGGTTTACACTGAAGTAGTATTTTTCCTTAACCATATTACTTATAAGCCATTCCAGCAATAATATCATTCTCTCCTCTTACATCTATGTTTGACAAATTTTTGAGCTAGCTCTACTGCTATAAAGTGACTGTTTTTCTATCCTTTGAGATAAAACACTTCCCTTAGACAGGTGACATAAATTACTGCAGACAGAGTAAGGTGAACTATATATATTTAATTAAATTATAATGCCTTTTTATTACAGAAGAGAAGCAAGATGCTTCAATAAATCCTGTTGTAGCCACCAGATCGCGTAAGGCTCCTCATTTCCAAATCGTCAGTCAAACTTTGCATCACTCAACTGCTATAAATCAAACTACTTTTCGATAGTTATCCGATTTAAAGGGTTTCACATACATGTAATTCATAACAGGAAATCTTCCTAAATGTTATTTCGAAGAAACATTTTTCATGTCCAAATATCTATACGCGAAGGACCTTTATTCATATGTCCTGTGGTATCGAATCAGATTTACTTCCCCGAATATAGAAAAAGAATTTCCGGACACATCCCATGATTCCATTTAAGTTTACAGTACCGTCATTGTAGTAAACCATATTTCCGTTGGTCCGTATTTCCATGTTAGTCAAATACGTATGAATGAATATATTTCGTGATGTTTCTTCTGTGCTGACAGTCCTATATAAATATCAAGTTCAACCAAAATCTTTGAATCTGTAATAATACTTTTTCTGGATGGATGACCGTCACAAAAACCATACTACTTATTTCCGTCGGTATGTCTGTCGATATGTATGTACATCTGTCAATCTGTTACTATCACTATTATGAACTATTATGATCGTCATATACAAACTAGTGATAGAAATTACGGCTTGGCACGACCAAACTGCCTCAATACTTCAGTACTATTGTAGCTACATTCCATTTTCTTCTGTTTCTTGAGTACTTCTGGTACTCATCAATTCTCAAATTCCACGATTTTGTTTGAGAAAATTCATAAATAACATAACAACATTACAAATGCTAACCAGCATCGAATATGTTGTTGTTCACGGCCTTGTGTTGAAACTTATAGCAGACTACCAAACATGTATATGAATGAATCCGTTCGAAAATAAACTCCCAACAAGTGCAAAAAACAAGCAATTGCAGCTTGGGGCTCTACGAGTGAAGCTGTAGTAAACTTTTCATTATATCACGAACTTTTCTTTACGAGTGAATTACTACAGGGAAAATCCTGATTCAATATTGACTAGATGTTTTCTTTTTGTATAGGTCATTCACAATCAGTAATAGTGAGATGAAATATCAAATAAAAATCGTCAAAGTCATACTGTTGCACTGAAATCTTATTTTTGTTCCCCAGTAGCAGCGATCACTGAACTACTGTGTCTACGAACTACGCACTCCACTTTCTCCATTCTACGGTTCGTTAAATTCCGCAAATAATAGCAGTCGATTCACATATCCCTTCCATAAAAAAGAAACCCTATTGTCGATGTCTAAATAACAGTTTGTATGCATAGCTCGACATTCGAACAAAAGATGACTGATGCAAAAAAATAAAAAATCCGCTGTAGCTGAGCGACAACTAGAAGTGAAGCTATTTCCATGAAGCATTTACGACTAGCTCGTTTGTTTTATTATAGGGGAGGCTGTATAATTTCAGTCATACATTTAAATACCACCACCAGTTTCAATCCAGAGTTTAGTTTATATCACTATACTTGATCTCGACCCGACCTATATCACCGAATTACAAAAGCATACCAGCAATAATGTGAACGATTTTATGATACTTCAAGATTTATACTTAACTGCAAATCGTCAAATATGGTTCCAATTTCCCACGTAGAAGCGCAGGAATTTTTAGATAATAAGTTTTTTGAATGTTTCATGATTGCTACATTACGAAAATCTATGTCAATCATTTCCATCTTATTACTGGAGAAATTTTGAAACAACTTCCAAGAAAAGGTATCCTAATCCTTACATATCTTTTCAATGCAACATTCCGCCTCAGACATGTTCCAGCTATATGGAAGGTGGCAGAAGTTATTATGGTACCCAAACCCGGTAAGCCAGTCAATGAGGTAAAATCATATAGGCCGATTTCTTTACTTCCTATAATCTCAAAGCTGTTTGAAAAGCTACTCTTAAAAGACTCAAACCGTTAATCGAGAACAATAAGCTGATACCAGATTTCCAATTTGGCTTTCGTCAGAGTCATTCCACTATCGATCAAGTTCATAGGGTTACAGATGTAATTGAAAAAGCTTTGGAGGAAAAGCTTGTGTGTTCGGCTATTCTTCTAGACGTTGCACAGGCTTTTGACAAGGTTTGGCATGAAGGCTTAATTTACAAGCTCAAGAGAATGTTGCCAAGGCTGAAATTCTATCGTCATATATTACAGACAGACTATTTCGTGTCAAACAGGAAGATGATTACTCTGACCTGCAGGAAATATATGCGGGTGTGCCACAAGGAAGTGTATTGGGACCAGTACTTTACCTGTTATACACAAATGATTTACCAGAAGTTGCAGGTGTAACTACTGCTGTATTTGCTGATGACACAGCGTTACTTGCAGTTGGTACTAGCTCAGAGGATTCTACCGATAAATTACAGGCTGCAAGAACCATTATTCAAAACTGGACAAAGAAACCCAAAATCAAGCTTAATGAACACAAATCTGTTTATGTTAATTTTACGAACAAGAGAATCACAGATCACCCAGTAGTTAGGGTAAATAATATCGCCGTACCGCAGGCGAGCAACGCTAAGTATCTTGGAATGAACCTTGATGCAAAGCTGCGATGGAAAGAGCACATCAAGAAAAAACGCATGGAACTTAGTGTAAAGTATAGACAGTATTACTGGCTACTTGGAAGGAATTCTAAGTTGTCACTATATAATAAAATTCTGATCTACAATCAGATTTTAAAACCAGTGTGGCTTTCTGGCATCCAGCTTTGGGGCTGCACTTGTGTATCAAATGTGAATATTATTCAGACTTTCCAGAATAAAGTGCTTCGTAACATGGTGAATGCTCCATGGTACGTTCGCAATAGTGACCTTCATCGCGACCTAGGAATCCCAATGGTCAAAGATGAGATGAAACGATACGCCAATAAGCATGAAGTCAGACTACTTCATCATGTGAATACGGAGGCGATACAGCTGCTGGACAACGAACATATCGTCCGAAGACTGAAAAGGACTAAGCCATTCGAGCTGGTGTAGTGCATTGTGCAAAACAAGAAAGTGGAATGAATAGTGTAATTTGTACAACTAAGCTAAACTGAAGGAAATCAATCGATGAACTCTAGAGCATAAGTATTTTAGTTTTAAGCTTTATTAGAGACAAATCAATGGTTGATCTAACCTGATCAGTTTTGATGGACATATCACCTTCGCTGGTGTTTACAAAAAAAAATCATTTTTATCGATCTTTCAATTGACATTTTTATCAGAAACTGCTACAACAGTTGTGATTGAAATGTGGGAGAGGTAGTTGTCGCATTGGTGGAAATTAGCTAATGTTGTGGAGTAATTAACATAAAGTAACAAAGGGAGCCAACTTCGTGGCAGCAGAGTAACACGTATTAATATGATAACGCACTATATATGAATATATGTACTTCACCTCCAAAGCGCGCATGACGTCTGAGGTGGCTGCATAGTGAATATACATTTTCGGCTTTTGTTAGGTCAACACGTTGGTTATTATGCATCATTGCATCGAGAATTTTTCTATCAACGTTGGCAGACAAATAATTATTGAAGGGGCAAGGGAATGTTCATTTTTTGGAATCAATGATTTTATCACTTCTATCACGTATATATCGACTGATGTTTGCAACGTAGCACCTTCGTAATCCGTAAGAATCCGTATACTGATCACTACTAAATACAAGATGCAGTAATACAATCATTCACAACAAAGTGCCATAACACCTTCATCCAATCGCCCCTTCTATTCTTCGCGTTGTGTATCGTAGTACCAGCATGATAATAGCTGAATTTATAATAATTTTAAAGAAGAACAATTTGTTCTACTTCTCTTTCAGCGGATTTTATTTCAGATTACTGCATTCCATCTCAATTGAAATAATGATGAGAAATGTGCTGTTTAGCCTCTTAAATAATTCTTGAATTTATAACATATAGTTCATTTACCTTTTAATTGATTTCTACCAAAAATTGTTATTTTTAAACTGATACCAGTGCATAATAAGTACAGCGTCAGCCTACTTGATGCTTTTTTCAGTAGCTTAAAATCATTTTAGGTCGTAATAAAATATGTTTCATATGTTAAGACTTACGTAACGTCTTAGAAATATGTTTTTTAATTAGCCAAACTTTATTTTTTAACATTTTTCCAGTATCGGTTCCAGGTAAACAGTGTTTCCAAATTAGTGATTCTCAAGAACCCTGCCTTTCGGGCTCTAAAGTTTTCGGTTTGCATTCCGCCTTCTGCTTTTACACAGCATAATTCAGGTAACCACTTTACAAGTTTTGATGATATTTGGGAATGGATACGATGTGAGAACAGATCACTGCTCTATTTTGGCATCCCATTACATTCGTAATAGACTGACTAGTCTCATTGAAGATTAGAACCATACCGCACATAGCTGTTCAGTATATCAACAACAAGCAATTAAAAAGTAATTATTTTTCTTGCTATCCTAAGTGAAAAAAAAATGTTAGAAGAAATTACTGCAGATAACTGCATGATAAAGGACAATAGATACTTTAGCCAGTATAGTCTGGTGCAATGTACTGAAATGGTCCACTTGACTCTAATTTTTTTTCGCAACTTTGTTTTATTACTCCAATTTCAGAGCACCTCGTACAATAATTTCGTCACCAATCATAATCGAGGGACACCCTTTAGTTCAGATAATAGTTTTTGTGTATTTAGTTTTTTGATTCCATTCAAAGCATGTTGTAGTTCATATTTTTAGTGAAATTTCTTTTTCAGCCGCAAGTAATCGTCGTATATCTAGGAAAAAGAATTTATTTCTAAAATGGATCCAAATCTCAACACATATTACAAACAAAGACATTACAAATGGTACTTCAATTCTTAAATAAGAATATGAAGCACTATTAGGAATGTGTACAACATCATATACATATGTACATGAAGCATAAGTCATAGTAGATAGATGCACCGTAATCGCAAATAGTTTTGAAGTGAAGAGAATACATTTTCCTAACAATCCTGTCACATCCAGTACTGAATATCCATATGTCCTTCCCGTCAGTCTGTCTGTCGATTGGTCTGTTAACGCGATATCTCAGTAAGTAGTATTGAATTTGGTGAAATTTGAGGTGAGGTATGGAATGAATACATTAAGACGATCCTGTATTATTTTCTTAATTGGCAAAATGTGAGAAAAGTGATGCCAAAAAAAAAATCCATCAAAATTTATCCACTTCACTGTTTCGTGTTCTTGACCAAATTGCAGCATAGAAAAAAATATGATGAAGAAGTTCTGGTAGCGAAGTAGAGCCTAGGTAATAATAACGCATACAGAAGTTATTAAAAAAGTTATCTATGACATCTTCAAGTAAGTATTGTTAATTTTCTTCAGTAAGTATTACCCAACATTCATAATACGCAATGTTTATCCTAGTCGGACTGGTACTTTTCTATTGAGGATTCGTGAGCTCGAAGATCAAGCTCACCTTTATTTTAGCTGGGAAATAAAATATGTAAATCTTTAGTCAACAAAGGTGAAGAAAATCATACATGAAATCATTAGAGGGGCCACACTATTTGGAGATGTAATACATATCGTCTGCAAAATGTCCTAGTAAGTTTCTATGGTACCTCCAGGCAACATATTGTTTCTTGACATATTTATCAGGTTTTGGGTCATCTTTGACACACACACACCACCACATTTTTAGAGGTCTAATTTATATTTTTTCATCACCATTCGTTTTCGGCAACTAATTGAATGTTTTTAATTGTTCCAAAATTCTCTGTCTGTGTAATTTGGAAACAATCTTATAACAATGCATGCGAAGTACCCAGTCGACCTACTGGGTATCATTGTTAAGCAAGAATTCTTAAATTCTTATCTGAAATGCCTCATACATTTTAGAATCATTGCGATTGTTAGCCTGATAATGAAACAGCAGAGAACGTTGAGATGTCCAGCACTGTTGCTGTTAAAAGTAATATTCCCCAGTTTCAGCCTCATTGATATTCTTTCGGTGTTACGACTTCAGTTTACACTCCACTCAGTTTACTATCTGGCTTTTTCACAAAAATGTGTCTACGAAAAGTAGGACAAGTCGAAGCAAACAGCACAGTTCACTGCATCCCAGCTTTGTTCCGGTATTTTCTTAAAATGCAGAGCGCCTTTTTGCATCGTGATTGAGAAATAAATAGATTCTATATTGAGAGAGTGACATCAACTATTCGCCAAGCTCGACAGTTTGGGACGTCTAGTTATCTTTGCATTTACTACAGTTCTTGTAGTGTATTAGCTGTTTAATACCAGGATGAGTTTATGTGATTCAGATATCATGTAATGTTTCTCGCCTACGTTTGGGAAGTAAATATTTATGAAAAGTGAACTCTCACCATATTTACGTAGCCAACGCTTTTCTCAGCGTCAGATGTTTTACTACAGGAATATGAATCAACTGATTGCGATTAATATTTTTGAAATAACGTTTAAATAGTCGGAATTTATTATTTTGTTATAGGTATTATAAGCCCTCTAAGTACGTCTCTGGATGTGAGGCTGGTATCCGAGATATTAATTTCCGCACACAAATTTCCGCGACGTCATCTCGTAACAAATGGATTTCCACAATGGCGCCTTTACGCTTTGCCGGGTGCATGTGCATTTTTCTCTCATTTTAAACAGCTACGCTAATCATTCCAGCTACACAGGCAGTTTCCTTTTTTAAAATATTTAGTTCACGGATAACCAAAGCTGCCAACACTACGTCACTACTGCTTTGCTATTGTTATACATTACTGGCCTGTGGAACACGACCAGTGGAAAGTTTTAGAATCATTATTATGAAAAAATGTGCATCGAAGCTCCCTCCCACTCTTTCTCCCGATATTTAAGAGCAATACAAGCACCAGCTTGATTGATGAAACAGCAGTAAATACCAATTTACTGCTGTTTCATCAATCCCAGAAGCCACTGTAAACTGGTTATCGATGCAGCAAGGAGGAGCACAACCAGAATAAAGAATCAACCAGAATCAAATCTTAATTGAAATAGAGTTGTTATGTGTGAGGATGCGCTCCAAAAACAAACTTCTACTATTTGTTGTCCGCTATTCAACGTCAATTGTGATTCACGAGATAACTAATACTAACAACGTTCATAAAAATACCAAACGTGAAAAGTTTAATTTTGAAATTGTAATGACAGTTGCATGTGGTTTTAACAAGCGCCAGTAAAAAACACGATGAACTAGAGGGAGAACCACGGAATACGTTTCAGAAGTTATATTATATTCTCGACTTAATCCAGAAAAACGAAATACATTTATATCATGGACAATACAAAGGACCCCTACAATCTGGGACATTGTAGTACAGTGGCTATTATTTCGCTATTCTATGTATTCCACCACAATAAATAATCGACTGACATTTATCAGACAAAAACACCGTGCTTCACCAGTTCAACACACATGAAAAAGCTCATCCTCACCAGCTTAAACAAGCTTTTCCGAAAAGCCGTTCTTTTGGAGAGCATCAGCGTTGTGGAATTAGCTCCTGAGGATTTGATTCCTCTATAGTTACTTTTACAGTGCCAGCGTCACAAGTTCAATCTGAATGTGACATCTGCTCTTTCATAGCACTTTTGGAGCGTAATATATTATCCATAAGCGATATGTACTAAAAATTAAATTAAACATTTCTTTTCTCGTAGAGATTTTTAGAGGTGAGTGATGAATAACTCTGAAAGTATAAAAAGTGAATACCTTAAATGGCAACCAATTCAAGAAACATAAAAGTTATAATTGGCTACAACCAGCATAAAGTAGTTTATAAACTGATCAGTGGGATATGAAAAAGTTAGGCACCTGCTATAAGTTCACAGTATAACGTCCAAATTTTATCAAAAATTGCTGATATTACTCAGAGCGCTAAATTGACTGACTGACACCCAGGCAGATAGCTAGAGTGACGGGAATCAGTGACACATTTGTTTGATGTATACGCCGTAAAACATGCAAAATTCCTAACGCCACTTATACCTCGAAGGTGACAGTTCATAATAGGTACTCTATTTGCATGTATTTATATAATAATATATACTCAACTTTCACCATCTTCAAACTTCACTCGATATTGTTTCCTGTCACCAAACCTTAAGTCCTAAATTTGAAAATCAGTTACTGAAATTCTGCCTAACTAACGGGTAGGTAGGCAAATAGAATTTATTCCTCGTGATCTAATTTGCTGCAAGCTATGTATATATATTTTTTGCAAGACCCTTGGTACGTTCTCTCCATTTCAAGCAGCATCGTAATTGCTGGAAGGAATCCCTACTTGACCTTAATTAAGGGTCTTTAAAAAGTTTTTCTCTAAGCACGCTTCTGAATGAGTCTCTTTTTTTCGCTCCAAGATTCTGCAGTCTATTACACTCCGTATTAATGGATAGATGGCCTTTCCATTCACTTAACATTTACATATTATCAGTTCTCTGGTAATTGTTTTATTTTTGATACATGTACTATATACTTAGTAACAAGGCAGCTTATCTTTGGTGTACCTAAAAATAATTTTGCTTGTAGTGCATAGGACATGCACCATTAATTGTTGTCAAATCACTCCGCCATTTGTTATATAGAAGTATGTGGCACATAAAACAAGTAATTACTAATAAATTAAGAAGCAATTTGAAAATTTCTATAAGAAAAGCGAGATTAGTTTCCCCAACCATTTCGAATTAGAAGTATTGCGTTTCCGTAATGTTTCACGATATATACAACATAAAGAACCATGACAATTACGTACTTGCATTCTCCGCAAAGTGAATACTGATATATAATACATAATTCGCATGAAAACCGGAAAAAAGGCCCACTGCGGGATTCGAAATACACATCTTCTGATTGCCAGTCGGACGCTCTAACCAACTGGCCAGCTGCCCAGTCGTTACAGATCGCGATTTTCAAACTACGCGAGTTGTTCGTATCTCAGCAGCGCATTGTTTGGATTGACTAACATTATTTGTGATTCACTGAGTGTAGACAGTGTTTTTCATATTTGTGCTCCGCTGCTTATGAAGCATTGATTCTCAATTTTTTTGATTTATTGTGTTGTAGATTGAATAACCTTACAAAATAAACATTACCTAGAAGACTTCAAAACCTCTACAAAAACACTATAAATAATAGATACTTGTACACTATGCCACCTGCTAGGCGGCAACCAATAAATAACACTAATGTAAGTTGACTCGCAAGTGCCTCAAGTATTTCCTCATGCCTGTACTTCAACTATTCTCACATAATCAATTTCTTCCTGCTTGAATTTTGGAGCCTCGTTCCATTTTTTTAACACTGTATTATTTACTACAAACCCATCTGATTAGATCCAGAGAGTAATTAGGGAAAAATTAAAAGTGTTATTCAGACTGTTGTTTGAAACTTGTAGACAAGGTGGATTTATCAAAAGTTTGATTTCGGACTTCCATTATCTATAAAATTTTTGAGTATCACGACATTTCGATTGATACGCTATCTTCAATCGTCTTCAGGTGAACTGGCGAACACGTTCCATTCATGCCTAATTATACCCCGTCCGGTGACGTGTCGTTGTGCGCGGTCTCTTCTGATTGGTTCCCGATGCGCGGTATTCCGGTCTGCTGACGTGGCCGTTTGTCGGTCATTGTTTGTTGTCTGGTCCAGTCGTAGTCTATTGATCTTCTTTATGAGTGGCTGCCATATTGGTTTAATATGTACGCTGGGTTTGCTGTACACTTTGCTGTTGTTGGTGATGAATGCCGCCTCCTTGAATTTCCTTCGATACCAATGCGGTTCCTTGGCAATAACATTAGCGTCGTCCCAAGCTATTTTATGGTGCTCCGTCCATGCGTGGTCAGCTATTCCAGATTTTCCTGCCTCTGCTCGCTGGGTGTTGAGACGATGTTCTTTGATTCTTACTTCCAGTGGCCTTTTTGTTTCTCCAACATAGATTTTACCACATTGACATGGTATCTGGTAGATGCAGTCCTTTGTCTCTTGAGATTCATTCCTGGGCTTAGTTTTTGTTAGGATACTTCTCAGGGTGGCATTCCTAGAGAATCTTGTTTGGATCTTGTATCGTTGACCTATTTTTTTGATTCCATCTGATATTCCTTTGACGTAAGGCAGAATGAGTGAGTGCTGAGATTCTTCGTGTTTAATTCTTCTACTGTTGGTATTTTCCTGTATCGTTACTTCCACTAGCTTCTTTGGGTATCCGTTTTTTAATAGATCTTGTTTAATGATATTGAGCTCTCGTTGTAGTCCCTCTTGTGTGTTACAAATACTCCTAGCTCGGTCGACTAAAGTCCGGATGACGCCTTTCTTCGGGGCTGTTGGGTGGTTTGAAGTGTAATGTAAGTATTGACCTGTGTGAGTTGGTTTTCTGTGTACTGTTGTTTCTATTTTGGTGTTTCTTCTTGTTACTAAAACATCTAACAATGGAAGGCAGTTATTGCTCTCTTCTTCTCTCGTGAATTTTATCGAAGGTCGCATGTTGTTCATCAAACACAACTAAACGCTGATATATATATATATATATATATATATATATATATATATATGTATAAAAAATATATGAGATGATCCCAGATGTCAAGAAAAAGCTATAACTACCTAAACCTAAACTCCGAAGAGACCAAGAAGTAATATCTCGTCTTCGCATTGGTCATACAAACCTTAACATATAAATACCTGTTTACAAGATCGGAACCACCAACTTGTTCACACACAACATCGCAACATCGTCGAATCCGTAAATCATCCTGGTAAAAAGTAAATTATATTCCACTTAAAGGAACTCAACACCAAAATACCCAAGGACATGAAAGAAGCCCTATCAGGAGATAAACTAGTGTCATATCATTTTTTAAGGAAAATAAACTGTAACAACAGTATCAACAAGCAATTCAAACCAGAAATCAAATAGCTATCACCACAACTGGAACACTGGTAATTACTGTCACTGCATTGTACAGTAAGCTACACTGGCATTATGCGTTACAATATATTTTCCGTTTTATTTTGTTCGCCAACTTCCACAACGTAGAGACCATTTTCGTCGTTTCAGAAAACCATTTGTTGGCACGTCCGCATTTTCTCCCCTTTGTTTACCGTTTTTGACGATTAGAAACCTGATCTCAAACGGCGGATCAAGTTGCATTAATATTTGATTGCTTATTCTTCAAATTACTCCAAGATCTGTCTGTCGGAAAGCGAGAAAGTAAGATGAGACATCATTTTTCACGGAAGCTGATGGGTCGTTATCTGAAGGGGAATTAAAGAAAGTTATAGGATGGTCCGCAGCAAAATGTCGCATTCCGGTTTGTTCTTTTTTCTCCCGCAAAGATATTCAAAGAAGTCATTCATATCTGATCTCCTACAGAAGAGAAACTGGAGAAGAATAAATGTAAATAGGTTCCTGTTATAAATAATTTACAAGTTTGATAATAGTTTCGAGCTCACTGAAAAAGAAAAATAGAAAAAAGCATTTTTGGTACCTAGATGATTCTAAGTTCTTGGCACCACATGCACAACATGGTCGTACATTCATTCCTGTATTTACAGAAAACGAGTCCATCAAGCTTAGGAAATAACGGAAACATAATAGAAAGTTCAACACAAATATCCTCGATATATCTATAGAAACGATTGAACAAATACACTCGTGCAATTAAGCATTATCCGTGAGGTAAATTGGTCTGTTCTGAACTGCATCCAGTATGGACCAGATAGTTGCTAGAGCCTCAATTCAAACATGAAGCTACTGCAAGGAACGTAATCTTGATCAACCATCAGTCTGGTAATCTGGTCTGGATGAGGTATCGATGTGAGGTGAGAGATGGCTGATCAAAATTAATAATTCCAAAACGCAGACAATCTATTGTACGGAAAAACAACATAGGCTCCCGTCTGAGATTCAGTGAACGGAGCTCATGTATCATGCGAGAGTTCTTTCAGGTATTTCTGTGTCATTCTTGATAAAGCAATGATCTGGCGAAATCACAACAAATCGTTGAAAACATTAATGTACAGTTCTTACCTCTCATCCACCAACAATTCAATTGGACGAACTCCAGCAAAAGCAACTATTAGCTGTTGACACTGTTTTATAGGGAAAATCATACTCAGCACCGCCCTTTGTCCACCTCTCTGTATCAGTTGTTTTTTTATATGGTTTCAGAAAGCATAAGGGTGACTACTACCCCTGTAAATATTGCTTTCTTGCTGCTGCGTTACATCTCATCAAATTATGTACTTAAAGAAGATACTATACAAACAATTACTAAATATTTCACATGTCAACATTTACCCATGTAAAAACTGATCTATGATCATATTTGCACCTGTTTCTCTTCGAGGCAGAAACTTCTGCTGCATATGAGGGTTACAGTTTTTCCGATTTGAATGTGATTTTTGTCAATTAAGAACATTTCTCAACCTTAAGTTCATATATTCCAGTTTCCGTTATTCCAGATGACTATAATATGATGTTGGGTCTGCCTATACTTTACTTACGCAATGTCCGAATAGATTTGACAAGTTTGATTTCACAGTTGGAGTGAAATGGTTAAAATTACAATTACAAACTTTACTTCCAACATACTGATACGTCTTTGTATGTCCACTTCGATAGTTTATAATATTTAAATCGTTAACTCTAAATAAATAGCATGGTTAGTGTTAATCTAATATGCTGTTAGTCAGGAAACTTTTGAAGTTTGAGAATTTATGGCAGAATTATTGTAGAATCACCAAACGCGATGCCGGCATGCACACAATAGAAGTGTGTTGGTAACGATCCGAGGCTGTGCAGTCATTGCAATATGTCACGGAATTATTGGTCATCCATGTAACTGCGCTCATATACAGGATGTTAATGAAAAGTGATCATCAGCCCAGTTTTTTAATCGAGGATTTCTGAGCGTGATTAAATGAATTTTAGTCGCTTCTGCTGCTACTTAAAGCAAATAACAAGTTCTAAAATCCGATCAGAATCTTCATCATCCATCTTCACCTTCGGCCTTGCCGCTACTTATCAGTGAACTTGGTAAGTGGTGTCAAACTAGCCCGCTTTAGAAAAACGCTTAACTAGACCCTAAAATGCTTTACAACTTCTAAAAGAATAAATGGTTGAAATTCGTGCGTTATACTCCAAATGTATCGAAAATTTTATTGTTGGATGTATCGTGAAAGCTTTCGGTCCATGATTGTAGAGAATAAAAAATGTGGTTAAAAGCTGCCTGCATAAATTGTTACTACTCTCAAAATTATCAGCTTACTTTCTTACCTGTTTTCTGATTTTCTTCAGACGAATGATAATTCATTCATGATGAACTTTGATAACAAAAAAATACTGATCATATCATAAAGCAAAATTATTGAAATAAATTCTTGCCTTCCTGAAGATTTGTCTCCTCAGATCCAGGAATTTAGAATACCACAATATTTATCTCGCCTACGGAGTGAGAAGTTACAAAGAAATGAGACGAATGTGCAATTTCAAAATTGATTGGAATATACGTCTTCAGTTTTGAAAGTCATAACACCGACAACATAGTCGAACAAATTCTTAGACAACAAAATTATTAGAAAAATACCAGCCAGAACTTTTGGGAACTATGAACATATACAACATATCGGTCAAGTTTTTACATATCATGGACAATCAGGAGAAGTTTGGCCCGAGACATAGATATTCTCGCGATGGCCCTGGGAAACACTCGATTTGTGAAAATGTTTAAATTAGATATTTAAATTTTAGGTGTTTAAGGATGTTCAAATCATGAAAATATCTCGGCATTTGCGTCGGTCTGATTTTGAAAAAACAATTGGGAGCGATAAGCTCTTGGTAATGATGCAATCTTTAAAAATGGTGAAATGTTGTCGAAGTTTTAAAAAATAAATTAAATATATCAAAATGTTACCAGACTTCGTTCCTCTACGTTTCAAATGTTACAATTTTCTGATCACCACAAAACATTATGGATAACAAAAACTTTTGAGTCTACAAATCTTTTTTTAATGATCCTCAATTACCGTGTCAATGACTCGAAACTATTATTAACTTAAAATTTTCAAAAATTTGACTGTCTTTCGGTTTGTGTGTCCGCTGCATTCTTGCCTCAGCTGCTGCTGCTTCAATTTATACGCAATTTTCGATCCAAAATACGGTGGACCAACAGTTGTTGAGCTGCTTTATTTTTCAAAACGTGCCAAAGTTGATACTTGTACATTTGCTGCGTCTTCGATTGCTTTTAGACATCGTATTTTATTAGTATCGTCAAAAAGTTACGAAAAATACATATAATTTCTAGATATCCCTCAATAATACATTGTTTTCCACGATTCTGCTTACGGTACAGCTCTCAAGAATGAATGATTGATTTCCACATCAACTATTAATAATACATTAATTTTCAAAACAAGGCAAACCTTAATCAATGCCATACTAACTTATGTTTACCTTTACACGTGTGTTGCTCGAATACAACCTCCTAAAACAAGTTTATAAGAAGGAAAATCATTTTTATAGTATTATCAGTTTACAGTCTTCAACTTCTCAGTTAAATTACTATGCCAAAGAATGATATATTTTCCGATGAGCCTGGAATGTATTTAAGTCTACATAGTCCTATTATTTTTTTGGTTGAAAATTACTCATAGAAAATTTGTGTCCTGGTAATTAACTAGTTTACTGTTAATAATGAACTCCAATCAAAACAGTTGGAGAGGGGATTATTGGAACAACAACATACAGATTGACAGACGACAGACCAATGCAATGCAAATTAAATGGATGCATTTTCGTGTAGCACTTATTCCAAACCAAATCATTATTCCCATGATTAATTTTGGGGTATAGACGAGAAATTTCACCATGGAGCCAATAAACGCATGCTCATCTTGTTATAAAGGTATATGTTACAAGGGGACTACCCTGTAGGTGATGCACATCGGCTGTTACAGTGCTGCGTTCGTAGATTGCTTTAATGAAAACGGCGCAGCAACGATTGCATTCAGGTCGTTTTGAAGTACGTGTCGCTCCAGAATGATATACAGCTGCACATACAACCGCTAAACAGTTTTCTGGTTGATGTAGATATGATATGGCTACAATTAAAATTCGATTTATTAGCCCATCAATCGCAGCGATTCCAATCATTTGTATTAAAGTGGGTACATCCACAGAAATCGCGAAGGTTAAATAGTCCAAACCAATAAGTCAATAACTACTGTACCACATTAACTTCCCACTCATGAGCAAAGAAATTTGAGATAAGGCATTTTTGTGGGTGCAGCATTATGTCTAGATCACGAAAAACCATGTCACCCATTATACTTTAACCGTTTGATGAAATTTGAAGTATGATATGCTGTGCAATTTTAGCGTTATCTTTTAAAATCGTTGCGTAGACGACAATTAAAAATAACACTCTTTCCCAAAACTCAATTTTTGTATGATTTTGAGCTCCCGGCCAAGTTGAAACGTCATTTTCATTCAAAAAATTAAGGAAACTGACATAATTTGAAGCTAAGAATATATAAGAATATTATAGCATTATAATGAATAAAAATTAATGTCAATACACATCAATATACTGAATTTTGCGATTCTGCTTACCTCACATAACAATCCTGATGAACATTACATAGGCCGCAACATCACTAATATCTTAAATCGCCAATTAATGCAGTATTCCAGATGAAAATTACAGAAATTATAACGATACTATTTTCAGCTTACATTTCGTAATTACCTCTCCCGAATTAACCTTACATCAACCCTATCTGTTCTCATAAAATGCTCATTATACCCGAGAGCGATTTTATCAAACAGCAAACGGAATATTTACCATCTGAGAAGTACTAAGTTAATCTACCTGAATATTTGCGTCAGTATTAACCAACTGCTGAACCTTTTCTGTAGTTGTCTCTATATAAATCACTGCGGCCTGTTCGGCAAATCATTAAAACTATTAATTTGATCGTAAAACATAAGAATCTTTTAATGAACTTAATATAATTCTAGTACTATTGGACATTTTTAAATATCGTGTAAAGTGTGGAATAACATTTATAGGGGTATCAAGGGTACATCATCACGTGAATAGACAAATGAAGGTTGAGGTTGGATATAAAAGTCTACATGTGTAATTATTTGTTCTCTGTAACTATATTAGATGCTGAATCAGATAAATATATAAATATTTCTCCCTAGGGCTTATCACAGTGATGTGAGTTCAAATTCACAGAAAACGGTTAGGGATGAGAAGATACATAACATGAGCGATATATTTAGAGGAGCTAATTACATTTGAGAGCATATGAAAGTATTATGCATATCTCAATACATGCTACCAACCCCATATGCGTATTTCATGTCGACAGGTTCAATGTGTGTGTAATATCTATCATAAGAACTTAGAGAATGCGAACACAACTTATCACAGTAGTGAATTTAAATGAAATCTTTAAAAATCAGAATATCTAATCCAAAAGCAAAAAAAACAATACCATACATGTGATTTTGCATCCAAGTAGAAACGCCTCTCTGATCGATAGTTCAAATTGTACAAATGTAATAAGACCTTTCTGTATTGATCGACTACCTATATGTCCCAAAAGATTGTTTCCAATTTAATCTTCATTTCTTTCATATTGAATTAGGGGTCCCTTTACAACGAGTGACGCACTTTCGTAGAAGCATTGTTCTTTTGGAGAAGCCATCAGACAGCAAGTGATATCTGGAAGGTGTTTGATTTCATTATTTTTGACGACATGGCATTCCTTACAAAATAGCTACCCTCCTCAAAAGAAGAATCCCATTTATAGTGAATAATTTCATACATTGAATTATAATTATTAAATAAAAATGATACAAATCTCAGACACTCTTTGCCATTCTACCCGTGAGTGTATCATCAGATTATTTCAGGTTTATATTTGTCTAGAAATTTGATGGTCAGCAGTACTGAATCCAAATGAAATCACTAAAAAATCACATCTACTCTAATAGCAAATGTCAAAATAGCCTCATCGGTTCAATCTACTCCCGATACAAAGCATCTACTTATGTATATTATCTGCTATGTCAAACTCTTATCTTATGATTAATTATATAAATCTACCATTAATATTTTGCTGCCCACCATATATTCCCAATATCCAAGGCTGGATTCAGTCTACCATATAAAATATATTATCAAACCTACACGTGCATTAAGAATGGTTTCGAACTAAGCAGCTGTTTTTGTGAATGTAAGGAACCGACCCAACAGCATATATAATACCCAAAGCTTATCAGAGCTGTTGACGAGTTACTCTGTCTCACCCTCGTCAGATTTTGGGGTTATACCTTAACACAGTGAGTACAGAGTGTAAGAGATTATGGCATGTATTTGGCATTTGCTCGAATAATTTAGATTACCTAAATTCTGCAGTAATAGATATTCATATACGTCCTTCCCAGTAAACCATGAGAAACGATAAAAATTGGAATAGGAATTTTTTCGGCGAAATTCATATAAAATGAACTCAAGATAGTAAAAAGCTGTACTTTTTAATAAGCTTCACACTAAAATTTTGTTAAACAGTTTATATGATTATATATTCGGATCATCGACAATAGTAAGGCACGCAAATATATAACAAAAACAAACTCCTGTCATCTGGTAGATGTACCGGATCATTCTAGTCTATCGAGTTCTCTCCGGTCCTCATTTGTGGTGTTGGATGGATGTGCTTGGGATTTATTTACAATCAACGCCTGTGTTAATGAACGAAGCCATGGAAAGAATTGTCAAATGAGGACCTACAAATGGAGTTCAACCCATAGAAGACGCAGACAGCTCCCCTGTTAAGAAAAACACATGTTGGTTTGCCAGCTGTAGACCATCCATTAAGTTGTTAAGAAATAACTGCAATCATAACATGTACTTGAACTATCATGTTGCCGGCCGTACTTGGTGGGCATTCAAAAACCTGAGTGTTCCTCTCTGCTTCAAAAAATTTTATTGACAGGTATCACCGGGCTCAGATCAGACCATCTCTATAAGACTACGCGTACTTGCCATGAAACACGTTCACATAATAGCATCAAGAGTCATTAATATCCTCAGAGGTCAAACTTTCAACACTTCGAAGTAGCCTTTGCCGCAAGTCTGGGCTGGCGGGGAGATGTATCCTCTTGCTGCCCTTCTGCTTTCTGCCTATGTGACTAATTATCTATATGCAAAAACCTTCACTGTATTTCTAAAGTCGAATTTATAACAGATTCTATTCCTGGAGACCAAATTTAACAGAATTTAGTAATATTTCAGGAAGAAAATTGCGTCACCAGATGTAAGGTGTCCTTAATATAATCCATATAAAACACAGCAAGCTGGATTAAATTTCCTTTGAACTGAATTCTACGCGAAAAACACATTAGTATTCAAAGTTTCTCCAAATTAAGCGTATTTACAAGTCAAATCCTATTTTCGGCGACGTAAAAGCTGAATAAATTCCAGCTCGTTTAAGTGGTAAAAATACACATAACTACGTCAAATCTTTTTATCAAATTTTTTTTTAATATTATTCACCTGTCGGGCGTTACACCCAAAATGCGTTCGTGAATAAAAATTATTATAAATATACAATGCTTGGAAAGCCTCAAAATATTGAGAATTGTAGAATATTGAATGGGAATAGCATTACAGAAAATATAAACAAATTTTGCATCTATATCGGTATCAAAAAAATGGTGCTGCGTCTGTCCTTTAGAAGAAAATAGTACTCCTAGTTACCTTCTTGAATTTAGTAGGTTATATGTACGACCAGAGACAATAAATGACACTTGGTAAAAGTCTCCATGCTGCTACTTTCGCTTACTTTTCACATAAGCAAAAAGGCTATCATTAAAAACACCCTGTGATGCTGCTCAAAAAGTAATTTTATACCAAGACTAATTCTTATGAAAGCTGAATATCCATTGTTGTTTATCTAGGGTAAGCATTGTTTGGTCACACAAACGAGAAGTCGAGCTGAAAGAATGTAGAGTATACCGAATCGAGCATTGTCAAATTGTCTACCCATTTATCTACTGGCAGGCGATACTTTTTCTACTAAATGAGGTTTTTTATCAGTGTCTTTCGCCGAATTAAACTTCGCTGATAGAGGAAAATGTGCGGTCATCTCAGTAAGGTTTGTTCAACGTGATTAATGGTAAAATATTTTATAACTTAGCCATACTAGAGGAGTTCATTACTGTTATGTAGTAATTTTCATAGGAATTCATAATAAAAGGTTTTTTCTTTTCCAGCTAAAAACATCTATATATCAAATTTAATTTAAATCAAAGTACCGCTACAAATATAGTCAATGATAGTATGTATTTTTCTCGCAAAATAGAACATATTCAATATAATAAAATTTTGACTTCGATAAGTTTGAAATGAGAATGTTCTACCTCTAACAAAACGTTTGGTTACGCCAAACGCCCTGTTCACTATGCACAGATTTGAAGCAGATCTCTGCACACTTTGTACTACAGGTCCATGCAATGAAGAATCTAAGAATTTTCTATGTAGGCAACATTTGTAAGACCGGTCGTTGAAACGTGTTCAGATATTTTCACCGCTTCAAGACAGTGATGCAACTTCTTTAGATTTGATCGCGCCCAGCTTGGAATTCGGGAGAAGGCTAATTTCAATCTAACATCTCTACTCGAACCGACTGAGAGACGTACCGATGTAGCTCAATTGGTAGAATCTCTGCCCAGCATGTTGTCCGGAACTCGCCACGGGCGAGGATTTTTAAATTTCGAAGTGCAAATTGTCTCAACTGTTACAACTTCCGGCTATATTCGAAAGGCATTAAATTTTGTGTTTTGAGGTTAGAATTTTCTTCTCTAGCGGTGATCTGCAGAACTTGAAATAGCAATCTGTCTTGACCACTTTTAGTATGATTTTTTCATCGGATAGTTCAGCATTATATAATAAATGGCTTACCCGGTACATAAAATCAAAAGTTCTATATATGCGTCATGACTTTAGCATGATAGCATTGTGACGTTCTATATTTATTGAATATGGTTTATTTAAAATACTCGTAAATCAAAATGGATATATGTGTCTACCCTCATACATACACACATTCAAAAAATAAGGGATATAAATTCAACGACCCAAAAAACAAGCTCCCTGTTTACGTATAAATCAATTTTTCCTATCTCCTGCCCATATCTTCA
Organism: Bruchidius siliquastri; assembly: GCA_949316355.1. Lineage (NCBI taxonomy): Eukaryota > Metazoa > Arthropoda > Insecta > Coleoptera > Chrysomelidae > Bruchidius > Bruchidius siliquastri. The sequence continues at coordinate 23,060,375 of OX438533.1, forward strand.
TTACAAAAAAATACATTTACGTGAACTGGAGTATATTTATCATACACAATAGCCTGATAAAGTACCGTTTCATGTACAACGTACAACGATGTACCGAATGAATTAATCTTCTAACGATTTGATAAATGGGATGTGTTCCACCCATGATAATCACTTAAGGTATGGAAAACAATAGTAGTCGCCTATAGATTTTTCTTGGCTTTCCTCACATGCGGTCGAATACTTATTCACTGGCAAGTAAAGCTGCTAGAGCTTATATTATATTATTACATAATTATTATCTATCAATTTATACCATACATTTTACGGATTACCCCATTTATTCACGCATTTCAAAATTTTCAGTTTCCTGCTTAATTTTATTGAATATACAACAACCATATCAACCCTTATGCTAGGGGACATTTGAAAAGGTAACAAAAAAAATTATTATTCAGAATTTGTTGTTTATGCTTATTATGATATGCTTGATGTGCTCATTACTATATTTTTGACTAACTCTACTTTATCACAAATAACTAATAACCAAATATGTATACCAGTCTGCAACAAAATATGAATAATTGAAATTTATTTTTAATTTTTTTAGTCTTAACAAGACCCTAAATATGAAAAATTGTAACCAGAAAACAGCCGAGAAGCAATTCCACTTTGGAAATTATTTTTTTTCAGAATTTGAAAGAAATCGAATTCAGTTTTTGTTCTAATTATTTTGTTGTCATCGTGTGTAGATTTTCAAATTAATCGCAAGATTTTGTTACGTAGATACAAGTGAAGCTAATATAAGCGTGTTAAAAAAGATTTGTATATAGTCCCAAATATCATGTGATTTTCTCATAAAGTGATTTTTCTATTCGTGGATCTTAAGTGTAACGTTAGCACACAATAGAACTCCGCCAAGAAAAGACACAGAAAATGTGAAAATTATTGTTTGTATAATTGAACTTACCAAAACGGTTGGTTAGGGATAGTGTTACTAGTTAAAGCTCATGTGATATCTTGCTTGCTCAATCTAGCTCAAAACAGTTTAAGTTTCATGCAGATGAAATAATTGGGTAATTAACATACAGTTTCACAAATCAAACTCTCCTCAAGTGACCCTACGATCTACATGATGATAAGTTTTTTTTGTCTATGCAATATTCAAGATACTTTTGCCTTTTTCTCACCTTGCATTACAGTACTGATTATATTTTTTTACATTGATCGACATAGCCATGTTAAATACTTTTACCAAACTTCAAATATCCTTACTTTTGTTGCATTTATATTTAGTTTTGAAGTCAGCCGATCACCTTTGTATATTTATATTGTGTCTACATCCTCTCCATACAGCATCCACTAACTTACATTATAGCTGAATCATCTGGATCTGGATTTTTTGTAACGCTCGCCTACATTGCTATCAAGTATTTTGTATGGTTAACTTTGATGTTTTCCTTTCAATGCATTTCTTATTGCTATAATTAAAGCTAATTGTCAGAAACTTCTTTGCTTCAGGAATTATTAAGACTCAATGAAATAGCTTTTCTTAAGAAGAATCTAGTCAAGTTTAACAGTCAAGTCCGCAAAAGCAGTACTTGTGCAGGTTTGCGTTTTATTGTCGCGTCTCCATTGAAAACCAACGAACTGGATTAACGAAATCACCGACTGTAACTGAAAAAGGAATAACAATGTAATGTTCCGGGAGCCTACAGAGAAGCTAAACTGCGAGATGGAAGATATAGAGGACAACGTCGCGGTAAAAAACCTTGAGATTATAGCATAAATGTCATATCTGTATAAAATGAGGGATGTTATATCCCAACTTTGACGAGCAAAACATCAATTTTATCAGGATAAGGTGACTGAGATAGATTGTCACCGCAATAAAAACTTGTAACAGTACAGAAAAATATTAGAGGTTGAGCTTGATTTTTATACAACGTCCGCAAAGGCTGTTCCGCAAATTTAGCTCATTGACGTTTATGGAGGAATAATCTCACTGTAGTATCAAGAATCTTACAAGGACAATTTTATTCAAATTAGAACCTTTGTTTGCTTCGATCTATATTCAAACATTCGTCAATTGTTAAAAGTGGCGTAATTAATCCATTATGTAATTAATTAAAAATTCTGGATTTGAGAAAGGAAAATGATTCTTCCTACGTATTGTTGTTTGAAACTTGTAGACAAGGTGGATTTATCAAAAGTTTGATTTCGGACTTTGTCTATAAAAGGCGTCATCCGGACTTTAGTCGACCGAGCTAGGTATATTTGTAACACACAAGAGGGACTACAAAGAGAGCTCAATATGATTTAACAAGATCTATTAAACAACGGATACCCAAAGAAGCTAGTGCAAGTAACAATACAGGAAAATACCAGCAGTAGAAAAATTAAACACGAATAATCTCAGCAGTTACTCATTCTGCCTTACGTCAAAGGAATATGGAATCAAAAGAATAGGTCAGCGATACAAGATCCAAACGAGATTCTCTAGGACTGCCACCCTCAGAAGTATCCTAACAAAAACTAAGCCCAGGAATGAATCTCAAGAGACAAAGGACTGTATCTACCAGATACCATGTCAATGTGGTAAAATCTATGTTGGAGAAACAAAAAGGCCACTGGAAGTAAGAATCAAAGAACATCGTCTCAACACCCAGCGAGCAGAGACAGGAAAATCTGGAATAGCTGACCTCGCATGGACGGAGCACCATAAAATAGCTTGGGACGACGCTAAGGTTATTGCAAAGGAACCGCATTGGTATCGAAGGAAATTCAAGGAGGCGGCATTCATCACCAACAACAGCAAAGTGTACAGCAAACCCAGCGTAGACATTAAACCAATCTGGCAGCCACTCATAAAGAAGATCAATAGACTACGACTGGACCAGACAACAAACAATGACCGATAAACAGTCACGTCAGCAGACCGAAATACCGCGCATCGGGTATCAATCAGAACAGACCGCGCACAACGACACGTCACCGGACAGGGTATAAATAGGCATGAAAGGAACGTGTTCGCCAGTTCACCTGAAGACGATTGAAGATAGCACATCAATCGAAACGTCGTGGTACTCAAAAATTTTATAGACAATGGAAGTCCGAAATCAAACTTTTGATAAACTTCCTACGTATCTTGTATCACTTAGAAGGTCTTTGGTTATATTGAAATTTCATATTCAAAATATATAATCATAAATAGAGTACCAATTATGTGTTTAATTTATGTACTTATACATTAATACTCAATTGCAAGGATAAATAAGTATGAATTTTCTAATGTATATACTAAGCGTCAAAGCACTACCATCCGTAACCGGTATTGGAATCATAACACTAATAAAGATGGAAAAAGTCTGTCGCGGATGGGAATCGAACTTCTCCTCCTTTCTAGACAAACGCTTCACCATTTTGCCACGGTGACCCGTGACGAAATCTGGCACTGGCAGTGTCAATGTAAAAATATTTTATAATTATTTCTTTATTCGGCAGATTCCCGATTTCTCTCATCAATGGGATTCGACTGAAGGTAATATCAGCCACTGGCCACCAGACGTTTAACAAACATAGATGATGGAGATGGAAGAATTACGCGGTGTGTACCTCTCGTAGTAAAACGATAAAGCGTGTCGAAATGAAGTATGGCATAAGGATATTTGATAAATGAACAGTTCGAGCTCTGAATTCCACATGACAAGCATTCCCCTAGTTCTTCACAGTCTCTTTACAAGCACATTGAAGAAACTGTCAAAGAACATATATATACATTAACGAGGTGCATTTGAATTTATTATTTCACCGCCACCTGTTTGCCGGAACCATACCAACCGTATATCTTCCAAGAGATAACAAATGAGCAGTTTGCAACGCCGACTTGCTCCAGTTCCTTGGGTAACGTATACGGGAATATACTCGTATGAATGTGGAAAAGCATAAGCGGCGAAAGTGTTTAGTTTAAGGAAGTTCTTAGACAAGAAATGCTATTTATAATTATACTTGCACTAGCTGCTAATAGAAACCACACATTTTTAACGTTTCTGTTGGTTTTAATGAGCGTCAGTAAAAATATAAGCTTCAGGCCCGCATTTGATGATGACTCCCTAGATCGGGTTCGAATCCTGCACTGGGTCTTCTTTTCGGATTTCTAAATGCAAATTTATGTATCAAAAACTCCACCTTGCGGAGAAAAGCAGGTTGTCTATAAAAAATTTAAACCTCTCAGTAATATTGTCCTTGATATTTGATAGTTTACTGTCGGTAGCCATTATAAGACTTTTAATATTTTTCATATCCAAGGTAATAGCATCCAAGGTATGGAAGAGGGAGAGAGAGATATGTTCAGAATAAATAAGGTCTATGAATCTCCACAGCTATCTCCAGTTAAACAGTGCCAATTATTCACATCTAGCGAAGTAGCAAAATAGACACAACTATAGACAGGCAGATATACCGACAGAAAAGGCGAACTGATTTTCCTTTTATCGTGATTATAATATCTTCTTGTCTAATAACCTGTGAAGTATGGAAGGTAGAGTTAAGAAGGGTCATCTAATATAGGGAAACTGGTGAAAATGTGTCCAGTTATGAGCAGTAAATAATAGTAATGAATCCTTCCAGAATAGCGCTAGACTAGCAAAGGAGTATGAAGTGAATTTAGTAGTTATAGACGGAGTGAAGTTCGCTGAGTTGAAGAATTTAATTCTTCTGGTGACTAAAGTAGTTAATCGAACTACAGTATACAAAACCACAACTATTTGAGTAGTCCAAAATAATTTCGTAAAAATAACCTAAAAAACAGCTGCGGGATAGCGTTGGTAGTGATCAATTTTTATGAACCTCTAATAATTAATTAATTAAAAATACGCTATAACAAAGCGGAAGTTATTCTGTCTCTGTTTACTTCTCTATCCTACTTTAGTATTTTTCGACACTTTTTTCAAAATTTACCCACGTCCTACAATAGTATAATAGTAATACAATTATCCTTACCTCTACCCTCCATACTGTAAAATGAAAGGACATTTTTAATGTCAATTTTTCAACTTCAATACCATATCAAGTAATTTTGCGTTCTACATTTTTGAACATGTATAATGCAAATAAGCCTTCCAAATGGCTATAAGCTTCCAGCCATCATCCTACAGATAATTATGTAGTTTGGAAATAATGGCTTTCTCGCACACACTAATTCACCAAGGAAATAATTGCAATTATTGGCGTGGGTTTTAATTGGGTATTATTCTGTTCGAGTCGGAATTTTGAATAAAGCATACCGCGAGTGATGCTAACATATCATAGTCGGTGCAACGGAATTTATTCAAGTATAAAGAAGATTTCAGTTTCCCTAGCAAATTGTATTAATATACTTGAGGATGAGTAGGACGTTCCGTAAATAGTTCGATATTGGACGAGGTACAAAAGTATTAGACTAAGGATCAATGGATTTGAATGGGATACCGAGGAATTTATTTATTTGTATAAACGATAGTTACAGTCTACATCGTTTCAAAGACAATGTAAATGAACATTTATCCTTTCGCAGTGCCTCTGGAACGCGATAGGCTTTCTAACCTTCGTGATAGGTTATTTATAAAAAATCTGGGCACCCCGTTAGCAATATGAGTGTTGCAACGGATAATAAGGTAGCATTAATTATGATTATACAGTTCCATAAAAAGGTTCTATTCGAGATACGATATCCTTCATACCCTCATATCCAATGAAAAACATTGAGTAATATATAACTTCAGAGTCGTTAATCAATTCTAAAATCGAATATGGATCTTTATCAAAATAGAAAATATGTATCCTAGATGGGGAAATCATGTATGGGATCATTTGCTGTTTTCCATCGTATCTCATTGAACAGGCTGCATTGTGTTTCTGATGTGGCCATGAATTGTATGACTATCTGTCTGGATGTATGAAAATTTGAATGTCATTATAATTTCATTTCAAAACTTAATTTCTTATCATATTTTCTACCGATACGTATTTAAGACCACATAAAAATTACTAAAATATCTATATTAACGTTAGCCTACAAAGTCAGCCATTATCAAAGTACAACATATGAAAAATTTAGTTTTGAAATTAAAATGACTGAATAGTTTCGACTGCTTGCAGGGGAAAATATTTGCTTTTAAACTAAACCTTAGTATGAACTCTTATGGGAGTCACTCATACAGTTGCTTGTCTTGAGTTAAAAACAAAACATCCAACACTGTGATCTCAATACACATCCCCCTAATTAGAATTCAAGTTCCATGAACAAAACATAAAGAAATCTTGGCGTATAGTAATAATAATAACAATAACAATAATAATAATAATAATAATAATAATAATAATAATAATAATAATAATAATAATAATAATAATAATAATAATAATGATAATAATAATAATAATAATAATAATAATAATAATAATAATAACAATAATAATGTTTATTTGCAATTAATGAACAATTCAATATTAACAATATCTGAGTTCAAATACAAACAAACAAAGGAGGAGAATACATTTGAACTTTTTACAGTTTGATGACCGATTTAACAATTAGTCCATTGAAACCAATAAGGCTGTTCATGGACTACATAGCTCTTCTTATTCCTAACATTTGTCGGCGCCTGTACAATTAGCTAAGCAGTATGAATTTTTACAAATCTTGAAATAGAAATGAAGATAAGAAAAATAAAAATGATAATGATAAAGGACGGAGAAATATGTGGATGAAAAATTAACCAAATTGAGAGAGGAAGGAGGTTTAATTATTTTCTAGTATTTTTTTTTGTTTCGTCTCTACCTAACAGGATGATATACTTTTTAAATATACTTTTTATCATACCTACGGAGTTCAATGTGTTCAAATAAATCTTATAGGCTTGTGGTACATAATTATAGATCTTCAGAGCCAGATAGTCGAAGGATCGTACACTAACATTTTTTTGCAGTAATCCAACTTTTACTGAGTCACTAGCTTTGTATCTTGTAAAATGCTCATGATTAACCTTTTTGAGTGTAAATTTATTTTTATGAATATGTAAAAAATTTGATGCAAAAATAATTGACGAATATCAAGGATCTCAGATTCAAGATACAATAATGCAGACGGATAGAATAATGGTCTGTTAAAGAGTATTTTGAGAATTTTTTCCGAAATATATCTAATGATCGTATACGGCAGTAAGTAGCCCCTCCCCAGCTTAAAATAGCGTAGCGTAATCTGGACTCAACTAAGGAGTAATACATGATTTTTAAATGGGATAAATCTAATATATTTTTCAAGTACTTAAACCGATAAGCAACTGCATTTAATGTTTTAGTTAAATTAGTAATATGATCGTTCCACCTTAAATGTGAATCAATGGTTGAGCCTGAGTACTTATAACTACTTGCTGAGCTTAAAAGAATATTTTTTGTGTGATTTTTTATTAATAAAGTTTTGTAGTTCGGCAAAAACGTAGCTGTGTTTGAGAAGAGCATAAAAACAGTTTTTTTATAATTTACAGTTAATAGTTTATGACTAAATAGATCAAAAATCCTTGCCAAATCATGTTCAACTTTAAGTTTTAATGTATCCCTTTTACTGTCACTGTAAAGTATTGCTGTATCATCCGCAATGCTGAATATCTTACCAGTTGTCTGAGATTCTAAGATACTGTTAATATATACCGTGAATAGAACTGGCCCCAGTACGGTACCTTGTGGCAGGCCATAGTTCAATTTTTGCTCCTTAGATAATTATCTAACAGCTCTCTGGTCATGCCCCGTACTCCTACATCCTCCAAGGCCTCCATCATCTGAACATGACTCACAGTGTCAAAAGCCTTGGCAAGATCCAGGAAGACGCATATCACGGGTTTGCCGAATACAAGAACGTTTGTGATTTCTGTAACTAATCATTTGTGGATAAGCCCTGTCTAAAACCAAACGGTTTATTGAAGATAACGTTATTCATATTCAAGAATTTTTCCAGTCTGTTTTTCATTGCTTTTTCAAATATTTTCGCAAGTGTTGTTATGACTGATATCGGTCTATAATTGTTTATATCTCTTATATCTGGTTTTTTTGTGTATAGTAGAAACTACTGCTGTTTTAAATTGTTGAGGAACTTCACTAGAAATTAATATTTGATTTATTAAATAATATATATTAAATATGGTATATTAAATATGGTCCATCTGTAGGTTTGAGGACAATTGATTATTTTTTTTTGAAGTATACTCAACCAAATTGGGTCACAGTCCAATAAAGAATTAGATGTACAATCATCATTCAACTAAATATCGATTCTCTGACTTTTCTCTTGAAATTTTCATCCTCTTCGTATACTATAATAAAAGGTTTTAACCATTTCACTACATGTCCCGTTGCCCAGACGTGTACACTAAGTGCTCATTTTGATGTTTCCCCTGTAGTTATAATTTTTGATTTCTTTGATTCGACACTAGATAGGTCTAGAGGTCACCAGTATCATAGTAAAAAATATAATAAACCAGGGAGACAAATGCATGATAGCTTTCATATGTGAAATTTTTGTTGTTGTTATCTGCTAAAGAGTAGGAGTGCTCTCTGTGAGTTAACAGAAAAGTCACAGGCCTAGGTAGATAATGGTAGAGTCATGTGATACTACCTTGTGTCTTGCACTACGAAGTACGAAAATGATGCAAAATGGCAAATTCCGCTGTACCTCACGAATCCAAATTTTCCTTATCTATCTATGCTCTCGTGAACATATTTATCCTTGGCCCGGCAGCGTGTAAATCGCCACCATCTATCATTATAACAAGATTTCCATATGACCGTTAAATACTTTAAAGGTGCACATTTTTCGTTGTAGGGTAGTGATTAAGGTAGTGACTGAATCAGGTGTACTTGTATATTGTGGAAACCCGATATACTATTATTTTCAGTTAATCTGATAAATATCAAATCACCAGGGTACGTAGAAGCCCGGTCACTTTCTGAAAACCAGTTTCGCACTAATGAAAATAAAATATTTGAAATCTCAGATGTCCAAATATTAATATGAAACAATGTATTCCTGAAAGACAAAATAAAATATTGTTATTATTATTCATTAAGGATCCGCTACGTACAACTTATCGTTATCATTCTGCTTTCAATATTCCTTCGGTCAAGAAAACGACAAATCACAGACTTGATGACTGAACCAATTCTCACGTAGAACTTCAAAAATACATGCATTACTTGTACGGGATACTGCCTCTACGTAGCAAGCACACAAACATGCTTAAATATAAAAAAAACTACCTCCAATATTACACAAGTAAGTGAGTTTACAGATTACCTTTATAGAAGACTTCAATAGTATCACTGGTTGAGCATAAATCGTCATCGTCTCCCAAATATTTTGCCCCTTTATTTTACGGGAGATTTGATTGGATGTATTCCTAAATTCGGTTTGGAAAGAGTTAAGGGGTATTGGACTTCTCTTCCAAAACCGAATTTAGAAATGCTTCCAATCAAATCTTCTGATACGGTTAAAACGAAATTGAATTGAAATTGAATATTGATTGGTTAATTTTCCCAGCATTCTTCTGCTTTAAAACTGGATTGACAGTTTATATTGCTACCCACACAATACGTATTCTGGAATCGACATCGAGATCAGTAGTAGTTCTCGATATAAGTGTTTTGATTTTTTGCTTGTTGCTTACACATTTCCTTAATTTTTGAGTTGTCGCATATTATTTATTACTAATATGTGTCTGATAAATCTAATCAAATCGAATGTTCACAATCAATTCTCGATCTAGTAGTAAGGCATATTTCTTCGCGAAATTGCGGCTTGTCTGACTGTAATCGCAACCAAAATGTCCGGTTGCGCGAGATTAAATGTCTATTCACGTTGACCTTAAAACGCTGTAGATTGTTACCATCGGAGAACAAAGTCCCCAGTAGCTCATTCCACAACGCCAAGGTTCTCCAAAGGAACGACTTTCGGAACAGGCCTGTTCGACTAGTTGTAAGCTCGACTTGGTGAAAATACAACATTTTGATTTAGTCTAACTTTTACAGTTGATTACTCGTCCCACAAATATGCAATTTTCACCGGGACAACGTTCGCAAAACATAATATAATATCTATTTGCATGCAAAGCAGATCAAGCCAATAATATCTGCAAGTTCTCAGAGGTGTTGACAGTATATATACATATAATAAAGAACGTCATTAGAAGCAGAATATGAAAATACTGTGTGGGCGTCACAACATTATATGGAGAGGCATGTGCCAGAATAGAATGAAAAAACTCATATCCCGGGGACAATGTACGGTTTCCTGTTTCCCTTCTTTCCCTTGGTGACAGCGCGTCAGATGAAATTGGCATCGAAAAGTGGAGAGCGAGTGTTTCCTTTCACCGTCGCAATACATTTTGCTATTTGTTCCTTCTCACAATGATTTCGATTTGTGTATAACATCTCGTGTGATTTCTGTATCAGGGTTAGAATGCCTCGCCGTTGCAATGTAGGTGCTCTAGACTACTATCTAAATAGTTAATTTGGAAACCTAAAAAGTTATTCCAGCCTCCATCGGAAGAATACAGCAAAAAAAAACAAAATAAATCGCGTCCAGCAGGCTGACTCGATACCTCCTGCAAAATAATAGATGCTTGAAATTTCGCCCTAGTCTCCATATGTTTGAATTGGAAGCACCAGAAAATATAACTATGTTTTCAACTCTGTTAAAATTATTCAGACTACGATAAAGAAATATTTTCTGATACATGGACTATTTGGAAAATTTTGCCTGAACTGAATGGACTTTCTAAAACCAGAAGCATTTTTATTTGGATTAGACGCCTTTGTGAGTTATATTAGAGCAAAGTTTAGGCTCATATAATAAAATAAAAAGAAATCCAATAAAAGTTATTCAGACTAAATAAGTCTACGAATTTCATACAATAAATTGTGACTCCAATAAATTAATAATTAGCTATAGGTCTTTTAATGGCAATGTGTTAAGGATTTGGAAAAGTGTTAATATCCTGAACTTATGGAGGCCCTTTAAGCGGCATAAAACTGGTTGTCATTAGTTTGAAGAATGGCATCCCAAATCAGAGTATCGGTAGGGAATCAAAATATTTCATCTTTTCGAAGGCTAGGATTAGGAAAGAGTAGAGAATAGGTACAAAATTAACTATGTAGAATCATAACCACATCATTATCCAAGTATAGCCTGGCGGTCTAACTGTAGGATGTAGTTGTGTGGTGGAATATACGTAACCTAGTCAAAGATGTGATAACAACACTCATCTACAAGCGTCGCGCACTATGGCGCTGCTCATTTGCAGCTTACCAAGTCAAAGATCCTAACACTTGGACTGCCTTGGACCGACGACAGATGTCCCTTACGACATCTGTTGAAAAACGTGGCAAGGACAAAAAAAAGCTTTGTAGTTTTTCGTCAATAAGTGTTGTGGCAGCGAAATAATCGTCAAAAAATGAAAACTCTGTGACTTCGCTTGTGGAGGTTTCCGGGGCTTCTGATCACATTTCAAATGTTTAAAGTGTAATTTAGCTTGAACAAAAATGATATATTGTGATGTCAATATATTGATATTTTCATCTGATTGTAGAACGGTTCATTTACCTGAAGTAAAGGTTACGAAATATTGGAAATTATCGGAATTTTGGATATCTGAAATTATATCCATAATTTCCAATATTTTTCCAACTCAAATGATTTTAAATTAAGCAACATGACCTATTGACCTAAATATTTAACTCAATATTTGGGTCTAAGCAGATACCATTGCGTGGAAAATACAGCATCAACCGCATTGACTTGGAGCATCAAAACTCAGCTTATATTCAAGAAACGCATATGTAATATAATTATCAGATTTGATGGACAAGATTAAAGGAAAAACGAAACAGATTACTTTTCGGGAGCTATAATGTTCGTATCAGCATTTTTAATAACCTTAAATATTGTTATTAAGGGATAGTGGAAGATTACGGCTTCTGGTAACTGCGGATTTTGCTATAAGCCTCCGGTCAGCAGCTACAATATATCGCGGTATAATCAGGGTTGTCATCTCAAACGTTTATTGCCTGAAACATGTCGACAGATTTAATAACATACAGGAGCTTTCTCTGTCCACTCGCATAGCTATGCCAATGTTGCCAAATTTCCTATTTCCATATTGCGGAGGGCGAGAATTTATGAGTTTTAGTACAAACAGAAAAGAAACATGTAGATGTAGCAAAAGCAATATAATTAAGTTTTTTTATTGAATAAACATCAGCAATATCAAACAATTAAAAACAGAATCAATACAATGCATTTATTAAATACTCTGGTTAGTTAAATGCTTAATTAATAGTAAATTATTATATTTCCCTGATTATTTATTATGTACCGCATACTGAATGCATGACAATATTTAGAAATTGAAGCAGACATGCAAATTTGCTAGATTTATTTTCAGCCACTTCATCACAATTAAGCATAGTTATGAAGTTTGAGTACCAGCTTTCTTAAAACGAAGTGGGAATTTGCCTGCACAGTTTGAAATTTACTGGGTACGTGAGTACACCGAGATTCATATATCTGAACAAGAAACAGGAATAGGATTCGTTCCAACATCAATATTTGTACCTTTACGAAACTGTTGGGCTCTAAAGTGCGCATCCGTTAGCTTTGTTTGGTTCCGTGATAGTACGGAAATGCTATTAGTGCGGTACCGATTTGACCATACAAACACTCGCCAAATCACTGTTCTCAAAACCGACACATGTTTAGCTAGCCATGTTAGCACCTTCAGGGGAAGTTTGAGTTTTAATTTTGTGGTGGCGAGTGGTAAAAATGTTGGTAGTTCGAAGGATCCTGTTTTACATGTCACACAGGAGAGGGAGATTAAGGTTACAATTTTAGAAACAGAAACAGTGCAGTGCGGTGGCCAAGTGGACTAAGGCGTAGCACGGATTTCTGGTAACACGAGTGCCATCCTCACTAAATGTGTCTTTCATATCACTTTTATGTATGTGATAATCATTAACAATATATAAATCAATGGACGTTAAATTGTCTTTAATCCATAACATACACATTTTTTATTAAACTATGTATCGTGAAATGACAAGTTCGCATATCTTAGTGTCGGAGACGCAAAAGTGCGACTATAATCTGACATAGCCATTCGAAAAGACACTCTACATAAACCCCTGATTCCATCTCAATTTCAACGCATGTAATTTCAACAAGTTTAATTTTCCCCGGGAAAATAAGTTCAAGCTGAGAAATCTGGAGATTTTTCATCTAGATTCTTTGGGCGCTCACAAGTTTTCTCATAATTGCTGGGAAATGTTTTTATTATCTATGTAATAAAAACGGGACGAATCTTGGTTGGCTTTGTGGTGGTTTTGGAAGTTGTTTTGATGAAAAAGTTAATTGAAAAGTGCATTTCTGAGGAAATTGGCTTAGCATTGTTTCTTTTAATACAAGTGCTTTTGAGGGAACAAAATTAACATTAACTTGCTCAATTTACAAGAAGTGGTTATAAAAAAGCTGCTCTCTATCACAGCTGGTTTGACTCGCAGAGATCTGGCAAGGTTCCTTGAAGGATGTTCTAGCTACCGTAGACTAAAGGTTAGGTGCAGTTTGACTTTTGAATATTATAGACATGTTTTAGGGTATATGATTTTAATTTATGTAGTATCCGACACTATTATTTCTTTAATCTCTATTTTTTGTTACATGATCAATTATCAAGTCTCTATATATACCATTGTCCAACAATTTCTAAAAAAAAATCGTTTTTGAGATTCAAATATTCATTTCCCCAAAGTGTCTACATACATCGTTAAGACTTCTTCAATGTGCTTATTCATACTAAACAATCTGCTCAAACCACCTTGTGCATAATATGCAAAAAAAGTTGGCTGAAATCGGAACCAATAGGTGACCACAAATTCGCAGTATCAGTCATCAGCAAATGCTCATAAATTTCAAAGATATCTATGAGTCTGAAGTTCTAAAAAATGAGTCTGCGTCTTATATCCCATTTTGGTGATCTGGTATCTTCATGTTGTAAAAGTTCTCCAAACACTGTTAACTATCGTCTTTGTTCGTTTATCTCAGGTTTAACGGTTAACATCTTCATATTGGGAAAGTCAACTGAAAATGTGTTTTTTCGCTATTGAGCATTACGTTTAATAGAAACTTTACTCCATCTTCCTTGCCTCCATTGTTTGCCGAGATAAAACGCTTGTCTTATATTAATTGGATAAATGGTGGACCAATATTTATTGCAAGCACAGAAGCTCACACACTCAGCCGTAAGATAAACAGAAGAAGAGAGAATAACTATTAAGTATAACAAGTAAGTGTCATGGAATAACAATTGAGTCTTATCAAGTTTGCTGACGTACTTTCATGTTGATTTTCCAAAATAATCGTTCAGTTATTTCTAGATAGCTGGACGTAAGCAGTTGATGTAAGCTCCTATCATACATCCAAGGCAGGCAATGCGTATATCATATCCATCTGTGAAGCGGGGATTTATAAAGTTGTCAACTACAGTTCGCTGCTGGTAGCTCGTCGTTCTTAGTTCACTCAGTTCAACAAAGCAGCAATTGGCATGGCAATAGGAGAATCTAAGGTAACCTCGGTCCATCGCTTACATTTATTCCAAAGTATGAGAAGGTTATTCTCTATATCTCATCTGACTATTTATGTATTTTTCATGGTATTTCCGAGCGATATTGTTTACGTTTTCCTTGATGTTGATTGGTCGACTTTTATGAACGGTGAACATCAAGAATTTTATTCTTCGACATGCTAATTTATATTGAAAATCATCAACTCACATTGATTCATAATGAATTCAGCAAAGGACTCCGTAAGAAAAGTATATCTGTGAAAACGTATTTTTAGCAGTGTTTTCATATTTTAGTTTATTTCGTTTTAATTGAAACATTGAAGTGTTCCAAATTTGCTAGATATGCCTAAACTTAAACTGGAAACTGTACCATTGATGGTCACCCGCCACGCTATATATTGGTCCTGTCATTGTATATATTTTAATTGTCATAATTAATCAGTTGGTAATCCACCTCTATCTAACCTGGATTGGCACTTCTTGAACATGTGTCTTAGATATGCGGTATCTCGGCTATTGAATAGGACGTAGTCTCCCAAGTAACCCTTTGAACTAGAAAACATTAGTGGAAGATATCAAGTGATTTGCGGATCCCCCAGTGCAAAAACCTTGATTTCGGAATATTGACGTCACCAAGTGACTTTCCGGTTTCCGTTCCGTCGTTAGACCGACGCGACCGACGGACGTAACGATTTTCAATAAGTGTCGCATGTAAATTAATTAATGCTGAGTGGCGCCTGCGAGATAAAAAAAAAGGGAGGTAAATTACCTGACCGCTCGAATCTCCGAGAGACAAGTAATCACGGGAGACCCTCGAGCTAAGTTCGTTTATCAAAATATGCTGTTACTTGTCAACTTGTCCACAGGCCAACAACAGCAGTCGATCTCTACAATTCCTCTCGGACGAGAGACCACAAGGTAAAAGGAAGGGTCGACCTCACGAATGGATGAGGTATTGGTTCAAACGTAATTTGTTTACATCATTATCTCTAGAGAAAACAGCTATACATTCTAGCACAATCAAAGACCCAACTCGATTCGTCCACAATGGACAATTACATCAGATACGCCTGATATGACTCATACACCCAATTCAAAAAGATGAGGCGTGTGCGTATATGTTAAATTGAGACTCTTTTGTCATCGAAAGATAGACTTTGAACCTTAAGTATTCAACATTATCTAGCTCAAGGTGTCTTTCAACAATTCTTCCAAATTCATTTGCTGCATTTTCAGACTACCCAATAGTTATTATATCCGAGAACTTTTGGGGAAGGTTTCAGCTACAACCACCGTACAAGCAAATCATCTTGGCCTATAAATAATATTTTAATTGTTCGCAATACGCACTGTCTAAGCATTCCAAGAAAACGGAAGAGAAGGGACGGGAATTCAATGAACTAGTAAACATTCCTGCTACCGCGAAAGCCTTGCTAGCTTGATGGATCTGAAGCTCACAACAAATAGCGCTATCTATTCACTGAATATATCCGATCCACTAAGAAGATCATATCACTGCACTATTTCAACATTCAGCTGAATGCCGTCTATCAGCATAGCAAAACACTTTGAGTCTGGCACCAGAAATCAGCAAATTGGGATGATCCTTGGTGCTTTCGAAAAAGGTTTTTTGTTTAAAACGAAGAGATTATCAATCGCATATCGAAGTCAAAGTCAAAGACCTGTCAGCTTCTGGTCAAAAATGTATATCAGGTCACTGCCATATCGGCAAACGCTGCTCCAAATACTAGCCTTGGATTAACCGATGAGACGAAGTTACGCCGAAAATGATAAGAAATTCAAATCGCAAAAATTACCACAGTTTAACAGGAAATAGAGGCGCAGCAGAAAATTAACAGCATACTCATCTCACGTCCCACTCATATAGATCATTCTGGTTTGTATCCAAGGCTGTTAGCCTGATCTTCAGTTACTCGTATGTATCTCTACTGCCTTGAGAGGATGGGTTCATCGCCTCCACCTTCAAAAAGGCAGGTACCTTGTGTGATATTTGTGCTGCTAAATCTACAATGAATTTCTATGAAGGTACGCGATCCTCTAGCATCAGCGTGAACTCAAAAATGTTAGAAATTAGATTTCAATATCAATATACAAAACTTATTCTTGAAAAACTGATCTTCAGGAAAGCTAGTAGCCCGAGCTGAATACCAGCAATTGTCCTGGAACGTTACACCATTATCCGTTATTTGCAAACACTTTAAATTATACTAGCAGCAAGGCTTGTTTCCTACCGAATAGAAGATTGGTCACGTGGATACCATACCAGAGGTTATAGACTTGCCACTAATCTGAATCATGTCCAAGGTTATGGAAACTATTATTCACGCGCAAATTCTGAAGTACCTATACCTGGAGATTATAGCTACTTAGCTCAACTCTGCTATTTGTTGTAATGATAATATAATAATAAGAACAGAATCATCTTGGCCTACCTCACCTTATTGTTGAGCAGAGCAATTTATTTTATGGAGAATCTCGCATCATCGCGCTCAAAATATTAAAACATGTGGCATGTAAGACCTCTAACTAAAATGGGCTGTCATCAGGAGCCAATGGATACTTTTCTCAGAGACCGAACCTTATTTGTGGTGGATGCTCGTCGCCGCTGTTCCCCAGGGATCTATCCACACCTCTTCTTGCTTTACAGCAACGAACTGTTAGAAATAACATCTAATCGAATCTACAGGCCTGCAGATGACAGCACCATTTGCTGCATAGGTGCAGGCAAATCGCTACCACCTCCAGGGGATACACATCAACAGAAGCGAGATCATCCAGATTAGAGACATCGAAGAATAGAAGACAAACAACTACCCTCACAAAAAATCAGTGCTGATGTTCCAGCCGTGGAGATTGAGGGACACCCAATATTCATGTCATTAAACTTCTAAATATCACCATAAAAAATAACATGCCCTGGTATATTATGTTGCGGACCTGCGGGCTGCGGGTACTCTTACGTTTCAGAAAGTCTGTGGAATATTATTTACATTGGATGAGCTCCGAAGCACCCCCTGGAAGTTCTGGACTCAATCCAGAAGAAAACAATATGCACGATCTGTAACATCAAAGAAAATTTACTAATTTGTCAAAGTTTTACATATTTTACTATAGTAAATGCTCCACCGAGCTGTCTCACATAATATCACCATGATTCATAAGTACAATAAATAAATACTACGAGTAGAGATTGATATGTACTAATGATGCATTGTGATGAAGACAGCCTTGATTGATTAAGATGAAATTGGAACAAGTGGGCTACACCTATTACTTTCTAATTCGTCAAGTGAATGAAATTCAACCGACACATTATAACAGAACATCGCAATGTAAGCAGAACAATAATTTTACAGATAACTATCCTTTACTAGAAATGACAATACTCAAAAATGACCATATGACCAACCTGTTGACCCTTAATGTACTACTACTACTTAATAAATATCGCCATTGCCCGACAACAATTTCTTACTTCATTATTTCCTTTCACTTCTTCTGCATAAATTAATCTTTAAATACTACACCCTTTTACCACTCAAAAAAATTAACATGAGACGTATTTCACTAAGTACATTAGCATCTTCTACTTTCTGAAACTAGAATTAATCTTTCCCTGCAGTTGCTAACGTAATTAGTGAAACACGTGTTAGGTGTGGATAAATTGGTTTGGCGGGAGGTAAATCTGTATATGTATCTGAAATAGTTTATTCTAGGAATCGGAAGGTGTAATATTTTTCGCTGAATAAATAAGATATAGATAAATCGCAACGGATCATAAATAGCCATTTCACTGAGAACGTGCAGATAAACATGGCAGTTCCAAACATATATGTAACAATTACGGATACATGCCGGGCTGTTTCTGTCAGGGGCAGACCAGAAATAAGTTATATCCCTTATAATAGTCCAGTCCAGTAGAGCAGCAGCCTACTGAAAACTACAAATTCGTTAGACTGAGTCTAAATTGTCAAGCATTTTGAGGGGTCTTAGAAATGCAATCAATTATAATGATAACGTTATCACGACTAAAATCATTCTTAAGATTCTTTTGGCATGGAAAGAAAGTTTTTATAGAAAAATGGAGCAATGTGTTTTACTTGAGAATTGATTTCTTCTACACATCTCTGATAATTTTTTCAAGGTTCCATTGAATGCAAAAATAGTCATCTTCGATGAGCATGGAACAGTACTATAACCTCTGGGATAAATCCCATGGCTTTATCTAAGTTCAAGCTCGCCTTTCCTGATCATTAATTAAAACTACGTATGACGTATCAACGTTCCAACAGTTTTGGCAGGCTTTATCAAAAAACAGGATGAAAAACCAATGAATTTTAAAAATTACAATGACAATGAGATAAGCTGATTAACTGTTTACCTCCAGAGAGCTGATCAATTCAATTCTTATTTTAATTTTCAAAAGTTAATATTTTGTGGTAAATATTAGAAAATGCTGCCGAGACGGATGAAGTGTTAGTCTATTCAATAACGAACTATGTGATTTTAATTAGCAGCAAGAGGTGAACTGTGGCAACAACAGATTGAAAAAATCCAAACCACATTGTATAAAATTCCGAAACTCAAGTGGGTATTAACTTTTCATAGTGATATTCTTGTATTCGTTTGTAAGGATGTGATTGACAACTGACTTTACATTTCGTTCGGAGTGGCTTTTCAAGAGATTTAGTAAATACCACCACCATTCATAACTATAATTATTATATAATATTACAATTTGCTCTAGTATTTAAGCTCATGCAATAGTTACGAGACAAACTGATAACGATAAATTCACACATATGAAAATGCACACGTAGGTACCTACGTTATATCTTGCGTGATATTTTGCATGAAGCCCCAAAGACAAAAATGTTCATCTTCAAGCGATGAATCCATAACAACTTCAAATCAAGGCCTACAACGTATCCAATTTCTGACCGATTTGTCCCAGCTACATTTGAATTTTTTGGTTCTTCAAGATAAAAATTCATTAATCGGATTAGAATGAATTCAGTATATGAGCCGTTTTCTAAGAACTGTTGCATGCTAGGACTAGACTATCATATCATGCTCGGTCACTGGTTATCGTACCCAAAAGACACACAAACACTCCTTTGTGCTGGGCGTGTTATAATCAAATCATGCGGGAAATGGAGGAATTATAGGCGATGATCTATACTCTTGTACAAATATTGACTATAGGTCGACGAACAAAACAATCTGTCAGAGTGTTTTTATGTTTCTTGAAATTGCGATGTATGAATAACTATCAACATCTTGAATTTTTTACATTTGCCCTCGCTGTTTTTAATTTAAAGAAGTACTTTCGATTGTGAAACAACTGAATACAATAAAAAAATGTATTGTAACTAGATCAATGGGAAAATACTAGCTGATAGGTAATTCAAATTTCTAGAATCTGTAACTTAAATGAAAAAATCAATGTTTTCTTGAACGTAGGCAGTCAACACGCTGTTGTACGCAAATTCTTCAATTTCACTTTAGAATAAATGAATGGAATGAATTATGTATAGAAATTTTTGCATCGACAGTTCTCATGGTGACCTAACATCTCAGTGTCGTAAGTTTGAAACATAAGGAATATTGGAAGTACCATTACAATAGGAAACAAACCTTTCGCAATGATTGTGCGTAAATACAAATCAATTAATACAAATTATGTCTTTAACTCCTAATATGTGAAATAATCTTCATGAGTACGAGAAAGCCTATCAAAGCCCAATTGTATAAAATTCAATAATCTGAAGAGCGAACAAAAAACCTCGGAGTAGCAAAGCGACAATTCTCAAACAACCAAAATGCAATAAATAAGGATATTTTATACTTCACGCGAATAGGC
Organism: Bruchidius siliquastri; assembly: GCA_949316355.1. Taxonomy (NCBI): domain Eukaryota; kingdom Metazoa; phylum Arthropoda; class Insecta; order Coleoptera; family Chrysomelidae; genus Bruchidius; species Bruchidius siliquastri. The sequence continues at coordinate 23,080,883 of OX438533.1, forward strand.
AAAAGCCTATTTTAATGTATTTCTATTAAAAATTTACCCACTCACGATTGATTATCAGAAAACTCATAGAATTGTGGGAGTCAGATTTCGTCATTTACATTTTCAAGATTTATTACAGCATTTATTAACAGCAGAATTAATCGAACCTTATCTATAATAGCAAGATAATTTTTGCTACACTGGGTTAAAAAAGCAAGCTGAAAACATATCGAGATGAATGAATACAAATAGAAGATACATATTTTTGTACTTAAAATTGAATTTTATTCAATTTTAAAGCAATCCGAAAAACATTTAACTCTCAAAGGTATGCCAAACACTATCTCATATTTTCGGAATAAGCATATTCTGCATGGAACTCGTGGATAAGAAACTCTAAATATCTACCTTATGTACAAATAAATGTTCAACATATATATCGACCTCGCATTCAGTTTATTCAAGGTATAACAGAATAATATCAGCTACTTTCCCTCAAAGTAAAAAAAACTGTATAGCTCATGCCTATGCTACAACCTTTAGTTTCAATTCAACTGGAAAAATATTGTGAGAAATACGATTTTCGTGAAACAATAAACATTTTATTTCACCTGCACCTTTCACGTAGCCAGCGTTGCATGTACTTATTCGCTGATACGGTGCATTCCTTGGAGACAGGGAGTTCGGAAAACCGTAAAATTTACTATTTGGAGCTCCTTTCACGAAATCTATGAGAGTTTATATAGGAGAAGACGATGTTCTGAGAAATATATGGTTACTCAGGAAAGGACTACACATTATACGAAAGAATTTTACCAGCACCATAAAAAAAGCTGAATGTGTGAAGGGAAATATTCATTGGCCATCAAACCATGTAACAAATTAATAATAATCTGAAAGACATTATGCTTCATACCTCGAAACAACAAACCACTAGCCACAAACCGTAGACTTCCCCGTGTAACAAAATCATAATTTCACCAGATCTCCTCGTAGATCCGTAAACTGAAGCTACTGTTTTTTTTTTTGCTTGTTTGCTCGACATAATTTTTTTTCCATTAATATATTTTTTTACCTCCTGTTTCCTAAGACGCTGTGTAGACATTGTAATGTTTATTATATGTTATGATACTTAAAAATCGCCAAATAGCCTATTGATGTATACAAGTCATCTGAAAGTCTCAAGAAGACCTCAAAACAAATAAAAATCGAAAGCAATGTATACTTGTACTATACAACTAGTACCAAAACTTCGAAGCAGTACTGGTCCTGACATAACCATGTTGCTGGCCTTGTTAAATCTGCGTCTCGGCACAGTGGATCAACTACAGAAAACTATATTCTACGGATTATAGCTACTACTACTCTACAATATAATCTTCAATCAGACCATCATTTATAATGCGCTGCGATCACACCCAGAAGCATCTGGCCTTAATCCAAAAAACAACTTTACGTCTAGTCTGATATTACGTTCTTTACAGTCTGAAACCTCAAAGTAAAGTGGATGATTTTTTCATATTATGGATATTGTATCATATTAATTCTTTCAAAATCGAACACTACAAGAGCCCAATGGGTTGATATTTATTAGGTTAAACCTTCAACACGTCGAAAGATCCTCTTCTAAAAGTCATTCTTTTAGAGAACCACTCACTCACAACCAACCACAATCTGAATATCTTTCATTTCACAGCGCTATTGAAACAAGCTCTATTTGTGAAAGCAGCAAAACGTACTACGTATGGAAATCATATTCTTCCACAAATATCATCGAAATCGATGCATCTAATGCATAAAAGGTTGAAAATATGATTGTCATAATTGAATTTACCTTCGCAATGATATTCATTTTTTCAATTCGGTTGATATTACGTTACTTCCTGGAATGTTTACAATAGCAAAGATAATTAATTTGTATGAAATTTTATATTTGGAGAATTCCGTATGCATTTCATTTTTGGTAAATTCTGGAAATGAACATTTATATCATAATGGAATATTTTGTTAGAAACTACATGGCGGCTCACTTCAAAGCACTATTTTCCTCCAAAGTACAATTCTTATCAACAAGAAGGGTATGAAGGAAGAATTTTGGATGATTTATGTGAGTGCACCCAATGGAAAAGGTATACGAAGGGAAGAAGCGTTGTATATAAATAAGTTCCATGTGAGTTACGGATATTGTACACTTTCTTATGACCATGTAGGGAGTGATCTTTTTTGGGAACAAAAATAAGAGGTGCCAAAATAATTTATTTTAATAATAAATAATATTCTTTCTATACGGGACAGAACGAAGAGAATTTCAGATACTATATAGCGATGCAGTAAGTGGCTGTCCGTAGTTGTAGGAGGAAATACTATTTAGGATTTCCAAATTATTGTAAATATTGAAAGAAAGTACTTATAATCTGAATTATGCATTATTGAAAAACAATAATATATAAACACAAAGGCATGCTGGCAATACCAAAACAATCGTGGAACCAACTTTATGATTAAGAAGCAAAATTATAAATTAACGAGAAGGATAAATTTCTATATTGAAGTCAATCCTCTAGAAATATCAAATGAAATTTCGACTATAAAACTCTCCAAAACATAGTGAAAGACCCTATGTCGGCTAGTTAATGTGAAAATAATGTTCATCCGAGTTTGTTATTATAAAGTAGTTAATGTGGTGCCTGCCTAGCGCTTCTATATTATAGAGATGTGAAATTACGAAAAAGATGAATACATAGTGTATATTTAAAAATGGTGAATGAGCTTCAACTTTGCAGGTATAACTAAAATGTACATTGCCCCTAGTTCGGTCTAGATATCAAAATCAAATTGGTGCCAATCGTTTGCAATTTGTATTGCTATTTACAAAATTATTATTGTATATTGTACCAAATGACATTTAAATTCGCGTTTTTTCAAGAAATGATGGGTTATTTATATATAAAGTAGATAACATGGAAAAACTTAATTTTTGGCGGTGTATAAAATTTGATGGTGGCAGATGAACTTCCTAAATCTTATGTCTATCGTGATATGACAGGTATAAATCATGAATATCGTGATTAAGAGTTGTACTCAAAAAAAATACACCTTTTTTGTTACATCTATTTAAAACGATTAAATACATGTAGATGAAGCCAAGTTTGGTAGTTGAAGGTGTTTAATAATTTTATTCAAATACCACATCCTATTAAATCAGTATCTTGGAACCATGATGAATTTAGTACACTTTATCCTGTTCGAATTTTTTGATATTTTCATTGTATTTTATGGTAAATTGAGTGATTTTTTAATTTTTGGTGTTTAATTGGAAAAAGAGGTTTTTTTAATATGTCAGAGGCTGTAAAGACGTTCGAGATTCTATTTATTTACTGCAATTTAATTCCTGAAAACAATCACTGCAAAACATAAATTAACGATTGAATAGAGTTATTTTATGTTTGGTTAGTCAAATACTTCTCAAAATACAAGAAGCTCTGTTATATCTATTATTATATACAGCTAAAAATGTATCAGGGATGAACAATTATTTTGAATGCCTTGCTTTGAGTTTTGTTAGAAGTCTCTATAATATATAGACTATTATAACGTTTCTTTTACTGATAGCTGCTATTCACATATTTAGCTGTTAGAAAAAAGCTACCAATTTTTACACCTAACAACTAGTCTTAAATACTAACATATTATTATATAGGTAGAGTTAGTATACTAAAAATATATGTATATGTATTACGGTTCATCAAAAAATGTATTCAGCATTTGTGTCTTATACATCCGAATTATTTTCTGGGCTATATATATTGAAAATGTCAATGGTCAGTCATCACATCATCTTAACCTATTCAATTAATGCAAATCATATGTCAATTTTTGTACAAGAACATTGAACATGGCATATCGTGTAGCTTCTAAATCTCTACTGAGCTAACCTTTTTTGTAATAAAAAATCCCGCCCAGTTTAAGCCACAAAATTCATAAAAAAATGTCCGCTCACCACCCGAAAACTTGAAGTAAGCGCGACGAACTTTACGAAAACAAAGGCTGCCAGATCGCGGTTGAGAGAAGAAGAACAAGCAGAAAAATCATCGATAGAAATCGTATCACATGGTTTAGACAAAAGTGAGAGAGTGATGGAGATAGACAGATAAGAAACGTCAACGGGATGGTTGATTACGTCACACGGCGACACCGGCTGCTCTGCTGTTTGTAGTCGCAGGCAGCATGGTGATGTTCAACTGTTCCAACATCCGATGTGAAACGTGGATTGAGAGCGGAGACCATGCGTTCCTCGTGGGTGGGAGTCAATGGAGGGGGATGAGGGGAGGAGGTCGGCTGCCGCCGCCGGCAACTTAGTTGAACGGGGTTGTCGATGAGGGTAGTTTGGTGATGACGCAACACGCAAATCACAACCGCAAGCTTGAACATGACATGATAATAAAATGTGGAATATAGGTACATGAAATTAATCAGAAACATATATTATCCAGAATCCCTGGTAACATGCACAATGGCATGAATCTTATAATGATCTTACGATTTAGACTATGCTATCAGTTTTAATCCTAATAGCTCAGTAGATATTAGCTGTGCACTAATCACAGAAGCAGTATTTTTTTCTAGCTGGTAAAAATGTAAAAACAGTTTTGCTTCGGGATTTGACCAGATCTCTCATTCCTTGTCAAAAATTGCTTGGGAACATTTCTGAACGCTCTTAAACACTCTTTGCAATTTGATACTGACAACGTGTTCCCTGAACTACGGAAGTTTCCTGAAGTACACCCCAATCCTAAGCGTCAAGCTAAATATTTCGTAATGAACTATAGTTCAAGAACTATACTATTTGATTTTGATAAGGTTTTGATGGGTTTTCTGTAAAATCGCATCTATATATGAACAAAAAGTCATATATCAGTTGAGCAATACGGATTGAGGGATCTGTGATCAATCTGTAGGAAATAGTCGTGTCATTCTCTGAACAAGGGACAAGTTTATGCGGCCATAAAAGCTTTATTCATTTATTTCTTCACTTATTATTTATTTAAGAGGTCAAGCGAGGTTGCAGAAAATAATTGGAATTTAAGTGCTTCGATAATTGAACTTCACTATTTCTATTGTTTCATATTTGTTCAAATAACTGCTGCTGGTGAAAGATACCTGTAGGTATTTCTTCGCTCAACGGAAGCAAAACGAGCGCAAGGAAATTAAAACATGATTTTTATGCAAGATAGAGTACCCACATATATTTAGTGACCAGCTTAATAATTGCTGTTTGTAAAAATCGTAGAAATTTTGTAGATTCATGACATCCTAAGTGCTGTTAACAGTTTGTAGAAACGGTTAGTGATTAGTGATTAGAGTAGCAAAATGGAAGGCATTTCTAAAATCTGCATTAAGCATAATTGAACTTGATTTCTTAAACATGTGTGCTATGTATAATTAGCGGATGTGGATGAAAATTACACACGCGTTTAGTATGTGTATAGAGCATTATGGAACCCCTAAGTCTGCAAGGAAAATCCTGTGCATTAATTAATTATTGAAAAATAAAAAAATCCTTAAACCCAACGTGATGTCGGATTGAACAAAACATAACATAGGCTTGTAGGTGGCGACGAGCACTTAAAAATCTAGGTGTACCCATTCCTGTGCCCAGGAGTTCCTCTTGAGAGAAGCCCGGTAGTTTCAAAAGTTATAATATTGATAATTGTTAATACTCCAGTGTGATCAGCATTAACAGCTAAGAAAATATCACCCTCTATGGAAATCATCCAGAACATGTAAGCAGTTCTCAAAACAGGCATCTCAGATGTCAAGATTGTTTGGAATTTGGTTATGGAACATTCGAGATAGGGATTTTTCTATATATTGGAGCATCGAGCTGAGACAGCATTCAATCAGTCTTCAGACGTCAAACAGTTGGATACCCGAAATTGTGGGAAAAAATTCTGCACAGGATTTTCGTGGCAGACTTGGAGGTTCCATAATCCCCCCTAACGCATAGTAAACGCCTGTGTAATTTTTATTTGAGTCCGCAACGACGTAGGGTCGAGTGTCACTGGCTCTTAGACTGTAAGCTTTTACTTCGGGTTCACCTTGTATGGAGGAAGGTTGAGGCATGAATTTGCACCCAAAAATTGCAAAAAAGTAATCCACCCGTTTCTGTGCTACATTTCCAAAGATAAAACTTTTTTTTTCTCGTCATTGAGCGTTATAACGGCAATGTTTGGCTGTGGGGGAGGCTATAGCACCCACAGCCCCTCCAAGCCATTAATTTATTACTGTATATCTGTAGAATGGTGTCCAATTGAGAATAGATTTGAGGTGACGTCGAAGGAAAGTGTCATCAGTGAATCGAATAACTCCCTTCGCAACTGCATCGAGTACAAACAGAGCAGCGATGTTATTAGAGGGCTGAATGGAGAGAAATACTTGCTCTGAATATATAAGGCGACTTTCGTGCCTACTCGCAAAAAAATAACAACCACAAATATATAATAATAATGTTTGTGTTACCATTAGCAGCTCCCTCGATTTCCTCCATCTTTCTTTGAAGCGTTTTTTGGTTAATCTAATTTTTCATTATCGATTCTGGAGCTCCGTGTAAAACTTCCATTTTGCTTAAAAATGAATGACTTGATTCACTTCTTGTTAGAAGCATTGAATTCTTATATCCTCAATACAGGCCACATTTTGATTTTTAGACACATAGCCACTCATAAGTCTTCTGTCTTCTAGTTCACCTGATGAGATTAACAAGACATATTTGAGAAACTGGGCTTCCTTGATGTATGTCCCCATCCTGATGTTTTCGCGGTCTGGAACGGGTGGTGTGTTTTTAACCAGCACGAAACCGTCCTAAATATTAATGAAAATGGAGGAATTCTTCTCTAACGGCTTCCATTCTATAAAAACTTTCTAATTCCTTTCACGGGAAAATAAATAGATCGCGAGCGCTTCGAGAAGTCAGTGCTGCCACGGCGATAATGGGCTAGATGCTTTAGCTTTAGAGTATTGCTTATACAGTCGATAAGCTAAGAGTTGCTTTCGTCTTGGGTGCCAGAGAGTTTGCTTGTACATAGTTGGAATTAAACCATTGTTCTATGCCCTCTACTAGACTCTTCCATTTACAGATTGTAGCTTTAAAATGTACAATCCAAAACTTCAAAGCATAGTGTTTAATTGTAACATTCAATCACAACTTCGGACAATTGACTCCTTATTTGAGGGCCCAACACAACCATCCATCAGTAATATTCTCTGTATTATGAAGAGCAAATATTCTGCATACAGGTATATAGCGTTCAATCAAAACTGGCTCTGCAATTTCTTACTAAACCGTGAATTCGAGTACGCTTCAAGGAAGCTCAGTCTAAGCTATCCAAATACAATCACGAATGCTAATTTCACGTTATAGATATTATACTATAGTTGTCACGTGTGTAAATTTTATAACGATCATCGGGCTAAAAAGCTTTTGCCTCATTTTTCACGGAGTGTCACACTTTCTGGGGATGTTGTATGCCTCCTAATGACCCTCAGACCATGAAGAGAATGCTGGATTTTGTCATGGTGGGTAGCGTCGTCTTAAAATTCATATGGATGATACTTGTCATCCAAGCATATCTCTCGTCGTACATATCTGCCGAAAGCAGACTATGCATGGTGAGGATCGAAACGGAGAAGCACGTTTCGCGTAGATGCATTGCAATTAATTAGCTCAGATACAAGTTATTTGGTGACGGCACAATATTCCAACTATAGCATCTGGAAAATACCATTCCCAGTAGGCTGATCCAGTTTCTCAAGAAGGCGGAGTCATTAGAAGAAATTTGGATTTCAATAGACCAGAGAGAAGAATCAAAACACACATAAAAAAATTCTCGGTCCGAAAATGTCTATATTCTTGTTAAGATATACTCACGACAAGAACATCTGACCTTACTCTAAGACAATTTACTTGATCAGAAAATTATTATTTATTTAAACCAAGAAAAGTATATTTCCGAATTCGATAGTCATTCTTAAGAAATATATGTACTCTAAAGAAAAATATAACTTTCTTCACAGCTAAGATCTCAATGCTTTTCTAACCATTATTTCATTTTTTTATCATATTTTCCAACGAAGTTCAATCAAGAATACGAATAACTTGCGATTCCGTCCAAGCAATTCATTTACTTGTTTAGCATCGCCATATCCGTCAACGGCAGCGGTACGCGTCTGTTTCCGTGCCCGTTAGTTTCTTTTGGATTTAATCTTTAACAAGCACCTCTCAGGATGAATGAGCTGTTAAAAAGTTGGGGTTGTGACTGTTGTGATGATCTCATACAGGTGTACAGGTGTTGATGTGATACGAGTGATATGTGGGTTGTGAATAAGTTCTATTACAAATAGTGGACGTGTATCTGAATATAGGTACATATTATTCATATTCTCTTTATCTTTATCACCTTTCATTTTTGAATTAGGAATAATACTATATGACGCAGATAAATTTATGAAAGAAGTCATATTGTTACAGTTTTGATACTTTTTTGGTACTTCTTTTTTAAGGTTAAAGAACCATAACAGCTCATCAAAATTACCGAATGTTTAACCAATAATAAATTAGATAATGAAGTTGAACAATTTGAGCCAAGATGATGAAATGCTTCAGTCAGTATAGTATTTTTCTAGGTTAGATTTTCTCTGTATTGTATCAAGATTTTGATATGTTTAATTTGAGATTTTGGTATTATCACTTCCAAGACTTTCCCAGGTTTGAATTGAATATATTTACTTAAATTTACTCTATATGATCAAAATTATAGTATTCTTACTTTAAGATTATTATAGCTTTGCGCATATAGGAAAATATGGTATACTTGAACCAAAACACATATTCTTGGTCTGAGAATTTATTTTTAGCTAAGAAATTGAACGTCATATAATTACTTCCGCTACTGCAAATAACTGTAGCAGGACCTTAAGTCTTTATTTTATGAAACAGATGATAGCAGTCAACAGTAAGTAACTGAAGTTTTTAGTAAATTAAGCGAGTTTGTCTACGTCATGAGAAATATTCTTGGCGTATATATCTCTGAGGAGAAGATGAGGCAAAGCAACCTAATATCTCTTTTGGTATAAACAGCAAACAGTACAAAGACCAACACCGAGAATTATCTGTCGTTTGTCTTTCCGGGTTTAATTTAATTGTTTACCCTCTGTTACAATACACGTAATACATTACTCCTTACACAAGCTCACAGCGGAGTACAATGACAAGATTTCGGTGAGGTTAGGAGCATTACGGTAAACCACAGTTGTTTCCTTGAATGACTCTCAGATAGTGATATTCAAGCGAACTCTTCAAAAATACGATTGAAGTATGAGCCTTGGTGCTGCTGACAAAAATATCAATCACATATCTAACACATCTTACAAATAAATAATAACGGCACCTTGTATGTAGATATTAACCAGTCCACACCACAAGCATTTTAGGAATTTTAATAATGATAAATATTTATTCACCCGCAAAATACATTGAACATCGAGAAAAAAATTAAAAAATAAAAATATTCGTCCTTTTCTAAATGCTGCTTGATCTTTTAAGTTTTCCATCGGCAACCACCACAACGGCCACGTTCCAGCTTCTAGGCTTCCCATAACCCGACATCGTTCCAAACCAAATAGGCTTTATTCACGTAAATTGATTGTCAGTCGTGACAAACGTCATAGTGGGATATCCTATATGAAGAGACAAATCTCATCAAAAGTAGAGCAGTCGGAAGCACTTGATTTATGTCTTAGATGTTTTAAGGTGTTACTTCTGACACCCGTTGTTTTCAAAAAAGATAGCTATTGAACGACAGCAACAATAAACCATGTAGATCCTAGATGTACTTGGTGAAACGTGTATCAGAAGAAATCATAAAAAAATCGAATTTGTTTACACAAGTTTAAAGTTGCACAAGCACGTCTTATTTCAAGTGCAGATCAAACTTAAAATCAGTTACCGATTTATACCAATTTCTACTCTCTCTCTCTCTTCAGTCACATTGAAATTAAATAGCTCAATCAAAAATGAAAATATATGTGGTCCTCCAATAGAAACGCAGAGAAGTAGACGTAAGTTTGACATGTAGCCCGTTGTAAAAAGAAGATACATCGATTTTATTGGCAAAGACACGATTAAAATCATTTAAGCGATATTAATGTCTTGAGATCTGTAGTATTGTATCAATGAGTTGCTTTATACTTTGTTTCATTTCCTCATCGAGTTTAAGGTGGTTCCTAGGTTTTGCGGCGTATATCCTTTCGCATATTTGATGATTTAGATCTCTTTTGCCCAGTACTGTCCTGATAGGATGATCATTAATACACAAAGTTTTTGGAAAACTTCATACAAATACGGGCTCACTGGTATTTAACTAAACAAAATAAATCACATTATTGAGTCATCCTGTATTTCCTATCCAGGTATATCTGTATTTCTGTGTCACAGTTGTCATAGTCATACATGTACTAATAACTTGCGTTGTTAGCATTTTAAAAATGTAAGTATATTTATTGGTAAACTCTTCAACAGTCTCATTTGAATTCCTGAAAGTATCCATACTGGGTTAGCGGTTAGCGAATGTCTAAGGAGACTTGTAAGCTATCTGAAAGTCACTCAGTATCATCGAAATAATTATAATTATCTGACCTTGCTGTAATCCAATGTTTCATCAAGATGGTACGTCATCACATACCACATGTGCATTCATTGCAATAAAAGCTTGGATACATATATTTGAAAGCTAGCTAAACTTACGACCTAAAAATCAACATAAATACTGAATTTTTGGCAATATTTGAGAAATATTATCTTCATAAACGGTGTAAAGGTGTTTTCAAAATAAAACTATTCATCCATCAGCGCTATTCCTTTTAATTAATCAATATTTTTATTTATTTACTATCCCGCATCGGAATTGGTGAACCCTGTACCCATCAACTGTGATGGTAAAATAAATACTAGAAAGTAGAAATAGATGAACACTAGCTAGGTGAAAAATATTGTCTAAACTACACGACCTGGACTACACGATAAAGAGGGCAGCAAATTTCTGCTAGCCCTCAAGCGGTCAGTTAGTGAATGGGTAACTGCAGTGGAATTTTAGCTTCATATAAAGCTAGCTGTCCAAATCAACCGACTCGCAAAAAATTGAAGTGGTAACTAATAAGCAATGCGGATGATGCGTGCTGTGTAAAGTTGGTGCAGTGATTCACGAATTCAGGCAAAACGAGAATGATGCAGCGATTTGATTTTTGGACCAGACGTCAAAGGGACATTCTGGATTGGCTCAGTTGCATAAGATACATAAACCACATGGCCTCATGATACAGTAGTATTATATATCTATCAATATCAGAATGATCTAAATCATTATCTGGTCTTTTAGTCAGAGCTTAAACTTAAAAAAGCATTATAAATGTGGAAATGCTAGCCATAATATGTATCCAGCACATCTTCATGTATAATTCGTCAATAGACCTTCCAACAAATATTGCAAATGTCAAGGTGGGGTGAAAAGTTATGCTCCTTCACGAATTACTTCTAATGTAGACCGAAATGGATATTCATAGTGATATTACTCCACCAATATCAGCGGACAAATATGTTCGAAAAAATTAACAAGAAACATCATAAAGATTATAGATACGACTATTTCATGAATATTTTCCACTAGCGAGTTTGAAAAAATATATAACGATATTCAACGTAGGTACGTAATCCCTTCAATGACGAAATGGTTACTCATCTGAGCAACTTCTCCACATTCGCGGATTGAGAGCGATTCAGAGAAATGGCTGATGTGAATGAGAACATACCTTTCGGGACATTTTAGATCAATTGTTCGCTGCAAAGGATGACCCAAGGACAACGGCATCAGGACGGAATGTTGAAGATGAAGGTTCGAGTCCCGTCCCCATTAAATATTCATCTGGATTATTTTCATTCCATTCGTATTAGTCTGATAACCATCGCGGATTTAAATAAGAATTACACACACGTTTAGCATGCATATAGGGGATTATGGAATCCCCAAGTCGGTCAGGAAAATCCTGTGCAATAATGTATATCCGAGAGTTCTAGTTCTTAACTTTTTGACGTCTTAAGACTGACTGACTGCTGTCACTGCTCGATGCTCCAATACATACAAAAATGTCCATCTCGAATGTTCCATAACCAAATTTTGAATAATCTCCAGTTGCATGTTTTGACAACTGCTCACCTGTTCAGATTGATTTACATATAGAGTAATCTTTTCTTAGCTGCTACCGCTGATCTTATTGAAGAAACTGCGGGCCTCCTCCGAAAGGAAATCCTGGGTACAGGCCTGGGCACACCTAGATTTTTATGAAATGCTCGTCGGCCCCTACAAGTCTATGTAATTTTTTATTCAATCCGACATGCGCATACTAACGCGTGTGTAATTCTTAGTCAAATCCGAATTGAGGTTGGGTCGAGTGTCATTGGCACTCATACTATATTATTGTTCACTTTACACAATTACGAATACTAACTTAACCAATGAGTATTTTCTAATCTTTTCCTTATTGGGATATGGTGTTTTAAGGATGTGAGATTAATGTAGCTTCCGAAATCTTCTGTTGTTGTCCGTTTGGTTCATTTTATATTTTCTGCTGCTGATAAAAACCATATACAAATTACTGAATAGGTATCTTCCTTCAACTGTTACTGCCTCGGTATTATTTGCCAAAGTATAAATCATGGAAAAGTTCAATTTTAAAACTATATGAACGGTTATCAAAGGCTCGAATGCAAATAATGCATTTACAATATACAACACCCCCAATTGGAGATCCAAAAACGAATCATAAACAGACCTGAAGAAAAAATTATAGTCCATCAGCGATTATGGCAAGGTTATGAGGTTTTGGGAATAGTTCTAGGATATAAGGCTAAGACGTATATGGTTATGGGGTAAGAGGGTGTAGGGTTATGACGCTACAGACAAGGAGGTATACAGTTATGATGTTTGAGATTTTTGGTTGATCTTGTCGCGGTTACTAAGATGCTGATATGAGATTTTGACCTTGTGTCAAGGCATTGAGATCATATTTTTTTATTCTTTTATGGAGCTGTATAAGGGTCGGATTCTCTAGCTATCTTGAATGAACACTCATGCGAAACAAAGAGCAACTTACACTTCATGGCCCATTGTAGGAGATATAAGATTCGTTTTCATCGTAACATAGTCACAACCCCAAACAAAACCAAATGTTTCTCATGGAAAAACGCTTTTTTGTGAAATGCTACCTCATGCTACGTATTCCGCATGAAATGAAGTTATATAACTCCAAAATTGATAATCTTGAGTGGATACATTTTTTCGATGCATTTGGAATGCGAAGTATTACGTATTATGATGATATAAATAACGTCTTCCATGTTAGCTGAGAAGAAGCACCATTTTATCCGGTACATGGAACAATAGCAATACACTAAAAGTACAATTTCGCTGTTCATTCTTCCTGTCGGATTTCCCTGCGGCCAGTAAGACGGTACATTTATTGCTTTAGTTTCGTACATATGCCAAGCAAATGCTCAGATAAGGTATTTTGCAACTCGAGCATATTGTCCTGTTAGTCGAGTATTTGAGGCGAAAAACATGCTGAAAAGCATCTAATAAACAGCTCATTTCTGTAATAACAATGCTCTTACTATAGTATCGATTTAACAAAAATTGTTAGTTTAAAAAAATTGTATCCGTAGGACTCAAAGCATATCTTTTCGAATTGTCGAATCTGTGCTCTACCAATTGACAAGTAACATACTAGTAACTTTGACAATTTTGTACTACATCCTCTGTCCAACGCAGTGGTCAAACATTTTTGAAGGGGAAAATTTGGCCTTTTCTAAATGTTTGGAGAGCTACGCTAACTGTATAAGGAGGAAAAATTGGGAACTATAGGGCTAGGGCTTGGAGGGCAAAACAATTTCAACCAGGATTCCCAAATTATTTTTGGCATGCCTTCCTAATTGCTAAAATAAAGCAGGTAGATAGGTTCCTGAATTTCTATGCAGTTTCAAAATACAGCAAACATACCAAAGTATAATATACAAAAACAGAAACTATATTCGAATTTCATAATTTTTATTATACTTAGAAAACACTTGCGATAATAAAAAAACGATCGAATAGAAGGAAGCGCAAATCGTAGATCACTTGAGATATCAAGTTTGCTGTGTACTTCTTTTGGTTGTTGTGATTGTTGATAACGCATTTTCATACAAAGAAATGTTTGAAAAAGGAAAACATAATTTCAGTGTCTGCTATGCTATGCCTAGATGTACCTTGTGACATTTTACCCGAAATAATGGCATAAATATATTCTCAAAGTCATATTTGGCATCAGAATCATTTTCTTGTATCTTGTACCTTTTCAATGTAGCATGGAAAACATTTAGATATAGGTAACATAAATAGTCTGTAAAAAAATATCCAGTAATATTGTATGGTCATATTCTCCAGACAAAAGCATAAACAATTATTGATTCTCCCGTTGAGATGTTGGGGAAATGAGCAAGTTCCGTGATTTATTACAACCGCCCGCTGCAACTGACATTTTGATTGTTCTTACAATTACGCGCAATAAAAGGGGCATAAAGCCACTAACGGTATTTTCTTCTTTACTTTGTCTCATTTTTCACTATACGATGCGCTACCACAATTAATATACCAGACTATATACAATATCGATACTATGTGTGAAGTGGGAGGAATCAAACGGAGAACATCTATAGAGGTCTGAATAAGTATCACCTACAAACACTGCTGCTCGTATTTACTTTCTCAGGACCAAACTCCATTTATTACTCGATAGCAGATTCATCAAACTATAACAAACGCCATGCTTTCAAAGATGCTAAAATTGTCACAGTCTCCATTCAAGTTGATTCTACATCATAAAATGGCTCTCTGCCGACCCTAACTCCAGAACATGCCTGGTAAATGTGCTACAATTTTTTTCTTTCTAAATGACATTGTGCTGACATGATATACAGTTTCTCAAATAAAAGTGCGGGAAGTGTGTTATGCGTTTCATTATGTTAAATGGCGCCATCGTAGGTACTTCCCGCTTTTTCATTTGTGAAATGTATGTGACGAAAGCACAATTTTAGTATGAGAGATGGAAGAGTTTCGCAAGTGGAAGATTCTATGACCTATACTTTTTCCTGTTTTAGTGTTATATTGTAACGAATGGTTTAGATGAACTGGTCATTACAGACAAAAGAAAGGAAAAATAAATAATTTAATAGAAGAATAACTAGACAGGATGCTAGATTTGAGAGCTCTAGTTTTGAATCCATTATAGGATCTGGTTAGCTAGTTGGCAAGTAATCTGGGTAGTCTTTGTTAAAAGTCAAATCTGACAGTCCGACGATGATTTAAATATAAATCGAAACGCGTCACTGAAAGAAAAAGAGCTGTATTTGTTAAACTGTGTGTTAAATACACAATCCTTTTATCTGCAGAAGTTGAACTATATACTCACCACTTTTATATTATTGAGCCATCGAGCTAGAAAGAGTCCAATGTCCAGAGTGTTTTCTCGGAGTGAAAAGATCCCTAGTATGGATCTCGGTTCCAGTTGAATCTTTTTTCGGGTATTTTATAAGTTCAAATGACTTGTTAGGTATATTGTAATATGAATGATATTCTATGTTTCATCTACAAGGCACCCTCTAGAAATTAATCGAATTATACTGATAGTTGCAGTATCACAGGCATTAAAGTACACTTTTTTCAATGAAATACTGAAAGAACATAATTTTAAGAGTAACTCCACCTCCAAAGCGTGCATGATGAAGTTCATGCATCTTTGAAGTTGCGCTCCATTGTAAGATGCAGCTGTTCCATTCTGGTGTACCAAGTTCCTCCTTCGCCATGAGAAGCACAATATTTGTAAAAGCAGGATGATCTGTTAACAACACATATGACTACTGAACGAGCTTTCATAACGTTTACGCTGCTTTATTTGAAGTATATTCTTATTTCCAAATTAGAACTTAATATATAAAACTCTTAAGGTATGCTCCAATACAAACTTATCCATTTGCATTATCAATAAAAATCAGGAACGTAATGCTTTGCATATCTAGAAAGATGAAGTTCCGAATTTAATGAACATAATATTTACGAGTATAATTATAACTGAGAAAGACGCTTCAAATACAGCACTTGACGAGACTATACCACACAATGAAGGCAATAATTTCTAGAAAATGGATTTTGCCTTTATGAAGCTGAATCACTATTGACTTTCTAATTTTTTTATACAATATGACTCTGGTTTGGTGTGTTTCCCTAAACCTATAGACGAAGCATGCCCTTTATGTTCTTGATGTTAGTGGGATAGACTCAACCTATCCTCCCACTTGTTCTGCTGGGACGAAAGGTTGTGTGTACGAAGACCGTAGAATTAATTAAGTGATAATAATGCTCAACTAGGTTGAAGGACTAGCCCAAAGGCATTGCAACTCTCCTTTAGAGGTTAAAACTGTAACAAGCAGAAGATACGCATAAGTGGATTGAAAAATGGTTTCTTCGTAAAATGCTCTATAAAAAAATCCATACTTCACTCATGCTTTAATAAGTTAATTGAGAGCAAAAAAATATTATCTGGATGCTCAGAGACGAAATCGTATTGACGCTAATAATACACTTTTTTCGGGGTTGCGTTTTTCAATGTGTAGATATTAAACATTATAATACGGCAGTAGGATCAAGAAATTAATACAAAAAAAAATTCAACCAAAATTGAATCCATAAAAAGGGATGTCCATTCTGCTACGCAGAAATAAATATCGTTCTGTGTACTGAACAAACACCTACGTGCTGATATCGCGGAAACAAGGAGCAGGCAGGGTGTGTATAAAATAATGAGATTGTATAAAACAAAACCTGCAGACAAAGCTAACCAAATATCAAAATCTAAGTTCTCGATACGCAACGACACATGTCTGTGGTTTGATGGGGAGACCCGCAGTTATAGCTTGAACAAATATCTGGACTTCACCGTTTGATCCACTGTTTTCTGTGCGTAAAGTTTCAGAGCATCGCATATGTGCCACTCAAATAAATAAATAAAATGGCATGCTGTTCCTACAGATATTGAACATTCAGTCCAATCGTGTTAACAAATAAACAAAAAGAAAGACGGATAAAACGTGTATGAAAATTTTGTAGAAATGGTACTAAAACCTCTAACCAGCCAGGGGAATGTCTGCGTGTACTTCGCACAAAAATTGATTTTGACGTTAATCTCTAGAAACCTGGATCTGTAAACATATTTCAGTATATACGATGAGTAAATGAAGCCATGCCTTTTCAGAATGTTTGGAATCATCTAAAAACAAATTCATGATGTTTATTAAGGTTTCATGAACGACGAACATGAAAACGATATATATTTTCAGTTTATTTTTTTGTCTGAACTATAGTATAGTGTTTTAGTATTTGAACCTACCACAAAAACCTATCATTTTCAGTTACCGTTCACTCAAATTACACATTGCCGTTAGCTTAGAAAAACCGGTCAGCTCGCCGCTTTCCGGCGATGGGATGCCATCAAGGCAAGAAACTTTCTCCTAATTATCTTGTTAGTGGTCGGTGATGTCTTTTTAGCTACCCTACCGAACTCGTAATGGACCTTGGATGGACGTATCCATCTGAAAAACTGGAACGTCCAATAGCAAAAGGTTAAACCAAAATAAACTGTCCATAATTACCGGCTATTCTTCTTATTGCAAGCGAATGTTGGTGTTACGTTACAGAATGTTCAGTTTGAGTGATCAACGATCTTATCACTACTTCCACGTACATTGCGACTGATGTTTGCGACATGGCACCTTCTCAATATATGAAAATATTTATATACAAGGTACAAAGGTAGAAAGATGCATTATTACATAACGCATCTATTTACGAAAAATATCAATTTTTAAAAGAATGTCACATAACACCTTCGTCCACCCGCCCCTTCCATTATGAATTATGATTATCATGTAAGCTTCAGAAATCCAGAAATATCATAAAAACTCTGATTCCACTATAGATATACTATTATGAGTTTCCATATTTATATTTCTAAGTATCCTGGCAGCATATGTTAAGTTAGACTTAAAGTCATAAAATACATAAATTAATTACCTAGTTTTAATTTTGTAACCTTGTGTTTGAACTGTAGAATTTTGTCACTACAGAACTGGTTATTTGTTTGTCTAACAGTAGCATTAAATTAGGAAATAATCGATTCACCAAACTTCTCTCCATAGTGCACTAACATTACCAACATGTTTTCTCATGATTCGCCAACTTCAATACTGCTACATTTCTGTTCAATGATAATTATATAACTGAAGCATTACCGGAAAAGGCTATTTCTCGTCTGAAAAATTGCCTGTGCAGAAATTCTTCAGATAAATCATCTCTCGGGTCACAGGTAACATGCCATAAATTTAGAACGTTATATAGAACTTACCTATAAATTTTAAAGCCCAATACACTAAAATACCAGCTTACCTGAAACAAAAGATAAAATCATGTAAGTACCGATACCAATGCTATGGAAAAATCGTTGTAATAGATCATTTACGATGTATTATTATTTTTATTATCCAATACCGATAAAAATCAAAACGGGATATAAAAGATCTAACCGTGGCGTTGTACAATAATGTTTCACGTCCAGTCAGCAAATGGGGTCGAAAGTGAGATAAGCTAGAAATCCAAAAAAAACAAGTATAGATAAGCATTTCCATCCCTGGGTACAGTGCTTATCATTTATATGGTTACTTTACTCATATCTAGAGGAATGCTAATGAGGGATGACTCCCCCATTTTGGTCAATGTTCTGAATTATACTCATCGTTCTTCGGAAAACCATTATTGGAGGGGCATTTAAAACATGTTTGTTGCTGAATTGTTGACATACTTTGAAAGAGCGTAGCCAGTATATCTTTAGCTTTAGAGAATGCATGTAGTCTTATTCAGCTTATATTTGAAGTCATGTTTCTTTACGTTTGCAATGCCGCTATGCAAACAATTCATAAACAATCAATTGGCCATCACAACAGCGTGATGAAATTTAGGTGGGAATCTGTAAAAAAATACCTTCTTCGCCATAACAACCTAGGGGACGTTAAGCTGTGATATTATAGTCATCAAAATGTAGCCTAATGATCTATGCAAAATTAACCCGGCTGCGAATAGTGCTAATTACTAATTAGTCGCAACTCGTCCGCTCAGAATGTCAAGTGTTGACCCCGATGATTTCGTAAGCTTCTATTAGCTTGACTTGTATGTATGTATTATCGTGAATGAATTTTTCCAGACAATTTTCACCAACTTTGTGACGTTTGATTGATTTATAAATTTTATCACGTATTTAGAGCGTTGACGATACAATAAATCAAAACAATGATGGGAAGATCTTAAATTAAGAAAATATATAATAATTATGAATTTATCAAAATTTATAAAATATTTTTGTAACTGATTTGAATTGAATAATAATTACAAAATTGAAATCATCATTTTTCAAATACTTATCAACTAAAACGTCTTGGGAAAATAAAAGTTCCTAAAATTAATCACTGCTATTTGTTGACCAAACTCGAGTCTTCACCATATATTCAAATAATTTTCGATAATTTTGAAATAATAAAATTCCTATGAAAAACTATTTCATTGAAACAGTTCGTCTATCTGCTGGATATCAACTGGTATAAATATTTCATTGATGACTATTTCTAAAAGTAAAGTTAGTATAAATTAAAAGAGAAAAACACCCCACGTTTCCCTATAATTGAATATTATTTTTAATTCAGTATATTTTTGTTTCAATCTCATATTAAATCATTCAGATGTATTGTTTTAGACAATTTTCACTGTTGAACGAAAGCTCCATAATTAAAAATTATGCCTTACAATTTAGTGCGGTTTGTTATTGAAGCGTAAGTTCTTGTTTTTTTTAACTACCTATAATTATTTAATACACACTACAAAATGTTATTTCTCTCAATTCATAAATCCATAAAATTAATGGAATTGGTCCCATTGTTAATTTGTGTCCTCAGAAATCTCTTCAAAATCAATGATGAACCAAGAAATCAGTAAACAGAGCAGATATTCCTAAACATGTTTTCTCAAAATACCCGTAACAATCTAGATTGGAGAGTGTTCATATACTGAGAATCAATGAATATTATTCATTTCATTTATATTTTCGAATTTAATGCTTGTATAGTATTTTTATCCAATCCAATTCACTCCTTTTCCCCTTTTTTCACCGATCCTGTGCGAAGTGATTGTTTTGATAACGGATTACCATCTTCGATTGGGTAAGCTATTACAAATCCCCTAGCCCTGAAAAACTTCCGGTATTTTTGCTTCATCTGCCGATTCCACCCAAAGAAAAGATCGATCTTAATGTTCTCATTCTCGATTTGACGGAAATCGGTAACCCCTCAAAGACATCACACACAGAGCGTGTCGTGCTACCAGGAAGGGGTATAGCGTGGTAAATCTAGCGAATATAGGACGAGCTCCGCAAGGCTAATCCCAGATTTGGCTGTTGAATTTATAGGAGGATGAATTGCGGCCACTGTTCGATGCCGTAGCCGCATCTGGTCTTAGACAAGTCATTTTGCGCCATAGAGACTCTCACTTAATTCTCCATGATATTTGTACGTAAAAGAATAGTATCATTGACTTTTGGTAGCTGTCCTGCAATTATGCCCAGCATAAATCTCGTTTCACTGGTCCCGACCAATTAGAACTACATGTCTAAAGATCATGTGCTTGAGCCAACAAGGCAAAAGACTGCATCTCTACAATTACATACAATAATCAACCCAAATGCCATTCATTACAAGTTTCATCATGTATGTGAATGTTCACCAAATATTTCTAAACGTCACGAACCTCTCCAGAAAGCAATCTCAACTATGACCGTAAAAATTTGATGTGATATTTTTTCATTATTTATTCCCCTTTTGTCAATGCTAGTGATTTTAAAACAATTTAGCATTACATGCCATCAGTAGAGTTGATGGAGATAAAACAGCCATATTTTTTGCTGGTTTTAAGGAATAAATGAGACTAATACTAGTTGTAAAAATGAGGCCACCCAAACACAGGCGTATATAAGGGGGGCAATTGGGGTAATTGTTGCTGTTTTTCCAAAGCATAGTGTGATCGGAACTGAAATTCGGTAAGCTAAGCGCACATCTGTACGTATCAGAGAGACAGGACGAACAAAATGTTTTTTTACCCTTTTTCAAATAAGCTATATCACATAGTATTTATCGTATCTGTTTGATCTCATTTGAAAAAATATAACGATGTCTCCATTATCGTGGTCCAGAACTCAGAGCTCAAAGACTCCACTGTTTTAATAGCTTCTCCTTCTTCATGTAGATTATAGATGCTCTTACTTGGTGAAACTCTTCTATCATGTAGATAAAAAGTTGTGTAGTTATCACAGTTTCACAAATAAAACTCTTTCTTTTAGTGACGCGTTTCGATTTTTATTAAAATCATCGTCGGACTGTCAGATATTACTTCTAACAAGGCTACCCAGATTACTTGCCAAATTACTAACTAGTCCTATCATGGATACAAAACTAGAGCTCTTAAAAATAGTATACTATCTATCCTGTCTAGTTATTTTTCTATTAAATTATGTTTTCATTTTTTGTGTCTTTCTTAGGGGGCATATTTTTTTGGCGACTAGACTGGATAGATAGTATACTAATTTTGAGTGCTCTAGTTTTGTATCCATGATAGGACTAGTTAGTTGTTTGGAAAGTAATCTGGGTAGCCTTGTTAGAAGTCAAATCTGACAGTCTGACGATGATTTTAATAAAAATCGAAACGCGTCACTAAAAGAAAGATTTTTATTTGTTCTCCTTCTTCATTATACTTACTATTAACATATCTCTTTTTCTGTTAACGTATTCCAAAAATTGGTGAAAGCACAAACAAGCTTCATGCCCTCTACCCCCCCTCCTTGAGACTGAGGTCTATACCTTTTGCTTCCAAGATTTCATCAAAGGCCAGTGCTAGGATAGTTTGTAAATTCAGTTCAATTTCAAGGCTCAGATCAGACCAGTATTTGAATGCTGCTGGCATATGTGCCCATACGCAATTCCTGATGCTTCTAGACCCAATACAGAAAAAAAACATACATCTCATGGACGAAGAAGATTGGAAAATATATCCTTATTCTACAGATTTTATCGGTAAATATTCGACAGAGCATTCTCGGACGATAGCACAAATATACATCAGTACAAGGAAGAACCTAACACCTCGAATAAACCTTTTCCAAAAGTAATTCTTTTCGAGAAGTTCAGCTGTGAATGAGCTGCCTAGGAGTTTGTACATTTGTCATCTTATAGTGCTTCAAAAGACTTTGGAACGTCTGCACCTGTGAGAGCTTTTATATAAATGAAAATCAACTTTTGTGAATAAGTCACTCCAATAACTCTTTGATATGCTAATAATTATATCCCAATAAGAGGCTGCAATACAATCTATCATTTCTAGTTAGCTAGTAATGTGTTCATCAAAAATATGTACTTTCAAAAGATTACAAAAAATATTTTGATAGTTGTCGTTATCAATTTCGTTACAAGCAATACAATTTTTCAATTATATTATGATAATAAGTAAAACTATACTTGAATAAATCTCCTCTATATGCACAGCCGAAAACTGCCATATAATTATCCCAAATATGACCTGACTATGCATACCCAAGCAGTATTTGATGGTGCGGTTGAGCCGGATGCTGCTCAGTAAAAACAGGAGTTTCCTGCAAAGAATAACGGCCAAAAAAGCATTCGTGTCTCGCGCTTTCCCGGAATTGGTGTCAGAGGTGATGACAGTCGCCATTAGTTTTATTGAAAATGGTGTGGAGTGGAACAGTAGGAACAGGTCAGGGACAGTTCGACACGGTGAATATGGAACACATTACTAAGACAGGCAGTAACGCGAAAATGCCTGACTAGCCGTATATGTTTTATTCTATTCATAGCTGAAAATCTCCATTACTTGTGCAGATTTGCATTTCGAATAAGTTTGGACTGATATAACACCTACGCCATTTAGTATGGTTGATGATACCACTTAACTGAATAGCTGAAATGTCGTCAAACGCGAATGTCAATCTAGGGTTATACCTGATTGATTTGTTTACCAGAATGTACTGAAAAACTTAAACTCAGTCCAATCAGAATTACTCAAGTCAATTTATATACCAAACACAATTTCGTAAATTCAATATATTTCCTAAAAATGTGTTTAGTATTTCCGCACAAGTAAAAAATTCTGTTTTGGTTAACATAAGGAACTGTTGATTTGACTGCAATTTGTCTAAATTCGTCTAAATATCATTTGCTTAATTTAAGCACAACATTGTCTTTGAAAAACATTTAAAAAATTAAAACTCAAATTAAGGTATCTGATTTATATAAAATCTTATTTTTCAGAGCTTGGCAACAAATCCCGTGAAAGTTTTTAGGAAATGAAAATGCTAAACAGCAAGAAGTGTTATGAGCATTTCAGAAAGTACACAGTAGAGAAAAGTGCTGTTATTCTTCGCTACTGCCTACTAGATGTCAAAACACGGAAAAAAGCTAATTTACCATGAGTTTTTGCTGTCAGAAGTTCCATAGTTATTGGAGATAATAAATTTGTTTAAAAATATTTTTCATTTAGATAGCTTTTATTGGCAATATGTGAAAAGATGATATTATTGCTAATTCGACATTGTTAAAAAGCTAAAGGTTGAGTGCCACTAGATGACTTAATTAAATAAAGTGCAATGCCTGTTATATTTAAATTATACAGTGTTTATTAACATGAAATGCCAACGCTCACAGGTTTGGGAAGGGCATCTTTTGGTAGATTATAAAAGACACATGGAATGGGGAGTACTAGTCTGACGAGTTCGTCTAGTAACCTCGGGGAGTAGCGAAATCAATGACTGTTTAGATTGTGCATGGAAAAGTGTCCCTGATAAGACGGATTGCTCTCATCTAACCTGGCTCAAATATAGAAAAGGTAGTAGGAACAGCAGTTCTCTAGATATAAGTGTAGCTTTTCACACCAGTCCAAGCTATATAAAATATAAGGATATTAAATAAAGAATGAGGTACGATGGTGCCATATGATGTCAATATCGTATTTTAGCTACGGTCATTCAACAGACCTAAGACGCTCATATTGACAAGGACATTAATTGTAATGATATACCAGCTCTACTTTCACCGTACTATGTTGTTGAAAGCGTATCATGAATCTTTTGACAAATGCAGGCACATACTCAAAAACTCTCAATGCAAAGCTCCATTACATCATACATAAAGCATTCTAGTTTTTTTGCTGTCAAGATAAAAGCCCCTCGAAAAACATGCATTATAGATGCTCTCTCAACGGCGATGGCTTGGCAGCGGTCCATTGGTATTAAGTGGATCTAATCTCAAAGGCAATACGCTCCGGTATGACAAATTGCTGTTTATAGTAGTATCTTGGCTGGCGAAATAACCTGTTGAGTACCTATGAACAGATGGGTACATATCCCAGTCTACTGACATTCCCAGCAGAATGATTTTTGTTTCTAACCGAAGTTGAATACGCGGCCCTGACAAGACACGACGAATAGTACTAGTAGCAAAATCTCAAAAAATTGTGTCAAATGTATCGATATGTCACTGCCCATGTATTCATGTTTGTTTATAGTGAGTAGTGGTACCATATTCTGCTAGCTATAATATCATTTTACGTGATTTACGTGAGGTTCAACAGTCTGTATTACTTATAGAATGATGACAACTGCAGGATGAGTTTCAGTCTCAGAAGTTTTATGCTTATGTTGTAGTGTAATGTCAAAATAAGGCGGTATTTTGGCCGACAGAATAACCCTGTCCAAATTTCATCAAAATCAGTATAGGTATCACAGAGACAAGAAAGGCAACTGGTATGCAAATCAACCAAAAAATTTAAATTAATGGATTTCAAAAATGTTTAGCATTCTGAAACAATTTTAACAATGTCAAAAAATATTTGAGACGTGTAAAACTAGAATTTGGATGTTGTTTGAAACTTGTAGACAAGGTGGATTTATGAAAAAGTTGATTTCGGACTTCCATTGTCTATAAAATTTTGAGTATCACGACGTTTCGATTGATGTGCTATCTTCAATCGTCTCGAGTTCACCTGAAGACGATTGAAGATAGCACATCAATCGAAACATCGTGATACTCAAAATTTTATAGACAATGGAAGTCCGAAATCAAACTTTTCATAGAATTTGTATATCTTTGAAAATGTTTGAGCCCCTCCATAAAAGATGGCTCAACCACTCAAAAAATGATTGGTTACTTTAGAAACTAATTTTGTAAATATATTGATATATTTTTTGCTTATAACTTCGCTATCCATATAGTGATTTCAAATAAAAAAGCAGAATAACCTTCTCCGTCCCCACGTCACAGCACGCCTCAAATACGTGCAACCTTAATGAGATTTAGCGGGTACAAGGAAGCTAAAGACAGACAAACAACCAGCTGACAAACAAACCGACACACAGACAAGCGATAGCCAGACAACTGACAGACAGTCTGAGGGCAATGTATTTTGGTATTCGAGAAATCAAACATGCAAACTGCATTTATCGTTCAGTGAAAATTTGCTAAGAACAATTTGACGCAAATAACGCATTAAATTCGTTATTTTCAAAATGATAAAATGGTCTGGATCATGGAAAAATATGGGGGTGATTTTGCTCCTAAAAGCAACGAAAATGATATTTAACCTTCTCATAGATTTAATAGCTACTAGAGGAAAATTTAATAATTCCAAAAAGAGACACTGGACTAAAAAATTTCTTATCTTTTTTGACTAATTAGTTTGCGAAAAATCCCATATTCACAAATGTATCAACACATTCTATAAAAATCAGGACTCAGTGAAAGCTGTGACATGGTTTTGGAAGCTGCTTTGGTTGTTATATTGAAAACTGTTAGTAAGCATATTGACTTGCTGATCTTGAGGTGTTGTTCTGAGCTGATAGCAAAAATACATAAACATCACAAATATAGCTAGTTTAGATGCAAAGAATTTTGTAGCTGTTGATGTTTCGTGATTAAAATTACAAAATGAAAGACTAGAAACAGATCAAAGGGTTCAATAAACTGCCACCGAATGTAGAATACCAAGTCAACCAACTTGATGTCATATTTTATGGCACTAAATTGTACTTTCGTAATTATTTGTGATACCTATTCAGTTAAAATACAGTAATCTTTAGAGCTTACGAAAAAAATTACAAAGCCCTGAAATGTCACAAAACCTGTAAGAAATAATTGTTATTTTTTTAACATTCTGAATTCATCGTAAATTTATGTCGGTTTTATTGTCCAAAGTAAGGCCAAACATATTGAATCTATATCGGAAGCTCTGAAAAATAAATCTATCGCTTCCGTATTTTGAATTCAAAAGTGTGAATAATCATCTATGTCTAACACGTACAGAGAGTTACGAGAATCAAAAGTTTATCAATGATAGAATGTTTCTTAATGTGAGAACTGATAATCTGAGGAAAATAGACTCACAATCTAAATGGAAGTTATTTCTTCTTTAAATTTGGAGGTATTTTACGGTAATTACCTGTGGAAATTCAAGTCGCGCAGAGAATGCGTTCCGCACTACAATAAAAGCACTGTCACCTACAAACTACCACTATACATCTACACTCGGTTCCCGGTACAGGGAATTCACGAAGATTGAGCCGCCTCGATGTAATTGTCAATTACAACATTCTAGTTGTGAAACACGAACATAGGGTTTTCACAGGCTGCCCAAACTGCAACGTCGATTTTGCTAGAAATACGCCAGGCCTTATCAACATTTATGTACCAAATTATTTAAACACGTCCAGGTGTCACATTTATATGTGAACTGCAGAGTTTTTCATGGTCATTTAGGATGGTGATACATAATAACATGGCATGAACACTTCTCCACACAAAAGTACATTATGTTTTGGAAGACTTATTTTCTCGTAAGTTTTTAAATAATCAGATTTTTCGAGTATGTGTATAGAATGTATATAAAGAAAAGTAAAATCCATAAGAAATAAATTGAATTGAGTCGAATACAAACAGTTTTTCTTTGTTAATGAAGGAAATGCTTATCCACAAAAATATAACCTCCAAAAGGCATAATATCGATTTTAACATTTTAAGAAATATCGTATTGTGATTTTTGTTGGCTATAAAGTGTACGAAAAAGCGTTCCCGTTAGGATTTTTCAGTCATAACACCACAAAATTTCCAATTAACGTGACTCTTGAAACTTATCCCTTGGTTTTCTCTCTGGTTTATCACATTTTCTAATGACCGCTAATCGAAATATAGGAACATTTTGAACATCTATACTAATGTTTTAGCTTCCTTTTTCAAAGTACAAAGATGAAACAAAATGATTTTGAAATTATAATGACAATAATACTAATGAACTCAGCCTGATTCTTTCGTTTCTTCGAGAAAGGCTGTTAAGGCAGTCGAAACGTTGGTGAGGATATTTCGCTCATTTGCATATGGTTTCAATTAGCTGCCAGTAAAAAATATGATGAACCTAATATTTTGAACGTTGTCCAACATTGAAATGATCAATTGGAAGGCTTTTGTATAATGATACGAAATAGTTCATAATTTCTAGTAATTTTCCTTTGCTAAATGGAGTTCAAACCTTTATCTGCAGTAGCAGTTCTCTAGTTCACCAACTGGCTTTTCGCTCCCATTTGGTACACCTGTTTCTGTGTTCTATTGGAAGGCGAATCTGCCACTGTTGCCTGCCTAGACAACCTCATAGCTGCAGGCTGAATCTCACTATTCATGTTCCAGATGTCACAAGGAGATTCCAACTACAGAAAATATGCGAGCGGAACAAGTTTGGCTTTTTACGTCCTTTGAGACAGCGAAGCGCTGGACCATAAGAGCCAATAAGACTTTGGGACTCTCATGCTAGAATTATTAGTTCAGTACAGTTAAACAGGTGCAGGGTTCGAAACTGCTGAAATGGGTGACGTCTACTAGTAAAGCCTTGATATACACTAATTTGACAGATCGTGAGTTGTGAACACCAGGTCACAACAGAAACAAACATAGATTTTTGTACTATATAAAATACATCACAGAATGTCTAAGCAACCACTTAAGCTAATAACATTAAAATTATTAATAGGTGTATGCTCTACACCATGCATCAGACCTCCTATAGACATGCATGTTTCGTCTTTAGCCTAGCCTTGTCAGTATAGCCTGGCGGCCTAACTGTAGAGAGTAATCGGGTGGTATATACGTAACCCAGTCAAGGGTGTGATAGCAACATCAACTCATCTAAATCTAGATGTTAGAACCTTTGGCTTCGTAAGTTTGCAATGGACATCCTCATATAGGGCAACACTTAGATGAGTTGATAAAATGATTACCTTTTACGTTTTCGACAAGTCGGAGACCTCAGTTCGTCAAAAATACCGCAAAATAATATTTATTTGATATAAGATTCTCATAGTATCACAGAGCGCTTCTTTAGTAGTAAGGGAATAGTGGTGATTTGAGTATCGTAACACTTCCCATTAAAGTTATTTCACTTTTGGTGTGGAAAACATTATAATTTGCTTAATAAGAGTACAAAATAGAATAATAATACTTTTAAGAGTTTATAGAATTACATTTTCTCATCACAACTCCCTCACTGATAGTAAGCGAGGCCGGCTTGTAGTTAACACCCCAACAGAGCGATGTAAACTATCTTGAATTGATTGTATCAATACAAAATGCTTGAGAACATCTCAGCACAAGTACCTGAAAACGTTTGATGCTGGGCAGGTGATTTGAAGTTGACCACAAAATCTATACAATTATATTTAATATCTCACTTCTGTAGTTACAACCTTGTAGCTTACTAAAGGAGTCAAAGTTCAGAAAAGTTGAATGGTAGTCAATTTACTCTCAATCAAATAGTTTCCAAGACCACGGCAAAAATTAGCCGAGATCGATAAAGCATCCGGCAACACGGCTGGTTTGAATGTTATGACGATTCCCATTGAAATTATTTCACTTCTGGTTTGAGAATTACCCAAGTTCAACCATTTACGGTCGTAACTATGTCGAGGAGAGTTATTATCTTCCCTTTACTTTATTCCGTGTCATTAGGGGTACGAGATGTGCTCTTATCGAATTATATCGCATGAGATTATAAATTTTATTATTAAGGGGGCACAACATCGAGGAGCCTTAATGATGCTTTCAAGGATTTATGGAATTCTCGTTTCATTACTCATAATATGAAGCAAAAGTATGTACAATTACCTATAACAGAAAGAATAATATTTTCTGTAAACATTTCCGTTACTGATAGTAAGCGAAACAGGTGTGTCGGTACTACCCCAACCGAATTATACACATAAACTATCTTGAATTAATGCATTAATATGTGCAGTTATGGAATGCTTAATTAAATCTTGTCTGATGTGCCTAAACATTTCTTTGCTGGGCATCAATTTGAAATTGATATAAAGATCTATATAAATATATCCTTCCTGTCGTTTCATCCCCATAGCTCACTAATAACAAGGCAAAATTCAAAAAAGCTTGAATCGTAGTCAATATAATCTTTCCGAAATCACCATCAAACTTTATCCGACATAGAAAAAGGATCCGACAACAGTTCTGGTTTGAATGCCGTGACGATTCCCATTAAAACTTATTTCACTTTTGGTTTGGGAGTTACCCAAGTTCAACCATTTATGGTCGTAACTACGTCGGGGAGAGTCATTAACTTCCCTTTACTTTATTCCGAGTCATTAGGGGGCGCGAGATGAGTATCTCATCAAATTATATCACATAAAATTTTAATTTTATTCTTAACGAAGCAAAACATAGAGGAGTCCTAAAGATGCTTTTTAAGGTTTCTGGAACTCTCCTTCCAGTCCTCTTTGCATGAAGAAACAGCAGGTACCATTATATCTTCTGGGTACAATTCCATTACTGTTAGTAAGGGAAACAGTGTATATAAACTATCATGAATTAAATACATTAATATATGCAGTCAAGTGTTCTTTGCAAGGCAATTAATTTGAAACTGGTGTCAAAATTATTAATGTCAGCCGACGCTGAGAAAACTCGAATGGTAGTCAAATTACTATTAAAATGACCTTCGATTGATTTTTCTATTCCATAAGTAATCACCAGACTCTTGAGGTAGGAGACAAAACGTAAAGCAAATAATCGTCTCGCCCCTTATCCTTACAATTAATATTCCACAATCCAGGAAGGCGTATTTCTGTGGAAATACTTCCACGTGGCAGATGAATAACATAATGCTTTCGAGCATGATATTTCTCTTGACGACTAAAGTAGGTGTATTCAACCGAAGATTGTAGGTTCAGGAGGATGACATTTGAAATGGGAAAATAGGAATGGTATATGTACATTATATATATTATATAAGCCTTTGGGTTGACCTTCATCAAAAACACTTGTGTGGGAAACCACCTTCTCAGCAATCTCTTGTTCAGAAATTGCGCTCATCAGGGTTCATGGGTGTCGTAAAGGGAGAATTATTCCCCACAAATTTTGCCATAGTTATTTTAAGACTGTAGGGAATCATACTATTAGTCAGGTCGTCGCTGGCAGTCAGAGCGTTCCATGGCACCTTAGCTCGTGAGTCTTGCTATCTTTCCGTAAGTCTGATAGATCCGTCAACTCATAGACAGAACAACGTCCAGGAATAAAGGGAATGAAAGGAAGAAAGGAAAAAGGAGGAGAAAAAAGAGTAGAAGATGATTTTATGGTAAAGGAGGCTTGAAAGATTTAATGCTAGTTCTTAATCAGAGGAGAGAATGCGACCTTTGTTCGTAAAAGTCCAATGCTAATTGCAGATTACTGATAAAGGCATTTTTATGAGTAGACTCACCAGGTTTCCTAACTTCAGCTATTCAACTATTTTCCACCCCAAAAGAGCCTCCGTTTTTATTAAATTTGGTAAGTGGTTCTATATACATTGGGAGTATACAGTTGCGCATGAGACTATAACCCACCACCCCATTTTTTACCAGATTCGCAATTGGCGATTTTTAAAACATGAAGAGTGCATCTTCATGTTTTAAAAAATAGTTTTGATTAATATCGGATGGTTTTTTCAGCCAATAGTAGACCACTTCCTATCCAGCATTTTGTTTATGAATGACAGCATAATTTGTAATCACCGACCACAACACCTGAATATACAAAGTGTTGTTTGAATCTGAAGGTATTTCGGGAAATAGTCCACCACTTGTATGTGCTGTATTATTTATGGTCAATTTGACAAGACATCTGTAATCAGGAATCTCAAAAACCTAAATACTCGTATATAATAAGCTGTTGCACATTGTACATTAAGGTCAGTGATGTTCTATATGCCATTTTATTTGTATTCGTGTATTCGTAATCACTGGTCTTGAAATCCCTTGTATACCAAATCTCCCCTGCATCAGACTACTCCTATATTTTTCCAGACTTTTAAGATTTTTCACACCGTATAGTGCCTTAAGCATTGACCATTGTAGGAGGTTTCCGGCTTTTTTTATATCTAATTCGAGTTCTGTAAGTGTTGTGTTGTTGTGAATTTTAAATACTACTCTAACCCTACTAACGCATAACATTTTACATGTTTTTCATGTCTTCATTCATTAAGGCTACAGTGAGAACATTTTAGGGGATGTTGCTTTATCAAGTGGTAGATGAAGCCAATATTACATCAAAGTTTAAATTACCTGATTTTTTTTCCTCTCGTAGCAGCCCTCAAAAACCTTGCGGTCCAGTTTCAGCTGCACCAATTCTACCAGATATTGATAGAACCTTAAGTAGTGATCCTGTCCCAAAATGTATTATTTTTAGATTGCTTCTACACTTATACTTATTACGCGACCACAGACTCGCAAAAAATTAAAGAGAGCCCCGTTTAAATTGGTTTTTATTCAAGGTGAAATAACACTTTAAAAAAGAAACTGCTTTTCACTCTCAGTGAGAAAACTGATACCTCGACGAATTTCATTTTTTTGGGAACATTTAATTTACGAAAGGACCTCATTAAATTTTGGTTTCATAATACCGATATGTTTATGCCGAAAATAGTACCATTGCAAGCTGAATGAGCAGATCACCTGAAATATATAGCTTTTTTCGGTTCTTTTATGTGTCGTAATTTTGATCCTATGAGAAAAATGCTCAATTTTTTTTTCTGATATTTACCAAACGAAGCCACAGCACACACGCGCAATTGTTTCATATATTCTCTAGGCTTACTCGGCATGTTGTAGACTGTATCTACATATATTTGACACCAAAGAATTGATACCATGCCGATCAATGTGGGCCAAACACGACCTTTTTTAGGTATATTTATTTGAAATAATATTTCCTTACAAAGACTAACGGATAATGCTGTCATTTAAGAAAAGACCAAAATTAAATTGAAAACAATATTTTCCGAAACAATATCGTAGCTCTACTACTAATTTTGATAACTAATTTTGATGATATATCAGGAAGTGGACTAGAGCTGCATATGAGACTAACTATAGTTTCTTGCCTCTGAGTTGAACCCAATTTGGCGGGCAAATTTAATGCGAATCTGTAGACTAAAACCAGAGGCGTCTGTACTTCCCAGTCAATTATATGATCATAAATAATTCAGTTCTATCATTCTCTTTGTATGAAGATCTACTACAATAGGTTTGGTTTCTCAATCAATCGTGTGAAATCCTTTCACTCAAATCTTTTAGCCTGATGAGAACGTAGCTCCATGCGAACGCCAGATTTCAAAACAACACTTTGCAATAGAGCCGAGCTATTCTGTATCCAGTAGATTTTCTCTTATAACTTCTTCCTGATGCTTATGAGCTAAAAATCCGCCAAAAGAGGCCAACAATTATATTATTAAACGTCGTTAAAATAGCATTAAATAAAAAAATTAAAATTATTCTCCGTATGGACGGCATCTTGTCATTCTCAGCCTAACCCGCTTAAATAAGCAATTGATTATATTTCGTTTAAATAGCTCTATTCAAGTACTACGGGAGGCAGCTCATATACTCCTAAAAAGATCCACGACAACAAAATTCGAACAAAGTTCTCGCCTAGCCGGTGCCGGATCAGGTCCAGCCCCGTCATCTATTACGCAAATTAATCAATTCTGATTAGTACAGCTGGAAAGAGCGGCGCGTTTGCTTGCAAATTCCATCAATCACCAACAGCAAACTTACGCGATCGCGAATCCAGAATACTTAATTTGAGTGTGCCCGAAAAAATGATTAACGAGAACCGTTCGGCGGAAGAAGTTATCGGCGACCAAGTGGAGGCGCACGGAGCGATTTTATTAAGCAGCATTATTGGATCAAACAATAGACCGTGATGGATATTGGACTAACAGCAGAGCTTAAATGCATCAAAACTACTATAAAAATTTGTTATTTCAAATTAGGAGGATCCAAGTAAAATTTGAATAGTCTTGAGGCTCATTCACTTTTGAGCGTTTGGTTGTGGAACAAAACTGCGGTAACTTCGCTACTAAGGGAAATTACAACCGAAGATGCAGAATCATGTGAGAATTATATGCTTCTTCCTCATAAAATTGGAGGAATTGTGCACCACAGATTAAAAAATCAGAAAAAAGTTCGGAGGTTCCAATTTCTCCACGAATATAACTGGGTAGTAGAGATAGTTTAAGTTATTAACAGTATTTATTGATATATTTCTTATATCCCGAAGAATCTCATAATTTTCATAAATATTCAAAAATACTGTAATTTGGCGTAGGTATTCGTCATAAGGGAATTTGATATCCATTAGAAGGTCTAGTAGGTTCGCTGTTATGAAACCACCATGGTAGTTTTATGGTTATTTTTCGGGAATTTCTGGCAGCTTCTATATTAAAATAGACCCATATTAGTTTTAGGATTGGTTCTTGGGGTTGGCAAAAGTTATTATTGGTGGCCTACTTGCGAGGCTTCACCTCCTTACCACTACTGCTACTACTGTGTTCGAATTGTATGATCTAAGAGGGGTAAACAAAACTTTTCAGTGAGCTCTCTTATTACGCTTTCACTTCCCATGACAAATGGCGGGGAAGTATTGTAGTCAGAATCTTTAAATTCTATTTATTATGTTTTCTTGATGTTGCAGGACATATATGAACATGTCATTCTATGGGTCTGTACTGGTACGGCTGGTATTATTGGCGCCTCTTTAACTTGGAAACTGCTTTTAAAATCTTGATGAAACTTTGATACCAGGTAAGTACTGGAAGAAGTACGATAAAGATTTGCAGTTTCTCGAAAATCAGTATAGTCGTTATAAAATGGAAAAATTGAAAACAATCAAACTGCGTTTTGGGACGTTTCCGGAGTCCCTGATCATTTTAGATCTTAACTTATGGCTGAGTCGAAGGTGGCGAAGGGAATATCTAAAAAAAACACTAGTTAGTAGAAGAGGTATCATGTATGAAGTTTTGGCCCCGGGAGTACTTCGTACTTTTTGAAATATCGATCCAGTAGCAACAGGGTAATACTGAGGCTAGGTACCGGTACATGTACCAATACATCTCATGTAACAGCATATCCACTTGCCGTTCCAATGATTCTGACGAAGGGTCGAATTACAACAGAAGTCTATAATATATAATATAGATATGGGGCGTTTTTCGACTAGCCAGTAACGGCGACGGTACGGCAAAGGCTACCGCCCGCACCGGAGCTGATGCCATCACAGCAAACATCCCGCTAAGTGCCGGCCGACACGTAGCACTGTGAGCATGCGCTAAGTGATGCTTAGGATGACGGAATGCTACTCAATTTTACCCGTAATCTTCTTGTGAGCACGATTTACGCGTATGTTCAAAATAAACGATCCTGTTTTGCTCAAAATACTCTAATAGGTAATAAAAAGTGACGGCCCATGCAAAAATAGTCGAATAAACTTTTGGGGGTCTGCTTTCAACTTCTCAGAGATGTTCCTTCTACCTCACTTTCATGAGCGGATGAATCCAATATCTAGGAGCTCTGACTCGCTAATATTTACGTCGTGAATGTAAGAGGTAGAGAAGATAAATAAGTCTATTAGTTGACGAAGCCATTTATATGTGTTATCAGACTACCGTTCTTGCCAGTACTACACAAAGGTCGGCCTTAACCAACACCAGTGCCGGGTCCAGTGGAAAAACCCCCTACATACGTGGCTCGCACGGTTGGCACGTTTACACTCTAGTTTGTCTTGCTTCTGTTTCAACAACTGCTTATACTACCAATTACTACATTCTAATAGAATAGAAATAATAAATAATAATTGGTCATCATCAAAGGTGATTTTACCGAGTCAGAACACAAGATTAACCCAGTTTACACAGCTCGAATTCCCTATTTTGATTTTCTTGCTTCATTCTAGTATCAACTTGTGGTGATGAAAGGTGTGTGTGCCCATGGCTTGGTGGTCTAGAGGCGTCGTCAGTTCAAGATGACGCCCCACATCTACACAGACACAAGCAGAATTTAATAATTCAAATGCACGGAGAAGTCTAGGCAGTCTGGTATGCCACGGTATGTCGCGACATTCACGTCCGTCAGCTTCAGCGATATAATCCCGGATATAAAAGAACGCAAGCTACATTTATAATTTTATATACAATACATAATGTAAAAGATCACGTGAGTAGCGACTAACAGTAACGCACCGAATTATGGTTAGCCTTCACTACTGCTAAAATATCCAGAAAGTAAAAGGAAGATCTTGCACAAGAAACGTCATTCAAGAGGTATAGACTCCGTCACAAAAATATATGATACTCATTTTCATCATTCTGTTTGTCATCAATATGGCAACTTTTTTGTTACAGTGTAATCTCAGTAAACACTGAACTGATTTTGAGTTGATCTAGGGGTGATCTCTTTAGGGTTATAATAATGCAGCTTTATTTCTTGTAGTTAGTGCATCCGTTCCAGAGTATGTACTCATAAGCGAACTGCAAAATATAATCAAAACTTCTCTAATCTTCCTGGATTCATGCTCCTCAAGTGTCCGCTCATTTGCGCACATAGTCAGTGTAGTTTAAAAGTGTTGGAAGGTTTTTTTACTGTTTATGTCTCACAAGCTTCTACTACGGACATAGAATAAACTTTCAGGGTATATTTTATTTGTATAACAGTTCCATCTAAACTACTGGTATACATTAAATTTGGCTTGCTACATCCTATTAGACCCAGTGTTGTAAGAGCTGAAAGATCAATAACTGCGTCTGCCGAGATAGAATTGTAGAAATATCACAAGAACAAGTGGTGGCTGATGAAGTCGCTGTTATAATAAATAATTTATAAAGTGTGACAAACAAACTAATTTTTATTGCACCTTTTTGAAGGCTCAATATCATTTTGTGGGTTTTCCGTTTATTATTTGATAAACTGGACCCTACGTGTCTCCTCAAACACGAGAATAAAAATTTCTAATCTATTTATCATTGATGGATGTTGTTGTCCATTGCTTAATGTCGTCAAGATATATTTCAGATTATCATTAATCATTTAAAAATCGTCTGGTCTGCACCTGAGTCTAGATGGTGAGGGTTTAACATCAATTCCATACAGTATGATAATACTACTACGGCTTTGTTCATATCGTTCACAACAAGCCTCGTGTGCTTAATCTTAATGCTCGTATACGAATTATATGATCTTCTCAGCTTCGTTTCTTGCATTAGCGTAATCATCCTTGCCTTTTTCCTTGGAATGTTAACACTAATACCTTAAGCCCTGTGTATGTTGCTGTGAAACGTATAAATCTCTAACGTTACAAACTGCTTCCAGTTGAAATGCCACAAAGAACAGCGTATGCTCGGTAATACTTGCCTCCTGGTTCGTTTGTCAAGCCTTCGCATTATTTTATTTTTTGTATCCTTCCAGTATATAGTATATCACTTGCAAACAGCCATTTATCAAGTTTTCCTCGCTCCGGAGACGTATAGAGTAATTATATTTAACTGTGACCTTAATTCTCTTTTTGTCAGGAAATCTTTCGACTGACAGACATACATTGGACGCGAGCTTATTTGGAGACGTGCTCTGTTTCACAATGCCACCAATTTGCATATTACCAGTTTCCATGGGGAAGATATTTAATCTCCTATATACGGGTAAGAGAAAAAACGGTTGGGATCACAAAAAAAATTAATATATATGACTAATATAAAAATAATATCAAATATCACTAATCATCATCGCATCAGCGTCATCATATTATAAGACATATAGGAAACTACAACAAGCATTCCCGCGAAAGAAATATGGTATATCAATGAACTTGAGGGGCTTATGACAGTGGCCATGGTTTCTGGCTTCAATTGTGGAATAAGTAGGAAAAAATTAAAATATTTCAACCGACCTATATCTTATTCTTATATAAAAAGGTAATATACCACGATGGATATTTAATTTGTCTCAAGAAAAAATATGAATTGCTCATAAGAAGACGAATGGAAAAACTCAAAGTTATATATCAATTTCGAGCCTCACACTGAATTCTTAGATAAGTATGGCAGCATTGTTTGACTAATGTACTAGCGAATTTTAATGTTGTAGTATTGCTAGATATAAATAGAAACGTCTATCATTTTTTATATGTCTTTCTAATGTTATAATCCCAGTAAAATGGACGTATAGTTCCGGCTTGTTTTTAATTTCGAGATGACTATCCTAACAAAGTATCTATGCTGTCACAGCAAAAGTCATAACGTTTCGGAATCATGTCGGCTCTAATAATATACCTTGAAGCATTAACTATATTTAATAAATATAGTCTAGTTCCTCATTCGCAATAATAACTAATTAATTACTACACAGATAAAGGTGTTGCACAAGATTATTTGCATCAATGGTATAACGAAAATCAATATGAGATAGATGAACTAAGTCTATCATTTATATACTTTTCATGCAGTGTTGCTAATTTGTGTGTGATTACAAGCTTTGTGTGAAATTTGACTGCCTTTTGCGTAATTTGTGACCAGCGTGTAACTTGTGTGCGATTTTACAAAAATTCAAAAAAAGCGCATGTTATGAGTTTAAATATATGCTAGATGGAGACACTGTTGAAGTAGGTGATCTGTTTCAGAAGATAATGATTTTTTCCATAGGGAAGTTAGAATATTTAGGGTGTATAATTTGATAGCCGGAGTTTTAAAAGGGTATTAATTATTTTCATCTTCAGGTTTCTTCCGGTTAAGGTTTGTACCCATGGGGAACCTTACACTTCCTTTTGTACATTGATAAAGGTTGCCTATATAGCAGGAGCGGTAGTCAAGCTCTACAGGTAGCCACATAAGGTTTTAACTAGCGGTCATCAGAAGTAAGACGAATAAGCATTTCATATTTATGAAAGTTTCTATTAATGTAAGTTCAAAATTATTGATAGAAAACGCAATAGCAAAAGCGTACAATTTCCAAATAATGTGCCATGAACAAAGTGCGAAGACACCTCCAGAAAATACAATTTTAATATTCGCTCTTTCCATTATAGATATTGAAATCTCCCTAACACATTCAGGCCTCCAGAAAACATGAAAGCTCCGGAATATCCTTTGAAGTATACGCTGCCGTTTGCCCCACTGCAAATTACATCGACTGATTTTCCACGTGGAATCATCCCAATATGAATGTTTTTTCTTAGTTTTTAAAAATGAAATGATTTCAACAAAACGTCCAAAATGCTTTATGAAGAGAAGTTAATCGATTCATTATTTAAATGATTTGATTCAGATTTGATGCCCTTAACAAATGCAAAAAGTCTATCTGGAGGGCTGAGTGGAGCTGTACGAAAGAAGGTGCTGCCTCGGAATTAAAAAAAATATTTTTTCTATTGTCTCAATACGACAAGTACTACAACTCTACTATAAAAAATGAACAGAATAGACTGTCTCTCTGTTTCACCGCTCTAGATTATCCATGAACGTTACTTGTTTCAATATAGTACTCAAAATGAATATGGATCTGTTATGAACCAATCAAGAGCACTTATTTTTATTATAGTAGAACCGCTTAGCTGCCCTGTATTTAATTTTTCTCTTATGATGTTATATTTAATTAATTTCCCCTATTGTTGTTTGAATCGCACAGCGGAGTTTGAGAATTTTCAGAATGAAAGGAATTTTCTTAACGAGAAATTTCTTTGATAAATATATCTGAAATATTTCATCATTCACATTTTCTACTTGAGATAAATGAACCACAAAAATTGAAAGCATCTCAGCAGGCGCTTTAAGTAAATTGAAACCATTTATTATGAATTTTGGTAAGTTGTTGTCATAATGTCGTATTCAGTATCAGTTACGAAAATGAAATTTGATATTTTAGAAGTTGATCCAATGGCACTGGGTAATTTTAAGAAAATTGACGATTCTTGAAATTTTACAGCTAACTGAAAGTAGGATTGGTCATTTGAAAGGAAACATGGATCAAAATGAGAAACCTCAAAATCAATGATGAAGTTAAAAATATTTAGAAAAATGAAGCCGATTTTATTGAGATCAATATAAAAACTATTTGAATGAAAAGACAGCGGTCAAGTACATTGCATCAGTGTTTTCTGGGATTTTACTTCAATCCAATCAAACATGTGAATGTCAAAATTTTTAACAACTTAGGCGGGAAAAATGAGAATTTTAAAGACACTTGATTCTTCCAGAATTTCATCCTACGTCCAAATAGGTTAAAAAGTTTCATAAGCATGCTAAAACTAAACCTGACACTTCTTAAAATGTTTAAGCCTCGCAAGTAATGTTTTGACTAAATTCATAAATGGCGCAGAAAATTAAGGAACTATGTAAGTGTTATGTTAGTTTTTTGTCAATATCTCTACCAGTAATACACCGATTTTCTAGCACAAAGCATTTAAAGTACATAAAATATGCAACAGTTGATGTGATCACCAGGTGACAAGTATGGCGACAGACAGATGGACAGATCAACAAATCCTAGCTCATGGCTGAGAATTTAATACACACACACACACATATATATATATATATATATATATATATATATATAACTGGCAAGAAAACAAACAGTTCAATAACCTCAAAACAATTAACACTTTACATAAAGGTTATCGTTGAATCGGTAAATCTAAAAATATGATGGTCCACTGATTTTCCGTTTTTGCGTAGTACAGCACTGCCATGGTAGCACAACAAGTAAATGAAATTCAAAGCAGTAGTCATCGAGATGAAGATGTGATCCATTTTTATTTGCAATAGGCCGACACATAGACGAAGGCAAAATATAATATGTTCATAATACTAATTGAGGTGCTTTCTACCCTATATGCCCCTTGAATCTTCACAACGTTTTCAAAAATGCAAAAATTGCTGATATATATCCGGTGGAAGTTTTTTAACTAGACTCGGCGAATGAAGCAGAGGAAAGGGAAACATGAAGGGAAAACTTCTATACGCATATATAAAAGAGGAACAGCAATATAGCAGGTCAAACTCCGCATAATAAATGAACTGACGGAATTTGCGAAATTTATGCCGAGAGATGTGCCTCATATATTAAAATTTATGACTCAAACACGATTCACGCTAATAGAATTTATCATACTGGTGAAGGGGTGATTAGATTAATTCAAAAGAATAAAATTTATTTTAATAATTTTTCACTTATCCAGAAAACTCCAGATATGTTTTTATGACGATTGACGACATCCAGAATAACATTTTCCTGACATTACGGATAATCCGTATCGGTAGCATAGCATGAGGAGAGTAGAGCCAGCAGAGGCACTCTACTAAAATATTCTCGATCGCCCAGAAACGCGCATAATATGCAGCACGTCGTTTTCCTGGGACTCCCAGTTTTTTTCGGATGCGATAACACACTAAATTATTACACACTATGGAGGAACTAAGCAATAACGTAATACAGAATGGTTAAAGTGCTACATAAAAATACTCCAATTTGATTGCACATTACAAATAATTCGAGCAATGACCTACATGTACACAGTGAAATAAATCTAAGGTGACGCATTTCTAAGTGCTCCTGATTACAAATCAACACAAAAGAGGAAGTTAAATAGTAGTTGGCCAAACATTAAATTGATTTTAAGGCAGACACCGATGTATTAAAAATGTCAAAACGGCTCTGAAAATAATTGTAGCAGGAGCACAAAGAGTACAGAGGTGAATGCAAAAGTAATTTCGTTCGTGGGGTAGCTCGATAAAACGTGAGAGTATTTCTAGTACTAAACCTAGGAGGGTTGAAACTTAACAGGTTCACAAACGACTGACAATCGAGTTTGTTATTTACAACTTTGGACAAAAATACAAGCGAATGGATTTTCCTTATATCATCCAGGCTTAGGAGACCGTATCTCAGGAGTAAAGAATTTTGCGGTGTTCCTACACAACACATCTATTTTAAATGAAAGATATTCGAAAAACTTCCTTTGAATTTTCTCAATCGATTCGCAAGTGGTGACAGCAAGGATTCCAGATGATTCTTGCATACTCAAGCTTAGAGAGGACCAAAGAGTTATACAGAGCTATGGGTGCTTTGATGTCGGTAAATTATTTCGAGTTGCGTATGATAAATCCCATCGATATCTCGACAGACAACAATAAGTTATTAATGTGCGAGTTAAAGCTCAATGACTTATCAAAGATTACTCCTAGATCGTTAAATTCTTCCAACCTTTGTAGTGCTGTGTAATCAATTTAGTAGTCGAATTTAATGCGATTAACTTTCTTGGTGAATGAAAGGATTTTACACTTGCTAATATTCAGAGGAAGTTTGTGTTTCACACCAATTCGCTAACCTGTCAAGATTTCCTTGTAAATGGCAACAGTCGTCGTGGCTATTGACTTGCCAATAAAGTTTTAAATCATCCGCAGAAAGTAATATATTACAGTCAACTATCTTAACAACATCGTTGATAAATATAGTGAAAAGTATTATTCAGCATAGCAGGCAAATGGGAGGAGTTCCACTTCTGCCCCTCTTCAAGCTTTATCGGTAGCAATTGCGTAAATAGTTTTCTGCGATTGGGAGGGTTATCATCCAGAATAAATTGTTCTTAAAATTTGTATGTTCCACTATTATAGTAATTTTCTATTGAAATAAGAGGTATGTATGGTCATGGTCATATTCTTAAAATTTATAAATACATTATTGTAAGAATACTTGTACGACAGAATCAAAAAAAAAAATTCTTTGAGATTTTTTGCAAACACGTGGAAGGATTTTCTCTTCTGTCTACACTATTAGTATGTAGTGAATAATGTTAGAAACAGTACAGTTTCGCTTCTGTGACCATAGGTTGTTTATATCAATATCACCTTCTGAGATATATTTATCTGATACTTGTATCGGCCTAGTCAAAAAGTATCTAAAAAGCAATTGCTATAAAATATATTTCAAATCGTAATGATTTTCTCCAAACACAATATAGAATAGAGGTAGACCCACAGGAGAAATATCGCCCTAAATCTTGTTTTGAACTTGAAATTCTCCTTCCAAATATGTTTTTTCCAATTTAGCCCTGTAACCACCCAAAGTGGCAATTTTTTAGAAGTCCGTATAACGAAATAGATGATAATACGTAGGCTCATTTCTTCTATATTTTCGCTTGCATTGTTGACCGTAAAAAATATTATGTTGGAACAAAATCGATATCAGGCTTACAGTATAGTCAAAATGACAACAAATTTATTTATTTATAAAGCCATGTGTGTTCTCATCAAGGATATCGTTGCCCATTAATGTAAGCACTGGAAAATAAAACATGTATATGCATGTACGTATTCATGCTTGAGATTCATGTATGAGTCAATCTACTTGACCACATTCCGTCAGGATTTGTTGCTGCCTAAACTAATATTTTGATTGAACACTTTTGATTCCAAATGGTACAAAAGGAGCATTTGAAACAGTTTCATGTAAAAAATCTCCACTTTGGAATTACCCTGTATATCCGTAACAAAAACATTCCTACGTAGGCAGACCCATTTTTTTGTACTCTTAATGATTACACCATGCCCCCATATAATGCCCCGTAAGACTTTCGTTATGAATTTAAGAATCATGGTCTGCTTTTATAAAGAAAGAAAGGGCTTTATGTAGCCTTTCATAATGCCATGAAAGAACTTTGGGTGATTTCAGACCTTTATTGCACTGTCGAAATGTCTTTTCTCTCGCAGTTTCTCCCCATAGTATACCGTTTCTGTTCTATGGCTTTTGTTATAATCGTATATCTTAGTCTAGATACAGAGTTTGAGCACCACTCTGTCTAGCGGGTACAGACAACTAAACGCATCAACAGGATGTGTTCTTCATACGTTCATACAGGGTAATGTTCAACTATAACTAATTTTTTCATTCCCTAATTCTGAATAAATAACGCATAGATAACGTGACAAGTTGGAGCTCAGTTTAACGCGCAGAAGATTCAGACAACAACAATAAGATGTCATGGAAAGATCATATTGCCGGCGTGACTAGGTCGGCATTCTAGAAGCTGGGGGTCTCTGCAGCCTCAGGAAATGCAATATTTGCTCCAAATCACTCCCTAAGATATTCAGAAACCAGATATAGGTACGTCTACTAGTTGATGCACCAGATCTCACAAGGGACATTCACAGTCTAGAACATTGAAAAAGGGTAGCTGATCCACCTCTATTCCATAGATATTATCACGGTAGATATTCGCATAACAACACCAAGAGGCTCTAGTACAGCAAGTATTGGAGGAGCCCAACAGGCGCATCCTCACAAGGTCGAGCCTACAATGCCTCGTACGAGCCTCTCCCAAAAGTCGTTTTTCTGAAGAACCTAGCCATTGTGGAACTGCCGGGTACTTTGTTCCTCGAAGAATACAATCTACAACATTTTAAGGTCAATGTGAAATATATATTTATGATCTGCAGCGCTTGTAAAGTGTGATAGGCTTCCTGTCTTTACGTATAGCTATCTATAAAAAATGACAGGAGAATAATCTAAGATCTTCCTCGATTTTACTGACTAATTTACTAAAGCCACATAAATGAAATGGGAAACATCATCAAATCCATTTGCCTCAACAAGGTTATAGTATGACTAATGAAGCAACTTTTTCGAGGCCATGATTTGATCGTGAAATCCCTGATTGGTCAAGTTTTGTCTCATCGATCTTCGGAAGATTGTTGTCATTTTACTTCCCAATAAATAGAAACTATATTTTATAATAAAACTTGCATTCCAAATGTTTTCTTGTGTATAAAAGTTTTAAGGTTTTTTAGTACTTCTAGTTTTTTTATTCTCATTGAAAATATCAG
The DNA here is from genome assembly GCA_949316355.1 of Bruchidius siliquastri. Taxonomy (NCBI): domain Eukaryota; kingdom Metazoa; phylum Arthropoda; class Insecta; order Coleoptera; family Chrysomelidae; genus Bruchidius; species Bruchidius siliquastri. The sequence goes on from OX438533.1 coordinate 23,125,333, forward strand.
CAGCTTCAAAATTTAATTCCAAAGTAATAACATTGCGTGGAAAACAACCCACTTGAAGCCATTGTTTTATTAATCTTACCCCAATGTCTTAGTAGAGATGAGCGGTGTCTTGAGCGAGAGGAAGCCGTTGAGCCTGGAGAGGGTCTTTTCGGTAGCGGACTCTACCTTCTCTTCTCCGCTTTCATCTTCGTCCCCTTCACGCTGCTTGCGTTTCCTGCGGTACAGATAGAAGCAGGCGGCGGCCGTACCTGCGATCAGCAGCAACGCCCCGAGGCTGCCGAACACTGCTGTCAGGATCACGTCGCGCCGCTGCATTCCGATCTACACCTGGAACAAACACCAAATGTGTCATAGATATAATAGATAGATAGATAGATAGATAGATAGATAGATAGATAGATAGATAGATAGATAGATAGATAGATAGATAGATAGATAGATAGATAGATAGATAGATAGATAGATAGATAGATAGATAGATAGATAGATAGATAGATAGATAGATAGATAGATAGATAGATAGATAGATAGATAGATAGATAGATAGATAGATAGATAGATAGATAGATAGATAGATAGATAGATAGATAGATAGATAGATAGATAGATAGATAGATAGATAGATAGATAGATAGATAGATAGATAGATAGATAGATAGATAGATAGATAGATAGATAGATAGATAGATAGATAGATAGATAGATAGATAGATAGATAGATAGATAGATAGATAGATAGATAGATAGATAGATAGATAGATAGATAGATAGATAGATAGATAGATAGATAGATAGATAGATAGATAGATAGATAGATAGATAGATAGATAGATAGATAGATAGATAGATAGATAGATAGATAGATAGATAGATAGATAGATAGATAGATAGATAGATAGATAGATAGATAGATAGATAGATAGATAGATAGATAGATAGATAGATAGATAGATAGATAGATAGATAGATAGATAGATAGATAGATAGATAGATAGATAGATAGATAGATAGATAGATAGATAGATAGATAGATAGATAGATAGATAGATAGATAGATAGATAGATAGATAGATAGATAGATAGATAGATAGATAGATAGATAGATAGATAGATAGATAGATAGATAGATAGATAGATAGATAGATAGATAGATAGATAGATAGATAGATAGATAGATAGATAGATAGATAGATAGATAGATAGATAGATAGATAGATAGATAGATAGATAGATAGATAGATAGATAGATAGATAGATAGATAGATAGATAGATAGATAGATAGATAGATAGATAGATAGATAGATAGATAGATAGATAGATAGATAGATAGATAGATAGATAGATAGATAGATAGATAGATAGATAGATAGATAGATAGATAGATAGATAGATAGATAGATAGATAGATAGATAGATAGATAGATAGATAGATAGATAGATAGATAGATAGATAGATAGATAGATAGATAGATAGATAGATAGATAGATAGATAGATAGATAGATAGATAGATAGATAGATTATTTATTGATATATTGAATTATTTTATTAAGTTAATTGAGGCTCTGTTTACTAAACAATTGATAATTCAATTCTTGAATGTCTGCGATATAAAAACAGATAACATATTCTCAAAGTTCGTCGCGAGTTGACACCTAGTATTTTAGTGAACGCCTCACAGTTATCATGATAATTCTCCGCCCTAGTTGATTTGATCTCTTGGTGAGGTATTTCGCGAGTTGACCCTTAATGCCGATGACCCTAGAGATGAGTTATGTTATATGTTCTTTGCATAGTATATTACTTAATCTACCTATTTAGTGTTTGAAGATTTATTTGGTGTGGAATCCATTTAGGTTTATTTGTTTAATTATTACAATTACTGGTTAGCTTCTTGTTATGTCAACCAGGCCAGTACAGTAAATAACGTCATGTTCTTTAATTAAACATATGGTACTCTATTATCCAAATTCTTTTTTGATGAATTGGTTACTCAGGTATCTTTTTATTTAATTTCCAGATGTGTCATCTCGAGCGCCTTCCTGATACACACCCAACCTTCTTTTTATGTTAAATTAGTACTCGTAAGTGATCGTATGAAAATTACAATGTATTCTTAATTAATTATTTTAGTCATATTGAATTACTACATTATTAAATGTTTATGTGACGATCGCCCAGAATGATATTATTTTTTTCATCCCCTACATATGTGACTAGACATATCTGTCATATACATAATAAAAAGAAATGATGAAAGTGTGGAGGCCGGGGGAACACCTCTGATATCATAGTTTTTCAGTTTTTCAATTAGAATTGTGTGGCTTATACAACCGAACGCTATCAACATATCTATAAACACACCAACATGTCCGAGGGTGACGCTGAAAGAAAAACTACAAGGTGTTTAAAAAAAAATTATTCTGTTTTTTCAACATATTCTCCCCCTACCTCAATACATTTACGCATTCGGTAAAACCACTTGTCAAATTCTTGTGACTAACGTTCTTTTGAAAGGTTGCTAATTTCCTCCTCAAATGCAGCGATTGCCTCTTCATTGGTGGAAAAATCTCGTAACTTTTCTCTGACTTAAATAAAAAGAAGATGTCGCACGGAGCTAGGTCCGGAGAATAAGGTGGGCGAGGCAACAGTTTGACACCCTGTTCAGAAAAAAATCGAGTGTTCTAGCGACGCTGTGAGCGGGTGCGTTGTCATGGTGCCAATGAATACCCCGCAGACCCGTCTTTGGACGGCTCTTGCATAGCTCTTGATCGGCTACAGGAACATATTTGGTTATATACCATTCAGAAGTAACGGTCCTTTGATTTACCACGGCTACCGTTGTGATGTATCCAATTTTAGAAAAAAAAATGCGACCATTTTCTTTCCAACACTCTTGGAACGACGAATTTTCGTTGGAGGCTGCTCACTTTCAAAGCACCAAACTAATGACTGCTGTTTAGTTTCGAGATCATAATGATATAGCCATGTTTCGTGTCCGGTTGCGATATTAAAAGTGTTTTTACTGTGCGCAATATCAAATGTTTCAAGCATAAACTTAGCCCAATCAACTCTTGTTGCTTTTTACTCACTGGTCAACAAATGTGGCACCCATCTGGAACGCTTCCTTAGGTGAAGGTGATCATGAATGATTGTTCGGACCGACCACTGCCGATCCAAACCTCAATCTCGGTGTAGGTTATATGTCGATCTGTTTTACCATATTTTGTACAACTTCTATAGGATCATCATCGAGTGAGACCCGGCCCCTTTTAAACTCAGCAAACCAATTCAAAACTGTAGCCCTAGAAAAGGCAGAGTCTCCAAAGCAACTCACTAAGCTTTCGTGACATTCCGCTTATTTTAGTCCCTTTTTATAGTCATACAAAATCATGGCTCGAAAATCGCGACTAACCGGTTCCATTTTCACGTTAAAATTCGACCAACACTTAGATGCATTCGAGACCGTGGCAAGGCAACTACTGAACGATTCAAACGCTGCCTTTGCGTGTAAGCACTACAACTTCAGACAAAATAGCTGCGTGCTCAAACTTGCTTAAACTTGTATAGATTAGAAATATCTAAAGACTTTCAGCGTGACCCTCGTATACGTTCATCCCCATAAAACCTCTGTATATCTTCTACAAGGTTAATTATAGCAACAGGTGTTCCTCCTTGGGTCCTATCATGAATACAATTCTCAAATCTAGCATTCTATTTATTATCTCTAGCAGTTGTTCTTGTATAGGTATTCTTGTTTCATTTGCCTGTCTTACAGTAAATATATTTTTTAAAACCACTAGTATCCTTAACAATCTACATGAAATAACTATTTAGATGACCATAAGCATCCATTATAATTAAAAAGCCCAGTACAAAAACCAGTAACTAGAAATTTAAAAATTTATCGGCAGTCAGTCTTGAAAACTACATTTTTTGTTTTGCTTTGAGAAACATGGATTTAATTTTGAAACAATATCATAATTGAAAGCTGATTAGGAGGAACTCAGTGTTTCTACGGAACGTATTAGTCCTTGGACCATCTTCACAATCAGTTGGACAAATTTTCAGAGAAACACTGAGTAGTAGGTACTATTATGGGAGACAGCTCAGTAGGTATTACATTTGCAATAATAATATCCATGGAATAGCTATCACTCTCTGATCTCTCAGACTATAGGGGTCCACTAGTCGTATTGCTTTTTTTGGACTCGGCCAGAAGCTTCAGAAAGTGCTTTGAATTGAAGCACATCCCCACAGATGCATATGCGCCGCATGCCGTATCGAACACTGTAAGGGGTAAAATTTCCAAATGAAACAATAGGGACGTCTGCGCTGAGTTGACGAAATTCCGAATCCGTATTTTATATACCAAATCCGAATCAGGATACCGTACATAAATACTTACCACCATCGTCTAGCTATTTGAAATTACCCATACGGTATGCGAGCGAAAGATGCTGGTTGTGCAGTATGTCACAAATGTGGGAGTTTTTTTTATAATGCTTCAAGTAATTACTGTGATGGTGAGAAACTAAAAATAACTAGTGAATGTATGATTATATGAACCATATGCCTAGGACATTTTAGTGCGAATGAATTCTCATCCGCAAAAGGTATAAGGTTCAAACAATTCAAAATGAGCTGTCTGAAAGTCCGAAAGCAATTAGTTGTTAGAATTAGAACCCGCATCTATGTGACTTATGGCGTATTTCAAATTAGGGAAAGACAATTTCAGTATATTACACTTACACACCATAGAGTAGTTTTACGTATAGTAATTTCTAGGATATGTCAGCACGACTTCACTGAATTAGGTGAATAACCAGTGATATTTTTGAGGACTTTATATAAACCTTCATTTTGAAATTGACTATTGGACAACATTCAAAAGCTTACTATTACCACTGAGAGAAATTCTCTGAAAATTTGTCCAACGGATTGTAAAGATGGTCCAAGGACTAATAGTTTCGTAGAAATACTGAGTTCCTCCTAAACAGCTTTCAATTATGATATTGTTTCAAAATAAAATCCATGTTTCTCAAAGCAAAACAAAAAATGTTGTTTTCAAGACTGACTGCGAATAAATTTTTTAATTTCGAGTTACTGGTTTTTGTACTGGGCTTTTCAATTATAGTGGATGCTTATGGTCATCTAAACAGTTATAAGTGGCTATCTTCAGGTCAATGAGAATACAAATATATCCTCTCATTACTCAGAAGTTCTACCAACCTTGTGCCTCTGTCAAAATAAGCTAGATTAAAATGAGTTAAACGACAGGAATTTCATTTTTTCCTAGAAAAAGGTTCCTATAAAGGTATCAGTTTACTGCGATTCGCTCAAATATAGAAACTATCCAATACCGTGAACAAGAGAGTCCATGTTATTGACTCTTTATTTTTATTCTGATGTTAAAACCGTAAAGGTACGGAAACCTCAAAGGAAGTTGCCTCTTAAGGGAAGTCGTAATTTACTGCGGTTTATTGCTCAGGGGCCAGTGAAGACCTTATTAGTTTTATACTGCCGAACACCAGAAAAATATGCTGAAGTTCCCAAAAAACGGATATCAAAGGATTTTCACAAGCGCTGCACAGTATTTAATAGCGTTACAATACTACCAACCAGTGTTATTCTGGTAGAATATAAACTAGTTAATTATTAGGCAACTATCATGCTGCATAGCGAAAAACGCGTGATGAACCATTAAAACTGTTTTGAGAAATATCAAACTTTAGATTGCTATTATACTCTATTACATATACATTATGCTATCACAACGTCTACAGAATATGTAATTCAACATAAGATTATTATTCTTCCAACTTTAAATATTAGGTATGTCTAATTGTTAGTGTACTCTTTATATTTTATTTCAATCAAGAGTCAAAAGATGTATCAAATTCGATATAAACAACATACGTACAAAAAACTATCTAGTTCATCGACACAACACACTGTAGGTCACAGATATGAATGAATTTTAATTTAAATCATTTAGTAATTGTTTCTCATGCCAAAGAAAACGTGTTTTTTGCCAAAACGATAATATCTATTGTATTTTTTATAGCTTAAATTGATTGCCTATATCAATTTGTTCAGCAAAAAAATTTATCCTCATGTCCAAAGAAACCTTATTGACCCTCATGTATTTTCCGCAACAGGGATCAGCCAATAGAAATGGATTTTCATTTCAAATGTGTGTAGATGTGAAAGCTTTTATCCCCGGGACATATTCAAAGCTGTTGTCATATGCAATGAAATTTCACCAGATACGGTAATAGTATTTCATAAATGAAAAGATCTCCCAAATTGGTGCAACTGATTGTAACTGTACGCCAATATAGCTTGCCAGACAGCATCGTAAACTAGACAGATGGGCTGCTAGGCTTATTTCACAGACATAGCTGTGACAGCAGTCACTTGGAAATAGGTAAGGTTCATAACACATAAACCATGAATGTTCTGTTATAGTCGCAGTACACCGTATATTTATAACACAGTATGTTCACTTTTGTCAGTATCTGTCAGACCAGTAGATTTCAGTCCTGTTCTACAGCAGATGGTTGTGTTGATTTCGCATGTAAGACTATTTTCCCGAAACTTCGCGTTCAGCCGTCTCGTTGAATGAAACCAACAGAGTTACCATGTTTCATAATAAAAAAACAGACTTTTATCAAAACCGTACCCAAGTTTTATTTGTTTAAATGACTATAGCACTCCGATCCATATAAAACATTGAGGTGCATACAGGTACATACAGGTGTTTGTATAACGTTGTTTTTGAACTGGTTTACACGTACACTTTTGAAATCCTTGACAACCGAATATGGACTGGTTAGATAAAACTTCTGTTAAAGATCTAGGTGCATCTGAAATGTCTTCATTATAATCTTAACACCACCACGATCAACTTTAAGCACGCTTATTAAAACCATTCCAAACAGAGAAGGCAGCTTTTCGGCAAAAATGTCAATAATTTTTCTGCGTTTTTTTTTCTTTCTTTGTAACTTTCGTTCATTTCAAATTGATGTTCTGTTGCACAAAACAAAGTATATTAGATCCGTATCCGTCATTGTCTCCTTCAGAGTGCTACGAACGAGACTGAAGACATATGGACAAAATATTTTTTTAAATGAATCCGGATGTATGAGCCTTAATATTTTTATTATTTATTTTGATAAATCAATGATTAAACTTCAATATCTTTGTGTTATGATTTCATAGATACTAAATGTTAATCTGGGAAACGCTGTATAAAATGCAAACGAATTCCCCTCATTGAAGGTTAAATTTATGCACGAATACATAATATAGTATATATTGAATTATAGCTTGTATCAAATTATACGGACTGATAATTAACAAACCATTTTGATTACCAGCTAAGTGTAATTTGATTGTAACCAATATATAGCTGCTTTAATCATGTATCTATAATTACAGCTTTACCTATAGTAAATAACACATAGGCATCCATTATTATTTTAATGATGAATATACCGAGTATACTGACAAATTTCAGAATGACTGCAAACGCTAACAACAATATAAACTAAAATACCTAATATTATTATTTACTGCGTGTATACGTGTGATCAGAACTCAATTATGTTCCAGCTTTTTTCAACCATTTTACATTATTCAGGAAATGTATAAACTCTTGCTACTTGCTAAACCGGTAATGAAACCACTCATTTTATTCAACGAGTATAATTTTTGTGAACGAGCAATAGCGAATCCCGAATTGCAACACAAACACTTATACAAATCGCTAAATGCTGTTAAGCGGAGCAATTTCGCTAATATCCGTAACAGATATGTACATATAACACGCCACCTTAAACTTGTTTCCCGTCAGCAAAGGATGCGTGACTTGGCACTTTCCTACAGATATCTCAAAGATATTGGTTTTCCTGTGCTCTCCTTCGTAATTCCACTTCTGTATGAGACTTTTAAGACTAGTCAAACCAGCACTCTTCTCATTCCAACTCAATATTCTTGATACTCCACTGAAACTGGCCGTAATTTGGAACAATACCTACCATGGTGAGTGTTTCCAGATTCTGTCAAAACTCGTATCAACAAACTTTCCATTTTTTTTCCAAACAGCCATGGTGCATTATCACTGAAGAACAGCAATTTCCGTTGTCTTAGATCTGTGGTTTATTTTTGACAAAATTTTGCCTCTGGATCTAAAAAGAACAACAAATGCATAGGTGTGGTATAAACAAAATGGCGATGATCACTAATACATAGAGTACTCCATTGATCACCATACATAGGTACCTATAGTTGTGTTGTATTGCATAGCATCAGCAATAGGCGCGACTAACAGTTTCAGAGTTAGCAAGTGAAACTTATCAATGAAGATAAAACTTCAGGTGCACAAGCCACAAGACGTACTTGATACAGGTTCTGAGGAACCCCGGTTACAGAGTGGTGTCCACAACATACTATTTTCTTTTACTGCGTTTCTAGAGTACTAGACGGCAGTGAGTGATTCTTGATAGATTCTAGATTACCTTGTTCTGATTATACTAGTTTTAGGAATATCTTAACTGGAAATTTTATAGCATTCATTAATTGAATTTTTAGGAAATATTTTTTATTTTCACAAATTCATTATCAAATACAACATCGGTCAACATTGGCGATATTGGAATAAGTGTCTACATCCGTTATAAGCTATAAAGGTGAATGAATCAATGAATGTGAGGAAAGATAAATCCGATGCCAGTAGTCATCCGTACATAGGGCACCAAACGGACCCTTTTGCGCCTCTATCCGCGCTAATACTCAAGGCCCGCCATTTTCGCAAAGTGAGTATAGCTCTGAACCCTACCTATTTTACATCTCCAGGTCCCATAATACCAGCCTGCAGTGCCTATGATACCCTAATGACTTATAGCGACATATGATATGCCAGAGGATTTCTCCTTTGCGCCACAGCATACGCACGTTGAAGCACACACTACTCCCATATTATATGCACGTGACGTCTAAGAGTTTTGTGTTCAATTAAGAGCTCCACAACACTCTCAAGTGTCTCCTATTAAGAGAGAAGCAAAGTCGTTCATCCCTTTCAAAAAATCGCACAATAAATTCCTGTGCTAGATAAAGATATCCAAAGATGTTTCTCAATCTCAGGGGGTGTTGTTTATGAATCCACTTCCCAATAATGTTTATAATTCTAACTGCAGATACCCTTAAAGACGGTTCTGGGCCGAACAATTTATCAACCCCTCTCTCACAAAAGCATCCACCAGCTCACTATCACAGAAGTACTGAATACAATTATTCATTCCAAAAACATAAAATATGCTAGCTAGATGTTCAATAGTATATATTATAGATACATAATTTATTATTAACGATGTTAGGTGTAAGGTTCAAAACACTGAAAAATGTACATATAAGGCACCCTTGTACCATTTTATATTTGAAATCTATGAGAATGGCTCGTACAAAATGTAATGAAATGAATTGGTTAATGAAAATATTCATCAAAATCTAGGATAACGTGTCTGGAAAAATCAGAAAAGATTAACATATAAATTCTTTATTTTTTTATTATCTCAATGAGTGAAGCAATATTTGCAGCCTTTTCCTTAATTGCTTCTGCCTGTGTTCAGCTTGCCTCCGCTTGGATGTGGCATCACTACTGCAGCATTGGCTAGTCTGTTTTCAGTATCCACCCTTTTTTCCTATAATTTAATCACCCACTCATTAGTATCTCTCTTCTTGAATTCTGTTAATGAAAAGTTAAAATAACATATAACAATATAGCTGAAGTTCCCCTATATAACCTATGAAGGAATGGTTTCAATTTATGATTTTTCAAACAATTAACTGACCATTAGCTTACATCAGCACTTTCTGTGTCATTGCATGTATGTATGTCATACAAGTTAAAGGCTCAAAATTAAGTCTAAGATAATCTACAGCTTTAAAAACAATAAAGTAACAATAGTAGAATAAGTCCTCTGAATGGGAATATTTCTATTAATTTTGCTCATAAATAGTAGGTACATAACAGATAACTGTGTTCAACTCAACCAAAAACAAAAATAACTAAGATAAATAAAGTGATATAGGAAAAATTAGGATTTTATTATGAGAGTATATAGCACAGTCACTAAAATATAACATGTCAGTGTATCTGTGTTTGATTGATCATGAGAAGGTCTCTGAATTCTGTTAAGTAAGGATATCATCACAAGGTATAATCATAATACATCCCATTAAAATAGCTTTCACAATGAGTGAATAAGCAGAGCATATTGGAAATGGAAATCAATTACTTTGATGTGATGACAAAACTGAAGCTTTAAAAAGTGAGTATCCAAAGGCTACTAGGTACACTTGTACATAGGTGAAAGTAAAATAAAGCAGGTAGTTCTGCTCATTTGAGAGTTTGGACCAAAAGACGGAACATGAACTTACCCTTCTCCAGCGTTGAGTATTTTTTATAGCTCCAGAACCATGAGCATTAACAAGTATGGCCAATTCATCCCACATTTAATCAATAGTTTCCTTTGGATCTTCCTCCAATACCATCCTTAGCTAAGAGAGGTTGTATTACTAGAAACTCAAGTAACGCATCAACTTGTCTCCTTGATACCCTATTTTCCATCTTATACACTGAATGAGTGAATAATCCAAACAACTTCACATTTGCACATCTCAAAGCAAACAAACTGAAAAACAAATCCGATACCTAAAAAAAGGGGTTATGGCTTATCTATGCCGAAGAAAAACAAGAAATCACAAAACACAACAAACCTTGCATGAATGGTTTGTGAGTGGTCTCGAACGTCAAAATCACAAATCATCCGAACTTTGTCAAAATATGAAATCAGTAGTTTCGCCAACGACGATAGAACTCAGTGTTCTATCGTCAGTGAGTTTCGCAAACCAAAATCGGTATACAGGCAACCAACGACGCTCGTAACTAAACTATGTAGGTTATGAAAAAAAATCCCTGTCAAATCAAAGGTGTTTATTAGAATCACTGACGATAGAACACTGTTGTTCTATCGTCGTTGATTAGAATCAACTTTGTGTTATATTTGAATACAGAGTGTTGCAGAATAGACACACTGAAATTATAAGCTTCTAATAAACAATGTATAGGAACCTATGAGCTATAAGCATAGGCTGGAAAACACTATTTAAGATATTTTCCACTGGCAGCTAACTGGAATCACATACGTATGGATGAGTATATTTACTTTACTGACGTTTCAGATACTTTATCAAAATACAAAACAGAATGAGAATTTGATTTTGAAAATATAGTGCTTTTAATAGTTAGTATTGTTTCTGGGGTAATAGTTTTTTTTAAACAAGACCTCAGTATGAACTATTATGGAAGACTATAAAACAGATTATGCATTTGCATTGTTGATAAATCCAAAACAAGAGACATAGTGCGCCGCTAACAAAACCGCCTGTCCTAAGAAATAAAACGAAACAAAAAGCAGTACGATTCCAAGCCAGCAACGCAAACCTTTATATTCAAAAACTATTATAGTTATATTTATCATTTATTCTTTTTATTAAATACAAATATTTTAGGGTCCCTTTTATTTGATGATTTTCCATATTCTATAATTAGACATAGGTTTCCAAAGTATTCGATTTAATTAACTCAATCATCAATTTGGTACAGATATTTGTTGCTCATCAATGCCCTCTAGTTAATTTGTGGAGTCACCAATGCGTTGGAATAGGTATTTATACGGTCTATTGTCTATCAAATCATTTTTTTTATTTAAGGTGCGTAGCAACGAAAATACTATAAGGAAGATAAAAGTACCACCACCTATTAATTTTTCAACAGGTTGACGGAATAAAATGTTACAATACCATTTCTGAGAGTACCTCGCAACTCACTTAGGTCGTTGCATGTGTCTCATCGCCCTGTAAAATTCAACGGTCCAAAATCGATAAGCGCTGCACAGGCGCCCGAAACTATTGTTGTGAAGAGTTGCGCAGTGAAAAACTCTCTGTTTTCATATTTTATCCTCATTCCAGTGTACAAATGTGCAATGTTCGCATTGATGAAGCTATGTATAGCGTCCATATTCACGTATGTATAATCTATAATTATATATTGCTCAAATCAGTAACAATGGTGAGTCAGATGTTTTGTATTATTTTAATTGACATAGATTGATGCTTCAACGAGCAAATCATAACGTTACGTTGATTTGTTTCTGTATTTCTGTTAGGCAGATTACCCGTCGGCAAACATAGTTTATAATCTGGACGTCAGCGTTCTTACTACTAGGGAATAACTTGTTATCTTTCTATACACTATCTGTTTTGTGCCTTCTGAGGCCTTTACAGAAAGCTTTTTCTGTCTGTGGTTGACAGTGACTGTGACTGTGACATCTGCCTGACAACTGCATGTATTATGTTATTTCTACCTTATATTATATTCTGTGGTTGTATTTGGTTTTTGATTTTCAATAAGTTAAAAACATCCTTTTATGATACTGTGAAATCGAATGTTGTTGAGATTTGTGATTGAGGGACAAGCAAAATATTATTTTCAGCATTTTTTAGGAACTGGAGGAACTTCCACAACCGGAATAATTTTGTTTGACATTGGATTATTCATTTATACATTATAATAATGAGGATTAAGATAATGCAAAAAGCCGATTGCCTCAGCTTTGGAAAGTAATTCTGCCTCTAAAATTTCATACTGCAATAAATTATGGCGACAAATATCAGTATGGATATGAGCAAGAACATCAAAGAATTAATACCAAAGATTTCTGGTTATAAAGTAAGTAATCAAATTGAATACTATACAGGATATTTAAATACCAATCTTGGTTTCTAGGATGGAACTGAACCATTTAATCACCTCTATAAATATTTTGTCGCTCAAATAAATAAACACAATACTATGTACTTTTTGAATAAGAAAGAGGTGGACCAAAGTATATCAGGAATGGCTGACAAGTATAACTTCCATGGATTCTCAGCTCAAGCTGAAGCACTGCAAGAGACATATAATAGATATATAGCAACAAATTTGTCTATAACAGAATTAATGAACAGATTGAATGTGGTCAAGTTCCTCTTGTGTATGTCAGAGAGGCCAACACAGAAGTTTTTAGAGAATCCAGAGAGATATATTATTCACAAAGAAGAAGAAAACTCAGAGATAGATTGGGCACAGTATTTGAAAGAGGGTATTGAAGACTGGACTCTAACATATGACAGTAGTGTGAGTATCATATAAGTGCTAGCTAGTTTTAAGATGCAATAAGTTATATTGAATATTCTATAATACTGAGGACTAGACTAACTTTAAATGTATATAGTGAATGAAACCTGACATCTGAAGAGGGAGGTCCCCTAGACAGGTGACTAGAATAAATAGCATTTCACATAGGTTTTGAATATTTTGTTTCTAGTGCTCATTTTTCAAGTTAATCTATGCTTGTACGAAGCCCTTTTGCAGTTTTTGATAAAAAATTTCAAATATTGTTACATGAATATTGAAATTTTTTGACTCATTTCGGATGTTTTTTAACGTTTGAGTGATCAAAGTAACCAAAATTTCAAGAAAAGGGCTTTACACTGGCAAAAAGTCATCCCTGCTCCATGATCAGCATTAAAAATATTTACAATATGTTGAAAATCAAGCGCCTCAAACGAAATATTGTGGCACCATACATGAACATATTTTACCATTGATACAAGCACCGTTGTGACAATATCAAAAATTTTGTATCAATTGAAGGAAAAACTTTACACAAGTATAGAAACAACCTATCACTATCATTAAACAAAAAACACTCCATTATTTTGAATAATGAGCACTGAATACAAAAAATTAAATCTCTTAAATGTTTTTTACAAAATAGTGTCATTTTGCTTATTAAATATTGAACAATCTACAGATATTGTCTGTTTTGTCTGTTTGGTGAGAGAATACACATATTTTTGTGGTTGTTTGTATTTAAAAAATCACATTAATTCAAATTTACCCTCATTAATTTAGATTTAACTAAAAAAAATCAATTGGACATAGCTATCAGGTAGGCCACTGGGGGCATGGCCCCTCGACACTAAGAGAAAATAGGTACTATTTTGTTTATTATAGGTGCCAGCAGATGGCCCTGCCCCTCAGAACTGAAATTTATATTTTGCCATTATTCCTGGGTTTCTTCTAATTAGTACCATGTATACCTGACACTCTTGGAGTTTGGAGATATGCCTTGAATAAGTGATTAATTTTTTTAGTATCAAAATGCACTTTTTATACAGGATTCTATAAGTTCATCAGAAGAAGAAAGAGAAGGAGTGGGAGTGAGAGAGGCAGTTTCTCAAAGGCCTCTAATAATTGAACAAATCAGTGAACCAGATGTTATAACTGATTTTAGGACATGTAGAGAGCAACTTCTAAACACCATCCAGCATACCTGGTATAATGCGGGACATTATTTTGATGCTCCATATAGTGATCACAAAGAAGCAAATTTAGGGCTTTTATGGTAAATATATGATACCAAATGAATCAACTAATGAACATAACTTGATTATGATGATACTATACAGTATGCTACAATTCAATCTGGTGCATTTATTACAAATTGTGAACAACTGATGAGTTTACATTGATTTTCATTATATTCAGGGCACAATATAATGAATGATTTACATACTCCAGATGAAGGATCAAGAGAAACCTAGTTATCATCCATCATTTATTTCAACCAGGTTTGATCAAAAACAACTTTTTTATTTTTAATATTATTTCAGACAGAGAGAGCATACATTTTTTGTTTCAACAATGAAACATCATTGTTAAGTAGATGATCACTCTTATTATTTTTAACTTTGAAGTATTGTGTCCTCTGATTTGTTTTTCATTTTATCATCGAAAATGTGGAAAGAAATACATCTAGTTGAAGTTACTCATAAAGTTGTTTTTCAAACCTCTAATAACATTTACCATTATGATTTTGCCAGGGAGAAATTCTTAGAAGAAGAAACTATGGGTCTCATTGCTATACAAAAGTCAACAGTACTATCTGAATACAAGGTTATAAGGGAGATATTGTGGCAATTATTCATTCAACATGATTCTGCTACATTCCATTTTGAGGGAGATGAATTGAAACCCAAATATAATGTAACCATATCAAGTATACGCTCAGTAAGTATTTGTTACATTAAAATAATTACCTTCTGAGTTGTATACCACTCAGGGATTCAGCGTTTATATATGCATATACCTCATACTTAAAATTTCTTGAGCAACTTTTGGCATTATTCTAGAACAGCGTTTCCCAAAGTGTGCTCCGCGGAGCCCCAGGGCTCCTCGAACTGCGCGTAAGGGCTTCACGAGGAGCTTTTGCGGAAATATAAAATCATTTGATAAAATTAAATGCCTATTTCCTTGTTGCCATCAAAAATCCATAAAAAAGTTCATTCAAATATATAAAGATTTTGAGGAGAACACATTTTTCTTCAAGAGCATCCTTTTGTTTCACAAAGCATACTGATATTAATTGATAAAAACTGGTTGATTAGACAAGCCTGTTTAACAGACATTTTTTAAACTTAATGAAGCCAATTTATCACTTCAAGGAAGACAGGTTACAGTGTTTACAGCAAATAAAAAAATAAGATCATTTATAAGGAAATTACATTTTTGGCTAATTAGCGTTGAAAGTAGGGAGTTTGACTGTTTTCCGGTATTAAAAGAGTTTTATGAAGAGATGAAGATAGAATTGGCTCAAGAAATAGTTAACGATACTGCTAGTCATCTTAGAAAGATGTATAGCTTGGTAACACAGTACCAATAATGAATTGGGTACGAATCTGGAAAAGCATTTTTGGGAGAAAAAAGCCGCAAACTTTTCCTTGTCAAGAATATGATAAACTTGTAGATTTGACTTCTGATTCTTCGTTAAAACTGAAGTTTGAAAATCAACCATTAGTAGAGTTTTGGTGCAGTCTTAAATAGGAGTATCCAGAGCTAACAACAAAAGTTGTTTTTGTCCTTTTACCTTTTGTAAGCACTTACCTTTGTGAATCAAGATTTAACCCGCAAAATAAAAATGTAATGGATATTTCTATTCTCTCATTAGAAGGTTTCTAGTGATCCCAATACCATTCATTAGGAGTTTGATAACGTGATACTGCACTTACAAACAAAACGATGTCTTTTATGGTTTTGCGTTTTTTTAACGACATCATCAGATATAGACATACTAGCTTGACCTTGAGTAATGAGTTCATATCAACTCACATAATCCATGACATAGTAGGGAGTTTACACAGTCAGTACTTATTGATTATTCATTTACTATATAAAAAGTGGAAAGTAATCGTAGTTGGTTCCGAAACCAAAGAAGCATCTGTTTACTGGAAAGTATCTAAAGCTGGTTCAGGAGTCTAGATCTATCCTCAGAACTGAGGAACACCAGGGATAGAACATGGATAAGCTGTATAGGGTATGTCGGTAACGAAAAATGCTAGCTGAATGTAGATGATCGTTGATTGCAGAACTGTTATAATATTTATAATAAAAGTGGCCAAGAGGAATTTGGAAAAATGAAAAATTTGATCTCACAACATGTCCAAAATAACTTTTCTATATTAAATGCAGAATGAGAGACTGTTTTCGCTATATATTTTTTTATATTGGTTCAATTATTGTGAGAATAAACTTAACTTCGCCTGCATCGATATTCATGACATCTGCATTGCATCTGAAAATGATATTTTACATATTTATAATGAAAGCCATGATCTTGGATTTGAAGTCATCATCAAATGTCATCACTAAAAAGCGTAACCCTTCAAGTGGAAGTACGAGAAAGATTGATGCAGCCAGAAAGAAAAAACATATCATCATTCAAATAAAATTTTGCTTTTCTCTCACCCTAACTGATCCAATAAAAATAGCTATCAAAGTTTCCAAATTTTATGGTCCACACAGAAAATCATAATCTGAATATTTTAGAAAAAGTACAATTTAATTTTTGTATCTTTCAGAAGCCTGATGTACAACAACAGCTTCGCTTGACCACCCATTTTTATATATTATAAATATTTTATCTGATAATTCTGCTGCGTTCAGGATTTTCTTCATATATTTTTACTAAAACCAAATACCGCAACCGCTTGGATGCCGAACCACATATTAGATTACAGCTTGCTTCAATCAATCCAAATATTAAAGAAATTTGTTAAAATTCAATATCATTCATCCCATTAGTGTTGTTAAAAAAAAACGAATGAAATTTTTCTTACCATCGAGCCTCGGGCTCCCGGGGCTCCGTCATATTATATCCGATATTATAGGGCTCCGCCATAGAAAAAGTTTGGGAAACGCTGTTCTAGAAAATCAGAACCTGATTAAATTATTTATTAGTCTGATTAAATAATACTTGTGAATTATGATATATTTTAGTCTTATTTAACCTACGAAGGGCAGACTTCAAAGAGAGCTGCAAATGTACTATTTGGGCATATAATTTTTAAGATTTCTTTTCATATATTATTCACATATGGGCTATAATTGGCGTACAGTGACCGGGTGCATCTATGATGTCAGCGTAGGTCTGTAAAAATGTGTGAAATTATTTCCGAATGCTCGTTTATAAGGGAGTGTTGACTAATTAATGCAAATTTATTCACACTTTTAAACCTGGAGTAAACGTTTTGTGA
The DNA here is from genome assembly GCA_949316355.1 of Bruchidius siliquastri. Classification (NCBI taxonomy): domain Eukaryota; kingdom Metazoa; phylum Arthropoda; class Insecta; order Coleoptera; family Chrysomelidae; genus Bruchidius; species Bruchidius siliquastri. Next base: position 23,143,036 of record OX438533.1, read on the forward strand.
CGGTAGGAATCGAAACATAACTCCAGTAATCTGTACCAGCATGTTTTCCCATTATCTCATTGGATCGTGTACATTTTTACAGAACTATGAGAGCGAATGATTTATGCACTCCACTATTCTCTCTTCCGCATCGCCAAATTATATACATTACAGAATCTAAGCCTGAGAAATCATAATATTGTGTTAGCTCTGATCTGAATAAATTACTCATCACATTTGACAAATCTTCTGCTTAGTAGAACAGTAGATATTTCTTATATCTGATAAAATCAAATATGTCATAGTTCAACAAACCGAATTTTATTCTATTGTATTATTAACTCTTGCAGAAATGTTGTCACTCATTTCTTGAAAAGCAATTCATGCCATACATAAAGATAATGGAAGATTTCCGGCAATTCTCTAAATCTATGGGAGTTGTAGATGGTTACTATGAAGAATCAGTTCCAGATACATACAGAAGTTATGCTAGCTCTTTGGACAAGCTCATTAGGCCCGTGAAAAAGAAATTGGCTCGTCTTGAGGAGCAAGTTCGAGACCAAGGTAAGGAAGCCTGAGCGCTTAATTTTACGTGTGGCTTAATTCAGCTTCAGTTTAATATTGATGTCAAAAATATATATAGGAACATATCTATTTGATCTTGATAAATTTCATAGAAAGGTTTCATGAGTGGTGAGTTGTGATTCATCTTCAACTTTCTAAGACATGTATATTTAAGTGGCATCCTGTCATTTTGGGTTAATTGTCTATAATTTCAATGCATGTATGTCATACTGTACAAATTCACACGGGCTGATATGACATATAAACTATGCTTGTCTCCAGCATTGACTATTTTCAAATTAATCAGCTATTAATAAAGTGAGTGCATAATGAAAAACAAACTTTGTTTTTGGCTTACTTTGCAGCACTTATCAAGGTCGTATAACAACACGAAAAATACTTATGATTCAGTGTTAGCCCAACTTTGATATTTTACATTTGTTGTAATTTTGTACCTTCATAAAGGCTACTGGGGCTTAAAAACATTGATGAAGTTTGTTATTCTATTAATAATTGTCTAGTTCAATCATATAGTTGGATTAACCGAAGTTTGCTAAAATTTATACTAACTTTTGATACTCACGCCATACATACAGATTCTATTCCCATACGAAACTTCAAATAGTCCTAAATTGTATTAAAAAATTCTTTAACATTATATTTATTCCAAATTTAGTACCCGCTAATTTCGATACATAGATATTGGTATTTTAATTGCAGAATCTACGCAAACTCTGATAACTCTTGCCAGTGACCTAAAAGAGATATTTGAACCAATTGTTCTGCTGCACAAAATTCACATAGAAGTCACCATGGACATGGATACTCATAGCAACTTGGAATGTGCTATTACCCTCATATCTCGTCTCCACAACAGCTTACAGTGCTCAGTAAATAATCTGGATCAGAATTTGAGAATGACTCTGCTTTTGGACAGTCTATACCACTATTTTTCTATAGTGAATTCATGGTTGATGAAAAACGAATTTGTGGATTATAGTGGAGAATTTCCGATTGTATGGTATGATACTATTTTTTTTTAATTAAATATGCAATTTAACCAATTTATTTTGACACGACTATTCCGTTGAAGTTTCAATTTAAATTTCCACGGTACTCGTACATTCACAAAAAATAAGGGTTTTAAAGAGCGTTTATTATTTCTTTGTAAAGGAAGTATATAATTATTTTCTCTCGAATTGCCAGTACGTCTCTATGATAGAATAGATCAAAATGATGATGGCGTCACTTTTGTGATAAATATCTTTCCATTCCCAAATTGCATGGTGGCAAAAACAGCAACCGATATGCAAACCTTAAACAGGCTGGGTCAGTAGAAAAATAACGCTTACAATGGTTGTAGGAACTATAACAAATTACACGCTATGGAAAATATTCGAAAATAAAGATTGGATGAATAAAATCTTTCTAAATATGTCTTAAAATTGAAACTCTTGTATTAAAATAAGTTATGAGCATTTTTAAATGTTTTCTGGACGAAGTGTGGTTAAATTCTGATAATTTTATGTTTCTTTGCATCGGAACCTACAACTTGCCCACATCATATCCCTCCCCAGTTCTTCAAAATCGGTGCAGCTTTGACTGAGATTTTGTTTAGGAAAAAACTACAAATAGACCGACAGATAGACCGATGGACAAATCGACAGACAGACAGTCCGACAGAATGAGTATGCCTGGATTTTCGAACTGAATATGCAAAAAATTATCTTCATTGCGAGGAATTTTAACGGTCACAATACATTTCGCGGTCTTGCATAAGAAATACTATCACACAAGCATGTGAAGTTCGGGGTCTATCTACTTGATTATAATTTTCATGTAGTTTTTCTTTTTTGCTTTTTAGTTCGAGCGATGTTGATGGCGACAACGCTGAAACTCAAGACTTAGAGGCCAATCAAGGAGCTCGCTCCAGGTATAAAATTAACTCTTAAGTTCTTATTAATTTTATGAAATTTCATCTACAGTCGTTGAAATACTTCAAAAATATTTCCTCAATTATTTTCAAATGGAAAAATGCTGTAAATTAATCTCAGAATATATGAAATATCAATGATATGTCATTGCAAAGGCCAATATGCATTCAATTTCAAGTGAATCATTCTTTTGCATTTTAAAGAGTTTTTTTTGTAGTATTTTGTCCTTGATGATATCTTTGTGATATCACTGATACCTCAATGTAACGATGCAACACCATAACCTTTTGCCATTGCATCAAAATAGTCAGAGACCCCTAATTATTTATAAAATTGCAAACCTTCTCAAACATAAAAAAAATTCATTCTTTTTAGTGAAATGAAGAAATTAAATTTCTGCCAATGGCAGCAATGTCGCAAAACGTATAATCATTCTAATATTTAGTCAAAATTTCAAAACGACATCGGCAGCCTTTATCAAGATACAAAAAATTTGAAATCATAAAGACGCCTTTTTTTACTGTTTCCAGAAAAAGTTTTTTTATAAGAGTAGTATGAACTATTATGAAAGTCTAGCATACAGATGATACATCCAAAATGATGACTAACATAATGAATATCAGAAACACAACGCAATGCATTGTATCTATTTAAGCTTTTCATGAGTTCCTACTGAGGCCTTATTTTTAAAAAAACGAGACTGTTTTTCTGGAAACAGTAAAAATAATTTTTTGAACTTTGAGACATCAGGCTCAAGCAGCTGAAATGTTAGTGAAGTTATTTCGTCAATGACATGTGGTTTTAATTAGCGGTTAGTACAATTATAAGATGAATGCTGTTTAGTATTTCAGACTCATCTACATATAGCCACAAGCTAGGTTTTGGGTTGACTGAGGAACAAACTTCGTGTGAGGAAAGTGGCATCATCAAAATTATACGAGAACATGTTCTTCAAATTGGAAGGAATCTGCATTTACTAAGGGTTCTTGGAAAATACTCACTCTTAAAACCATATAGTGGTAAGTACAGATAAACTTCGTTGATGCCCCCCAAAAACATGTTTAATCTCCGAAATTCTGTTTATCATATAGATGCTTTTAAATTGATAATCGGTCAACCAATCAAAATTTATGTTTTTTTATAATTGGACAATATGGATCGATAGTACACATTATATGCTAGTAAAAAATTGTACACCAAAATTCTACTAACCAATTTCACTTGCAATTTTCAATTGGAAATTGTATAATATAATTCATTTTGACATGGCGACGCTGGGCATGAAATAAATAACTAACTAATAAAATAAGCAATTCTGCATTGTTTCACATGTATGAACCACCAAACCCATTATTCAAAATTATTTCAGAAAGGAAAGAACCTCTCACTCTTCTAACTTCTGATACTTGTTCTATTATTCTTTTTTTTCACTTTCTTATATTTGCTGATCAATCTCATGTATAGAGTGTACCGACAAGGTATGACCATAATTTTCAGTAAAACTATCAAAAACACGTTGTTTGGTCTTATACCGGTAGATTACTTCAGACAACCATGGTTTTAGAGAAGTCATAGTGTTAAATAAGACATTACAGAATAATGAACTCAACAACAGAATTCAGTTGGACAGTATCTGTCTTACATCAACACCCTCTTACTGCTTGAAGATCAATTAGCCTTAATGTTTCAGATCATTCACATCATTCACGATCCTAAAAAACATTATGAATGTGCGTTATCATATTTTGTCTGTAAGCTTTAAATATTGATACTTAGTGGTATGTTGACATGGTGTACAGTAAATGTAAATTATTGTCGATTTTAACATCATCCCTAGTTCTGGATAATCGCGAACTAACTGATAACACTGTCATAAATATTTTATTTGCAGAAACTATTCATCAAGAGTTCGTGCGTCGATCTCTAGAAGGGCTTAGTAATTTCTTCAATATTGACGACACAGATATTCTATCAAAGCAGAAATCAGATGAAGTCATCAATGTAGAACCAAAGTATAAAAATCCAGTCATAACAGATGGGCATGATAGAAATTCTGCAGACATGGAAAAATTAGAGAATCTAGTTGATATGTCGGACGGTTTTCTAATGGTTGCTTTTGAAAATTTTTTCATAGAGGAACTTACGCATAAAGAAGTCACAGAACTGAGTCTTTTTGAGAAGTACGTATCAAAATTCATATCTTTCAACAGATATTTCACACAATTTTCGGCTGCCACAATGCAATGTACATGTGCTATTGCCTAGACACTTCATAATTTTCCAATCGCCGTAAAGTGTCAATTTAGTTTAGTAAGAAAGAGATATGAACTCATGACTGATGACTGATTCAAAGGTTCAAGAAAACCTATCAAAAGTTTTATAATGGCCATAATAGAATTTCACTTTATCCCTAATCACTCACCTTTTGTCATTAGAAAATTAAGTAAAACTATACCACGATTATGCATCTTCCATACATGATTACAAATAGTATACTAAAATGTACTTATTCAACAGATATTGATTTATAAAGAATTTATTCTTAGTATTCATTTGATATAAATGGTAATTAAATGGCTAAGATACATGCAGATTTATGTAGCATGTCATCCCACGTCAAAATGTATTTAATAGTGGATAAATACATACAGGTCAGTCATAGTATCTCTTATATGTAAATTTTTTATTTTTATTTTAGAGTGTCCAAAGTTACTCCAAGTTTTTTCCCTGTGATGAACTTTTTCGAAAAGATCTTCAAAGAAATCCTGGATGAACGGTTTACAGTGTCCGGATTAGTTTTGAAAGACATGTTAGTGGAGAAGTATTTGTTGGAGAAACAGCTGAAATTTTTGCGACACGTGTTTTTATTCTTTGATGATCTCATATTTCCATTCTATAGAAAGCTTTTCGAGTATGTAAGTACATATGAGGTTTATAAATGTGATGTAGATTACTACAGTATTCAATCTCGCTAGAGTTCTCCATTTTTATATACGACTTATGTCAAAATTATATTTTGTTTTTCTATAATATTTATTATTTTAGTATGCTGTTCGACAAGTTTGATTGAGAACAAACCAAAATGTTATAATATTACTTTTTATTTTAATACTGTTATCGGAGACGTCCGGAGGTAATCCATCAATAGAGTTTGAATAACATGTCTCGAACATATCTTATTAAGATATTTTTGAAGCTATATTAAATTACGAATATATTTTATCATAACGATAATCAGTGTGGATAGACATTATTTGAAAAAGATTTATTATCAACCATTTTGTGTTATGAATAATTTTCTCAATAACAATTTTGCTGAGGACTTTCGACATGATGTTTATTAGACCAATGAACAGATGTATTGAAAGATTATTCAAACATTTTTGAATCATAAATTCACTGGATATTATATTTAAAATTTATTGGTTGTGAAATGCTAAAATTGTATCGTTACAGGCGAATATGCCAAAGAAGGGCTGGGGCAATGTTTTGAGACTAACATCAAACCTTCGAGACATCCTAATGGATATTTACCCAGAATTTTATGAGAAATGCTCGGTTGTTGTTGGAGACGGATGGATGTTGGGAGCTGATCCCTCAGAAGCTTGTAATACCGTAAAGGTTAAGTACGAAGTCGAGTGGCCGTTGAACATCGTGATCGATTCAAAACAAATGGACCTTTACAAGGAGGTGTTTCAGTTCATACTGAAGCTTAAGTGGGGACTGTATACTGTCAATCATCTGATGTTTACAGGTATTTTCTATAATTTGCAATGACTTGTTATATTTTCAGCTTAGTTTTGCTATTCCATAAGCTTTGTTACTCTAGTGCAGGCTATATGTATTTGTTGCCAGAAAATCAATAATGCAAAATCATTACTATGAAGCAAAAAAAATGCAGTTTTCGAAAAAATTATCGTTTTTGGTAATATTTTGATCTGTATCTGAATGAAACTTTCTCCAAAAGTATATTGGCGTTTTTTTTTATTTCGGTTTCAAACATTTTAAATGCATTAAGTAAGCAATTCTATAAATAACTATATGTCAATGCGGTGTTAACCAATAGCTAGAACAAACGGGGCAGGTATGCTATCTTGAAGTTTAAAATGAGAATTAAATAAAATCATCAATAAGGTTTCATGACTGTACTTGTACGAATCTTGAGGCATACACGAAAACTTCCAGTCACAGTTTCAGCTCATCTAGAGCCACTGCATCATATTTAATTTTATTATTTTAATAATTTCAAAATGTTGCAATAACCTATAGACTAACCTTTACAGGGGTATGGGACTCTATATACCAATAAACTATACTTTAGTCTATGTATATCAAAGCCATATCTGTGAATGATGAGGATAAATAAATGTTATCTTATTGGTTGAAAAAATATGTAAAGATTTGAAAAAAATTGCAATAATTCACATTGTATAAGAAAAGGCACTCTTAATATAGCATGGTAGAGGTTGGACTGCTGTTTGATTTTAATTTGATTGTGGCACTTTACACATAATTCCAATTTTTAAAATACAATTAACAAAAAGAAGCAATTTTGTGATTCCTTTTTTTTTCTTTGGAAATAATTGTATGTCTATTATACCTCAATTTTCCTACAGATATAGAGCCAAAGAAGAGGCATAAATGGAGAAGTAGTACAACGGTTGCATGTAAACTCAAATACCTCAGGTTTTGTTTGACAAACCTCCTCAATAGCATTCAGCACTACATCTTCTCATTTGTATTTTTGAAAAACCTTCAGAAATTTGAACTGGAATTCACAAAAGCATCTGACTTAATAACGATTGTATCTTCTCATGCTGACTTTATTAACGAGGCTCATAGTGTGATCATGGAAATTGAGGATTCAGGATCAGCATTTACTGATGTAAGTATTTTTATTTACAGGGTTGTAAGACTTCCCAACGAGACCATAACTTTCAAATAGGGAAGATTCATTTGGTTGACGCTAAATGGTAATGCACTCTACGAGATGATTCTTTCCATCAGAGAAAATGCATTGCAAATTATTTATATTGCTGTTCAACTGCATGATCAATAATCTCGTAGTGTGAAAGACTTAGACATCTGCAGTTTCAGTGGCAGTTTTATTGGCAATGCTGCCCTTAGGTCGCAAGTAATTCGTGTTCAAAAAAATTATCACGCACTGATTGACGGTATGTTTATAACGCAGTCATCAGTGCGGAAGGTGTACTAAAATATTGATATCTCTACTATTCCAAGATGCTGCCGTTGTGTCTCTAAATGCGAATAACGCGTGCAATTTGAAATTCAGCAGAATGGTTTTCTGGTAGTCTAACTAACCATCTTCACTCCGGCTTATTGAGAAACGTGCCTACATAGCACACTTGGTAGAGAGTTCAAACGGGAGGTGTGTTCGAAATCCAGCGTGATACAGTCTTTTTGCGATGTCAAAATGTGTATTGTCTCTTATCTTGCCAATTAGCAAGTGAAAAAAATTAAAACATATTTTTTTAGCTTCTACTGTGCATAAGGTACCTGAAGACAATGTGGACAGATCCCAATCAAATTACGTTGGAGAAGCTCAGTGGTGCTGATGAACTGTACACCAGTTCGTATAATATCATTAATCCAATAATTTCTCCTGTTTATCTGTAGTATTGTTAATTATAGGATATATATGAATTTGAGCTGTGAACAATGTCTAGTAACTTATTTTTCTATTGTTTTTTTTTTAATAAATACTTAATCATATTTCAGTGTTTTACATTTCATCAATAATCTAATGTAAATTCTTACTACATTTAAGATCATAATACGTTCCTATAGTTGGGTTCATTAACAAAGAAAAAATGTCTTGCACTTCAAGAAAGTCGCTTTCAGCCGTGTGGACCTGATTAGTCAGAATTGTAAAATTTTACCATCGTTTATGGTGTCCGTGTTACACAACATCCAGAAGCGGATAATATCTTCAGATATATTGATTCAGCGATTTTTTTTAAAACCGTCATTGAAACCGACTTTCCACACTCTCAGCAAGAGGCAAGCAATAATTAACAATGATTCGCTTCCAGAATTTTGCAATGTCTGTGAAAGTAGTGATGAAATATGCTATCTAAAGAAAAAACGTTGCCAACAACAAACTTCTGTTTTTTAAAATATTACATGTAATCGGAATGAATAAACTTACTTTTTTTTTAATACAAAGGTCCAAAGGAGGAAAGCTTATTGACGGCAAACATTTCATTATATATTTTGTAATTACTAAAAACTGCTTCTATAACTATCTATTTAAATTAAATTCACATGAAAACACCTAATCAGCTGAATATCAATGACGATGGAGAAAAAAATCAGCTCGTAATATAATTCCCCGATACAAGATTGTATTGCGAAGTCTCTCGCGAAACATCTGTTTCACACTGACGAATCGCCATGAATGTAATAAAGTACTTTTCACGCTATAATATCAACAATTTAGAAATGGGAAAATGAAGTCAAATTCAACAGATTGAGAGATCTGAAAAAATTAACTATACCCTAACATTTGTCCCTCGGGCGAATATTAGTTTGAACAACATTCGAATAGTAATGAGGATTTGGATCGGATTCCAAAATTTTCATGAATTAAAATTTTATAATTTATCCGAACTTTACTTCAAGTGGATCAAAATTGATAAAATCACTACACTTGAAATATAGTCATGACATCGTTTTTGAAAGAGGTTAGGTAGAACTTCATTATTTATGGTAATAATTGCTAATTCAAGTGTAACAAATTATCCCCATTTTTTAAAACTTATAATGACCTTAAATAGCGCACAACAGTTGAAGTCAATTTTAATTGAAGTGCTCTACATATGCACAGTTCGCTCGTTATGTAATCGATCCCCAATTATCAACGTTTCAGGAAACGAACTGAATATGCGAATGAATGAACATTTTTTATGTTTTGTTGGAACACGTAGTTGAGCATATAACCAGCATCAGCGTGAAATAGACCCGTTTGTTGGAACCGCTTCATCACTGCGGATGTATGGGGGAGTATGGAGAAGATAAAATGCTCTTGTTTCAGGAAAAATGCACATATATTCTCCAGTGTATACCTCACCGTTGTAATAGAGTATGTGCTTGTAAGATTAAATGGAGTGTATTTACGGCTTTTTGTGTTTACTGCTTTATTGTGCTACATTCTAAGAGAAAAGTACGCTTGGGATTCCGGAGCTGTAGAATATTTGGCATATGCGGAAAACCACAATACAGGAGAAAAAACAGAACTTACTTTATCACTCATGTCAGAGTCTCCCGATCATATGTCGGTATTAGGACCGGGTATTGATTATAACAGGATTTAAAAAAAATACGTTAAATATGCACAAATATGTCGTATCACAGAGTTCTTGGGAAAAGTATGCCTATCGGGCTCCAGAAGTATTGCGAGAAAATAAATGTTTATTCGGACCTTGAAACGTTATTAATGATAAATGTTATTCGTTGCTCCAGATTGTGGAGGTCCTTTGTAATATCAAGTGCATCCACTAGATGTATAGCTCTTTTCAGGGTTTACTCCCAGGAATATCATGATCTTTTAAGAGTAGTAGTACCTAAGTATTCGCTGAATACTGTTTTAATGATATTAACCACCTTCTTGAAAGATGACTCATGGGAAAACCAACGTGTGATTCTTTTGCCACGCTAGTTGTACGAATCTTCTTTGCACTTAACTAAACTCTATTTGTAGATTCACAAATCAAAAATATTTTCAATGCCCTCGTAAACCTTCTTCCGATGTAAAATCTCTTGGAATATTAGTTCCAGGAGGGATATAAGGACGCTGTCATCTACAAACCTGTATATTGGATTGAATTTACTTCCAACAGTTTGTTGATGTACAGCAAGAATTCTTTGGAAAACGACGGTGTAGATGGTAAACACATTGGAAGCATCTCTACTACAAATGAGTATTGGTCCCTCAGAAAGCTTTCCAACCATCAATATAGGCCCGATGGACGCCCTTAGCAAGCTTAGCCAGAAGTCCCTTATGCTACACCCTACCTCAAGCTTCAGATAAATGTCGAGTGTGACGACCCGAGAATCTCCGTGAAGTTCCAATGCTCTGCTCCAGATGTGGGTATCTTAGGCTGGAAGATGTCCCATAGATCTATACTTTCGGGAGCATATATATATATATATATATATATATATATATATATATATATATATATATATATATATATATATATATATATATATAATTCAGGTGGAGAAGGCTCATAGATTATGAGCTTTCTACACCCGAAGTTAAAAACTCACAACAATTAAGCATACTAATTGAACCATTCGGTTATTCACTATGCATTCCACCACGTCAATACTTGGCACATTTCTTCATGGTGGTGAAGAAGTTCTACAAAGGGCTAACATTTATACTATAACACAATAAAATTTGGAAAAAATTTCTATCTAGATCACATTCTTCTAGATAACCAGTTCCGCAAGTTGCAACTGATATTAAAAGTAAGGTGGAAGAACGATGAAGAGTTGGTAGAAACAAGCATCATGGCTAATGAACATTCGCGCCTGAACAGGTATCCGTATTGTCCTCAAACGATTCAGACTTCCGCAGGATAAAGAAAAATTTGACTGAAGAAGGCACATAAAGGAGAAGTGGGTAGAGTTTTGTTTATACCAATGACTTTGTCTTTCAATTTCGCTTAAAAACCTCACATAGTTGGATTCCAAAGAAATTCAACTGCTTACGAACCAAAACAGCAGCGATTGTAGTTAGAGTGCGTGGCCCACGATCCATTGAAACATTGACAAATACAGAAAAAATATTTTTGATCTTGGGGACTGTTCAAAGTTCAAGCCATGCGAGCTAGAAACTTTTTCCTCACATACTACGATACTTTGACCACGAAAAGGAAGGGTTTCAGGTGAAACATATTTGTAAGAAACTACCAATAAAAAATCAGAAACCATTTTTCAAGTGTGATTGAAAACGTTATTTTGAAACATGGAAAAAAACATCTTTATTTGCAGACAATACTAACAACGATTTTTGTGAGTTGAATATGAAGGCTAGTGATACTTTTACGATGTTGGAAACTAAAATGAATCCCGAACAGTTTGATCTTTTCAACATTGACTTGCTCGTATACAAAAGGTTCAGTTATTGTTCAACATACCCCGTCAGAATAAACGAATTAATGAGATGTGATTTAATTGGGATCAATAATCGTCCTTTCCTGAATCATTGCAATAGACGATGTTTGTTGTATTTTACTTCGTTTTTTATTTTAGTGTATGTGCATGATAATACAGTTACATGTATTATTGTTTAAATTAAAGTTATTTTATTTTCGCTCTGTAGGGAGGTCGTTGATTTAATTTTTTTACGTTATTTATTGTTGCAAAGTTCATATCGTAAATTCAAAATGATTCCAGTAACCGAGTCTCAAGCAAATGGAAATGCAGTGATAGAAATCGCAGCAGTCGACAGCATTCAACTTCATAGCGATATGAACTGCCACAAAACTGCAATTGCTCCTGCAGTTTTGGTTTCCAGATTTGTGGTCATTTATTATAGGAAATGTTTTCTACACTAGCGGAGAACCTAAACGGAATAAGCAGGAGTAAAATATGAGTAATTTTATTTCGGATTATTAATATCATTATATCATATTAGTTAACATATCGAGTTCTTTATAGATAACCTCTCATGAATCGCTTGGTGACATCTAATTTTAAGCTATAGTTAATATATTATCGAACATCTTCTATGGGCTCACATTCAAGCTTCCGATTAGTAAGAGGTATTGCTTTCACGTATCGCAGTTAACTGCCTCTGTTTTTCTTCGGAAGGAATAGTCGGATAAATTTGAGCGGTTTTAATGTCTACAAATAAATAGCTTTACTCGAGTTTCCTTTAATGTCCCATTAAAACTAGTAAGAAATCCATTACCGTCCTTTACACAAAAAAGCAGCGCTATAATGCCATAATGTACGAGATTTTCTTCGTTTTGGAGGCATTCGGTACATATGGCGAAAAAGCAGGAAAGTAATAAAGAAATTCTGTGAAAGTCTAAAGAGGCTCTTGATACTTAATTTCATTATTGTTAGATTCAATAGATTTTGCTGTAATGCTTAGTAGTTATATTTTGATTTCGTTTTCGGTAGGTACTTGAGGAGTGAATCGTTTTTGAGAAGGGATATGAAAAGATGCGAAGGTATGCCTTCGATTACTCAAATTAAAAACAATACCGGTAAATGCATTTTGTGTAGATACATACCGAGAAAGGTTTCCTTGCGATTTTTTACTGTTCTTTGGTTTACGTTTAATATCAATTTTAAATTAAGAAAATTCCAGCGCGGTGAAAACGTGTATTTTTTATTGAATCATGTGTTTTTAGTATGCAACAAAATAGTCAGGCTGATTGATAGAGAAAATCACAGGATAAGCTCCATAAATTGTATTAATATCTGAAAATTTGAAATGTAACTGAAAATGAACGAATGTTTATTTAGAATTCTCCATTCTGATTGCATGCTATTATTGATTGAAATATGAAGGGGTAGGCCAAAGATATCAGATGAGCAATATCACTTATACAAGATATCAATCTCGACCATGGCATGCCATGGCGGCGCGGCGTACGTACTCGATAGGACACTGGACCTGTGTATTTTACATGCAATGAACTTCCATACGCACTAGGCAAAAAAGTGAGCAGCACAAGCTAACAATGTTTTGCTGATATATGCTCGGTCAATTTGTACGTCTGAATGCCCGAATGCCATCTTGTGCTGTGGCTGAACAGAGAGGTTTTTGGCTTCATACAGTGAGACCCAATTTCTCCAACTGCAATTGTCGCCATCAGTGAAACAATCTTATTGTACGGACTTTAGTAACACCTACCGAATATTAATAAAAGCAAATTCCAGTCGATAACAGGTTCGCAAATAATTGCTAAAAATAAGCGCGTTCAGTTAGAAATACTGAGCCAATCTACTTGACTCTAATTTTTATTGTACCATAGTATCAAAAAATGTAAAATCATACTATTCTAATTGACAATAGCCCTCCAGCTAGCATAGTAAGTATGAGCATCAAGATGAGTACCGCCGATTATTTATCTTAACTGAGTGGTCTACAGATCGAATGTTATTTCATATTTTGGACGGTCATAACTGTAATCGATACTACTCAGGTACACCCATGGTATTTCCAGGGTAATACTACTCCAAAAATATGAAACTCGTTGCGACAGTAAACTTTTAGTTTTGTTTCCCGCCATACTTTCTAATTCCATTTAAACTTCCAGCTCCTGTTACTGTTTTTTTTTTCTCCTCCTGCATTACGATGGCTGTGGCTCAGATTGAAAACTATTTCTGTTCACTGTAATGTGATCCAAGAGAATGAAGAGAATATGTGATAATTTCATTAACTGTACGGTTATATTTGGTATAGAGAAACTCAAGTAATATAATTCATCCATTGGCGTTGTACAGAATCCAATCGGTATATCACAAGAAGGATGGCCAAAAAGTTTTCTGATAAAATAATATCACATTATTACGTTGTAGGATGTCTATGTAAATATGTTACTAATTACATTCACCGCGTAGCTCCGTAACGGCTGCACATGAACGTATAGGTATATGCTGTGGCTGCACAAGCTGCGATAAAATTTGTGGAGTGATATTCAGTTAGATAACGCTCATATATCTGAAAATCAACACATCGGTGAAGGAACAATTAACAAAACGATATCAAAGCATCCTTATTATTATTTATTCTCATAATTCCATAGTTGTATTCCGAATCACCTAAAACCCAAGGTCACAAAATATATGAAATTGTACTTGTTTTTTATTTATGCGCATGCAGTAATTTCTTTGCTTGTCAACTAGTAGGTACATACCAATACACGTATATTTTAATATTTTGTTGACATCGCATAACATACCTTACGGCGCAAAATTGTTCTAAAAATGTTATTCCGTTGAATACATTAGTTAAATGTTGCACGAAAGATATCAGAGGATTTCATGCTCATCTACACAAATCTATGTCGACCAGCGAAAGCCGCAAAATATGTCAATTCTTCAATAGTACTTTCATGTAGGGTTTAAGGAAAAAATGTTACTTTCGCGCAGCGTCTGGCGGTTATGTAAGGACCTCATAAAATTTCAATGATCTCAATTGACTCAGTTTTATAGATTTTCACCTCCTTTCCTTATTAAATGTTATATATTGCCCCATTAAGGGTTGGTTAAGCTATCCAATCTGTCATGTCATCGAATTTTCATTTGAATAGCAGTACCTAGTACTTCAATAAATAATTATTCAAAATAACGTGCCTAGAACAAACCATATAATGGCGTTAATAGGTAGTCACGATATTTATATTCTAATACTTCGGCAGTATTAGTGTAGTATATTTGATTGGTTTTATTATTCAAATTTCATACGGCAAAATCTATACTTTTCATAGTTAGGGTTAGATTTTAGCTTTTTTTGTACAACCTCTGAAGACTGGTTTTAAAATTTTCAGTTTCTAGCTGACACTCCTATGCAAAAATTCAGCTTTGCCGGTTCATATTCAAGGTAGAAATTTTTAACAACTGTATATAGCATTACTCATCTTGTTCAGTTACTAATTGGCATTGACAGCAGTATTTTCAATTACTCTGTATGAAAAAGGGACTGCGTGTAAAAAAGTTGATAAAACTTTAGGAAGGATGAGAAGTGTTACCATTAATTAAAAGTATCCACAGAGATGAAGCTGGGAATAATTTATCAAACACATATTCCATAGGACTCTGAAAACATGTCTAATTGGACAGCAAAAGGTAATGAATGTGGTCGGCAGAAACATTAATTTTTCACTGTGAAACATATTAAGGACTCCAACGTGTCTCTATGGTGTTCGAACCTTGCTTGTTATTAATTATAGAAATGTTCACTAGTTGGTTGCTTAACTTGTTCTTGGGAACGGTAGTAGTTTAATAGAGAAAAATTTAGAATTCCTAGTTATTCCAAATTTGGATGTTTCAGGATGCGTTCTTGTGAAGCATTTCGCTATAGTAGGAGCATTCATAGAACTAAGGTCGTTTCACATCTTTCACTACGGCATCTACTCATAGATCGAGAGGTCTGAAGATGATGCTTTTGTTGTGGTATGTGTATACCTGTATAATGTTCAAATATCTTTATACTATATACGTATACTAAAACATACGTACTGCTGGCTTCTCCGTCAATTTCTCTCGGTACATAATTTCTTCAGGATCGTCTGAAATTCAATACACATACCCCTATTTTATCATTATGATTGTATACTGTTGCCATTATGAAAGATGTTCCTTGAGATAAAATTGTGTAATTGCGACATGAAAAAAGTTTAACATCACTGTCTAAACCTCTAGACTAAGGTTAAGAATAATTGAAACTGTCAACATAGTTGATGTCGTGGCTCCTAAGCATGATGGGCCAAAGCAACAGAAACCAAATTAAGCATTCTTGGAATATATTCGTACCAAAAGCGGTTCTCATGGCCGCGACTTTAACTATTTTCAATTATCATATTTTAATTATTCTCAACTTTTTTTTGTAGAGGCGTCGAAGTTACATAAATTTTGAAACCTAAATGATCAAAGATAGTTAAACAATTAGGATAATTTCTTACCGGTCTACTGAATTTCTATTTTAGTCGTTGGTTTATATAAATATATGTTATTAACTATTAGAAATGCAAAATATCTGAGTGATAAAACCTAAGAAAAGTTTGGAGAGGTAAATGAAGTGAGTGAGAACTTACTTTACGAGATCTGCTGGTACCGGTGTTGAGTCCCTTCCTAATAAAAAAAGTTGTCGCGATTTTATTCACTCCAAAATAATAGTCTTTAACCTGTGTCCACACAGTTACGGATGTTGAATCACCCTACTAGTCTTCCACCTACTGAAACCACACGGCATCGCACACCGGGGATTCATATACTCGCCTCAATGTTCAGGGGCGACTTGTTCTCCAGATCGTGCACGGTTTGGATTGGGAGATATTTGGCGCGATAGAGAAGTAACTGCATAGATGGACTTGTCACCATGTGCAATACGGTGGCAGAGGGCCTACGGTATCAGCACACAATTCTGGAGACATGGGTTTGAGTCCCATCCCCACACAAAAAAGATTTTGAATTTATCTCAATTCAACATTGTGACTTTAATCTGAGTCAAATCTGTTATGCTTAGTAGTATCAGAAGTAATAATGGGGAGGCAAAGTCTGGCAAGTAGACCATTTTTGGCCCTTTTTGCCGACCCCGAGGACCATCACTAAATCTAGGGCAGACATGGTATTGATATCAGAGAAGTTGCACAAGGTTATTTTAAATATAGGAGAGTTATTAAACATGATTCATTATTAATGAGGGTATTAATTTGTTGTTCATTATTTGGACAATGAAATATATATCTGTATCATTCACGCCCTATGACCTCCCTCGTTGTTGGTCCAGCATTTGGGCGAACTAAATATCGTCATCCTAATTCAGAGTTTGGAACATAAACATATTTGTTTGAAATCCTCATTTTCCAGTTTGTTGATTTATCTGTGTTACCTGTTAGTAATCAGTGGTATTCGATTATGCGATCGAATTTTCAAACAAACAGCCAATAACCCGGTTACATAAAACCATTGTATTTTGTACGTTTTTGCCTATGTCGAACGTTGGTAAAGTTTTATTTACAGCGTTATTGTCCAGATACAGCGCCATAGATCATGGAATCAACCACAAGATAAATATTAGAATTTACAGAAAGGTTCAATAAATTCTCCTCTATTTCCGCTACTGATGCTGATAAATCATTCTATTACCTTCCGTAATATGACAGTTAATTCTGGTGCCACATACAAAATTCGATAACTTTCTCGTTACTGTAGTGGAATGATTAAAGCGAAGCGGTCAAACCCCACGTTGCACGGAACGTCAAAATGGTGAGTTCACTAGAAATAATTTAATTCTGGCACGCCGGCATATTTTATGGGTGTGGAAAGAAACGGTTCCGTCAGCCATTTAGCTACCAACGAACGATGTTGGACGAGAATGTGCGGTTTTTCTCACAAGTTTTATCTGAAATTCCGTTTAAATCCTATACAAATTACGTAACAAAGGCTTAGGGCCGCGGTGTTTGCATGTTATGTCTTCAGAATTTGTAGCTAAAGGAGGTTTTAAGGAGCCTTCTCATTCTTCATTGTTATTGTAACAAAAGATTCTTTGTTGCTTGTAGTTTTAATGTTTAGCGTTAAATATGTTTCGGGCACTTGTGATATCTATCAATCTTGACAGGATCATGTTGTCGGCTCAAATATAACCTATAACTGTATTAACATTATTTGTGTAGAAATGTTTTGTAAAACTATGTAATTAATAAAAATATTTCGTAGACAGTTTCTCTATTATTGATATTATATATGACATATAAAAACTAAGATGATATTCTTTACATGACTTTGAGATTATATAAAGTTTTGAGGTAACCCCATAGGAATTACAAAACCTTTGAAAAACCTGAATGAAACTCACGCTCAATGTTAATCTATTTGAAAGATCTATCGATTATCTCAGACATTTTTGAAGAGATTTTTGCAAAATGTATTTTCATAAATAATTCTGTAAAACTATAATAGCCTGAATGTTCCAAATCTCCTAACTTGGAAATGAAGTTCAAATCCTTTTTGCTTCAATACCTTAATAACTAATCAAGAGACCAGCGATATCAACTATTTGAAAAAATTTCTATACACTTTTATATAAAGAATCTAATCATCCCTTTATTAAGCGCGACCTATCGGCTACAAAGAAAAACAGCGGTTTATTACCGGCGTACGTTAGAAACCCGTGATTAAGCCTTTCAAGGGATAACAATATCATGAAAATTGATGCAAATGGAAATTAAATTACTTTTCCAAAACAACATTCAACATTCGTCTCATATATTTACGTGGCGCATGAATCCCAACGGTTAGAGTGGCTGAATATCGAGGACTTTATTTTTAATGGTACCTTCATAATGTTCTCTGAAATATCACATGGAATTGAATATGCTCATTCTTTCCAATCCACTTTTTTTAAAAAGGTAGATCCCGTTAAAGAATACCTTATTATAGCAGCAATGTGGTTACATCTAAAGGGCATAATAATTTAATGCTTCGTGTATTGAACATATTAACAGCCGTTCGAAATTGAAATTGGTCGTGAAAATCGATATCCTAATAACGGTTTCCAAGATAAATTACTACTGTATGTAGAGAATATTTGTACGAATACATATTCGTATAAATGGAATATTGATTTATTTGAACATAATACCGGAATATTTAGGTATCGAGCGGTAACTATGATTAAGCTACCATTAAAAAGTGATTGAGATGCTATCGGGTCAATTAGATTCTTACAAAAACTATTAATGTAGAAATGATTCTAGCCCAAGACTGGAATCGCTTTTTTACGTATTCAATTTCCAGAAAATGTAGCATGTTGTGAAGCTATGCTTTGATTAGACTATTTAAAAAATAAATAACCTCTCACACAGGCAGAAAGCAATCTTCGGTGAATAAAATTCCCGGTAGTTCATACCACAACGCCGATGGTCTCCAAAAGAACGCCTCTTGGAAAAGGCTCGTTCGAGGTATTGGAAGTTTGACCTGCTGACGATGCGCTTATTAGGACTATCTAGTGTTTTCTGTACTAACGGCCACGGACGAATGGATTCAAATTCAATACTCTTTGAGGTGAAATAGCATCTCAGGACATTTCAGTCAGGCACGGGAATTCATCACAGGGCCTGTAGCCAAAGAAGGGCGATTTTGCCTCTCTCTTGATAGGAGTCATCTTAGGTTGCTGGTGGGACTGCTCTCTGGTCATAATACCTTTAAGCGGCACCTGCACCTAATGGAAATAGTTAGTGACCCAACGTGTGCACGCTGTGGCGATGAGGAGGAGTCCTCGGCACACATAATATGCTGCTGTGAAGCCCCCGGGCACCACAGGCAGGCCATACTGGGGTCCATGATTCTGGAACCAGGGGATATAAGATGGGCAGGACCCAAGGCCATACTTAACTTTGCGAAAAAGGCTGGCCTTGGGAACTAGAGCTGATAGAGGCGCAAAAGGGCCCGGCAGTGGCCTATGCACCGATGGTCTACATCGGAATACCTCTTTCTATTTATTCATTCATTCAACGGCTCTAGGTGTTATTATGGGAGACAACTCTTTCGATATATATATATATATATATATATATATATATATATATATATATATATATATATATATATATATATATATATATATATATTTCTAATAATGGTGGTTGTTCATACTGAAAAAATACGTAGCACATCCACCATTTAATGGACGCCAAGCTATGTTGGGATTGTTGGGCCTTTTGTCACAGGGTTGGTTTTAGTCATGTGGATCACCAACTGTCGCCATAGTAGTCACCAGAAGTTGCAAATCATCCAGAGAGTGACTCCCATTATTTCCTTTGGCTTTTGGGCAAAAACCATTTTTTTAAAGACACTAGAACTCGAACAGTAACAGTTAGGGATAACCATAAGGAGAAAGTTATGAATACGAAACTATCTATATTCCAGGCGATATGCCCTTCTGGGTTTGGGTTTTTATCTTCGATCTCTCAGAATCTAGAATTTAATTTTCGAGGAAAACTCAAGAGTTGTGTGATCACTGAATCCATCATGTATGATGATACCGAGTATTCCTTGAATTTATTGTGTCCAAGATCCTCGAATGTTTCCCCTTGGCAATGACCTTGATCTCCACATTATAACTAGGCTTACAGCCCTTTGCATTCGTTATGCTGAAATTTCATTTCTCTAGGATAGCAAGATTATCAACATACTCGTATTGTAGCCATCCATTATCTTGTTTACTCAAATATTGGGTTAATGTAATAACGTAATGATACCAGAGCAAAAACGAACATCTAGAGTCCATACAATATATTTCCTAGCGTCTCTGGAGTCTTGCAGCTGTCTTCCGTATTTTACTATCTGACTAATGTCTCTAGCGATATAAGTAGGAGAGAGTATATGGCGCTCTTATTTGATATAGACACATTGGCGTTTCAGTCTAAGATACTAATTTTGCCGTCCGTACTGAATGTATTATTTTGGGCATGCATCCAAAACACTATTGTAAGACTTTTTGAGTACAGTCTTTCATAGTATAACACTAAGTTCAACCTGTTAGCCGCCCTTCATTACGAGTTATCTTGCACGGGATTGATAAAAATAAGTATTGCAATTTTATTAATCTGGCTTTAATGGCTATTTCACAGTTCATTACTACTACAGAAGCAACGATATATTTGATTTTTGGTAAACGATTCAATGTTAGCAAAGTTAAATAGATAATGAGACCATGAAATTTCTTGTATTGGTTTTAGGTGCTTGAATAATTAACATTTCAGAGAAAGGAGATGTTGCCTATAGGAGCTTAACTGCGAACATTTTGTAACATTTGGAGCTAGCTGAATACTTAAGAAAAAATAATAGTTCTTTTAAATAACAGTACATTTTTTTATATTACAGGTTAGTTAACAGTAACATGGTTTAGGTTTCTTTATGATTATGAACAATTAGCTTTTACCGCAAGTAAAATAAAGACACGAGAAACTAATTTGGTGAAAATGCTAGTAAGATCACATGTTTTATCATAAAATTCTGAACAACTTAGAAATGAAACATAAGGTACTCAAAAATTTGACAAATATCTAAATATTTGAGCTTGTGGTGAGAAGGCTGTCCCTCCCTCAACCATTCACTTCGACTCGCTTAAAATAATATTCCTATCGCGGGATAAAATATTAAGCTTGAATATCAAATATGTAAATATAAGATTATAAATTTCAAGGAAGAAATCAAACAAAGAAAACACTGAATTTTATTCTATTATTTGAAGACTATCAAAATAAGATATTTGAAATTCTTTGTACTTTTTTACTAATGATGCCATATCCAATACAACGATTTCTTTGACTTGAGCGTTGTTACCAGATTATTATACCGACTGGCAGGCAGATCTATTGAAATTAATAATTTTTTGTTGTATCTGACCATCCTCCTGGATTTCAAAATGCTAGAAGTTAGGTTCCAACACCAAGATATTGAATCCATTTTCGAAAAATTGATTTCCAGAAAAGCTTGTGGTCCAGACCAAAACACCAACAGATCATCAATTAAGGACCTCTATCTGGAGCATCGAAGAAAAGTAGCGAGCTAATGGACCCATGCTGACAGCAGGTTGAACTTCTAACACCTCAAACGAACCTATTCCAAAAGGAAAACCTCAGCGTTTTAGAATGACATGGCGTTGCCGGGGCGTTTTTCCCTTAATGGTTACAATTTACAGCGTTTTAAAGTCAATGTAGACATATGTTATCCTCCACCGCTTCTGGAGCTCAATAGGCTTTCATCCCTTACGAGTAGTGATCTATAAAAAATGTAGGCACACAAAAAATGTGATGATCTTCCGGACAATTGATTTAGCTAATTCCTCTACCGCCAATGGACTGCTAGTAATAATCAAAACCGCTTCGCTGCTACATATTATATCACTTTCAAAACACAATGCAGTTATTGTTGATAACAAGGAGCTCAAACGATAGAGAGACTAAAATTACTAGCTGGGATTTTCGTGATAAAACGCTCAAAATGAATATTGCAAAATTAATAACCACTCCAAATTCCAAAATAAATGATAGATATCCGAGAAGCATACATAAAGCTACATTGTTTGTGATCAAGCACTCATACATGGAAAGTAAACATAACGACAAACCTTAGATATAAATATACGTTCATAAATACCGCACCATTGTGTATTGGTTTCTACTCAATTCCTTGATAACATATCACTTCTCTATTTCAAAGTCTAGCTACGCTTATGTAACGGCACGTCGATAAAAGCCAACATGGTTCAGATAAGAGCAGCTATGAAAGCAGGTCGAACATTTGGCAGGGATGAAGCAAAAGGCCAGAGAGATTCAGCATACGTGTACATATTCTGAGGTTCCATAATATATTACATTAGCTACTACCGCCTGACTATTACATGTGCAAGTCTTTAAGTCTCTACAGACGTTGTTCGTTTCAGGTAGTTTCAACTGTACAGGTAAAACTGTACATTAAAAATTATCCACGCTTGAAGCTATTTAGGCCATCAAAGATTTGTGTCAGTTTGTATTGTATGTTGATGTTTCGGTGTACTTGTGTACTTCTTTTAACTTGGTATATCGTAAAAGCATTGGCCATTGATTTATGCAGCAAAATGAACCTTGCATCAAGATCTCGTTACTATTTTAAACTTTTTCATTTTCACTCCTGTCCCGGAATTACTCAGCGCAGATTATAGAGAAATATTGGTTTTTCTTTAGTTTATGGATTAAATCCTTAAGGGTATCGTCACATTCAAAATTGTAGCATAAAACTTACATAATGCTAGAGAATATTAGAACAAAGCATAATTATATATATATATATATATATATATATATATATATATATATATATATATATATATATAGACTTCACAAAAATAATTTAGTCAACGGCCGAAAATCATGGAACACTCGATACACTTTCACAAAATTAATTTAGAATATAAACAACGTTTTCCCTCCAAATTCTGTTTTACTATGTCCTATGCGTCTTCTAGAAGTTTCAAATGACGAAACAAAGTAAAAACAAGTCATACAACTAAAGAGAACACATCAAAGTCAGCACTCCGTGAATTTGTTTCAGAAACGGAACACAGGATATATTAATTACAAAAGGAACGTCAAAGGATCTTCGTATATAAATTCCTCGGTAGATTTTGACCCAGGCCGATAGCTAAAATATCTTGAACAGTGTCGGTATTCAAATTTTTATTTTTTAAAAGTTCCTGATTAATTTAGGACGCAAAATTTTATGGGCTCAATTTTTCAGTCACTAATTCAATATTTGTCAATCTTATATCCAAACTAGTATTATAAACCAGGGCTTGCTACGACATCAATACTTAAACTCATCGTCAAGTATCGCCCTCTATGAGTACGCCCATTGGTTATACTGATAAGTTTAGGCAAAAGACGAAACATGCATGTCTACAGCAGGTCTGATGCATAGTGGAGAGCATACACTTAATATCAATACTTCAGTTTCATTATTATTCCGATCCGGCTGGTGTACTTAAACTTCATTGTTCATGTCTGAACCGATTTAGCGGCATCTGAAATAGTAAGTACTATCACATATTGATAGATAAGAACTGCGCACAGTAAATTCCAAAAAATAGGCAGGTTCGGGCTGAGAACCTAAGAGGAGATCTTGTATAATTCTAATTTTTGAGGAGTACTGAATCAATCTGCTTATTTTTGGCGTGATGTGAGATTACAACTGATAGTTAGTAAGCTAGCAAAAACAGCGCTGAACATTACGGTTGGCGATGGAGCATCCAGAGCGAGCCATTCTGCAGCAGTAATGCGCCATGAGGCTTATATCTTATTAAAATTAATCTTAGGAGAGATGCCAGCAACACAAACGGAACTTTCCCGGTTAAATTTAGTAGCGACGGGTACTAAGTGCAAATTTCTCGTTCCCTTTTCGGCTTCTTTGTTCCTTGTGCCGGCGAAAACGTTATCAACGTGCACTAAATGCACGCCATCGCGTTGTCGCGTGCGGTGTGCTGGATCGAGGAAAGACGAGGCACAGGAAAAGAACATCTAAGTCCAGGAGCACAACCTCTCTAAAAAGTATAATCTTCCAATTTAATTGAGTAAGTACTTTGTAACTTCTGAAGCTTATTCTGTGGTTGTTAGGTTGGTTTATCTCATTCTTGTACTGACAAGAAACTGAAATCATGCCCGCCCGGAACATGGATACAATATTTGTTAAATTATAATGGCATTGACAGATGTTTCCTAGAAAAACAGTTTTTGAATACGAATATGAATTGTTATGAAATTGTTATGAAAGACTGCAAAACTGGTGATGCATTTGCATTATTAATAAATACAAAATGACGGAAACACATCGTCACATGAAAAACGTAATTTTGCCTGTCTTATGAGAGAAAATCAAAATAGATAGCAGCTTCATACCAAAGCAACAACACAATGTTCCCTGATTTGGTAACCAAGAGTGAGCCTTAACAGAATCTAGGGAAAAGCCTTATGGTCCATCTGCAGGTTCGGAAAATATTGATTACATTTTTTTATGGAGCATATTAAGCCAAAATGCATCACAGACAACTAAGAAAATGAGAAGTCAGAGCTGTTGAGACATTTGACTGCGTAAATCAGTCCATGTGCTGCACCATTTTGTGCGACAACTGAAGGTAGTAGTTGCTACCACCCCTTTACCTGTATAGACCGCTCATATATACTGAGAAGTCTAGACTAAGGATGAAAAAGTCTATACTCTTATATAGCGAGTCACATGTATTTATTGACAAGCTTGATAAAGTGTATTCCCTCTACTATACATCAGACCTGATATAAACATTGATGTGTCGCCTTTAACCTTCAGTCTAAGTTAGATTTTATGAAGGCATACTCTCTGACTCAAAGAAAATTACTAATATATCATATGCAAAAAGATTATATCTAAAACTAAGGAATGTTCAGAAAAGTTTTGAAGACAACAAATACTCTAAGATCCCTCCTTTGTCACACAATTCCGACGTACGTACGTTTTGCTTTAATTACATAAAAAATGTTTTATCCTGATAAAATTCAGTCAATTTTTAGGAAATGTAAATTCTAATAATTGTATCCACACTTTATAAAGATAGGATAAATATATTCTCATACCGATATTTATGAATCGAACATCTTGAATAGTAAGACACATTATCCACAAAGCGTATCTCTGGTATTTACCAGGAGAACTTATTTGATTTGGATATAGGGAGAAGCACTACTGCAATCTATTCAAGCGCGCTTTACTTTGGCATAGCAACCAAAATAAGCGTCAGTGAGAGGGTATACTTGTTCAGCGAGACGTGCGACCCTTTCCGCCCTTTTCGCTAGAAGGGATGATCTACAACTCAATAACTTGATGGAAATCGGTTCGCTTAGTAGCTCTTATTGTGGATGTACTTATGTCAAATTTTATTTCTTGGCATTCGTATCAGTATATTCAATGGGAGGGATTTTGTACAAATGAAAAATGGCGTCAAGTAGACTGACGCTGTACTTCCAGCGGAATGGTATCAATTTCAAGATTAAGATTTTATCGGATTTTGGAACTTGTTCTATAAAATTTTAGTATTGGAACTACTAAGACCTTAAACAAATTTAAAATAAAAAACCAGACTAAAACAATGAAACGATGATTTGATGATAAAAACATCTCGATACTCATGGGTAGTTTGCAAATTTTTGAATCAAGTTTCATATGGTAAATGTCAATATAGGTTTATTAAATCGACTTTCGATACAAGACTAGCATTGGTCAACATGTTGTCTTATTTGAAAGATTCTATTAAAAATCAGAAGATATCATAAATCTGGCCACCGCACTTATCTAGGTATGTCAAAACATATATGACTATTATATATATTAAAGTTTCTTAAAAGTATGAAATATACTTTTAAATATAAAAGCTTGTCGCGAGATTTGAATTCTCATATTTACTTAGTTTGATTTTTAAAGTTTAAAGGAAAGGTTTATTTCATTCTTTTTAGTGCATTTAAATAAAAGTTTGTTTTTAAAAAAGATTTCTTACTTTAATTTATTTTTTACTTTTCAGTTATCGCTGGACAGTTTTTCAGTATGTTTATCTCATTCAATGCTTCATCGTTGCAAGTGCGGTTAAATTCGAACATTCTAGCTCTTTAATAAGGATAACTTCAAAACTCAGTCCGCCATCTTTAGAAGTGTGCCATATTGGATTTAGAGTGAGATCACTTTATTTTTCGAGTTATTCTCATCAAACCCTTTCATCTGATACCCATATCATAGGGGTTACTGTAAAAATTATAAATCGCCATTTTGTACGTCCTCCATATTGGATTCAAAATGGCGGCATGCAAGTAATCGTGCATTGTCACGTGAACCAAATATGTGTACCAAATATGAATTTCAGCCCTATAGCATCGGTGGAAGTGGGTGAAATATTGATTGCAAAATTCCAGGACATGCATACATACAAGTGAAGTTAAATAAAAGCATTTAATTAAAAGTATATCTTATTAACAGTTGTAGAGGAAAGCGAAATGTATATTCGAAGTTATTTTGTACTGTATCAGACACATTTGTAATCCAAGAACAAAACATAAGCAGACCCATTGAAAACTTCATGATCCATCGAAGTAGAGAGACATTCATGAATGATGATTTTTTTAATACATTATAAAGACAGTACAAGTGGAGATGTTCTTATGGTTTGTCCTTATATCCCGAATGAGCCGGGCTCTTGCGCCGCTACCTTGAGACTTCTATCCTGCAGAACAGACAGCGTTGTATTCCTTGTATAGTGACACCGTACTTAAGTCTATCATTTTGTATTCATTAGCAATCCAAATACTTCGCATTTCATAACAGCCTATCTGTATTTGTTTCGATTCCGAAACAAAATACTGTTATTCATCAAACAGATGCTTGATTTTGATCACTGTCTTCATCATATTCAGAATTAGATTATCTGTTTTCTGCTGTTAGGAAAACTAATGAGGCAGTCAAAACTTCAGTAAAGTGTGAAATGATTTGGTTTTCATTAATTGCCAGGAAAATGCGATCAATGATTGAAACACCCACAGGATAAGTTTTAGAAGTTACATCAGTGTAACATCAATTAGCTAGAGAGAGTATCCCGTAATATCCTGGCAACCAGCATTAGTGGGCAGTGCATGCTCAATCCATTGTCCTTCAGGATACCAGTGTCAGTACTGCCAATGTAATCTCCATTTAATTCCAATAACCGTAAAGCTAATCAGGATCGGAATGGCGACCATGGAGACGGATAATGAAATTTGTGTGGTGATCATGGAAACCGAGTTCGTACGAGCTGAAGGTTACACTGGTTACACCAGTTCAGTGTCGCATATTCAGTATTTTTGTGGAAATGAAATCTAATCATATATATGCATAGTAGTAGTATTTCCAAATAAAAGATCATTGGATAGTAAAATGTTCTTTGGCGAGGACGAGCCTCGAGCATTCTTCATATCTATCCTAATATTTTTCTATTTTCGAGAAAATCCAGATTTAGGATTATCACTGTGTACCAAGAATGATTGAGAACAAAAAACCGAAATATAGAAATATACTTTTCTGGAAAGTCGTCTGACGTATTGACAAATGTCAAACAACTGTCAGTAGTATCAGTTATATACCGGTCACAGCGTTATTACAGAATACTGAAAACGCGGGTTCA
This sequence comes from Bruchidius siliquastri, assembly GCA_949316355.1. NCBI lineage: Eukaryota > Metazoa > Arthropoda > Insecta > Coleoptera > Chrysomelidae > Bruchidius > Bruchidius siliquastri. The sequence goes on from OX438533.1 coordinate 23,170,936, forward strand.
ACTCCCATCTGCACCAAAAATGTCTAACCCAATGCTAGTCACAATGAAGTGGAGATTAAGGACACAGGTTGGGGTTGAAGCCTGTGACTGAAGTTAAACCCACGTTTACAGTAATCCGTGCTGATGCTGTGGCCAATGATCCACCGGATAGCGGTGCTAAGACGATTTAAGGCATTTTGTAAAGTACAACTGTAAAAGCACCAAACATTTTAATGGATTTTCTCACTTCGATTTGAACCACTGATCTTCCATTCCTGTGTGTACTTGGTCAGGGATGCTTATAAGTATAATTATTTAACATAGAGCGTCGCACTTACTACAGTTTAATGTGGATATATTTTTTTGAATATAATGATTACCATGAGCAAATGAGCAAGTAAAAGCATCTGCTCATAATGACATAGTAACTAATGGATTAGGTATACTTCTTGAATGTTAAAACATATTTTAAGCCTTAGGGTCGCACTGAAGATTGTAAATTTTTCAAAATTATACCTTCATAGTCGGAAGTCAAGTATTCTTTTGAAATATGTATCTCACGGTATAACCAGGCTTGTATTTGAATGCATAGCACATGAACCATATGATACTAAAACTTAAACATAAGAATTATCTGTCATACAATGTTTTCAAAAATTGAAACTGTATCAGTTTTGTTCTTCTCACATGAATTGTTAGAAACTACGTATGCATGTTTATGTCTAAAAATGCATACAGCAGCTGAGAAAGTATTCTGCAAATAAACTTGAACGTTTTGGCAGGGGTATGTACAAATTACTAAGTACTAAGAAATAATTGGTTACCTATATTAGGTGAGAATACAACTATCAAAAGTTTTTTGAAAAATCAAATTTTCATTAAAAGGTCGAGTCCCTCCACCCACACCAATGATCAAAGTATTGTATGGCGACAATTTATGGAGACCTGAAAACACCGGGGGTTTCTTCATGACGTTGATGTGGAACTTTATGGCAGGCACTGCTAATTTTATGGCTGGCTTGTAATGAAATTAAACGTCCACAATAAAGCTGTTTATTTCCTCCTAACGAGTTCATTAGAAATTGCGCTAGAACTGAGAATAGGAAAACATAATTTTTATACCGATCGCTAGCATGTTTTCATCTCAATCGAGCAGTCTTTTTTTCAGCAGGCAGTCGCTTGAAATCTCAGTTAACACGTTTCGAAGTCAATAGGTACATAATTAATCACTGCAATATGTATAATTGTGACGACGCCAATAAATACGTTTCTATAATGGTTTTAAGCTATTTTTGAAGTGTAGAAAGTAATTTTGTATCTCAACCATGCCAAATGTTTTTATAATTAACTAACAGCTCCCAAGTATTAGAAGCTTCATTTCAAATCTGAAGTTCAGTCTAAGTACATGATTTTGATCCACTCTATAACATAAGCAACAACTGCAAACTGAGAGCATAGTACGGCCGATTGCACAAGAAAAATAAATAATCGTTATAGTAACAAAATATTTTTAATTATTAAGTTTGATGTGAAAAGGCGTAGGGTGCGACATGTGAATGGGCGAGAAGATATCGTAATCGTGAAGAATGATGTTGATGGTTCATGATATAGACAACATGAAAAACGATGTCATGAATTTCCGTCAATCCCAATGCCTGTCTATCTATCTGCTTATCTTTGTACCATTCGATTTTGATAACACTTGTCAATTGCATATCATCCTGATTGTAGATCATTTGCAAGTCTAAATATATGTAACGTAATGTTTCGACGTAATTTTTACAAACTTTAAAGTTTTGGAAAGAGATATGATAATTTAATTGTACTCACGTTTTCGAGGCTTGGATATGTATTTCTGAACTGCTTTCAGGCACATATCACTTGCAGATTAATAAGAAAGGAGATGATTTAAGAAAAAATAAACGGCAACTTTGGAAAAATATTTCTATTTATTTAAATTAGAATATATTATAAATTTTGAATAAATACCGTGGACATCAGATCTTTGTATATGATTTGATTTAGAAAATTAGCCTTTATGGAACGTTTTTCGAGAAGACATTTAGGAACGACTCATTTTGAAATTAGTTACACTGAAGTTGACCCGATCAAATTTATTTTGTAGAAATAACATTCAATGTAGTATGATAAAAAACATCAGCGTAAATGTGAATAATTCCCGTCACCACAAATAATTCAGTTGAAAAATATGGAATTATTTCATTAATTGCCTTCGAAAATAATACTATCGGAGCCCATTATATTATTTAAGTACAATAAATCTCATATCGACATCTGACACTTCCCTTACGCTTACATAAAAAATAAAGAAAAGGCGTACCTATATTTTAAATAAAACTTCTTGTACATTACCATATGTCACACAATCTCGTTTCGCTTTAAGCCAACGATCCTTGGAGTTAATCTCCAGAATTTGTAATATTTTGTACTTAACAAAGAGTCCCTTAAAATTGTTTTCTATGCTTTGTCGTTCACTGGAATGCGGGCAGGGATCTGCTTATCTGGGGCTCAACATTTATATTCCAATGACAACTTTGTGCGTAGGACCAGAGAATTCATGAATCGGGTATTCTATTAACTATCTCGTAATAGGGGCGGTTATCGACATAAGTAAAAGTGAGGTAGATTTGGGGTTTCTGAAACAAGACCAGTTCATTTCTACACAAAACATGATGAATTGCTTCGCACTAATTAGGGAGCAAATATCTAAGATAAATTTAGATATGCTATGTAATCTTAGTGTGTAATGCTGTCTTGTTTTACTCGTAGTAAAAAAATTAAAAGGCTTTAACGAAACAAGGAATTTGAATCAGAATGAATTAATTTGATATGAAGTTCAGCTAGAGCTGGATTTAAACCTAGGACTTAAATAAATACTGTATGATATAAACTAACGTACTTATGTGCATTTAATTCATAAATAGAGTAAAGGTCAAACAAATTGAATGCCATATAAATTATTGTGTGAAGATTTACCATGTCCCTATTTAGAATTTATCAGCAACAGTACATACTGACGTCTTGTTCAAAAAAATGTTCCCCTGAAAGCAGTCAAAAAATTATATCAAAATTTGATTATTGAATATTTTGTACTTTGACAAAGATGAACCAGAGAGATAACCACGGTATAATTTTCAGGTCACATTAACATTTATTATTATTAATCAGTTATATAATCAAATAAATGTTACCGTTTTGAAATAAACGTTTTATTCTTGGAATTGCATATATTTGGTAATAAGCATGTTATAGAATCTTGTGAGGAGGAAAACGTTGGGGGGTTTGGATTACACTTAATAAATATTAAATTAATAATAATAATAATAATAATAATAATAATAATAATAATAATAATAATAATAATAATAATAATAATAATAATAATAATAATAATAATAATAATAATAATAATAATAATAATAATAATAATAATAATAATAATAATAATAATAATAATAATAATAATAATAATAATAAGATATAGTCTTAATACACTTAATTTTAGTTCCACTAATGAGCACGTAAATATATCACAAACATTGCATATAGGTACTGTTAAAGTTCATTGACATAGCCCTTATAGGTGACTTAAGTATCAAATTGGACTTTGCACGGCTACCAGAGAATAAAACGTTGTGTCTCGAGCTGAGTCTAGGGACTGAAATCTGGAGTTGTGACAACAAATCTAAACAGATAGCTATTCCGTGTAAAAGCTTGTAGAGAAAAATCACAGAATTATGTTTTCTTCTTTCAGACAGTGACGCTACTTGAAACCTATTCAGCAGCAATTGGTAGTCTGATCCTTTTTGGGGATAGGCTCCGTCGCTCTTAAAAGCCAAGTACTTTAGGAGTTTCTTTTGAATGTGGTCAATAAGGTTTGAATAGCATTTATAATAAGGGTTCCATATGGGCGATGCATATTCCAATTTGGATCGTACATAAGCGAAATATAGAGATTTAAGTACTACTGGATCATTAATGAGTTTGCAACTTCTAATGAGAAAACCTAGAGATTTATTCGCATTAAACACAATTTGATTTATGTGACAGTCGAAGCTAAGCCTATTATCAAAAGTTACACCTAAATCACATACAGCTTCATATCGACTGATTTCAGTTCCAGATAAGCAGTAGCAGAATATAAAATTGGCTTACGAGAGAAAGTCACTATTTTACATTTACTAGTATTCAAGTGCAATTTATTCACCAATTCTCCAACGAAGCTAGCTGACGCTGTAAATATTCGCAGTCACTTAAGCAGTTTATTTCAACAAATAGTTTTAAGTCATCTGCATACAATAATACAAGAGCAAAAATAGCAAGGGGCCTAGGTTTGATCCTTGTGTTACCCCTGAAGAAGCAGTATATACAGAAGATTCGAAACCATTATAAGTGCCATATAGTTGACGATTTCTCAGATGAGACATGAGCAACAGTAATGACCTATCAGTAAACCCCAATGCACTCAACTTAACAATGAGTATTTCATGATCTACTTTATCAAATGCTTTCGAAAAGTCTGTGTACACTACTACATCCAGCTGTCCCTGGCAATCTAAGATGTTCGACGCTAATTGAGTGAATACTGCTAAGTTGGTAACTGTAGACTCATGTTTCATAAAGCCGTGCTGATATTCAGAGATTTGATTACATGCTGATTGGTATATACGATTATAAAGATTTATTTCTAGAAGCTTCACAAAGTTATTTATAATTGAGATTGGGCGATAATTAATTATTGTACCACGATCACCCGTTTTGTAGACAGGACATACTCTACTCCAAGTAAATTATTCACACTTACTGTTCATCGGAAAAAAATCAGGAAAATTGTATGTCGGACAGTGTCATACGATTTATACTATTTTGATATTTCTGAAACAGTTTATACGTAATTTGAAATCGTATCTTTATTCATTAGGTTTCACGATATGACACATCGTATACAACAGTAGCACATCCTTTCATATTGCCAGAAGGCACAAATTACAGCACGAATCGCAGAATTGCGGAATTTCCTCAAAAGAGCACTGCAATTATTTAAGCGATTAAATTCTCCGACTTTTAATTTTTAGAGCATTCCTAGTATAGTCGGAAAAAAGTAGTTGGAACTCGACGTTTGATTAAATTTAAAGTTAAGGTTGATTAATTGTTCAGTTTAAATCACAGACCTATTTCCTGAGAATGCAAATGCTCAAATATATACAGCGCGCTTTCAGAAAAATTGTGTCATGCTGATGCCTTAGATATTTCTGATTTCTAGAGATACGGTACAGGTATGTCAACAATATTTAACTCTGATATGTGATGTTTGTGATCATAGTCGCGTAAAAGTTTGAAGCAGATACTTGATTCTGTTTCCAATTTACGTAAGCAGTGCCTAAAGCTAGATTTGGTATAAATATGTTTCGCTGTAATCTGATGGGTGTCCTAAAAAAATCTTAAAAAATTTAACCAAGTTGATATCCTCATGGATTCTCAAATATTTTATGGTGCTTCAGGAGTAAAGATCACATATTCCGATATATCTTCAGAAACATGCTGTTTGTGTAAGTGAAGTCATTGATTCATGCTCTCATGTAATATACTACTCAATGCTAAAATATAATTCAAAGCATACAAACCCGAACCTTTCAGGTGTCATGGGTTAGTGAGGAATTTTAAGCAACTAGTTATTATACTTATTTTGGTTGGTTTTATTAATTAAGTCATACAAAGCCATGTAATTTACCATTGTTGTTTTAATCGTGTACACTGATTATTTATAGTACCTCACATAAAAAAGGGTTTAAGCCACAGGACTGTGCTTGCGAAACTAGAAGAAGATTCAGAAATAGTAAAAACGAACAGAATAGCATAGGTTAACATCAAAGATAACTTTTTCAGATGATGTTGCACTTATATAAATCCGCCAAGCTGGTCAGTTTCAGGACTCCTTGACCTTATATTTGAAAAAGAAAACACATAATGAACAATATTTAGTAAGTTTCAATACATTTCTCATTCCCTGATTCGCACGGTGGCGCTGCCCATTGGCATCTTACGAAGTCACGGCCCTAACACTTGGACTGCCTTGCAGCGGTGTCAGATACACCTTGCGACATCTCTCCAACAAGGGAGAATTGATTTACAGCGACATCCTGCTCATCTACAGTTAGACCGCCAGGCTACACTGACGAGTCTAGGCTAAAGACGAAACATCCATGTCTACAGCAGGCCCTATCTGTAGTAGAGGGTCTACAATCTTCATAGTTATATCTGAAAAAAAGTTGGGTCTAACTCGTGTTGAACTGCAAGATTCGCTAAATGATAAGATATAGATAACAGCATCATCTGAAAAACCAGTCTACTAAGAAAAAGGTGAAATCGTACGACAAACCCAAATCAAATGGATACTACACAAAAAAGGAGCAAGCATTAATGTTGTTCAAGAAGTAGGTCATACCTGCGTTTAATACTGCCTAATCAATTGGCTATAATTACATTAAACAATACTTCCAATAAAAATAACTATTTCTGGACTGATACATTTGTATATGCCGCCCTTGAACGCGATCTTCTAGAAAATATATAGCACTGTGCCATTTGCATTCTATTCGGCAATAGTCGCCCCAGCTATGAACACAGCAGGTTTATAGGCTTACCAATACCTTTTATGGAGATATGTTATATTGAGGACCTTATAGTTGCTTTCAAGGTCCATATATGTCCTATATGTCTCGGCTATGTACATAAAATTAAATTTTTAAAAGGAGCGGTTCCACGTCAAAACTTGAATTTAATTTTGGAGCAGACCTCCAATTAGTGTGCTGAACGCATCATCCATTAGCGGTATTGAGAACAAATTCTACAACAGGAAGTCACAAAATATAATTTGGTGATTGTATACGTCATCTCAATGATTCATTCCAGCTAAATTCGAATTTTATATTTAATAATAATTGGTTATTATGAGCAACATAGATTGAAATCACTAATAACAAAAAAATAACGCCATAAAGCATAAGAAAGTATTACCGTAGATATGCTAGAAAGTTAACAATTCATAATTTATAGTCTGTTAACTCACACCCCCGATACACATGGTCAGCTGAACAATATTTTTTGAAATTCACACGTACTTAATAAGCATCGGCCAGGATGAATAAATGGGAGAGAATATGCTTCAGGAGTTGTATACAACTCCTGAAACGTATTGAATTTAAATTCAATAATAGCCTTAAACGGTTATGTGGTCAATGAATTCACACCTGATATCTAAAAAGTACTTAAATCTACTGGCTACGATCTGCAGTGGCATAAAACGTTATAAACAAATTTAAATTCACATTCGCGTAATGTGGAACTTCACATGTCTCCATAAATTACAAACAACCCACGAGGTTCCGCCCGGTGGAACCCCGACGTATACATAAGCAAAATACTGGGTGTAATTATTGCAACTCCACCGAGAAATCCAGGAGCGTGTTTAATTTTGTATTTTTCTTTGAATATGTTTAGGTTGTGATTTAAAGTGTTGAATTGGCGTTTAATAAATTGTCTCTGAAAATATAAAGGATTGCCCTTACACTTTCTGAATTTATTTTTCGTATGAATCTCACCAATAGTGATATTTATATTATTATATTAAATTCAACAGCAAGCCTCCTGTACCTAACTTCGAGATGAAAAAAATTCAAAATGTAACCAAAATTTTGATTTTTTTTTACAAACATAAAATTTGGGAAAATAGATTTTTGCTAAAAGTTGAAATTCATTGATGAATTCCATTACTTTCTGAACGGTCTTTAGATAATGGAAAAACCTACAAGATGTTTTTTACAGGCAGTATTGAAGAATTTTTCAACGGGGAAGATTATAAGAAAGCTATAAAAATGGCTATTTTGCAATTTCCAATCAACAGAAGTGATGCAAAAAAAACTTCCGTTACTGTTGTCAACTGTAAGTCTGAATACATTAATCATATTCTTACCTGTAGTATAACCAACCAAACAAATTACAGAAGTTCGCTTTAATGTATCTCTGAAACACATCCTCTTATCCATTTTATACTTGCTCTGACCGCTGAAAGAAATCACATATAATCGAATAACTTCACTAATACGTTTCGACTGCCTCGAAAGGGTAACCAAATATCAAGTTGTTCTATCCATTATACCTTTATTATATGTACATCAGATATTATTTTTTATGTAGCCTCGTTTGTGAAAATCATATGATAAAAATCATAAGAACCAATCCCTTTGTAACCCCTACGATGATATGGAATATATACGCACCTGGGTTGCAACTATTAGCGTTCCATTCACCTATAAATGTGTATTTTACAATTTAGGTCAGAGCTTCAGAGATTTGCAAGCCCAAAAGGCTTTGCATGAGCGAAATGCGCAATAGTCTACCAAATAAATAAAATATGGGACGCGAAATTGTACGTAAATGTATGGAAAACTTGCATACGCATAAAGCGATCCATACACCTCGTCGACTGACTTTTAAGATGCCTGTTAGCTTATCTTCATGTGAATCATGCTATGTATGCCATACAATTTTTATAATAATTTTATGAGATATATATTTCTAAGAAAGGACAAGATTGGACGAGAAATTATACGTAGATGTATGGAAAACTAGATTATCTAAGTATTCTAAGTGTTCCATACCACAATTCGGAATATTGTGTTATCTTGATACCTTACAAAAAACCATGCGACTCATTTCCGACAGTATGTCTGTCTGTCTGTCTATCTGTCCAAGAATCAGTGGCCTTTCTATAAATCGGAAAATACGTATCGGATTTTGATAAAAATGTTATTACCAAGGCAAGAACGAAAAAGTTTTGTTGTTTTTGAAAATCGGTTTAGTGGAGACGGAGTTATCATCAAAAAATTAATAAAATAGAGGATGGTGATCTTCTTTTTTGGACGTTTTGAGGCCCATGACCAATTTTCAATTTTTCTTGGAGGGGCCGAAAGTCGTATGCGGAAGGTGGTAGAGGGAGGTTGTTCTAACTTGTTTTATGACAGTGATACATTATGTAATCTTCAAGTCTTTAACCCTGGCCATACTCCGTACTTGTTAGGCATAGATTCACACATATGCCTCCAAAACAAATAAATTATAGGTTTCTTCAAATTGGATTTTACAAAACCACCAACTTATGCACATCATAGATTTTCGATACAATATGAATGATTCAAATTTCTCAAGAATTTTATGAAAGATTTACCCATGAAATTTTTTTGCAATATGTATGTATGTTCCGATCACCACTATATAAGCGCGCTGCAGGCCTTACGACTTGAGTCGGTTGAAAGGTCAAATTATTACACATTCAAACGTTATATGCTTACCATATTTATAAATAAAAAGACAATATGAAAATATTTTAGTACTTTTCAATCTGTGATCGGGCCAATGAGTATCGGACAGACGGCAGACAGAAAGATAGGCCGATGGGAATAGATTTTCCTGATGTACCAAATATGTCATGGAACAAGAAGGAAGTACAATATTTCAAATTAGTTTTTTTTTCACGATTGCAATAATTGTCCAGACTATTGACGTGTGAAGTAAAAAACGAAAGTCCGAATAAAAAATTAAACCAAAACCTTCTCCTTTTATTAACTACTACCAACAACCACAAAAAAATCAAGGGTTTGTCTACATGGATTAGTAATTACTTATTAAGTATGACATCAAGTTAAACCTATTTATACCTACATTTCGAATCAATTTTTATTCAGCATTTTGTCTACAATTTAATATTCAAAAGGCAGATCTTCATCAAGAAGAAAAACGACCCCGAATCTTGTCGTGGATATTACCTAGTATTATCCAAATACTTCCCCCCCAGTACTTCTACGTCACTGTCATTAATTTAGAGGAATTATATTTTTTTACAGAAACTATATAAAATTTCAATGGTATGTGCACTTACTTGGTGAAACTCATTCATCAGGCAGATAGAATTTTGTAATTTCAACACAAGATTTCATCAATTTGATGTGTAACACATTTTAATTTGAGATTGAACTATTACATCGAAATGCGTCAAATGAGTTCAATTTCTGAAAATTTGTGTTCAAATTACACAATCTTATCTGCTAGTTAAAATGCTTACCAGAACCTGTCTACTAGAATTTCATTCGCAGAGCAACAAACATTAAACAATAAGTCAAAGTACAGTAAAATAGCTCAGAAGTTGAGCGGTGATGTAATTCCAGGTGTTATCACCTCCTTGCCTCAAAAGAACAAAAGAACGTGAAAAACGACTAGACAAAACTTTAACGTGACTTCCAACTTCCTCAAAGTTAATTACATAGTAGGCTACACACTCACCAGATGGCGACAGGTAACAATCGATAACATTCCATAGACATTCCTTGTGTGTGTACTAGAATGCATGTACTGAAAAGAAAACTCAATCGCTTATGGGCATATTATTTATGTATGTATATGTAGAAACCACGCAACAACTGCATTTTAGAATTTTACTTAATGCCTTGTTATGTAATACTTGAAATCCTACGCCTATATGTAGATTTGAGAGCAACCAAATATCAAAACCGGCTGTTTTAATATTCTTTGATGCCGAAAACGCTATGCCATTATAGCATGTCACCCAAGCACATATCGTACCTTTTTGAATTTGATTAAACCAATGTTCTTTATATTTAGCTTTTAATAGAGATAGTATTTTTTTCTAGTACATGACTTGTGTAGTAAAAAGACTCCCATTTTACTCTGTTTTCCAAGCAAGAAACATCAATATAAGCAAACGAGATACAGACTACAATAGAAAGGGGCTTTAGGTGAAAATCTAATCGAAGTTCTTTAGATACATACAGATGGACCGAACGCTCTTGTGATGCATATTATCCCACATTTGGAACGCCTTATTTGAAAACAAAACAGCTTTCTTGGATAAAAGGTCAATGACAATGTTATTATAACTTCAACATTTATTTATTTTCTTTTTTGTACTGTAATCCAGACTGCTAAAGCAGCCAAATACGTGGCTTGAACATTGGAGTTGGGCGCGGCTATAGTCAAACAAAATTTTAAAGGTACGTATGTAGTGACGTTAGTTCCACTATAAAATACATGATAATCAAATGTCAGAAATTTTCTTTATCAGCATTATCTATGCACGGTCTCAGTAAAAGTAATGGTATGTAGATTATAAACGCTCTCACTTGGTGAAGCTCTTCCATCATGCAGATAAAAAGATGTACTTAACACAGTTTCAAAAATAAAACTGTTTTTATAGTATGTTTTTTCGAAGTTTCATTGCATATACATCAAAAAATTCATGTCACTCATATAGTCAGTTTGTATGTCTTTTGTCGAGTCGATTTGATCAGTGGCCAATAAATAAAAAATGGTGTTACCTCAGAATATCATGAGTCTACTGAGTGACAAGCCTGGAGGATATTCGACGACTGGATAAGAAAGACAAAAAAGTGAAGACCGTTATAAATAAAATAATTAGAATACTTTGGACTCCTGCAAGAGGACCCGAATATGATCTAATCAGAATAGTAATGCAGCGTTAGATGAGGGGAAGACGAAGTAATCATGGTTGCGAAATCTCAGAGACTGAGCTTAAAGCCACTGTTCCAACGGCGGCTAATAAAATGAAAGCAGTGATGTTCTAACCTGCTATTGGAGATGAAACCAGAAAAAGCAGACAAATATAAGATAAATCCGGTTACTACTGTAAGAAGGATGAAAAAAATTTGTTTGGTAGGGTTCAGTGGGGGAAGCTATTCCCAAAAACTGAAAAATTGGGGGTAGGAGAGGAGAAGGAAGGATCTCAAATTTGTTGTTATGGATGGCTTATTGTAAAAAATGAATACAAATATGGTTATAAAATATAGTCATATATTTCAAGAGATGAAGGCTGACCGAGTGAAACGCATCAGCGGTCTGTGACGCGGTGTGGCCACAGCCAGAAGAGGACGCAGGATTGATTCTTTTTTCCACAATGATTTCGGAAAATGACATTTCCATACTCCAAAGTATCGTCTCAATAACCGACTTGATTTTTTTCTCGGATCTAAGAGTCTCACTAAAAATACTTCGATAATATAGGATAAATGTCAAATTAGCTTAAAGATTCTCTTTCAATGTTCCAGTATTTTCCACATTTCAGTAATCAATATACTATGACTAAAATATAAATATGCATAATTCTATTGCCACTAGATGTACGATAGGTTCTGTGATCCCCACCTGAGCTCTTTTTCTACTTTTTGGCCGTTCTCCGGGTACGTTTAAAATTTCACTGTGTCCTGTGAGAAAACGCTCGGCTATTCCACAAATTATTCATACAGAGAGTCGCCGCTTTCTCGTTTTTCGGCCCAGTTTTTCTCACCACAAAAGTATGACCACAAATAGTTGCCGGTAGCCGAGTGTCAATAATTAACTAATTCCTATTATTCAGAAGCAGTGCCGCAACAAATAAAGTCTTTCATATACCTTATATAATTTTTTAAACTAAAAAATATGCCGTCAAGTATGTTAATCCTTCAGCATCTCACACACATCTGGAGTTTTTTTCAATCTTACACATCAAACTTCTGAACACATTTTGAGGATTGACAACTTGAAATTATTTAATAATAAATTTGGAGACGTTTCAAGATTTTTTGTGTCCCATAGAAATGAAGGAGTTAAGTGAAGCGACTCAAAATTTTTCACGTGTTTCTCAACAGCAAATAGTGACACCAAATTATCAGTTGCAATAAAGTTATTTAGAATCTTTTGAAGCCCCAGTACCATCGATCTTCTGTCCTTACGTGGAAGAGCAGGTAGAAATTAATTGGAAAAGTTTCGTAGCATGGTAAACTTCTTGAATAAATAAATTATCCTTTGCTGCAACTTTTTTTTGTAAATAATCGAGTGCCCCCAAAACTGCACGCGTCAATGATATTATAGCCTTGTTATTTTTTCGGTTGATTAAAGATCGCTCCACTGCCACTGAGCCGCTTTAGTAAGCCTGTTTTTCGGCCTTGTCACAGTAATCATGTAGTGGCAAAATTCCATTTAAATTATCTTCGTGGCTTACTAAATATAAAATGGAATCAAGGTAGATCAACTCAGTCCTTCGCACACCTTTTTTTCAAGGACAGGTATCGATGCTGTATTATGCTGGCTAATATATCGTTTGTGTAATAAAGTGATTTTGCCTCAATCATTCATGGACATACGAGTACATTTTTACGGAAGTACTCAGATTTTACCAACCAATTTTCAACTATTATATGCAACAAGATACAAATGGTTTTGATAGTTTATTATCATTTATCGTTGGTAATGTTCAATATGTATAAGCCAATCAAATTTTTTTCAATACGCCCTAAAGTGGTTAGACATCTAAATATTGTTATAGCCCTAGTGACAAGAAACAAGAAAATCATAAATTCTAGTAATGTACAGAAACTGTTTAGAAATGATCTTTGTTTTTGATAATACATTCGCCACCTTCACAAAGATTTTCAAAAATATAGGAGCAACTATTGTAACCATATCGTTTCCAAAATTTCATAAAACAGACAAACCGAGAGAAAGACATACAGTGAGACCGAGATACAGACGATAAAATGTCCAAAAACGTATTATCTCGAATTCAGAATTTTTACGATCAAAATACTTCATTTGCTTATGTTTGGGAAGTTGATATACTGTCCAAATTTCAAATCTCTCTAGAATGATCCAATCACTTTTCTTCCTTGATGCTCCGTAGTTGGTAAATTATTTCTTTTCTTCTAAATTTATTCTATTTCCTCCTCCATGTAAGTACTCCACTGCAGCAAGGATACCTGAGCTGTCGCTTTTTGGTTGGACGGCATGTAAAATTAAACGCTAAGCTCCGGAATTATGCATTAATCGCCGGTGGGAAGAATGAACCTGAGGCTACTTTTTGCTCATTATTTTAACAGAATGCTGAACAGTCCTTGATGAATTATTCAGTTTTTAGCATAATGGGAAGGAATGATGGATAAAAAGTATTATATGTATACCACAATATTAATAAGAATGATAAAAAGCCTGACAAAAAATGTCTGACAGTGAAAATTGAGCTCAGAGCAAATACACCCCAGAAAAAATTGCGTCAAGTAGGTTGAGGTTTAAATATTTGGATTGTATTTTGGAAGTTCAGATCTTTTGAATATAGTTAAAAAATATTGATAGATAAGAAATTATTTCTCGAGTTAAACAGCTAAAATATGCACAACCTTTTCGAGCTTTCTAAAATCTTTATAATTTTTTTGTAGATATCCGTTGGCAAAGGCAGTAAGCCTATCCAGCTCCAGAAGCACTGCGAGAGGACAATGACTATTCACATTGACCTTATAACGCTGTAATCATCCTTTGAGGGACAGCTTTCCTGATAGATTCCACTACCCCGAGGTACCCAAAAGAACGACTATTGAAAAAGGCTGGTTGGAGCTTAGTCCTGGTGAGATGCTTCCATTTGACCTCTTTGTCCTGACGATTCTGTCAACATGTGAGACAATTCAGTTTGGCATGGTATTATCTATAGAATAAGAACAGAATAGCCACCGTTGTTTGATGTTCCAAACTGTGTAGGTGGGTAAAACCTTCCGGAGCGAAAGAGAACTCTCAGCTTCTACGACGCGACGTCGACCTAGCAAGGCCGGCAAAATGATCGTACCAGGATATCTTATTGTTGATGCCAATTCTCAGATTTTTATGGAATATGAATTAAGTATTGGGCGTCCTTACATCTCCATGGCCTCTCCAACATTTCCAAAGCTGTTTGTGATACGTTTTGACGTTTTGGATTAAATTTCTAAAACAACTGATATATGAATAGAAGCTCTTATTTTTTGCTTATTCACTGTCTATTAGGTAAAGTTTTGATAATAATAGCGGTTTTGATTAGACTGTGGAATGCATAAAAAGATAGGCCATCGTATAATGTCAATTTTAATTAGCAATGCTATTTTAAAAAATCATGTTGGCGCTGCATCTCGAAAAGTATGATACATAAGCATTTAAACTTTGTTGTTAAATTTCATGCCGATCGAAATGATATATAAGTATCGTCAGCATGGTCAGTATGGAGTCAGTACTATGTAAACAGTCAATTTGATCGGACGATGACGCATTAAAGATTAAAGCGAAATGCGTCACAAAAAACACATCATTGAACTAATTTAGGTGACTTGATAAATTGCACATTTTTACTATAATGACGGAAAATTTTCACCAAGTAAATACATCTATAATGTACAATACATATGCGTAACATTTGATTTTTTTGTTCATTTTGGATTGTATTGGGACCAGTACTTTACCTGTTATACACAAATGATTTACCAGAAGTGGCAGGTGTAACTACTGCTGTATTTGCTGATGACACAGCGTTACTTGCAGTTGGTACCAGCTCAGAGGATTCTACCGATAAATTGCAGGCTGCAAGCACCATTATTCAAAACTGGACAAAGAAACTCAAAATCAAGCTTAATGAACACAAATCTGTTTATGTTAATTTTACGGACAAGAGAATCACAGATCACCCAGTAGTTAGGGTAAATAATATCGCCGTACCGCACGCGAACAACGCTAAGTATCTTGGAATGAACCTTGATGCATAGCTACGATGGAAAGAGCACATCAAGAAAAAACGCTTTGAACTTAGTGTAAAGTATAGACAGTATTACTGGCTACTGGGAAGGAATTCTAAGTTGTCACTATATAATAAAATTCTGATCTACAATCAGATTTTAAAACCAGTGTGGCTTTATGGCATCCAGCTTTGGGGCTGCACTTGTGTATCAAATGTGGATATTATTCAGACTTTCCAGAATAAAGTGCTTCGTAACATGGTGAATGCTCCATGGTACGTTCGTAATAGTGACCTTCATCGCGACCTAGGAATCCCAATGGTCAAAGATGAGATAAAACGATACGCCAATAAGCATGAAGTCAGACTACTTCATCATGTGAATACGGAGGCGATACAGCTGCTGGACAACGAACATATCGTCCGAAGACTGAAAAGGACTAAGTCATTCGAGCTGGTGTAGTGCATTGTGCAAAACAAAGAAGTGGAATGAATAGTGTAATTTGTACAACTAAGCTAAACTGAAGGACATCAACGGATGAACTCTAGAGCATAAGTATTTTAGTTTTAAGCTTCATTAGAGACAAATCAATGGTTGATCTAACTTGATCAGTTTTGATAGACATATCACTTTCGCTGGTGTTTACAAAAAAAAAAAAATTGGATTTAACAATGCAAATGCGTCACTCCGTGTCAAACATTTTAAAATAATGGCGAAACTATCAGCTTCTAAAGAAAACACTGCCAACCTGAAGACAGTTATTATATACCTAGGTATTCAAAGTCAATTAAATTGAAAAAAAACGTATTTATTCAGTATATGTACTACGCCATTTTCTCATGCAAACGATTGTGCCTTACAGAACTGGACTTATAAAGTAAGAAGTATGCTAGAGGCAAAATATGATTTATCGGTTACATAAGTCAAATATATTTGGCAAGTATAGTATAATTAATAAATATATTGGTAATCTCTAAAATGCATCCTGTGGTTATCTTTTTGATAAATCGCTTTTCAAATGGCAAATGATTTATTACACACCATATGTTTATAGACTTTTACAGGAGTTGCGCCAACTCCGACAGCCTTTTCAAATATTATCTGGTTTCACTTATTTCCAGTTGAAGTGCAATTATTCAAAATATGTTTTGTACAAGTTGTTAAACAGCGGTAACTTTATTTCAAAAGGAAATAGATATTAAATATTATAGCAAAGTTAATATTGCGATGCTTTTCAAGGGTGTAGTCATCTAAAATTCAGCCATTCTGATTTATTTCACATATTTTCAGTTTCACTCTTCCTACGTTCACCTCCTCTTTTACTCAGACACTGTTGAGTAGCATTACAGATATTTCGTATGAAAAAAATCGAAGAATAATATTTCCAAGTACCTTTTGATAATGCTTACGATGATAATACTTCCTTGATGGCATATAGAACCCACCTTTCCACTGAAAATGATTATCCTTAATACCACACTATTCGGTTTGAATTCTCCTAGCGGTATGGAATACATCGATTTTATCCTTTACGTCGTTTATTTTTTCTGATTGAATTACCACAAAATGCAGAGAACGTTGGCACACAGCAAACAGACAGGCTGTGAGTTGCAATTCAGTTTAAATGCCTTCGTTTGGAATCGATGCAGAATTGACCAGCGGTGTGTTCGTTAGAGTGGGTTGAATATTCTTTCTCAGAAGATAAGCTGCACAAAATACTTTAATACGTTAACATTCTATCGTACGTAAAGTTTCTGAAAAATTACAAATATCACGATATTGTTTTCCTCAAAATAGACGCGCTTTATCTTTTTATACTTGTTGTAGAGATGCAATAAAAACGTGAACTCCCTTCATTTCTTTGCTTATGTTTTGATACGCTTTGAATCAATCGATTAAATGAAACTAATAAGAATTGTACACGGTGGCATAGGCTACATAGCGGATCTCGCCCCTTTCAAACCAGTTTATTCAGTTTTTGTTGCCAAAGCTTGGAGTATTTTTCCGCACGAATTAGAAAATCAATAAATTGAGTTTGTTGAATATACGATTTTTGATCTAGAAAAGAAGGAAAACAACGCTATCCGCGAGTAGGAAATGTACGACTTAAAAAATGCTTCCACATCTACAGAGATCATCTCAATCTAATTTACACGACGCCCATGACTGCTGAACAAAAACTGTGTTTATGTATACATAAAAGGCATGATGCAGTTGCTGAGTAATAGCAAATAATTCAATTCAATGTAGTAATAACATACTGTGTTAGTGAGATAACAGATATAGTATATATGTATCGCTTACCATTTGTACTTATTAAGTTATAACGACAAATAAAAAATGACTTTGACCTTGAAGCCTGATTACAAAGAGCTAGTGAGGGAGATTGCAGAACATGAAGGCTTGAAAAGTTATATATTGGATATTGAGTCATCAGAGGCCCAAGGAAATCTCTCCACGATGATTCTGGTGACATTGAAGAGTGAAGAAAGACATGTAAATTTGATTCTCAAAGTGAGCGAACCGAAAATACACCTTAACTTGGATGCCTTATCAATTTTCAAAGGTGAGATATATATGTACGAGAAACTGCTTGTGAAGTTTGTGGAATTCAGAAAGGAAAATGGCGCAAGAAACCCTGGTCTCGGAGTTGCAAAGTATTATGGACATTATAGAAATACATGCTTTGCCATGGAAAACTTGACAGCACAGGCCTTTCAGCTTCGTAGTGTTACACAGCCCCTAGACAAAGATCATTTAATATTGGTGATGAAGGAGTATGGAAAACTGCATTCAACTTCATTTGCCATGAAGAAAAAACATCCAGAACTGTTCAGAGAGCTTGTAGAAGGCTTGAAGAGTAGTAAGGTTACACGGACCGGACAAGATGTGATCAAATCTGGTTTATATCTAAAACAAAGCATGGCGTTTGCGTTATTAGTTAGTAGAGAGGATGCAAAAGCATCTGCAATAGTGAATCAGCTGCAAAAGGTAACTTCTAGATTCAATAACATACGAACATTTGATCGAGATAACCACGTAGTAGTCCACGGCGATTCTCACTGTCAAAACATGCTGTTCAAATATGATGACAAATCCAACAAGCCCACTGAGATGAAATTTGTCGACTGGCAAATGTCAACCCTGGCTTCTCCTGTTCAAGATCTTTCATACTTCTTTCTTCTGTGCAGTTCTAAGGAGGATTTGAACGAATATCGGAACTACTTGAAAGCTTATCACGATGAGCTGTCAATGAATCTGGGCGAAATGGGATATGACCCAGATGAAATTTTTCCATATAGCCAACTAGAGCTTCATTGGAAAGAGTGCGTTTTGTTTGGCCTATGGATGTGTTTATTAGTACATTCGTTCATATGCTTCAAGAAGCAACTTCATAATTCAGACTTAGAAGACCCAAAATTTATTGACCAGTTACATGAGTTCATTCCGGAGAAGCCCGAAGATTTCCAGAAAAGTAAACAAAGGACAAAAGAGCTGCTGCTTTTCATTGATAGGGAACATTTGGTGTTAAATATGGATTGTTAAAAAATGGATATTTGATTATCGAAATGATGGATGAAACTACATTACTTATTGTGGAATCATTTTTTTTATTTCTGATAAATCCATTGGACCAATTTAGATGCTTGACCTCTCAGTTCTTGGGCATATTTTTCTTTTCATTAATTTTTTGTTAACTGAAGTAGCTCAGCTATATGCGAAATACCGCTTTTTATTTCTGAGCTATCTGCAGATAATTTTTTGATATCGACAACAATAGTCACAAAAACACGTGACGTAATATTATCCGACTTTACGATGGAACGATGAATGCAATTCAAGCTTGAGTCTCTGCATCTTAACGATTTGAGTTAACATTACAACAGTATAAATGTAATCAGTAATCATGATTGGACGATTCGGCGCAAAAATTTTCTCATTGTTTCATATTTTCAATATGTAATTATTTATCCGTACAATGAACAATAATGCATGACAAATATTACCAATACAAAAGTTCACATTGTCCGTGTGGTAAACTTTGTTTCGTCTATTTCAGTTCGGGCAGAAACCATCACCGACACATAATGGTGAACAAAAGATTCGTAATGAACTGGTTGAAATGCCAAAATTACTCTGACTGAGACAAAGTGAAACATTCAATATATTTGATAGTACATGAAAGACTTCTGCAAACTTCACCATTTTATGTGTGATCTAGGTAAATTTTTGAACGCTATTTCTACCCACTTCAAAACGTCAGATTAATTTTGAATTTATCAAGGGTAGATAACAAAACTGATATATTTGCATGAAACAATACGTTTTAGAAGGTGATCATATGAATAGAATTTAATATTTTTCTCAACACACTTTTATTAGTTTAACCTGCATCTACAGAGACAGAATCTTTGAAATATAATGGGACTCATCTGAGACCCTGGAAATGGAGATAATATTTTTAAGACCCATTGAAGAGCAAATCTAATTCCAGCAGCCACGTCGTTGCGGCTCCAAATATCAAAGTACAAGGAAACATTCATCAGTGAATAAATTATAGTTTTGAAAAAACACGCTTTTATAGTTACTCAAACAAACAAATAAGTATATATAAGAATAAAATAATTCTTAATATAAGAATAGCATCATTAACAAGAAAATTAATGTCATTGTGACAAAAGCACACCTCTTTTATCATAATAACATTAATTTTCTCGTTAATCATTTTGTTCTTATATCAAGGATTATTTTTCACTATTTAGGTATATGGTGCAATGAATAATAGTGTGAAGGCGTTTTTCTTGTTTTCTGTAATGTTATTGACTATATTTCATTGTTTCCGTCCACGTACGTTATGTGATTGTTTTTTTAATCACAGAACTTTTAACTTGTGGAATACACATATTTAACATCGTAATCTAAAAATGCGCTGAATTGAGAATTGTCTCTTTCTACATAAATCGTTTGGGGTATGAAGCACGCGTCATCCTGCCGGGACGAAAGCTACAAGCTTACAAAGTGAGAATTCGTGCCTGATAGACTGAGTGCACTTACGTGTTACGTTATTTCTTCTCCATTATACACATCACGCGGCAGTAAGGAGCAAGCGTATGGAAATTGGATACTGCTAGACACGAAATTCGGCAACTACAGGCAGCTTCTCACTGCTTCATGTTGCTTCCGTCGAGAGTCTGGAATACAGAGATCATATTACAAATAGGAAATGTAGTCGCTCTAGGTGATACCCATACTCGTATTATTAAGCTATGCACGATTCTGGAGTTTTTCGCGGAACAATATGTGAGATATAATACAAAGTTAATTGTAACCATATCCATTATTCCTTTGGCTTCCTGTCAGTGTATCTGTAGGTACAAACAACGCGCACAATTTGACGTATTAAGAAATGTACAGGCGTACTGCAGGTGGTAGTTCAACTGTCCACAAAACAGAAAATGTATACTTCTAATTCCTCCACAAACCAGCTTTTATATTAAATTTCTTTATGCGATTTGTATACTACCGTTTTTCAACAAGAAGTCTAATTTTCAATTATTGGACTAGAATAACTTTACCTGCTGATACCTGAATAACTACCTTAATATGACAATTATAAGAAAGGGGTAGTTATTTAAATACGGTTAAGAAGGCTGCTTGAAGACATCTACCTCCGACAGCTTTTAAACTCAGAACTACATCATTCATGAAGCGTACCTGTTTCGAGATGAAACAGAGAAATTCGAAAAGTTTAAAATTTTGAAACTCGCAATGTTTTGACGTTTGGCGTTGATTTTCTTCCCAGAAATGAAGAAAACAGAATATGAGAAGACTTCTTGCTGAAATACATATGTTTGAGATTGCTAAATAATATGTGTGATTGAAGGTGTCGATAATCGTGATTTGAAACAGACACTGAATAATGATACGGCCAAAAGTATAAATATACATAATCTCCACAATACACCTAGCCTGTTGGAAACATGCATATTTCAGTCTCCACCTAGACGATCGTCAGTGCATCTCGGCGGATGACAGTAGGGAGCAAATGCATTTATTATCATCTTCATATAAGGATGCGATAGCAACACGCGATTGAACCTATTACTTGACTTATTAAGATCGTTTCGACCTCCATTGTGCTGCAGCAAAGCGCATAAGAAATAAATATTTGATTCTATTTCACTTCATGCCAATTGACCAGATCTCGATGAAATTTTGTGCATGTATAAAAAATACATACAGCTTTTGAAAATGGTGGTGGTGAAGTAGTCATCGAAAAATAAATCTTGTCCAGCTGAAATAATCTAAGAACGAAAACTAAATGCGTTCTAGTGGTCCCTGATTATTTTTGAGAAAGGAGTAAAATTGGAGGAAGGGTAGGAGGCTGGAAACTCATATTCTTACAACTAATACTACTGAGAGGGATGTTCAAACTCAAACTACTTGATGACGTTTGCTGTCAGATATGTGTTGACACTATGAAACAAGAAAGTTGTATTTGAAAAAAGTTTACCCACAAACATCCTTCTTCTTAAAGAATCACAGCAATCCTAATATTATTTTATATTGGATTTTCATGTAGTTACAGAGCTACCACAAACCATTTTAAATTGAATAATTCAATGAAATCTTTTCAGAAACTAGCCTGCGTCCATGAGTGGAAGATAACGAAATTAGCCGTAATGGAATAGTGAGCTTTTAGTCTCGATGGACGGTTGCCGTGTGTCGAGGCCTGGTGATATATGTCCCCAACCTCTCCCCAAATATTGCGGAAGCCAATGCAGAACGGGAACAATAGCTCTAATTGCATATCCGGATGCAAACAGCAGGCTTCACGAGCTCGTATACTATTTGTTGTTGAAATTTTTATATGTTGTTCAGTACAATCTATTTCATGAAATCAACTACTGCTTAAGCGAGGAATAAGTGTATAAAAATTCTTCCACCAATGTATAGACACTTATACAATGATCATTATACCGAGGTCCGAGGTCTTTTAAGTAGTCCCGCAAGGTTGTTTTAAACATTTTTTGTGTGGAAGTGTTGTGCTTCTAATTCACTTCTCATTACCCAAGAGAGGTTTCATGCTCATATTTTTTTATATTCTTAACACCAAAATTTATAAATATGAAGCATTATTATTTATATGATGAAAGATTCGTTATCGTCAACGAGCCTTGGATGTTCTAAGGTCTGTCTATGCGACACCAAAATTTGATGACAAATATTAATGTTAAAATAAGAATTGACTACTCAAAATGTGTAAGTACTGAAATATCTGGAAAAAGTGAAAAACCAAAATTTTATAACATAAGGATACTACTGCATTTTCATCAGATGGTGTCGATCCAAGGAAACGTATTACGAATGCGCAGCAGATCATTTGGATTAGAGAGAAACGTCTTCGAGAGGAAAACGGTTAAATAATTCACAGATTATCTTTACTCTTATAGGTTTAGGTATGAGTGTCATTCTAAATAACATTATTATAAAATGGAAATATCCAATCAAACTAATCTTACAAACTGTTAGAAAGTCACCAAAAAAATCACATTGAGCCTTAATTCGATTTAATCAATGATAGTGTCAATGTAATACCGAATCAAATTACTTGATATCCTGGAGACGATTAATCAAAGTCATTTTTATGTCAAACCTAATCTCAATAACACTGGAAATAAATAGCCAACATGTGTTTCGCCAACTGCGCTTAGCAGTATCTGCTGGGGAAAAACAGCTTTAATGTAGATGTGTCAATTTTCAGTATTGATATCTTTCCATGTTTTCTTTATTGTTAATCTGACACAACTGTGGAGGCAGCTAAAATATAGTAAAGTTTTTACCTGTAACTTATGTGATTATAACTTCCGGCCAGAATCAGCGCAATGACCCTTTAGTTCAACAAAAACCGAAACTGGAAACACAATTATCTGAATCTAAATAGAAGATACAAGTAGTTTGTACATGTTTTAGATATTGGTGGATGTGCTCACTAAAGCGCCAAAGTAGACTCCGCTTTTTGTCACATAATAGAATAAATAATGTCTGTTCTATTCCAGTACAATATTTGCGTTTCGGGTACAGAATAGGCTCAGAAAAACACCACGTTCTACAGCCGAAGTATATTTCAAATATGCTCTTTACCTTGAGTCAAGGTATAACCTGCTATATCCAGGAATCCGAAGGAGGTGCAGGATTTTTGTTCCACAATTTGCGATAATGTTCCATGAAACTGTTCCATGATTCGGAATAAGGTTGTGTAATTATTACACCGAGTTTTGCGGATGAAAATCTCAGAACTCACGCGTGTCTATTTAATTGTTTCAGTATTCATACCAGGCCAACATCATGATTAAGAATCTTGAGCTCTCGAATATGGCTCTATTTATCCTGTCTAGATATTACTGTATTCTATTTTTTCATCTTATTTGATCTTTATTGTTTATATTTTTTTGACAGCTGCGCTTACACTAGAACTCATTGAAACCCCCGAAAAACCTCTTACTATCCCCATCAAGATGGAATCTCCAATGTTCAATGTCTTACGTTTCCATAAGAAAAAATCACCAATGTTGGAATAAATTATTGCTCTGAGTTGATTTACGGAAGCTAAAATCACGGCCATATCATGTATCAAAAGTTTGATTTCGGACTTCCATTGTCTATAAAATTTTGAGTATCACGACGTTTCGATTGATGTGCTATCTTCAATCGTCTTCAGGTGAACTGGCGAACACGTTCCTTCCATGACTATTTATACCCCGTCCGGTGACGTGTCGTTGTGCGCGGACTGTTCTGATTGGTTCCCGATGCGCGGTATTCCGGTCTGCTGACGTGGCTGTTTGTCGGTCATTGTTTGTTGTCTGGTCTAGTCGTAGTCTATTCATCTTCTTTATGAGTGGCTGCCAGATTGGTTTAATGTCTACGCTGGGTTTGCTGTACACTTTGCTGTTGTTGGTGATGAAAGCCGCCTCCTTGAATTTCCTTCGGTACCAATGCGGCTCCTTGTCAATAACCTTAGCGTCGTCCCAAGCTATTTCATGGTGCTCCGTCCATGCGTGGTCAGCTTTCCCAGATTTTCCTGTCTCTGCTCGCTGGGTGTTGAGACGATGTTCTTTAATTCTTACTTCCAGTGGCCTTTTTGTTTCTCCAACATAGATTTTACCACATTGACATGGTATCTGGTAGATGCAGTCCTTTGTTTCTTGAGATTCATTCCTGGGCTTAGTTTTTGTTAGGATACTTCTGAGGGTGGCAGTCCTAGAGAATCTCGTTTGGATCTTGTATCGCTGACCTATTCTTTTGATTCCATCTGATATTCCTTTAACGTAAGACGATTGAAGATAGCACATCAATCGAAACGTCGTGATACTCAAAATTTTATAGACAATGGAAGTCCGAAATCAAACTTTTGATAAATCCACCTTGTCTACAAGTTTCAAACACCATATCATGTAGTCTCATGTAAAACTATTCTGGCATATGAAAATAATGAAGGCTTTCTGAAAACAATGACTAATATTATTTTACAAAAAATGCATAAAGAAATTGTGTACGAAACTTTGTTTCAATAACGTAAAATTAAAAAGTTGTATCAGGTCGCCAAATGGACTTCACTTTTTTGCATTCTGTACGACAATTCGGTCTCCTTATCTAAATGACCTCCATCCACTATTTAATATACATATAGGTATATCTCATTGCTACAGCTATTAAAATTGAATTGTTCAAGCAGGTATCGTAAATATCTGTTATACACCCTGGAATTTGCTAACAACTCGGGGAATATCGAAACTGTTTCGGGCACGCAGATTATTTCCGGTATTCGAGTATGATTTGGAATAAGCGTGAGCATCCATGATAAATTCTATAGAAGCTGTTCTATAGAATTTAGTCATTTCAAGTTAATTACGTCGCACGTAATGTTTCGTATTTTTTTATTTTGAAAACGTGCGGTTTCGTAGCTATTTGGATGCATAGCATATATTTAACTACGCGTAAAGTATTTCGAGCTTGAGAAATGTAGATAATAAGTTCTTCACTTTGCAACATTCAGTAAATCCTCAAAAACAAAGTTTTTGCCATGATCGAAATGATAAGAAACTTGAGAAGCATACACAAATATAGGTCAACTATTTTTGAATGTTTGATCCCTTCAAAAATAAATTGGAGTAATAATAGTCTATCTAATGTATAATATAAATATAGATGTAAATTATTTATAATATAAATAACACCTATAATATCCATCATAATTAAAATATAAAAATGAATAATATATAATAAAAATATATAATATTGAAAAGTATGTTCTCAGTTGCTCCAAAACAACACTTACCATTAACAATTCAATGGCTCAGCGCAGGCGCACGCGTAAGATGGGGAGAGGCCCCGTTGCTATGCAGCATACTTCTCTAATGCATACTCTCTCTCTCTCGCACATTATTATACGTGTCAATCCTCAAATTTCAAGGCCTGGCAACCTTGTTTCTTGAACGGATTTTCATAGGCAACCTTGCACTACTAATTTTGCAATGAAATTATCTACATTTTGATATAAAATTTATTTGATTACTCGTCCGGTGAAGGTATCATTATTAATTTAACTGTTTAAATCTGGCTACCTTATATTCTTGAACAGAAAAAGGTAGGCGACCGCATGTAAGTATATGCTATAAGTTTTATTCTTTCGATTAGCGTTCAATTTTTTGTATAAGAAAAAAAGTCATTATTAAAAAATTAATTAAAAATAGCCTTGACCAAATTCAATGAGGCAACTTATCACTGTTATTTTCTTTAACATATTTTATTTTATAAAAAATAAATTTCATTCGATTGCTCCATCAGTGAAGGTCGTTTCTTATATGGATCTTGTACTATAATTAGGTACTCGAAATATATAGGTAACGAAGATTGGTATATTAAGATTATTTAGAGTTTTGAGAGGTATTTTCCCAGCAAAGCAACAATTTTAAAAAATAAAACTTCAATACCTATGGAAAAAAAGGATTACTGATACTACGCGGTTACAGAAACTTCAACAGACAGGCGGATAGCCCAACCGCTCTCGCATTCTTAATATTTGCGAATCAAAAAGATGCAATAAATATGGCTACCACCCTTAAGATCTACTCAAAAGCTAAAACCAACAACAAGATCATATACAACGAATACAAAAGCATTATCGATTTTCATCAGAACTGCGAACTGATTTTCACAGACGCTTCGAAGACAACAACAGGGGTCGGATACGCCGTGATTTTCAGCAATCAACAAATATCTTCCTCATTCCCACAACATTGCAGCATCTATACTGGAGAACTGTCAGCCATCAAATAAACACTTAATGTTACACAGACAACGCCAGGCTCCAACTACTTATTGGTAACTGATTTGATGAGTGCACTGGGAGCCATGAAACGGTTGTATCCTCGCAACCACATTCTCAGATGAATCAAAGAAACTCTGCATCACTGCATCAGTTAGACGTTAACGGCAAAAATATAAAATTCCTGTGAGTACCATCACATACCGGAATCCCGAGCAATGAAAAAGCAGACAGAGCAGCATCAAGAGCAGCGGCCGAACCAAACAGATCAGTAGTCTGTACAACCTATGGAGATGATAAGCGAATAATAAAAGACCACCTCACTAGTAACTAGCAAGGAGAATGGAACAACACTAGCAAATTACATGAAATCGTCCCCGATATTACAACAAAGTTGAGCCTACCTTCGTATCGAAGAGAGCAGATAATTATGTTACGTCTGCGGATAGGCCACACTCTGGCGACACATAAGCACATCTTCGAGAATAGAGAAGCTCCAATATGCCCAGCATGTAATGAACAGTAGCACATCTTTATGGAATGTACCTTCTACCTAGATGCGAGATGATCCAACAACCTATCTAGCGACATGAAAGAAGCACTCCTACCCCAAACTGATGAAATGTTGAAATTTATTAAAGACAATAATTTATATTTTCAATTGTAATCAACATCCAATACATAGCTGGTTTATATTGTGTCGTCTATACCGCTAATAACCCTACGTGGTTTTTGCGGTTCATATGTTAAATCAAAAAAAATATGGCTCAATAAATGATTAAACCGTTTTCCTTATAGTTAGTATATGTCTGTCTGTCCATTCTACTACTACCTACATTTTATATCATATAGAAAATAATATTACATAGTGTAACCACAGAATGTACATTGTGGATAGAAAAAGAGCAGTTAAATGTTGCATTGTGTTCGGGGTCCTCTGTTGGCTTTCTATGTAGACGATTTGGCTTCAAGTCAAGCTACACCCGAATTTCATGAAAGTTCTATATGAACACAACGGATTTCACCCTTTCTCAACTAAAACAAAAGCAGTTGATCATACAGTTAAAGACCATATCGATTTTAATGAATAAATCTGGCCTGGTCAACACTGACTTTCAACAAACTTTCTTTGGAATATCAGTATCGAGATATACATAAATTGTATCAGATTCAAATGATTCATACCTATAGTTCCAGTTGATATCACCTATCGCTAGCGAATATGTAATATCCTTGCTTCCAGCAATATATTCAAGTGAAATTATGAATGGATCTGCAGCAGTGCTGTAACATAATAACATAAATTATATACCCGTCAAAGGAACTTAAAGCCCCCTTCTGGCTACATTGTTACTTGATTAATAGCTATCTTAACAGGATTTGTTGTTTGGCTCCGATGACCCAAATTGAGTTTTGTTGTTTTTATGGGAAGCGAGATTGCAATTTTTATAAAACAATGGTCTCAATCGGGATTTCATTGAACACCTGCTATAGACATGCTTGAGTATAGCAGGTCTACACGTCCTTAGCCTAGACTCGTCAATATATCCTAGCGGTCTGGCTGTAGAGAGCAATTGTGTGGTATATAGGCAACACAGTTAAGGGTGTGATAGTAACACTAACACTCATCCAAGCATCGCACACGAAGTCAAGATCCTTGGGCCGCCTTCAATCGGTGACATATACCGCTTACGACATCTGTTAATAAGGATGAACTGATTTACAGCGACATCCTTTGTTCTTCATGAACACCTTTTATGGTGTACCGTTATCTCAACATAATCCATTTCAGAAGCTGACAGTTGCAAGCTTCAAGGCAGTCCAAGTGTTGGGACCTTGAGTTTATAAGATGCCAATGGAACGTGTTACCGTGCTCGACGTTTGTGAATAAGTGCTCAAGCTCTTATATTATACGTCAAGGTATAGAGCACCATATTTAGGGTTATACAATATACGAAAGGTTCTTTTTCTTGCGCGAAGCTGAAAATAAATCGGTATAATCCCTTCTCAAAGTATTAAAAAGTTTAAACTTATTAGAACTTTCTCAGTTTCCAAACACCAACGCTAAACGAAAGGCCAGGTTATCGTGCTATTTCAATTTAAAACCGTATAGAAACTTTGTTAGTTTCCAGGACTTAGTGCAAAAGATTTGTTCAGTAGACGAATAGGCGTTCATGGGAGAATACCGTTTCATCTGTACATGTATTTTGTCACTTCGGTAGATACAATCCAAATGGATGTAAGATAAAAAATATATAGTTATATCCCTTTGCATAAAGTGCAGCCGATAGTGTATCCATGTTGAAAAATCGATTTTCTAAGAAGTTGATGTTCCAGAAACATTTTTAAGTTAAAACTTTGTATGGAAACGAGGATAGCGTTTGCAAGTTTTTAAATGACTCTAAGCCTACAACCTAAAATGATTAGACTAGACACATTGTTTAACAATACGAATTAAATGTGTAGGCATACAATGAGACCAAAAAACTATTATTCAACCACAAAAATAGGAGAGTGAATCAAAGAATCTTAAATAGAATAGGTCGTGTGAGAGTTTCTTCTAAAAAGACTCTAGATATAAGAACAACACGGAATCACCGAGCCCTCTATCATTCTTTTCCACAGATTTTTCCCTATGGTAAGATATTTTTATTAAGCATTTATCCAATATAACAATCTATTTAAGTTTTAGTGCTCGGAGTTGTGGCGAAGGGCATTTGTATAGTGAAATTATAAACTTAGTGATAGCATTGTACACTAATGAATTTTAGTCCTATACTACAATCCATTGAAAAATTATTTGAATAGCCTGAAGCTTTTGTCGGGCTTGACGGGCATATCCGAGGTGCGTAGTTTGAAGAGGAAGTCCAGAAATCTTGAATGGAATGGGATGTCAACACCCTCCTCCATAACTCGGATATTCATATGATGAGACACTTTTTCAAAATTGTTGCCAACTTTCCCTAGGCCTGTGGGAATAAAAAAAATACAGTTCTAATGCACCAACATGTCCTGCGGGATATCTTCCGCTCCAGAAAACTGTATTCTCCTAAACAGCTACTACTGCTCTACTAGAGTCAAATCAGAGCAGCATTTGAATACTGCTCACGTGTGTGGGGATGCTTTTCGTAGCACTCCCTTAAGTTTCTGGCTTACTCCAGAAAATAGCATCTATTGAACGCGCCTGACCTTACAAACGCCCTCCTAGATAATGGAAGGAAAATGACTAATTTGTTCATATGCAATAGATTCCACCAAGGTGAACCAACATCAAAGACATCAGTACAACAAACACTAGAAGGGCCCAACATTTAAATAGCCTTAGCTTTGTTGAATCGGGTGCAGGGGAATTTCATCCACGATGGTAACAATTTACAAAGTTTTAAGGTCAATTCAATTGATGACATGTATACACTCGCAGCGCTTCTGGAGTGCGATAGGTTGTTTGCCTTTGCGAGGAGTTATCTATAAGAAATCCATATACAAGTAAATTGTAAATTAGTGAAAAAGTTCCCTTCATTCCAAGTAAAATTTTGTTCTCGTTTAATATGCAGGAAATATTTGACGATTTGATGATATTGAATCACATTTGGTAAATCGACAAGATTGTCAAACTATGAACAATAGCTATCCATTTTACATGCAAACTAGCTAACTCAGACATATTATGAGTATATAAATGAGTATGTGCTATCTAGTCGAGCTACCGTGTACAACCAACATTCTATTACTGATGTACGGAATCTGTTTGAAGTTTTGTTACTCCATAGTTTATGTTGAAATAGACTGTTTCTTTTTTATCTTCAACCCTTGTGCAATGGCAGCAACCAAAACGACGATTTTGATGATTTTAATAAATGTATAATAACTGAAAAACAGAACGAGTCAATGGACTCTATCGGGATACTGCAAGGTAGGAATGACGACTGTAAACACTGTTTATATGTGATAGAGAAAGAAAGCTGTGAAATCGCATTATATTGTGATTTATCGTAAAATCTCCAAGCATAATACGAGTATACTTACTATTGTGGAATCATTGATTCATTCCGAATACAGCTTGGAATGTTGGATTTGGTTGTTTACCATGACAACCGCCATATATTTAGCAACTGGAGCAAAAAGCTTACCTTATTGAAAACCGCACGCGATATGCTACTGCCTGAGCATCAAAATATGCATTTATATTTCCGCTGCTTTATACTTGCTTTACGTTCCATAAATTCGATATCAGAAGAAGAAAGTCAATTTAAAAAATTGTTTAGCTGAGAGACTCCAGTCACGAAAGACTTCGATTTGGATCGCATTTGGAGCCAGAGTAATGTGAAGCCAAGTAGATTAACTCAGTACTCCGCACACTGTAGGATTCCGTTATTTGTTCGAAAATTCGCAATGTTATAGGAACGATCTGTTCGAAAATAATTCAAAAATGATGTTTGGTAAATTCCAAAAGCCATGATTCTATATTTTTTCCACGCCCTGACATGCAGGAACTTATATAATATTGGAAACAGCGCTTGACATCTAAAAAATGTTTTTTGACTTCTCTGACTAAAATCTACACATCTTTATTTTTTTTAATAGTTTCACCACCTCTATACTTATTTTAATTATAGCAGCATTACCTACTACAACCTCACATCATATCACTTCCCAAATTTCATGAAAATTGCTGTAACGGTTACTGAGATTACACGCTGGTAAAAAGAGCCAACAGATAGACAGACGTATAGATCCACAGACCGACAGACAGACCGACAGTAATAATGACACAGATTTCAGTCATGCGCACGTCATACATCCAAAAAACAAATTCAAAAATTATTGTGGTCACAATACGTCCTTTGCTTATACGTGGAAGATAAACTACTAACACTTCGAGAGGATCCTCAATCTCCATGAAATTGATCAAGACGATATTAAATTGGAGAGGAAAAGTTATAGACATGCACCCTAATTTCGCAGCTTTCCTAGAGGGCCTGAATTTGTTGTATTGTAAACAAAATGCATAATTTCATAACGGCTTACAAAAAATGGCCTCATTTCCTTTCATCGCTTCAACATGCTGCCTCCACTAGATTAATTTTGAAAAACTTCATCGTCTTTACTTCAGTAATAATTTAATTTACAAAACTTTATTAAAACCTATGCAATGTTTTTCAAATTATAGTGAGGCTGAATTCTAGGACAGACCGATGGATAAATTGAAGCAAATAATTAACAGGCAATTTGTGGTGCGCACATCCAATATGTGTATAATGTCTATTCGCCGGTTATAAGTATTGCATGCTCACACCTGCCTGTTGGCGCTTTTGTACGTAATAACTTATAATATATTAATTTTCGTCCCCGAAATAACTACGGATAGAGAGATGAAAGGGGAACTGGTATGGCAGAGCTTGGTTCACAGAAGTTGGGAGAGAAATTCTAAACTACAGAAATGGCCGAAATATCAGCAAACTCGCTTTAATAGCCGCTGCACAATATATCATTGGAATTAAAGGTCGTAGAGACTGTGAAAGCATCAACCAGGGACGTTATAAAATGAACTGGAACTGAAAAACTATACTTTATGAAAACAAATACAGCTGAACGATTGTATCATTGACCCTAAAATCATATTTTTCATTGTTAATCTCGCACAACTTACCTACATTGAACTTAAAACTCTGTAAACTGTAAGTATCGGGGAATAAACTCCCTGACTGCACTTCTTTCTATTGGGGTTATGAACTGCGAGAGCTCGTTTGATCCATTAGACGAATTGTTCTTTCCTAAATTGAGTCCAGATGCCTCAAGGAGTGATCGGAGCGCATCACCATACATGCGAACCAACGATAATCGAATTTGATCATTGTAAAGTAGTAGTAGCAGCTGTTAAATGATGATTTCAATTTTTTATAGCGGAGGAGTACCCCTACTTCTGGGATGCCAAACTAGACCTTGTATATTATTGTGTTCGCTGCACCGTATTGAAGTAACAATAGTCATATTGAAATGCACCCACACACCACCGGTATTGAATTACCGGAACATGTGAAATGAATTGCAATTAGAGATTCCCATGTTGGAACAAAAGCCCGTTTTCCTGTTTATGATGAAATGGACGTCAACCAGTCCGAAATGTATTGTTCCCTCCGCCGAATGCACGGTACATAGAACACACAACTCATAAAAGATTATCCTAAATTCCTACACCAGGCCCCTTTCAGGCCGTTTTACTTCTTACGATCCAGCAGGATACCGAGGGTAGCTGCGAATATATCAAATGATGGAACTTTTTGGGTCTTGTAACTTCTGGAACTTATCTGGTGGTCCCCTTCATGAATCATGCTACTCATTCTGGCAACCTCAACTCACACAATATCAGAACCCTTAAAACCGATGACTACCTGAAAGGGATTGCTATTATCTATAAGGCTGTAGCATACAATATAGTGAAATTAGAGTGATAGTATTGTACTAACAGTAATAGCCACTTTTTGATTCCATAGCATATCTTAGCAACATACAATAATAATACTGCAGCGACAACTTATGCCTTTGATGAACACTACGATTACACCACTATTAATCTCTCAGGTCAGAAAATGACAAATGATGGTACGTGCATACCCTCCACTAAACATGCGGTTTGCTACAGGCGTGGAAGTATTTGCTATCTACTGCAGTGACGAGCATCTAGGCTAAGACTAGAACATGCATGTTGGTTGTTGGTATAGTAGGGAGTATTCACTCAATATTCTATGTTAGTGGTTAACATACATCGTAGGCTAGATGTTTGACATTTGAATGACAGAATATAAATAACTTTATGACACATTAATTATGACCTGGATTGAAATAAAAAACATTCTCTTTTCGTTCTTTCGGAGGCTTCTAATCATGACGGTTACCTATTTGCAAGGTATAAATTAATATGAAGCGCAATAAGAGAGTTAAAGTTACTGTATTGAGAAGAAAATCAAATATGTTGACAGCGAAAGAAGTTTAATTGGTAGAGATCGTGAAGACAATAATAATAATAATAATAATAATAATAATAATAATAATAATAATAATAATAATAATAATAATAATAATAATAATAATAATAATAATAATAATAATAATAATAATAATAATAATAATAATAATAATAATAATAATAATAATAATAATAATAATAATAATAATAATAATAATAATAATAATAATAATAATAATAATAATAATAATAATAATAATAATAATAATAATAATAATAATAATAATAATAATAATAATAATAATAATAATAATAATAATAATAATAATAATAATAATAATAATAATAATAATAATAATAATAATACTACTAATAATAATAATAATAATAGTAATAACAATAATAAAAATAATTGACATCCAAATACATACCGACAAACAATTCCAGCAGAGAAGTTTCATGAGCTCGAGTTAAAACAGGTTTTCGTACTGGTCGTTTTAGTCTTAAATCAACCTTCCGTAATCTGTTTCTAACTGTCTGGTCAGAAATCATTACTTGATGAGCCGCCCTAAGAGCGTATTGGAGGTCTTTGGCTGTAGATGTTCGTTTACGCAAAGAAGAAGCTACTAAATACCAGTCATGACGTCGTGTGGTTTTCCGCTTCCGACCTTGTCAAGCCATTCTTTTATATTCTCCAGTCACCCTATAGCGATCATACACACGCTTGATTACTGAAGGGCTGCGTTTGAAATTTCTTGCGACTTGTCGGATTTTAACACCATTCTCAATTAAAGCTACACTACGAGCTACGTCTATCTCACTAAGATCCCTAATTTTAACACACAATGAATTCAACAATATAAAACTGTCATGCCGTTGCCTAGTGGAGATGTCAGGGCCTACTTCAATATAAAATCTAAATGTGGATATTATCTTGATCACTTTATTTCTTGTACTGTGTCTGAAATCATAAACGTATCTTAAATAGCGAGCACAAATATGGATTATTTCTGTGAAGGTAGTAGAATAAAATGTGTAGCTATTATGAAAATATCATTTTCACCTCCATAAAACACCAAGTTAACATTTTACAGATATTTTGTACAGTGTTCCGTTATTTTTTTTAACAGTGTATTTACACAAAAAATGTGTCAAATTCCCTAATACCATATATAAATATAGTGAACTGTTGTTACATACTGGCTAGGATTTTAAAGCTCTTTTAAATCCCGACTTTTTGAATCCTTGTTCGAATTTGTCTCAACATTTTTAACCATAACTGCAGGAGTAACACTGTCAGAAACACTAAGGGAAGATAATTTGCTGTCAGATGAACCTCCTTGAACACAATCCTTACAAATCCGTATTCTCGTAGTTCTTATCCTCATTTAGATTGGTGCAGTTTTGATGGAACCAAGCTGAGGAATTCAGCCATTGCAATGCGCCTTACGTTTTAGTAATGGTGATTTGGCGACCTCCACACTTAGCGTGATCTTCCTCTTATTTACTTGCCCTCGTATACAGCATCGAATAATATGGCACAAACTAGTAGTTGTTTTTGTTTTGTACGAGTATCTCCGCAAACCAACAAAAAAATCAACTTTTATAATATTAATAATTGACCATTAATTTCCTTCTCACGTGAATTATTCCGGAAACTTTTTACGACTGAAAACACGATTTTACGAGAGCACAGACTTGTGTACAGCGCACAGACTAGGGGCCATTTTCAAATTGTTATCGTGGTGTATAATATTAATGTAAATCAAAATGCAGTAAGCGATGTAAAAGAATGATAAAATTTGAAAAGTAGAAATAAATATGGCCACTGATCAGGGCAGACATGAAAACTAGCACAAAACTCGAGGTCGCAACACTGTGTGATATCCAAATGCCAAAATGGATTGACAGACTCTAAGCCAAATTGACGCTAGGCCAGGAAGAAGCAAACTTGAAGAGGTAAGAGCTAGACAGGAAAAGTAGAAGAAAGTTGCATTTCAGACTACAAAAAACAAAGATAAGCAGATCAGTTCAATAGTATAATACGTGGAGGAAAGGGCACATGAAAGAAACAGTCGTCGAACAACTTTTGAAGTAAAGCAGGCATGATTTCAAAACATAACCCTCAAACTGTTAAATTATCGTCAGACGTACATCATATCC
Source organism: Bruchidius siliquastri (assembly GCA_949316355.1). NCBI lineage: Eukaryota > Metazoa > Arthropoda > Insecta > Coleoptera > Chrysomelidae > Bruchidius > Bruchidius siliquastri. Next base: position 23,206,991 of record OX438533.1, read on the forward strand.
AGTTCAAAAAAGATCGCAAAAAAGCGAGCGACGTGTGTATGAATTTTGATGATTAGCATCTGCTGCGGGTATCCCAGAAATCCTCTTTCAGGCAAACTTGAGTCGGAATGGAACGGAACGGAAGAGTTTCTCGGCGGTCCCACCACCACCCCTATTCCAGGCTGCCACACCTTAGTGACTCCGGTGACGCAGGCTGATCTAAGCTACTGCGCCTTCACTATTACCGTTCGCGGCGCCGCACACTCACCCTCCCTCGCACCCAATTTTGCCCCGTTTGCCCTAAAGTTTTGTTTGTGGGTGACTCGCGAAAGCGGACGCGCGTGGTGATCGTGCTGTCGTTACCTGCCTTCTTCAGTTAGGTTTTACGAGTAGCCATCTTGTTGGGGTTCCATCGCTGGGGCCTGAAGCCCTCATTAGGGTGTCCTTCAACAGCTAGGGATTCTTGGGTTCCTCGCTGAGTGTCGTCTGTATGTACGTCTGTCTAATGTCTCGTGTCGGGTATTAGGCTGTTCTTCTTTCTGGTACTGGGACAGTCTCCAGCCACGCTACTCTCTGCTGTTTGACCACCCAACATCTGTCCCCTGATTTAGGCTTTTTCTTTTAGCTCGGCCTATTCTTCGTGGTCCCGTCTTTTTCAGTTGGGCTGTTTTTATGTTGGTTTGTCATCGTACGTTTGTCATCTTTTCCGCTTTCTGAAGCGCACCGGAGCGCGCCCCAGAGAGCACGAATCAGGAAGGGGGGAAAAAAGGGAGGAAAGCGAAGTAACCGTCCTCACCTGTTTCCAGGTGAGTGGTTTCGCTCTTTGTGGCTACACTCGTTAGATCCGGTGGATGTCTTTGTAGATTTGGCTCTTGGGCCTTTGTTCAGCAAGTCTGGGGTTGTAATCCAGAGCTTCCCGGATCAATCTGTTAGTGTGCCTCTCGTTCTTCTCGAAGAATTTTGTCGCTCTTTGTCTCATCATACCTAGGACTGGCGGCTGCCCGAGGTCTTCGTAGATGGCCGTGTTAGGTACGTACCATGGTGCTTGACGGCTTCTCTCAGCGCTAGGTTATGTTGCGCTTGTAGCTTGATCTTGAGTGAATTTGCCGAATATCTCCAGTCCGCTGAGGCATAGAGGATAATTGGCAAAAGTGCCAGATCGATGATCTTGATCTTGTTGTTCAAGGAGAGTTTGCTGCGTCTTCCTATGAGTGGCCTTAATCGGGATCTGGCCATCTTCACTTTATCTACTTGGGTTTGTATGTGGTCCTTCCACGTGAGGGATATGTCAGTCTTCACACCCGAGTAGGTCGCAGAGTCTTTCCATGCTACCTGCACTTCTTGTTCCATCCCTAGGCCTCTAACCATTCTGGTGGTCTTCATGGTTATGTTGTCCTCAGGAGTGACTCTCGTTCTTCTTGTCAGGGTTCAGCTGCATTTTCCATTTGCAACACCACTCTTCCGAGTTTTCCGTCGCCTCTTGTAGATAACGTGTGACGAGTGGCCTCTTAGACTCCGCAATGTATGCGGTATCATCCGCATAGATGAAGAGTCTAGTTTGGAGTGTCTTGGGTATGTCAGAGTTGTAGATTGCATATAGCAATGGCGACAGGACTGCGCCCTGCGGCACCCCTGTCTCTACTTCTCTGTACCCAGACCTTACTGCGTCGATCTTGATGCAAAATCTTCGGTGTTGCAAGTAGGTTTGAACCAAGCGTATTAGTCCAGCTGATTACCCCTCATCTTGCATCTTGTAGATGAGCCCGTCGTGCCATACGGTGTCGAAGGCCTTCGTGGCATCCACGAACATTGCTCCCGTAGCTGTCTCGCTCTGAAAGCTATGTTTGCATGTTCTATCAGTCTCGTGATGATGTTCTGTTGAATGCCCTCTTCGGAATCCGAACTGTTCGTCCGGCAGTGCATCGAGCTCTTCTGTTTCCTCTCGGAGTCTTCTTTCGATTACCCTTTTCGCTACCTTGCTGGTCAGGAGGTTGGTAGGGCGATAGTCTTTGGGGTATTTGGCGTCCTTCTTCGGCTTGGGCATTATTATTTCAGTCGTCTTCGACCTTTGGGGGAAGTGTCGCAATCTTTTACAATCACCGACAGTGAGTGCTACGACTGCCTTTCTAGGCAATATTTTTAGCACTCAGTTCCGTATCCCGTCACATCCGGTCGCCTTCTTAGGTTTTATTGACCTTATTATGTCCCTTATCTCCTCGGGGGAGGTGGGGACGATGTTCTGACTTTCGTCTGCGTTTTCAGTTGAGGTCTCCCTTCTTCTGGCTCTTCTCTCGACCTCTTCGACGAAGTCCTGGTCTTCATCGAGGCGAGAGTATTCTCTACACTGCTGCTCGATGAAGTCTGCGAAAGCTGCAGCTTTCTCTAGTGTAGAATAGACCACTCCGTTTCCGCTCATCAAAGGCGGCACGGTTTTTCTCTTCTTCCAAAGGATCTTCTGGAGGTTCCACATTCCCGGATCGTTGGGGGAAAGTTCCTCCAGTTTCCTGTCACAGGTACGTTGATGGTGTAGCTAGAGGTGATGTTTTACCTCATGGTTCAATGTCCTCAACACTCTCCTGTCAATCAGGCTCCTCGTCGCCTGAGCTGCTCTTCTTGCTCTGTTCCTGTCGGAGATCAATTGATTTATCTCTGAAGGCAGATCCCTAAATCTATTCGGTTGGGAGAGGTCTTCCACAAACAAACTTGAGTCAGTAAAGTAGGATTGTAGTACATTAAAATTAATTTTTGATAATGCTTTGAAATGTCATGCATTTATCGTTTTTAGTATCTAAAGTATCTGAATTTATTTCATATGAAGATTCCTAACTCGCGTCATACTTTCTCAAAAATATTGATGGTTTGGCTTGCTAGCACAGTTCATAGATCTATCAATATTACCGTTATTATTATCAGCACTTGCATGTTACATAGTTGAGTTCCATAAAAAATACATAAAATATTATTGTGCATGTTTCCAATCACTGTAACCAAGTATAGTCAAAAAAACTTTTTTATATATCACGACTTTTCAAAACACTCTGAGCCCAATTTTGCATTACTCTCAAAGTTCTGATCATTTTTAAACGCAATCAACAGGTTTTAAAAGATTAAAAAATAAAGTAATCTGCCTCCGTTATTACGTTGAAAAAACTTTGTAAATCCACTTGAGCATCCCTGACGCTAATCCTTATTGCGTACGTCACTGAATCTGTGTCTTAGTTTTGAGATTAATTAACTGGATACATTATATAACATTATAACCCCTCAAGTGTCAGCAATTATATATGTGAGCTGAGAGCATTTCTGTGGGACACAGCGTCCGTTTCCTTCAGTTTAGTCATTATAAGGGTTAATGCTAAAAGCTCTTACACACTTTGTCATATAAAGTAGAATCAAGATATAAAGCTTGTATAGCTTAACACAGTATTAGCTTGAATTCGTAATTATAAAAATTTGGAATTGGGGATCGAATCTCCAACCTCTCTGATTCTAGCCTGGCAAATACGCTATGAAAAATACTATCCAACCATTTCACACACCCAGCCCATAGGCAACAACTCTCTCAAGCCCTATCAAAAACTTTCGATGGATCGAGTGCTCCACATACGAGTATGGGTGACGTTGATCAGGAGATCTCCGTTGGATATATTCTTGCGAAAGCCATAATGGTGAATACTGATTATATTGTTTTTGTACAGATGCACGTTAATGACATTCTCTATAAACTTGGATATGATGCAGAGCAGTCACAGATCTACAGTCGCTGGTAGAAGAGTTTATATTTCGGTTTAGACATCCAACTCTGGCATGCTTGGCAAGTGAGTCCACACTAATGCATGCCAGTGAGTGGAGTACCTCTTTGGAAGTTTATTCTAGAATTGACGCCAAAGTATCTGCTTTTTCTTTCGGTGTGGGGCTATGGACCAGTTCGCTTCCATCAGTAGTCAATAGTATGGACGGTAACGGTCTTGGTTACACACCAAAGGGATCTGAATGAGTCAGGACATGAGAGAAGTTTGTTCTTAATTTTCTGGTTGTACTTCTTTTTGCTGCTATAGTTGATCCAGTGGCCTCAAAAATATCCTTTAGGATTAGGGTCTTCACGTCATAAATACTGTATTTCTCAAACCAATTAAATTATATATATATAGAGTATGTTAACATAAAAAGATATGCTCATAAATATATATAACTTATGTTAGTGTATCGACAAAAAATGAGCTCAGAAGATTAGTCTTTTAATTTACTACTGATGATGAGTCTTATGACTTCAAATACCTCTGGATTAGATTAGATGAATTTATACATTAATGATATAGATGAAGGAAGGAAAGTAGCAACAAGAAGCAATTGAGTTGACCGGAATAAGTGTTGATCACAAACATTAATTGATATACAATCCGGCACAAATGAAAAACTGAATTCCATACCAGAAACTAGAAAGAATGTATCGGAGAAAAGATACAAAATATCAAGTTAACCGTGACCACTTTTGGATATTTATGATATTATGTAGAATGTAGATGCTTTTACTTGGTGAATCTCTTCCATCATGTAGATAAAAAGTTGTGTAATTACACAATTATATTTATGATATATCCATATAAAATATCGCCATTTCATTGCTCATGGTTCTAAACGTCAATTTGTATGTTAAATTCAAGGTTCGTAGGTATGACGAGCTGTTTTACTTTAATTTTTACTGGTTCTGTTCAACATTTTATGTATTTTTATTCAAATACGTTTTACGTTTTTTAAATCAACCTACTGTAATATTGTCGCGATTTTGAATATATTTTTATTTTTATGCACTACTTAAAATATGGATTTTATTTGAAAAAATCGAATTTCTATCTGCTCGCTCAGGTAACAAAGACTTTTAATTTTTCTTTTTGTATTACCTATTTAACTCGATTCACGCATATCCTTTAGTTCCTCAATCAAATATAGAGGGTGTAAACCTAATGATATCATTATTATCGATCCCATTGGTCTTATTATAGTATATCCACTTGCGTGACCTCTCGTTTCTTCCATGTCCATATCAATTAATTTACACAATTTCTGAAGCAAGAAACTTAGTTTGTAATGTTAAAAAGGTTATAGCTAACCTCTAGACATTATCCTGTTGTCATAAATACTTTAATGCTTTAAGATGGCTCCAAGTAGGCAATTTGTTCACTGCAAAATTTATTTACTCCGCATTTGGACGGTACCCAAGAATCGTTGGAAAAGCACCGCAATTTTAAAAAGGCTAACGATTCGGACCTACAGTAAATCATGAAGCGTTGCTGGTATTTTACCCCAGCTGTAGCTCGGCCTACCCTGTTGCTATAACATTACCATTTCAAGCCGTAAATTTATCTTGCACAAAAGCCGATTACTGTGTATTGTGAAATATTCGTTGGAAGACAAACGCTGATACAATTCCCAGTTCTGAGCTTCTCAAGATTTATTACCTATATTGCATTCTTCTTGGTATGGCTCTAAATGGATTTCCACTTAAGGTAAAGTAGCAACTGTTAAAAACTGCAGGGAATTATATGCCATATTACTTCTTCTGTGAGAGATCGTTTCTTGGTGGATTTGGACATGTTTGCAACTTCCTCATTCCCAGATCTTCTTGAAGTGAGTACTAAGACAAATTTTTGTACCGGTTAAAAATATACTAGAATACGTACAAATTGTTTGATTAAGAGACCTGAAAAGGTAGTATTATTAATCCATTTCTCACTTTGAATTTTGTAATAAATTTGGTACAATCAAAATGAGATTCACATTCCCTCATTGTTTTTTGCCTTAGAGATGATTCATCTTCTTTCACAGTTTCTCTCATCCCATACAGAGAATTGATATTCACCACCTTATATATACTTAATTCTATAATTTTTATGTGAGTAATACAATAATTAATTATTTTTATTCAGTACGCTGTCAGACTATGATTCTAAAGGTAAAATTTGTTCACATTACCCATTAAGCCCTGTCAAATTTCATGGATTTTTTTTACATCGTCTTGCTCCTCCTTCCAGTGTTACCAGAAATAAAAAATTATTTGTGTAGAGTGGTCAAAATCGGGCATGGTAAGACGTTATTGCAAAGTAAATTGTTTGCGACACGATATGTTTTTACAGTATAAATGATACCTCTTGTAGTGTAATTGAAAATCTGTATTCGCTATATAAATTTATTAACTAATATATAAATTCTAATTGAAAAATTTATAGAAATTCTACGGAAAATACTTGGTCTAGTGCAGAGTTTCTAAGCATTGCCTACATGCAACAAGCTTTCCACGAGGAGGCGCGTTATATCGCCCTTTGACTTACACCTCTTTTCTCAATACATCAATGGCGCTCAAATTATCATATGAAGGATAATCTTTGATCCTTAGATAGTATAGTAAGCGACACAAATCAAAGTAGCATATGCCAAGATTGTGAAAAGGACACTAATTTATTCTGTGTTTGACAATGTGACTTATTGCCTTTGACCTGCGCATTGTCTAAAATCAAATATGTTTGAGAAAACTCCACATTATTCCATAATAGACAACGCTCTTGATTTCTTTATAAAACACTGTTATGCTGAAAATAGTTGATCAATAAATCTCACTGAGAATTCTATCACAAATATTTTTTTCCTGTATTTTGAATTATGACAACGGTTGCAGAGTCAGCCAGAACTTTGGTAATTGTTTTCTTATAACTTATGTGCTTTTCAATTATTATCCAGATAAAATGCAATATACCAAGTATACTGCATTTCATTATGATGTACATTTAATCTAATATAGTCTGTTAAGATCACCAAAGGTCGGGTCTCGTTCCATCCTATATAGAAAAAAGCTGGTAATTAAATAACTACACTTCAAAGTTTTTCTCGAAGTAACATAATTGGCTCATTGTTCTTCAACGTCACGTCCTTAGAAGAGGATTATCCAATCCTCCCACACTTCAACTCTCGCCTCCTTTGCTTACCCAACATTTGAATGCTGTCAGACATGCTTTTGCGGCTCCACCAGCCCATTGAAGGCATGCCTGACAATTTCCTCTTACGTAAGCATAGACGGCGGAGTCTTAGCTTATAAAAAAGGGTATACTTCTTAATTCTATACATAAATTCAATATCGCATTACATGATTATCATTCGTATACGACGGATCGTCAAGGTAGGGCGATTTTGCGCCCTCTGTATGTCTGCCTGTCCGCCTGAGGGTGTGCAGATATTTTGCCTCTCTATAAAACGCAAAGTACGTTTGGAGTTTCAATAAAATTCGGTTACTATGTTACTACTATAGAAAGGATGAAAAATATTTGTAATTTTTGAAAATGAGGTGGCAAAACTGCGTATAGTTGACCGAACGGAGCATGGTCGACGTTCAGCAACGTTTTGGTGATCATGGTCATTAAACAATTGGAGAGCATTCGCAGGACAAATATAAGTTTAAGCATATTTTCCAATGCTTACATTTACATAAACATTGACTTTGTAAGTTGGCAAAGCACAGCGCCACCGTGCGCGGCGCTGGGAGATGAGTGTTGATATATTAATCACATCATCATAAATCCGCTATACTCGGTAATTAAAATCATAAGAAAATTTCCAGAGAATACATGTCAAAAAATTCACTCAATTTTCAATCTTGGGATCGTCACCTGGGTTGAGACCTTGTTTTCAAAGATAAACAAAATAGATACATTCCTTGATGCAGAAAAATCAATATCCCTTTTGAAAATGGTCTTGCTACATCACTGAGCAGGTTCTAGAGTCAATATTATTTAGCTGCCGCAACAATTACGAGTATACCTTTGAGCTAGCCAGACCCAAGGATGACTATAAGGTCAGACTAAATCCATCTTACTAATTATCTGTTCTACAGATCAATTCAAATCATTCAGAGAGCTGATGTCTTCAGGATGAAGAGGTCTAGAATCAATAATTCATTATTCTTATCAGATTCAATATTTCTTTACAACTAGAGAGATTGCTGAAAATGAATTTGATAATATTGAGGATCAAAAGCATATATAATATCAGATAATTTTTTTTTGTTCGCACGTATGGGAATGCGCTCCCTAAAGCTTCATATTAATGATGACACTGAGAGAATTGTGGAATGGGAATATACAAATGGATTTCAATTTAACGCGCCGAGGGCTGAAACAATAACCCTGACAAAGTATTCGCATGCTAGTTTGCCAACCGTGGAGATGGAGGGACAATCCATCCATCCAGCTTCTGGGAATTGACATCAACAATTACATGTCATGGTACGATCATATTTGCTAGCCTCGCTAGGTCGGCGTCCCAGAAGCTGGGATTTTTCTTCCGCTTCAGGAAATTATATTCTCCGGAACAGCTATTGACCCAGAGCAGACAATCGCTGGAGTACTGTTCGCATGTGTAGGGATGCACTTCAAAGCACTCCTTGAAGCTTCTGGACACAATCCAGAAAGAAGCTATATGTCTAGTAGATGCATCTGACTTCATAAAGGACATTCTAGAACATCGTATAAGGGTGGCTGATATGTCTCTATGCTTTAGCTATTATCATGGCAGATGTTTGATCGACCTATCTCGCATAATAACACCAAGAGTTGGCAGTACAGCAAACACTATAGGAGCTCAATGGGCGCATCTTCACCAGGTCGAAGTTATAACGCCTGGAACGAACCTCTACCCAAAGACCCTTTGGAGAACTTCGGCGTTGTGGAGTCAGCTGCCGGGTTCCAGGATGGCTACAATCTACAGCGTTTTAAGGTCATAATACCTGGATTAATACAAATATATTTTTAAATTGCACACTTCCAAACGTTTTTTCATCATCGCAAAAGGATGACTCCAAATTCAAACGAGAATAGAATTATGGTTTTTAGGTTTTTGTTAATAATTATCTTGCCGTCATTGTACCGATTTCGTTGAATGGAGCAGCATTATATAGCCATCCCCAAATTTTTGGGAATAATAGTAGATGAGAAACTCAACTGGGAAGACCAGGTGGATTATGTGATGAAAAAATCAATCAGCTTATTTTGCCTTACGTAATTAAAAAACTTGTTTGTTTGTAAAAAATAATTACGATACATTTTGGCACATTAGGGACCAGCAAAAATATAACCTGCAAAACAATAATAATACATCTATTGTTAGCTATAACCTCACCACATACCACAGGAGTCCGGAGTATCTGTGTGCTGAAATTTATATTTGTTTTCCGAATGAAATAGAAAGTATTGTCTGTACGAACTCTTTTAAAAGGAAAGTTACAGATTTCTAGGAAGAAAATCATATATGCATAGGTATATGCTAAAATTAATATGTATTTTATATCTGATGGTACTGCGGATCAATAGGAAAGTTGAAATGATTACGTATTCTGACTGTTTGGTTTTTGGAGGTCAGAATAAAAAGCTCAGAAGTGATTCAGTCTCTTTTGGATGCTTTCGATTAATTTCGCTCCACTAATTTATTCACACGTAATATCCATCGAAATTGTTGGAATAAAAATAAAAGGTCTTGAAAGCAAACTTCTGTATTTTGAAGTAAATGAATGATATTATAAATTAGATTAATATATATTTTTTTTAATTCCAGAACTGGTACATTTATCTATAGCAGTTTCCTGACAAAAATCCAACCCTAACACCATCGGAGCTCTGGTCGATCTGGCCTGGACTGGCGAGGCTTGGACATGTGTTTTAGACCTACTGTACCCCAACTATCCTATAGGACGTAGTAGGTACAGCCAGCGACGTCTCCCAAATAATCCTGGTAATGGGCTAGTAAGCCCTTTTGCTCCAGAAAGTTGTATTATCCGAAACAGCTACTGCTACTCTACAATGCCTAGATCAGACCATCGCTTAAATAGTAAGGGCCGCCAGTACAGCAAATACTACAGGCACATCCTCACCAGGTCGAGCCTTGAACAAGCTGCTTCCAAAAGTCGTTTTTTTTGGAGAACCTCGACGTTTTGTAATGGGTTGCCAGGGGCATTGATCCTCAATGGTTACAATCAACAACGTTTCCAGGTCAATGTGAATAGACATTTATCCTCTCGCACTGGTTATGAAGCCTATTCTTCCTTTGCGTGTGGCTCAGAAATATCCGTCAATGGACGGGGATAAAGGACTTCCAAACGTTGCAGAATGCTGCAATTAATAGAAGCATATGATAGGAATAGAAAAGATGAACGCCTACGCAGGAATCTGCACGGCACTAAAAGAAGAATGTATGAAGAAATAATATTAAAAATAAAATTCCAGATCTGCATTTAATAGTTTTTTTCTTTTATGTGTATCCCTTTATCTGTTCTACCTAATGCTTGAGCTTATTTTGAAATCAAATAATTGATTTTTAAGTTATTTCAAGTCAAATTATTGGAAATATCTTTTTTCTATTTTGGATGTTAGATCGATTTGAGGGCAACCAAAATGCATTTTCTAAAGAAGAAAAAACCATCCAATTTTTATTCACCTTCAAACAGCAAATTTATATATATAAATTATATATATTTATTTAATGTTACACTTCCTTTTTATTTTGATCGAAATGAACCTCTTTATAAACGTAATGAACAATTGCGAAGTGAGTATAACTAGTTTGAAACATTGCCCTGGTGTCGTCTAACCTAAGGGGTTTTTTTCAGTGGTCAGGTTAGTAGACCGCCCTTATATTCATACTAGCACAACGCCACTCAGAGCAGCAACACTGCATTCTGTTTCTCTTTCTATACTCATTGCTGTCTCACTCACCAAGATACTCTTAGCCGACCTACAGAGCCTCGATTTAGCTTTGATAGTTGCTATTATTTTTCGTTGAGAATATTACACAGTGTCGAAGACTGTGCGGTTCTAAGGTCGGTTCTAAACAAGGAATTTTGTGTAAAGAGCTGCATTATATCATCAACTGTCAGAATTTAGTGTCGCCGCCTGCGGCCGGACATACTGAGGGGACAGCGTTGGTGTATTTCGTAATGATATTCGAAAATTGTCCACTTTATCTTGGAATAGACAAAAATCGTTACTGTAAATCGTTACTGTAAATCGACATCGCACTGGCTAACAAAGGAACGACAAAGATGCACCACTGAAATCGTGTTACCGAGGCCAACGGCTCAACTAGACTTTAAGTTCCCAGAAAAAAACTGTGCTGAACATAGATTTGAAATTTCTATGACTTGTTTCACGATAAATTTATTGTCATAATAACAAATTTGATGAAATTTCAGAAGAAATGGTTTTCATGGATGAACCACTTTATATGAACTATAAGGGAAGTCCCGACGACCATGTCTTCAGACTTTCTTTTGGGATAAATTGCTACGCAGTTGAAACGAGTAGAAGAAGACTGAAATACTTATCGCTTTATTAAACTTTCAAATATTCAATATACACGTCAACTGAAAGACGGCGGACATGATTAAAAAAGTTGAAGGGAAAATGGACGACTGCGAGAGAAAAAATTATTTGGGAAGGTTTGACGATACTTTGATGAAAAAGCCTTCTAGAAATATGTACATGAGTTATGAATTGAGTTGGACTAGATTAGTTTTTATTCATATAGTAATTAACAAGACAGTTATGGAATAGAATTTGATGATTGGTCAGTAACATGGAATACGGTCAGCATGCATGGGTCAGCATTCGTAACTGTACACACAGGGAAAGAAGATTAAATACAAGATTCCGGAAGGGATCACCATTTAGTTACATTTCGGCTCCGAGTCGTATTGAGTCATAGCTAAGAACTGTAGGGCCTAGGACAACTTTGTAATTTGCACCCCCTTTGAGGACATAAGCCTTCCTCCTCCTCCGAAAAAAAAGCTCATTAAAGAAACCATATCCCACCTTATCGTATATTCGTTCTGCCCAACAACTTGTACAGCAAAAAAAACCTTTCCCTTGAAACCATTTCGCACAAAACACCCGAAGACTCCTGAATTTTGCCGCCCATCCAACACATTTTGCACACTGCGCCTGCGGCGATAGGTCCGCGTTGCACCATTTGGTATCCCTTGCATTGAGGAGATAAAAATCTAAAAGAAGCCTTGATGCGGATGGTAGTCAAACTTGTTCGTTCCTAGCTGACGCTCTAGTTGCTTTAGGCCACTGGACTCAGTGTCTGGTATGGCATATTCTCTTTCACAACATTCACCTCTTCAAATTGACCTCAGCCCAGAAGTCAGTAGAGTGGCGTGTTATTCACAAGTTGTTTACTATATACATATAAGCGGCCAATACTTATTCAGTAAGTTTTTTGAACCTGGATGATTGAATGAACTATAGTTGAGTACTGACTGACGATATGGCAGAATTTTTCGTCGCTACATTGTATCATGAATTGCTGGCCATATTTTGGAATAAATCACTATGGACCGACTGCTTCAAATTTAAGACGTTAGAATAAACTTTCTTACAAGAACTTTTTCTGCATGCTTCAAAAGTTTCGTCGCAACCGTAAAATCACGAATCTATTTTATAATTTTGTTACGTAAACATTTCAAAATATTCTTTTAAAGAAATTATGGAGTTTGCCAGTACATAAGAGTGGCTTAATTGGTGATTGCATATGACATGTTCACTTTCAGAGTTTTGTTCAAAGAAGTTACTATAGTTACTAAGACCGCTTTCTGATTCAAAATTACTTTTGAAGCACACTATCTATTTCTAATTATTCGTTAATAATTCAATTTTGGACGAACTGGTCATATCTGATACATTCTAAACACAAATGCAAACGTATTTTCAAGTTACATTGTTGTTAACATCCAGTAAAATTTCCAGGATAGGTTGTGCAGGTCAATCTAGACCTTTTTCAGCCCTTCTCCCAAATTAATGTTTACGCTGTAATGCCTATGGAAATCAATTTTTTAATTTATTGTCATGAGATATTAAAAAAAACGTTATGCTTTACAGCTTTAATTTTAACCATATATACTGCTGCTCTTATATTTTCTGAGTAAATTAAACCACAATATTGAAATGAATTATAAACAGTTTGCTCATCATTTATAGTTAGATATCGATTTTTTTATACTTTCATTTCATACTGTATCTTTTACTTTTAGCTTGAAAACTTATTAAAATCATTATACAGTTTTATCATTTGTGGAATCACTGTATTGTCCAGACAGGTGTTAGCATTTTCGGGTGGAGGTTAAGGCAGTTTTTGAACCTGCCCTGAAGATGGTAACGTAGTTAGCTGAACACATGTCGGTATTAAGAAAAATGGAATGGGGAGTGGAAAAAACTGTATAGCGGTTGTAGTTGCTGCGTCGAAAGATTTATTAGAACAGAAAGTTTTTTTTAACTGTTTGTCCCTAAGACCTACTACATGATATTCGCTTATAAATTTACGGTAGTGGTCCTTCTCTGGAAATCTGTCTAAAGGACTGAACTCATGGTAGAAAACTTCGAATGTACGTACTAAAAATAAGACGGATTTTATTTCGGCATTAAGGTCAGCAAAAATCAATGGCACCAGGTCGGATCCATTACAAAATCGGGGCAAATATAAATGGTGTGTTTGACACCGCATCGAACTCCAATATTTATAATTCATAGCTGCAATCGGATCTGCACATTCACGATAAAAGTGTTGACTTGACATCAGCTTCATGGCAAGGATTGATCACAGCATAGATATAAAAAGTGGTGACACGTGTTTTGCTACTCGCACAAAAGCATGCAATATATCAGTTAAAATTTAGTTACAAATGTCACTAGAATTCATTATCGGACAAACAATTTATAAGCAGGGCTCACCGTCCTCTTTCACCTGATATACTGGATTTGCATTTCTGTTACACATAAATGAAAATTTCAATTTATTAGAGCTTGATGCGACAACTCCATACTTTCAAACCACATGTCCAACTTATTGAGGTTAGGAAACATGACGAAATCTTGTAGCTACTCAGTAGAGAACATATCTATTTTATCTCCACTACTGATCACATCTAGTTGATCTTAATTGTACAAGCATATTACTTCGAAACTGCGAAATTTCTGAATGCACATCATATTGGACTGAAGTTAGCCTAATCCGTAGAATCTGAAAGGTTGCTACTTATTCTACGACAACTTGCGAGATATTGCTGAATTCATAATTCAAAGATTGAAATAATTTAGCATATTAAGCCTAACTGAATGTTATACAAGGTATTCCGATTCGTCATACAAAGACATACTCGTATAGATTAGTAAGTTTTCTCGAAGGCTTGGAACCCCGCGCTTAAAAGCTGAAATGAGCGGACTTGTGAGTTAATATCAGTTCACACTCATGCCTTATGGTTCTCTACCATATAACAGTACCACCACCATATCCTAGCATGCCAGAGAAAATACATGTAGATGAGGCTTTTAATAATTTTCAAGTGTTTCATAGCCAAGTATATGTGTTCTTGTTTCACTCAACAAAAGTACTTAAAATTAAACGGTACAAAGGAAAAGCCTGTCGTAAATAGAAAATAATGAAATAAATCAAAACTCTAAAAGCAATAAAGACACAAGATAAAGTCAATAAAGAATGCATATTTTATTGTAAAAAGCTCACTACATTGAATATATTTTCAGAAGCCTTTTTTTCATATTTCAAAATGATACAATACGTACGTACATTAGATATGTTTGCATATACAGACCAGGATACCCAGTTTGTGAGCCTTGAGAAGTTTCAGCCACAATATAATATTTATATTATACCTAGATTAGATATCTATTTGATCATTGTGATTATGCCAAAAAATACTGCGAATTCGAGAAACGAATTATAATACGAAAAACTACCTCCTAAAATTGTTTACTTTTCTATGTAGTGACATGGAATTAAAAAAAAAACGTTATATCTTCTGACTTTTATCGAAAGCGAGACATTTATTATAGACTATATTATATATTTAAGTTCGGACTGTAGAAAATAGATCCAATTGTCACTTTTCAAATCCTCCTTAAAGATTGTTGATAATATTTTTTTTCATCTGAGCAAGCCCAATGGCCTTCAGATTCTTAGTATAGGAAGTGCATATATACGTAAATTGTTTGTCCCTTCTGCATATTATTCCTTTTGTCTTGCCTCCTCACTCTTCTAAAGAAGAACATCTCAAAATTAGTAATTACTGATCAGCAACAATTTATTCTTACTGCTCAAAACTACTACCTTTCAGATAGTTTTCTTTATTGAACAGAATGGTGTTCGCAGTTGGAAATCCTCACTTACGGCCTTGCTGATTTCTATTCAAAACAATTATTTCAATGATTCATGCTGGAGAACGTCCTATTGTGACCCTTCGTAATCTAAGCAAGATCACCGAACAAGAAAGTTTCGGCTTTTATAAACCAAAAATCCTGAGCATTTCCTTCCTCAAATTTCTCTACTGTCAACTTCTGTAGCTTTGATATAATTCACCCACTTTATATAAAAAAAGAGAATTATGAGACCTACACTATGGAAAATACGTAACGTAATGAAATCTTTTTAAGTACTCAATAACTACCCTCAGAGCGGTGAAAAATGAAAAGAAGTTTCAAGAGGGGTAATACGACTAGCGGCAGCTTTTAAGCCTTGAAAACATGCATGCCAATGGCGTATCCATACAAACTTTTTCATTATTTCTGCTTTACTCGTTAATCATATGACCATACCACATTTATTTGAGCCAAGTTTTCAAGTATATGTACTATTCAGAGCAGAAACAAGCGTGTAGTCAACTTATTTTAGCTGTGAGATTATTTTTACTTCCAAAGATATTACATTGCATTACATTACTATTATCACTATCAGTGTATACTCTGCACTATAGATACATACTACAAATGTGCATTCTTCGTCTGTTGCCTAGACTTGTCATCATAGCTCGACATACAACGTTACGACATGTGGCATTACCCATTAACAACTTGTCAAATGGTCCTAATAACTTGGACTGCCTAATGAGGGCGATAGATGACGTCTACATCGATCATCAAGGGTGAACGAATTTATTGCGCATCGTTAGAGGCAGAATCCACAACAAAAACTGACGAATCCTAAGTCTATATAATTAGAATCAGTACAAAATCATGAATTTGATTGATCACGATAATACAATCAATCACTATAAATGCGATATTCCAGATAATTTATTTTTCATAATCTATTGGCATAACAGAGAAATATTAACAACTTTTATCAAGACTAATCAAAGCACTTTTCCTGTAATACATTACATAAAAAATAAAGAAATAATTAAACTCATTTGTACGCGCATGGAAAGCTTTTTATGGTATCTAACAACGACGGTTGTTTTTGCATTAAGCGACATTGTCTTTGCTAAAAATGTATGTCTATTTCTTTTATTATAATATTTATCGTTAAACAATAACGACACGTTTTTTATGTACGCCACTGGCTAGCCACAAATCAATGTAACCTTAAATTTACTTACCCATGAAACGATATATCGCATATAAAGACCTGATTTTTTGTAGACTCTACAATATTTATAAGTTTTGCTAACACTGCCTGAGTATTTATCCAAAAATACACACACGAAACAACAATAAATAAATGGACTCACATTAAACCAGTCGAGACTGAATAACAAAATATAAATGACAACTTCAAAACCGTCGAATTATAGTAGTATGTCGGATTCGAGAAGTTCAAGCGTGTTGACATAATAATTTTTTGTGATATTCAACCATAATTTTTATTCAAAATGTTCTAAATGAATCCGGAGGCATACTTATAATGCTTCTCCGGCATACACGTACATTAGGCGACGACCGTTTGATGATGGATTGTTTTTAAATGTGTCTTTCTTTATTAAATAGTCTATGGTTTCAAACCCAGTTGGAGAATAAAACATAAATATATAACCACACGAATATTTATTTATGTACAATATGGTTCACATGCACGGCAATGAGATTGCCATTCCACCGTTAGCCTCTTGGCGCAAATTTTAATAACAGATTAGGATGTCTGCCTAAAATTTTAATATGCATCTCGAGCACGGCTGGGCGCTATTTCATTCTCAGCATGCATTGCCCCAGAGGTGCTTTTGCCATGTTGCGCCAGGAACTGAAATCAAGCCGAACCGGCTGAAACTTTGATTAGTCAGATGTGCAAGAACATATGAAGTCAAAGCAACGGCGGTTGCAGGGTAATTCAGTTTTGCCTATAAGATGTAACCTAGCATACCACTCCATTGCTCTTTACAGCAAGACCGCCAGGCTATACTGACGAGTCTAGGCTAAAGACAAAAACATGAATGTCTATAGCAGGTCTGATGCATAGTGGAGAGTATATACTTAAGTATACAGCACAACATTAATCGAACATAATTGGATTTCTATGTATCACTATGAAACACAGCAAGTCATAGATGAATACAGAGAGTTGAAAATCCCGAAAATGGATCAAAAAATATTTCTCATTTACCTATCAATAGCATATAATGAATCGCATTTTTTCGGACAAATGATTTATAGAGATACGAACTACCTATAAAATAGTGCTGGGAAGTAATTTTGTCCAGAAAATTTTGAGGTATTATGTCTCTACCATCCATGTCAGTGATTTCTGCCAGACTGTCTGTCTGTCGATCTGTATGTATTTGCAGTCGTCTGCTCGATGATCATTGATCCATCTATAACTCGAATAGTATTTATTTAATTTTCTGAGAAAGCTCGGTACTAAAGGCTTCCTTGTATATGTGAGTTAGTCCAGAATTTTATTGTGCATAAGGTCTGTACAAGCACGCTAGAGGCTAAGCATTATTGCTGCACAAAGACCGAACTACTTTATTGAAATTAAGAAGGCACTCTATTCATTACCCCTAATTATCTCTCTCTTTCTTCACAGTAGTTCAGTTAAACAGTAAGAGTAATAGAAATTAAAATATAATGTATCAAGTTTCCAGTCATTTTCTTAACACTCAATTGAGAATTCTCGTCTGCAGAAGTAAGATGAAAACTAACCAGCATTAGAAGGAACACTTCTAAACCTCATTGTTCAAGTTTATATTAAGAGCTCTTCCTTATCTTCTGTGTAAATAAATGTAATAGTCGACTAGAAAATATGGAAGATAGATCGTAGCGTATTTAAAACAATGTATCTTCCTACTTTCAATATCAACATTTTCATGGGCTCTTTGTGAGCACGTTGGAAAATGATAAATGTTTCAAAAGGTACTTAAGTTTTAGTACTTTTATAAAACTTTTAAGTTTATAACCGTCAGAATGGAGGAGGATCGAATATACATTAAAATGCCTTATATACTTATATGCATCTCTCATAAGTTCTGATTCCCCCATACTGACTATACATAACTTTTGTGTACTGCGTGGAAGGAAGGATTCTAGCGAAGCACCGCTATGTATCAGACAAGTCAGTATACAGGGTGGTCACTTTATTTTTGGAAATCACTCCAGTTGTTTAGAAAATATGGAGCTTTGAAATTCCTACGTTCTTAGACACATCTAAATGTCAATTTAAATTTATTTCTATACCATATTATTTAAAATGGAGAATTATTTCTCCAAAAGGATTAGCTTTTTTGCCGATCTAGTGAATAAAGTATTATATATATTTGCTTTCCCAAAATTTTCAAGGTGAATTTATAGTATCGATAGGCGATAGGTGCGGTAGTGGTTAAATATCTGTTTGTAGACTAAGGGTTGGAGGTATAGTACTGGATGAGATAGCATTTTGGAGCAAATTGCGAGTATCAAAAAAGTAAAAATTCCCATCCGCATTGAATTCGGTTAGTTGAAGAACTAAATGCATCACTTTCAATTTAGCGAAATTATGAGTCAACAATTTATTTTATTCTGTAATGGTTTGGTTAATCGCCATAATTTTTGTTACTGGTCGTTAATGGTTTGAAAATAACCCGTATTACTGTATGGATGCTGGCGGAAATCATTTTCAACATCTATTGGACTAATACAGTAAAAGTAAGTTTAGTTACTTAAAGTATTAGATTAGTATTTTTATAAAAACTTATTATTGACTTTTTCAAAGCTCCTTATTTTTTAAACTGACGTATTTTCAAAAATAATTTGACAACTTTTCATCGAAGTATCACTCTCTTCTCATTTGGAAAAATTATGGGGTAAGACCATCTCTTAAGTGGTAGAAGGGTTTGCAATCAAGTTGCCTCCTTGAAAAACAAACTTGACGTGTTTTTAGAAAAAGCTCTTTTCCTAGCAATTATTCCATTCATTAGGTAACACGCTGAATAGTCTAAGCCAAAATAACTGTGGAAAAGGCAATACAACAGTTCATTTAAAATATATAAAAAGCTATTAAACTCTTCAAATGTAGCGATTTCACATAATATCAATTGTAATATGTCACGGAAATTCCTTTTCATGAAACACGAGCGCTAAAGCAAAATGTTCCGTTCATTGGAAGCGATTAAAATTGTTATATTATTCAGGTACTTCATCTACAATAGCTAATATTTAATGGTAGTCCATTACCCCAATGGAGGCGTAAATATAGAACAACGTGTATTGAATATATTGGAAAGATATATATATATATATATATATATATATATCAAAAGTTTGATTTCGGACTTCCATTGTCTATAAAATTTTGAGTATCACGACGTTTCGATTGATGTGCTATCTTCAATCGTCTTCAGGTGAACTGAACAAAAGGACAGATCTTCCACTGGATGGAATAATGGAGTTGCTCACATTCTGTCTGAAGAACAACTATTTCCAAGAGAAGGAAGACTTCTACAAACAAGAAGAAGGCCTGCCTATGGGATCACCGTTGTCTCCGGTTGTAGCCAACTTGTACATGGAATGGTTTGAGTCAACTGCCATCGAAAGTTCAAGTATTAAACCTAAGTTATGGCTTCGCTATGTAGATGACACATTCATCATCTGGAACCATGGAGAGAACCAACTAGAAACATTCTTCAGTCATCTGAATAACATGCGACCTTCGATAAAATTCACGAAAGAAGAAGAGAGCAACAACTGCCTTCCATTTTTAGATGTCTTAGTAACGAGAAGAAACACCAAAATAGAAACAATAGTACATAGAAAACCAACTCACACAGGTCAATACTTACATTACACCTCAAACCACCCAACAGCCACGAAGAAAGGCGTCATCCGGACTTTAGTCGACCGAGCTAGGAATATTTGTAACACACAATAGGGACTACAAAGAGAGCTCAATATCATTAAACAAGACCTATTAAACAACGGATACCCAAAGAAGCTAGTGGAAGTAACAATACAGGAAAATACCAACAGTAGAAGAATTAAACACGAAAAATCTCAGCACTTACTCATTCTGCCTTACGTTAAAGGAATATCAGATGGAATCAAAAGAATAGGTCAGCGATACAAGATCCAAACGAGATTCTCTAGGACTGCCACCCTCAGAAGTATCCTAACAAAAACTAAGCCCAGGAATGAATCTCAAGAAACAAAGGACTGCATCTACCAGATACCATGTCAATGTGGTAAAATCTATGTTGGAGAAACAAAAAGGCCACTGGAAGTAAGAATCAAAGAACATCGTCTCAACACCCAGCGAGCAGAGACAGGAAAATCTGGAATAGCTGACCACGCATGGACGGAGCACCATGAAATAGCTTGGGACGACGCTAAGGTTATTGCCAAGGAACCGCATTGGTATCGAAGGAAATTCAAGGAGGCGGCATTCATCACCAACAACAGCAAAGTATACAGCAAACCCAGCGTAGACATTAAACCAATCTGGCAGCCACTCATAAAGAAGATGAATAGACTACGACTGGACCAGACAACAAACAATGACCGACAAACAGCCACGTCAGCAGACCGGAATACCGCGCATCGGGAACCAATCAGAACAGTCCGCGCACAACGACACGTCACCGGACGGGGTATAAATAGGCATGGAAGGAACGTGTTCGCCAGTTCACCTGAAGACGATTGAAGATAGCACATCAATCGAAACGTCGTGATACTCAAAATTTTATAGACAATGGAAGTCCGAAATCAAACTTTTGATAAATCCACCTTGTCTACAAGTTTCAAACAACATATATATATATATATATATATATATAATATTTGTTCCCTCTTATATGCTTGGAAAAACTGTCAGCAGTCAGAACACTTCAGCAAATGTTAACTCCAGTTATTTCTAGTGTCCCACTGTCTCACTATCTTTACTATTCGTATACGGTATAGCTTTCAAACATCCATGTAAGGATCTGTGAGACTTCAAGTTGTTCACTAACATCTGAAATAAGTTTTCTAGTCCATGTTTCACTGTTATTTGTCTCCCACCTTCTCAATTTGACAAATAGCTGCTCTCTTCAGGATAACTAATTAGTCAACTTTTTCCATAGAGGTCGAGTCTCTCTTCAACCAGCAAATCAATTCGTGGGATCACAGCTACCATCCACAGTGCCTCTAAATTATACCGTCCGCCCGCTAGCTTTTTTCTGTGCTATTCTATGAATAGGGGCCCATGGATCATAATAGGGTTTGCTACCCTATCGGAATCCTACTATTATCATTAACGGGCTCTCCGGTATACGCGGTGCGCTTTATAGGCTCACTCATTTTCATGCCTTTGTCCAACCACAGATCCAAATGCTTAATTGCACTTTGACTTCGGATTCCAGCATTCGCACTCTTAACCGTCAATGTGGTCAGCTCCTGTCTGCCAAATAGCATCACCACTCTTTTTTCTCAAATATAGCATTACACCAGTTTTCTCTTACTATATAGTTTATCTACCACATGCTAGAATATTCTTCAGATTATCTTTTTCTTTTCTTGTCATAATCATTGCTGTCATTATCACATCATGTTAGCTGGATAGCTGACATGCATAACATAATTTTAGATCCTTGTGGAGCTTCCAAGAGAGTAAACAGTATAAATACTAGGAGGTGTACAACGAACATCCGTTTACGGTTTTTGGCCAATTATATATTTTATACTCTTTGTAATTAAATTCGTGATCAACTGGAGCAGTGTAGCACAATAGATATGTGTGTTTTTTATTATTAAAAGGCAAACATTAATAGGTTGAAACATATGGACAATCAGCTCGATGCCATTTTTGCTATCATTGACACCAAAAAAGGATATGTAGATTATAGATGCTTTAACTTGTCAATTACACAATCTTATTATCTGCAAAAAAGATTGATTTTTTCTGATGATATTATTTATGTGTTGGAGCCACACGCGGACCATTATCATAGAATAACCTACATTATGGACGTGTTATAGTTTCTAGTGTTGGGTAGTAATTCATAATTAATTAAATTGATAATCTGGTCACTGAACAAATAGGATATCATATTGTATACTAATAACACGTGCATTGAAATAATATCAATATATGTATATTTGTGTATGTATATGTATGACTCGTTCGATGATAATGATAATGTAGGATACGAACAATGGTCACCGTAATGTAGTGACTTTATCCAGCACCAGCATCAATTTCAAAAAAAAGGAAACATTTTTTACTATGTACCCATATTAAAGATCTACAAATAAGACAAGATATGTTTCAGAAAGTATATTAATCGAATGGTTTTTATTTAATTTATTGTTAGAGTATTATGAATTATGTTAATGTCAAGAGAGTTAGCAATATTTTTTTGTATTGTGATACGAACACAAACGTTTTAAAAGCTCATATAAAACTACCAGTATAAATTACATATTGTTAATATTGATTCCAAAATAAACTTCTTCATGGCTACATTGTTTGACCTGCAGTGTTTTATATTTTAATGAATATCCGCCCAGTTTACTGCAATTGTTGTTTCAACAGCAAAACAATCAAAGTTGTAACAACTACTGTATTCAGATAAAGTTCAACTAAAAATTGTCTGCATTATGTTCGAGGGAATATTTTTTGTATCTGCCCTAACAGGAAATATTTATGCTGCTATGTTCTGTTAGCAGGAGGACAGCCAGATGAGCGGATGCGTGTTCTTCCAGCAGGACAATTGCCTGCACGTTCAATAAAAAAATATAGCAAAAGATTCGAATCACATTAAATATCAATGAATAAGTTTACCTGTATTTACTCATTAATGATAGTGTTTACCATAAAATGATATTGATATTTTGATTTGAATTTTCGCATTTTTTTATGTCTTTGTACCTAAATTATAGAACACCATTGATATTGATTTGAAAAATGATAATGCGGCTTTGACAATACTTTTCTAAAGAGCATTGATTCTCGTCACCAATACTTTTTCTGGTTTGTTTTTATGATGTTTTTATATTTAGAGTATGGATTACCATAATATTGATTACAACAAGTTAGGTATATCATATGAAAATAAACATGTATGAGTGGTTTTTGAGGAATGTTTTTTTAAATCTTTATGAATAGCTATACGCTGTATAAAAAATTGATGGACAGTCTGTATATCTTCGATGCTACGCCCCTGATACGGAATATCAGATTGAACAGAGCTATCGATTCACTTATTCTACATTAATTTATTTCGCGAGGATATATGCCATTCGATCAAGGTAACCAGCCAGTGTATGGTTAATCAACAAATGTATGAGATATATTATACATAACTTGGTTTTGTCCATAAATAACCTATCAGAACGGCAGAAATCCTATCGTGCACCAGAAGCGCTGTGAGATGACAAATGTCTATTTACATTAACCTTAAGGTTCTGTACGATCAGGTATAGGGCAGCCCACTTTACAAGGCTGAGGCTTTATAAGGGAGTCACAATTGGAAAAGCTTGTTTGACGTATTGTAAGTCCGACCTGGTTTACTGTACATACTGCTGACTTGCTGTTATTATGTGATCCAGCTTGATCGAACATTAACCACGCTAGAATGGAATATGGATGATTCAGCTACTTTCATGAAATTTTATTGTTTCTGTTTATGAAAAAATAATATTATTCACAAAAAATTAGTTGTTTCATTTAATAAGAAAATAGTAGTAGCGGTTTTCATAGGTAATGACTGGTTCCCATTATCAGTATTTTTTTATCTCACAAATAACCAAAAAAATATCTATATAAGAATAATGGGGAGACCCACTGTAAAATGGAATTGTGACTTTAATTTGAATTCTTATAACTATTTTCTTTATCAATTATGTTGATCAAAATATTTTGTGCATGTCAGATAAAAATACGGTTATTTCTCACGGGTCAATTTACTTAGAAGGCATATATATATATATATATATATATATATATATATATATATATATATATAGCTTGCACGCTCTATGTATAACTATAGGACACCTTGAATATCTTCTCTACAGTACTCCTTCGATACGAAATATTAGTTTGGATGGAACTATCGATTAGCTCATTATATATTAATTTATTCCATGAGGATTTATGCCATTCATTCGGGCATGGTAACCCCTCATTGTGTCGTTAAGGAACAAATGAGCCATATATTATGCATAAGGCTTTTTTATATAGATAAACTCTCACAACAGAAAACTTATCGCGCACCACAAGTACTGTGGAAGGATAAATGTCTATTCAAATTGACCTTAATATGCTGTATACTGAACTATTTATAGCAATCTTCCATACAGTCTATTCCACAAGTTTGGGGTTAAAGTATAGTATAGGACCAATTCAGATGTTCTTACTTGCTGAAACTCTTCCATCATTCAAATAAGAAATTTTTTGAGTTCAACTCAAAGCTTCACAAATAAAAATCTCTTGTTTCCACTGACGCATTCAGATTTATATTTAAATGATGATCAGTTTTTTTGACAGTCTGACGATGATTTAAATATTGATCTAAACGCGTCACTTGAAGAAAGAGACTTTTATTTGTGAAACATTGTATTACACGCACAACAATTGTTACCTAGTTCTGCTAATCTTATTTTTTTATTGTTCCTAATTATAACATATAAATAGAATTGTTTTTATCAAAATAATACGTTCATTTAAAAAGAAAATAATAGTAGCTGTTATGAGAGGTTAATATTTCTCAAAAAATGACTTGTTCTCATTGCCAATACCATTAGCGGTTTATTTGTATCTTCACAAATAGCCAAGTTACACTATACGGTGGGACACATTGTATATCTTATCTATGTTTCGTTTCTGAGACGCAATATGAGATTGGGTAGAGCTATCGATTCGCTCATTATAGATTAATTTATTCCGTGAGGATATATACCCTTCAGGCAAGGTAACCCTCTAGTGTGCGGTTAATGAACAGATTTATGAGATATATTATGCATAACTAGAGTTTTTACTGCTATTATGTATAAGAGCTCAGAACATTTATCATGGTAGAATCTACTACTCATCATTGTTCCATTCTGGAGATCTCATTTCATCACAATGAGTAGCGTCGTGCCTTACAAGCTTTTCTCTCTCTCTCTGACAAAATCATATTATTTGTCCGTTATCTCTTATATGGTCTTCTGAATTGGAAGAAGGATATTTTCAAAAGTCACAGCACTCAAATCCCTTTGGGTCCCTTGTATGTTCTCCCCAGGGCTTACTCAGAACTGAGTAATTCAGGGGCCCCAAACTTGTAAAGCAAGTGTTAACGATACGCAGTAGAGCACCCCTTACACTCGCCGTATAGAGATAGCACTCCCCAGAATTCACTCTCGAACTGATAGGATAGGGCAGCTGGGTAGGAAGAGAATCAGTAGGTGGTCCGGAAAATACAATTTCCTGGAGCGGAAAAGAACCCCAGCTTGATCGTGCCATGACATATAATTGTTGATATTAATTTGTTAATTTCCAGAAGTTTGATGGAAGATTATTCAAGTATTGAGCACCCTTCCACGACTGGCAGACCAGCATGCGGCCTCTTTGTCGGGGTTGTTGTCTGACTCTTTTGCGCGTTAAATTAAACTCCATTAGTGAATCATCATTCCACAATTATCTCAATATCTCCATTAATCGGAACAACATCCCTGCCGGAATAAGGTCTCTTGGGATAGTAATGGTTTTACCGGTTACATCTGTCAAGGACAGATCACTGAGGAATACCCGCATTGATGGTAAACACGTCGGAAGCATATCCTTCCA
This sequence comes from Bruchidius siliquastri, assembly GCA_949316355.1. Lineage (NCBI taxonomy): Eukaryota > Metazoa > Arthropoda > Insecta > Coleoptera > Chrysomelidae > Bruchidius > Bruchidius siliquastri. Next base: position 23,233,007 of record OX438533.1, read on the forward strand.
CCGCCAAAAATAAGGAGCGCTGCCTAAGAAAACTATCCAGCCAGTGGCACAGACCCGGTGGCAGCCCATATGCAGCAAGCTTGATAGAAAGTATCTCATGCCACATCCTGCGGTAAGCCTTCGATATATCGAGCGTGATGATTCGAGACTCTCTGTAACGCTCTATTACTCTTCTCCTAAGAAAACATCCAACCATTAGCAGCAAGTTTGATGGAAAGTCTCTTATGCCCCACATCATATCTGCAGCTTTCGATATATCACGCGCGACGACTCGAGATTATTCATAAATCTCAATTGCTCTGCTCCACAGGTGTGTGATGTAAGCCAGAGTATCTACCGTCAATCTATGCTTGCGGAAACTATTTTGGCGATTGTTGATGACATTATCTTTGTCCAGGTACTTCAGAAGCTGCTATAACCTTCGACATGATGCAGGGCAGAGTCACAGGTCTATAGTTGCTGGGTATATTTTTTTGCCCTTCTTAGGTATGGGCTGCACTGGACCAATCTTTCGTCCAGTAGGGAACACGCGTCGCTGGTAGAAGAGCTTGAATAGTTTGAGAAATAATGATATAAGCACTGCAGCCGAACTTTCCAGGACAATTGCTGGTATTTGGTCTGCACCACTATCTTTCCTGGGGTACAGTTTTTCTATATTACGTTTTAAATCTCTGTGTTAAGATCTATTTTATGAGATCTTTGAGTCTATGCTGATGGAAGTAGGCGAAGTGACTCTTTGGAAATTTGAACCTGCTCTGATTCTTCTTTTTGGGGTGGATGCGATTGATCTATTTGCTCTCGTCAGTGACGAGTAGCAGAAGCTCTGGCTAACAGACTTAGCTACAGACCAAAACGATCTCGGCGAGTTGGGATATGAGAGGAGTTCATTCTTAATTTTCTGGTTTTGGTCCTCTTTGCTGTTATCGATGACCCGTTTACTGTTGTTGCTGGCATCGATGAAACTGCGGTGACTTTCAGTGATGGGATGTGACTCGATTCCCTGAACCTTTAGTTTTTGCCATACCTGCATCTCTTCACACAACCTCAAATTTAAGTGGTGGGCTTTGCTATATATATCGAATTTTAGTATTGTGAATGAAAAGAATGAATTTTTGGGATTATTTTAAATCATAAAACATTTAGGTCTTCCAGTAGTTTCAATATTCTTTTATTGAAATTTGAAAGCAGCAGTTCCAGAAAACGATTCAAATCTTCATTTGCAAAGTGATGCCATTGTCTGAAAGGTACAGTATCGACCTACTTCAAGGCAATTTCTTGGGAAACATGTGTTAGAGCTGGTACAACGCACCAGATGGGCAGAAGTTCATTAAGATGGTCCATTAAAATCATCTGGAACCCTATCGAGAAATATTGCAGGCATGTATTCAAGGCGGAAGTCATGCGGAGCAAAAGTAGGAAGTTGGTGAAATTAAAAAAGCAGTTATTAATCTTTTATCATTCATTTACCTACTCGGCTTTTGGTCTTAGGTACAAACCACGTTTGGGAGAACGGAATTTCACTAGACCAATATTCTGCACGGAGAATCCTGTGTTCCGTTCTACAACGCTGAAAAAATCCGCGTCTGTCATAACGTGGTTTCTCTGTGGTACATAATTCGCTTTTCGTCTATTTACATCTTAATTGCAGCAAGTAAACACCTGCAGTGCTGCTTTCTCCTAACTATTAAGCATTAACCACCTATACCTTTTGAATATATGTTCATAGAAAATCATGATTCAGTCTGCTACGTCTGCTAGAAATACACTATACTCCCTACTCAGCTCTCCATCAGATAGTATCAGCCGTGTGAAGCACGCTAGGGCCTTATTTGTCTTAACCTCGGTCAGCTTATTCAAGTTTCCTGAATTCCTGAAAATCCACCTAACACTTAATGAATACGTAACTCGACCCTTTTGCTGTTATTCCTCATCCACGAAGACCACTCCGAATGAATTGCTTTCGACTGATAGATAGATACTTTCCCTGAAGAAAATCTTAATTGCTCCTGATTGGCTAAACGCATAACAGGATCCTGCTTAGCGAATCAATACTTGCTTCTGTGTTAGTTGGATAGCCAGATGATAATTTTCAGAGGTTTAATATTATTCTTATATTTTTATACAATAAATATAGTTTTATAAAGTGATAAAATCTAACAATGTTCTCAAAGTGTCGCAATAAGGTGGCGCTGCCTATTGACGTCTTTACCCAGTCAATTGGTTATAACAGCTTGAACACAAATAGATGCCCCTTACAACATCCATCAACAAAGATCAACTGCATTAGAAAGCTGACGACTAATTCTGAGCGTATATAAACTCCGAATTATACACGTGGCCTGTTATAGTGATTAATGTCTCGTCTTTTGTCTAGACATGTCAATTTGAATGTCGTAGGGTTCATGTATCGCCGCTATTAGGCGCTGTCTGAGCTCTTCTGACGTAAAGATGTTATCTGCCAATACGCAAAAAATAATGCTCACCTATACAAGCATCAGCTTTAATATATTGAGTAGGGTATTTTTAGTTAAAAATAATTCATACGAAGTTATCCTCTATGGGTTTGCGTTTCCAAGCTACAAGGATTCAAAGAGTTCCAAAAATTTAATTTTTCTCTATAATAACTTTCGAATATTCTCCTTAAGGTGCTCAGCGGCGTGCGTAAGGGTGTACAGTACGCCACTGGTAAAAACATGCTTTGATTGGTCCCGTACTACCACAAAAACAGACTAGATGACCTATCGTATTTAGATTTTTTCAAAATGGGTTAAAATCTTTATTTGTAGGAGTCTTAATCAAAGCACGCCAAAATATGTGATTCATTCATAATGGCACCCCGCTCCCTTTGAGCGAGAAGTGAGAGACTACATTAAAGAAACGAATAAGTGAATAGATCGTGGGGGGCTAAAAGCGTCTCTTCCTTCTTAGAAACTTAATTCATCAGGTTATTTGTGATGGTACTTAAAATACACAATTTATTCCGTTCCCTTTCCTGCAGTACAAACCCTTCGTCAAAGGATTGAAATGAGATAGAAGCCTGATATTTTTTGATGAGTAAGAGAATCCCATGAGAAAATGCATTGCATATTGGAATTAAAATAATGCGATATTTTAGTATAATTTTCAATACGAAAATCTTACTTCAATACTCATTATATCATTTTCGGTGGCAGAGTCAAAGCATACTTAATCATGTTTCTGTTATTTTCATTTTTCATATAAGCTATGAGAACATGTAGTATTTAAATAAAGCTTAAATTACTGGAAAATGATGAGAGACACAAATAAAATACAAGTGGGAACTGTTTTTTTAAATAAAAAGCAGGTGTTATAATTAATAATTGATTTATCAGTCGCATCCAGAAATTTTCTTTACTAAACCTTGTTATGTTTCTAGGGCATTATCAAATTGAGCTACAGCTAAACTGTCATTCCATATATTCTAATACTTGAAAGATATAAATAAATATCAAATATGGTAAATTCCTTAGCGCCCTGTAGCTTCGAAAGAAAAACCCGTTGAACATAACTCCAAACAAAAACTCCATCCATTACAAAAAAAAAACTTCAATTCATTCCCAACCTTGATAGTATACCCTCAACCTATTTAATATCTGCTGTCAGACCAGGTCTAGACTGAAGGCGAAACATGCATGTCTATAGCAGGCAACTTTTTCAGAAAAAAAAACATTGTATGTCCTTCCAATAATACCCGTGAATTGAAGTGTGCATATTTTAAAAAAAAAGTCAGTTCACTTGACAGCATTCAATTTGTTCCACGACCAACCATCGACCTCCAAGCCGCTTGACACGTTTGCATGCAGTGCGATATACCACATAAACATCAATCTCAATTGGGCATTCACCAATTGGCAGGGACGGCACGGAACAGAAATATGCATGGATGCATATTTATTAAATAACTAAGACAGAGGACGTCCGCTATATTTTGATTATCAGCGTGTCACCCTGTTCGCTTAATGATAAATGAACTGGTAAATGAATTATTGGAAAACTGCCGACGCAGGCTCTTTTTCAAGCCTTGTCTGCGTGAGTTCATTCTATTTTTGATAGACGTGGTTATTACATATCGGTTATATACGGGATGATCACTAATACAAGCAATATGTTTTTCCACAACACAACGTTACACAAATAGAACTATTTTTTCATATTGTGCTAAGTAATCAAGTGATCTACTTTATTATTTCGATATCAAATATCTTAAAGCATGAAATATCCCATGAAATAAAATATTCTATGACATATCTTGCGGACTTAAAGGGTTTTCGCTCAATACTAGTGCAAATGTAGTTGCTAAAAAATATTTTGCCACGACATACAAAAGTAGAAGTATAGAACAGTAGCTAGAAATGAGTAATAGTATCGTACATTTCATAGCTCTAGTTTTATTTACATGATGAGACCTATTCAGCCTGTTAACAAGTAACTTGGTTAACCTTTGTAGATAGTCAAAGCTGACATTTCGATGATGATTTAAATATTAAATCGGAACATTTGTTATTCGATAAATAACTAAATTGAATTTATTCACATATTTTTGGCCGCTTTGAATGTGAGTCCATATTTGTCTCAGCCAAAGGAATCGAGCGCGCTGTAGTCAATGAGGTTTTTTGAAGCCTTCGCAAATCTATCCGCCCCAAAACAATAGACCATACCATTTGACGTATTGCAGCTGCTAAACACCTTTGAGTTGATTTTATGTTGCATTTATCTATTAGCTATTTAACGAAATCTGGAAGCTTACTAAACAAACAACCTTTCCATTTTCGTGGCCAACAGAAATTTTGATACAAAAAATTACATCATACTGTCAAATCAGGCCGCTCCGTCGCATTGTACACTCAGTACTTTCCGAATTTTCCCATTCGCCTGATTCGACGTACGAGGTTACATAAGATTTAATATAAACATTTCTGAAATTCTGTGTGGCTGTGAATTTTACAAGTGCGTTTACATCAAAGTAAGTATTTGCCGCATTTGAACGATGTAGTTCGGCTGATTGTGCAAAAGTCTAATTGCTATTTCAGACTTGTTAGGACCTGAACTTCCAGCCGCTGAAGTTTCCTATAAAACTTACCAACAAATTTGTCATGCCGTCAGCTGAATTTGATCGAAGTGAGGCTAATTATTGCTAATATTTCGATCACTGGCTGAAAAATTGAACCAAATAATAATCAGGTATTGTTGAGGAATAATAACAATAATGTTGTTTTTTTTTATTTTGAAACATACTTCTACAACTTTCTAAATATAAAATCTCATTATTTCAGTATTTGGCTTGTGTCGCTACAGTTATAATTTCCATGTTCTGGAAATAGGGGGAAAGGTAAATACGTGTATACTTGATATGAGTATATTTAATAGACTTTATCTTCTGATGGAATAATATTACATATTTTCTGCAATAATATGAAATATTGAAACAAATGATAACAAAAACAATATGAACAAACTTTAATCGATAAGTTTGAACCAAAATGAATAACAAAATTGAATCCTAAAGAGTGGGTCGCGACCCCCTAAGGTGTCGCGCTGGTATTACCAAAATAAGGCAAAAACAACACTGTGACCAGATTTTCCTGGATCTGCTCGCTGGGTCTCGTTTGTCTCTTGAGATTCATTCCTGGGCTTAGTTTTTGTTAGGATACTTCTGAGGGTGGTATTCCTAGAGAATCTTGTTACCACCCTCAGAAGTATCCTAACAAAAACTAAGCCCAGGAGTGAATCTCAAGAGACAAAGGGCTGCATCTACCAGATACCATGTCAATGTGGTAAAATCTATGTTGGAGAAACAAAAAGGCCACTGGAAGTAAGAATCAAAGAACATCGTCTCAACACTCAGCGAGCAGAGACAGGAAAATCTGGAATAGCTGACCACGCATGGATGGAGCACCATAAAATAGCTTGGGAAGACGCTAAGGTTGTTGCCAAGGAACCGCATTGGTATCGAAGAAAATTCAAGGAGGCGGCATTCATCACCAACAACAGCAAAGTGTACAGCAAACTCAGCGTAGACATTAAACCAATATGGCAGCCACTCATAAAGAAGATCAATAGACTACGACTGGACCAGACAACAAACAATGACCAACAAACAGCCACGTCAGCAGACCCGAATACCACTCATCGGGAACCAATCAGAACAGACCGCGCACAACGACACGTCACCGGACGGGGTATAAATAGGCATGAAAGGAACGTGTTCGCCAGTACACCTGAAGACCATTGAAGATAGCATATCAATCGAAACGTCGTGACACTCAAAAATTTTATAGACAATGGAAGTCCGAAATCAAACTTTTGGAAAATCCACCTTGTCTACAAGTTTTAAACAACTACTTACTTGCTCTCGTACTACAACTACAAACGGAAATTCAACTTCTATATACAACTAATAATAGCTTAGCTGTAAGTGGCTACTGGTTCCAACAATACCGCATAATTCATGTCCCGATTGACATTAACTGTTACTAATTATTTAATATGGCAGTCACGTAGCTGAGTACAGACTGCATTACCTATTAACATTAAAACGGAGTATTCAATTAATTGCTCCACTTGCTCAATGTATCCTATTCAAGTGTTACTGATGTCGCACATAGTTTTTACATCTAGTTCTTCAACAAACTATATATAACTGTATTCAACTAGATGGTAAAGTACTAAGAATATGAGGTTGTGTAAAATATCGAATTTGAAGGGTGCAGATGGAAAACCTGAAGATGACTACTGATACTATGATCCCAATCAGGAGTTTGTATCTCATAAGAGTAGTGATTGACTTGAGTGCATACACATTGTTCCTTTCTAAAACCAATCGAACATTCAAATATCGTGACTTTGATTTGTATCACATCTACTAAGACCCAAAAACACGCAAAAGATATCCATAAAAAAGCCGATATCGTTGTCATGGCGACCGCTTAACTACTCCCTTGATAAGCCTCATCCATATACCTTAACGCAGAGCCTATCAGTCAAGAATTTTCCATCCGGTCTCCAGTATTCGTGGGGTGACGAAATGACTTAAATAGAAAGCTGCAGAAGACATGAGTTTCACATAAAAGGAATGTGAAAGTCTAAATGGAAGGGTATTGAAATATATCAGTGCTTTGATAACAACAGAATTTGTGACATATTTTCAATTGTATAAGTAATGAAAACTATTTTGTTTAGATAGTTTTCTTGTGGACCACTCATGTTTGGTGGCATATGGAGATACTTCCGACTTGGTTATCATCAACGCGGGGGTTCTCAGGGCTCTGTCCTTCCTCCAACGCTCTTTTTCCTGTACATCGATGAACTGTAGAAAATAACATCTAATACAACCCACACCTTCGTTGATAATAGCACTCATTATTTCCTGTATTGAACCAGGCAAACCAGTACCATTGCGAGAAACCATACTTCTGAAGGACAGCATGTTGTTCGGCTTAATGCTCAATGCATAATGCCCAATGCATGAATGATCTTCCTTCAACCTTCTAAGAATTATCATCAACCATCCAACCACATCATGTTGCCGGCCTTGCTAGGTCGGCGTCCCAGAAGCTGAGAATTCTCTTCTGTTTTGGATAACTGTACTCACCAGAACAGTTACTGCTACCAACACCACTTATACTACAAATACTCGCAATACTACTAATAATATTAGCACTAACTACTAATAAATCTTGTGCTTCTTACGCTAAAAAGGACATGCACAGTCTAGAACATCAAACAAGGGTGATTGATCTGTTCCTATTCTATAGAATCTGTCATGATGAACTGTTGTTTGAAACTTGTAGACAAGGTGGATTCATGAAAAGTTTCACCTGAAGACGATTGAAGATAGCACATCAATCGGAACGTCGTGATACTCAAAATTTTATAGACAATGGAAGTCCGAAATCAAACTTTTCATGTCATGATGAATGTTCGACCAAGCTGTCTCGCATAATAGCACTAAGAGTTGATGGTACAACACTAGAAGGTGCTAAGGGATTTTCAAATCTTAATAGCTCAAAACAGATTAACATGTTTCAAGACTTAAAAAGATTGTATAATTGTATAAGCCTGGAAGTTCAACGTCAACAACATTGTAGGCCTCCAAAATCCTGCCATTGAGTGACATCTCATAACTGTCAGGAGCACAATAAGCATAGCATGTTAAATTGCAGACTAATGACAATCAAATATTTCATACTGAGATTATATGAAAATAAGAATTTTGACAGAATAACAAGTCAACAAATTTGTCAAAAATTATTATGATCATTGTTGTTATATAAAAGATATACGATGGCAAGAAAGTCTATTATGAATATAACAATCATCTGTCAGTTCCATTTTTTGAAAAGTATTTATATTTCGTTCTTATTCTTGTTAATTAAAGACGTACAACTACTAATTCTATCACTACTACTACAAGTAAACGATGGCATGAAAGTATGTCGTGTCGAGATTGTAAAATTGTGTGATCTTAGAGTTTTGCGTCTTCATGAAAATTAGTTGTCGTTCTACAAAACATCAAAATACGGAATATTTTGTGAATTTCATAAAAAATCGAAGAAAAATGTGTTTCGTTGCTGTTTATAATCCTAAAACATAATTTAAGGATAAGGGAAGTCTTCTGTTACCAAAAAACACCAGTGATGCTGATGGTCAACTGACAAACCGCACAAATTGTGTCCGGAATATTTTGAAGATTTGTGACTGAAGTAAATGAATTTCCATTTATTTCACGTGTTTGTCACGAGATATCCAGAAGAACGTATTGTAACTGAATAAAGATCATGCTTCATTATGGAAGTGCTCTTTATACCCAAAATTCCGTCAAGTTGACTAACTCTGTAGGTTATGTACAGTGGTGCGGTGTATTGAAGATTTTGACCGAATTTAAGAACGGTCGATCTATTTGAAATGACAGACCTAATGTAATTTTTTGGAGAACCTCGGCGCTGTGGAATGAGCTAACGGTGAGTTTGCTACCTGATGGCTACAGCTTTTTAAGGTCAATGTGAATAGATATTTGTCATCTCGCTGCGCTCATACTGTCCGATAGGCTTTCTCCTTTTGCGTGAAGCTATCTATAAAAAAATATGGGATACTTTCGAAACTTGAAATGGGAATTTCATGATTTTCATAAGGTTTAAAGATTTTATTACCTTAAATATTTTTTTAAATCGCTTCTAAAAGGTCAAGGTTTCCAAATCAAATTTTTAATTATAAATTGGGAACGCTGCTGACCTGAAGCTTCAACCTACTTGTCACATTTTTTACTGACACCCACATTCGATGTGCCCCTGAAATCCTTGTGTCAACCGGCATAATCGATTTCCCTTATCGGTTGCCTTGATTAAACTTTACCCGTTCAGGTGGAATATGTGCTTTCATTCAACCAGAACCGTTAACGATGTCGGGTTTAAATGAACCAGTAGACAATGTTTTACATTCTAGAAGACTTTTATATATGCATGGACTTAATCGCGTCCCCATCAAATGAAGGACGATGCTTTTAGTCGACAAGGTCCGTTAATGATGGAAACTATTAAAAGACATGTGCTCCATATTCTAGAAAATGAGTAACTTGCAAAATATTTATTTATATCTACGAGTCTATTACTCGACTAGTTATGAAAATCTTATTCAACTCGTTACGAAGCAAATATAAAAAGTAGTATTGTCATATTAATAATTCCTATATGAGCGTATCTTGATGATTTAGGGATATCTTAGAACAAATCGCTGATATTAATAGAAATATACTCACTGTTATCACAGATATTCAAAATATTCAATAGAAAATTTATACAGTTTGTTAGATTAGAGACAGTAACACGCTTTCAGATCGCTACAGCCTACTGGATCTTTCCTGAACATATAAAATAATTCGTAACGCATACATTTTATTCAATGAAAAACAATGGCCAGTTTTTCTCCCACTGATACTTTTTTGATTTGATGTTTAGAAATACTATGTTTTTAGGTACTTCTAAAAATGGTGAATGCGTTAAATGATGAAGACGTCATACACACCTGCTTAGAGAGTTTCTTAAATTATAAATTTCTTTCAGTTCTTAAATGGACATTTGAACTATTAGCTATGTATATTAGAGTATACTAAATACGAATATACAAATAGAATTACAAAATTAGTCTTATCACATTATTATCTTTATTCTCTCAAATACATTAAAATATGGAATCAGCTTTTTTAAAGATTTTTTTTAATTAACAAATTATAAGATGGTTACAGGAAGTTAGCAATCATTCAAATATCATTTTTGGAATACAGCTGATCACTTCCGTGAAAATTATCTCAGTGAAATCTAGAGCTTGTAAAATCTTCACTATGTAGCACTTAATTACATATGCCAACTACAAAGTCTGACACTAACTATCCGTTTTACCAAAGTTTAGCAAAATTGCTCATCTATCATCTATTAACGATACGGTCCTTAATATGTATCGCAGAGGTGTACAGCAGAATAGTGAGACCCAGGTGTAAGGTTCTATACCAGGTATCAATACAGACAACGATCGTAGTTAGCTTGCCTCCTCTTCACAGCGCAAATGGAAATTCTAGCTAGTTAGAAAATGACGTTCACAAAATATAATTAAGGAGTAAGAAAATGAATTCGAATTCACTAATACCGAATAAAATGTTTTGTTATTTAATTATCAAAAATTTAACACACATGTTGGTATGCAAGAATATTTTCAAATTGTATACTCTTTAAGCATTTTCTATTATTTATTAATAACTTAACAATGAATATTGACGTATATTGAATTATTGTTTCATATACTACTAAACTACTGAATAAGGATTTGTTGCATTGTACTGGATCAATTAAATGTTTGTATGGAGCAGAATTTCAAATAACCAAATGTGGCTAATTCGCTTTTCTTACTGAGATAAAATCAATACCTTTTTGATAACCAACTTTTTGTGTTAAATTGACCCAAAATATTTTTTCAAGTAAGAGTTAATGGGATTAAACGGGATTAAGTTGTTTGTATAACGAAAATTAAGCGCTTCATAAATGCGTTGTGGTTTCTTATGATGCACATAAATCTTTTTGTTTTGGCAGGCAGTAGACAAAACGCATTTTGAAACTAAAACTACTTTCCAATTTATGAATAGCTATTTTTATTGATACTTTAGCAACTAAATACTTCCAGTACATTCTTTTTCTGAATTCTAGCACTTGCTTATTCATAGACAATCGACACTAGGACAGAATAGCCATTCTAAATTTCCAAGTATTTTAGCATTTTAAATATCTTCATGAATTTTTTACAAAACAAAATTATAATCAGGGTACTATGGATACAATTTCTTTACCAAATATATAAATGCAGTAACAGTAGCGACAAAAATGACTTTCACTATGCAGTTTTTCTAGATTACATCTATCGAATGCTGGAAAGATATTTTCAATTTCCGGACGTCTTCGTAAAGTGTTTATGTGTTATGGAACGAACTTCTCGCTTCGACCTGAGATTGATGTTCCAGTTATACAAATTGCTACTCCATGAGCTGCACATTGAATTGCTTTCCACTAGAGCTTTATATTTCAAAATAATATTTTGAATTTACTTTAGAAGACTCGAATTCTTTCCACGTCCATATGCGTGGGTTTATTGTATTCGTGTAGAATTTGTAATTTTTATGTGTAATGTGTAATATTATGTATGCAAGTTCACACATTACATTGCAACCTACTCAGATATATTCAGAACATTCAGCGGTCGGTGGAGGATATTCATAATTTTTCCGAAAAAATATAATATTCTCTAAAAATTGTTATGAAGTGCATATTCGCATTTTCCAAACACCTCACCTCAATTGATTGACTTTGCTAGCGGATTATAAGAGTCTCGTGTGAACAAGTGCAAAATAAATATTTATTCAATGCTTATCTGATAAGGTTATCTTACCTATGATATTGAGGATTTGAATAACACTTAATGTTATTATATTTGAAATACGGCAAGATGCACCCTGATCCAACATTTTATTGATGCCAAAATTAAACTGTTATTTTGGCAGCAGTTTGTGAATTAATTTCAGTGTCATCTTAATTTCATAATTTAGTGTCTTACTTCCCGCGGTAACAGGTGGGAGAAGTAAGCAAATAATTTCAAATTATATTTGAGTTTTCTTGATATTTCATGACTTACACAATCACGAAAAACTATATCACTTATGCAGTCTTTTTCATCTGTCATTTGTTGTCTATTGTCTATAATCTGTCGCCTGTTTTCTGTCGTCCATCGTCTCTAATTCATCCCACATCTGTCTTAGCAACTACTACTACTACTACTGATAATATTACTACATATTACTGCATTTAACTGAATAAGGATAAATAATCAAGAAATTGATCATTATCCTTCATAAAATGGCGTCAATTAGGTAGAATATGCATTTGCAGTCGTATCCATTTATTGAAGAATTTAATGGTCTTTTTTGAAATATTCGGAAGTATTGACATTGTAAAATATTTAAAAAATTAGAAATATTGAAATCATAAAGAAAATAGCTTTTAATATACAATTCTATTTAAAATTAATTCCATAATGACAACAATTCTGAAATTCAATCCAAATCTTCATTTCCAAACTGCTACCATTCAGTGGAAAGCGCAGCTCCCACCACCTGACGCTGTTTTAGGTGAATTAGGTGAACAAAACATTTATTTTTTAGTGGTAACCAACTTGGTGTCATATTCTGTTATGTGGTCAGAGACATCTTGTTCTATTTTTTTTTTAATAAATTCTTTACATTTATGTTCTACATATTTTGTTCCCCAGTCATTTCACCTCATCATGCCTAGTGACTCACACCCTGAAGTCTCATTTCTTTCTCTGAGCTGGTGGTAGCTAGTTGGCACTCTTCACCCAGTTTTCTTAGGAAAATTGGGGGAAGTAGGGTTATAATGTAGCTAAAAAAATTGTATACAAAGCTGATAAACAATGGTTTCAGATCACATCAGGAGTACCTAGATTTTTTTAAATAGTCAATTCATTTTACTCCACTTTTTCTGTAAGTTGTACCTCACCAAAGGCTGCCAAATCATTAAGAAAATTATATCTTCAAACATATATAGTTTCAACATCAACTCATCTCCGAGTCTCGCCTTCTATGGTTAAAGGTCATAACACCTGGACTGCCTTATATAATATGGTTTAATTTATTGGACAGATAAACCGGAATAAAGTAAAAATACGACACAAGCTCCAGAAGTTAGATTAACCGAGAAAGTTTTCTGATATTATTTTGCACGACTGCACTGCATCTTCTCAAGGAATTAGAAACTAAGATCGTTTACTGATGCTGATTATCGATAACAAATTGGCACCATTTAAGCTCAGGTAGACTCACAAACTTCGAAAAGCACACGAATACCAGGAATCTGCGAGCAACTACTCACTCATTGTATTCAATTATTTGTTCTGAATAGCTCATTGTTTCTGTCGACAATTTAATTCATTTTGTAATTACCTCCTAATGTGCGTGAGTGTCTTTTAGTACACTAGTCAACAGCATAGCGGTGCAATAGACTTGTATCTGGAAGACGACCTCTTACTACACTCAATATAGGGATGTGCAAGATTTTGAAATCAGCGTTAATTATCATCAAATGATATGCAGACAACCATATTGACTTCGTAGTACCGTTTTTCACTTGGAAAGATCATTCATGGAATAATAGAAGTGTATCCTCGTAGATGCTCAAAGTAAAAGTACCAGTTACTTCGCACTTATTTGGGAAGGTGTGTTGACATGGGATGCTTTCCATCAATATTTGCTAGTACAAAAGTCCTTCAATTTGTCTCTTTATTTGAATTTGGTTTGGTATAGCTCCAACTAGTACAAAATTACTGAGAATTTTTTAACCATCCGACAAATGAAAGACTTACAATTAGTAAACATAGCAAATGGAGTGCACGTACTCTAGCAAAATTGGTGAGGTACTCAAAAGTATAGTTATAACAAGCTCTAATTTATATAAATAGTTTAGCTGCAACAAGATTTGAGTTATCAGTCACGTTAAAAAAGAGTGCCTGGTCTATACATATTCTACCATGATAAATGTTCGACGAAGGTGTCTCCCATGATAACACGAAGAGTCATCAATACAAAAAACACTAAAGCAGCCCAACGAGCACATCCTCACCTTCAATGCCTGAAATGACCCTCCTCCAAAAGATATTCTTTTGGAAAACCTTAGTGTTGTAGAATATGCTTCCAGGAAATATATTCACATTTTATGGTCAATGTGGATAGACATCCATCTTTGCGAGAGGTGATGATGTATCAGGAAACTACGTATGTTTTTACAATAGCCAACCCAAAAATACAACGCGAATACAGACAATCATTTTCATAAAACATGAGCTCTTATTTAAAATTCTGTCTTGAATAACACAGTTTTATATCATTACGTGAGGACATAGGTATGGATACTTCCGAATCCATTTCATATTGAGTAAACTCTAAGTTGACAGTAGAAATAAAACAAAACAAAAATTATACTCCTCCTCACTTGGGCATATCTACAGAAAGGATCAGTGGTCCATTGGAGAAACCAGAATGCTCAGAAAAGCAACACATATCAGTACGTTTTAGATTTAATCATATATGAAGCATCAATATCACATTTTTGTACAATGTACATGAATAAAGATTGTTGAGGTAGACGAAATGTGATTATTAGTAGTTATTCATTAGTCATAAAGTGGTTTTAATAAACGACCAATACAACTAAGATTGTATAGAGAGACAAAGGTGTTACATTAACTTATATCCTGAAAAGTGGCTGAAATAAAGTGTCGAATTTTCTTGGTATGTTGATATCATTCGGAAAGTGATGCAATAGACTTTTCAGGCAAACATTCTTAAAATGTGAAATTATTCTAACATCTGCGATCTCAAAGTACTCTAGCCCACCCTCTCTTTCAAGAAACTAATTATTTCCTAGATTGGTAATCTGCTACACCATCCTATCATCCATCTCCTTTAGTTTTTGGTATATGAGGCACAAAATGGAAGTGGCAGGAGTTTTGTCTTGTCGATAAGCAATTTAGGTTATAAAAACGCCGACAGCATATTTAATATCAATACCATTGCTTTTTATCTTGGTCCTCGCCTTTTCATAACTGTTTCCCGTATTCAAGTAAAACCTTCCATATTTTCTACACGAGTAATTTTTTGGAGCTGGAATTACCATGAGCTATTTTTAATATCGCATATTTGTTTCTTTATAAAACATGAAAAAGCCGAAAACATATAATTTGTTGAAAACATTTATTGATCAGAGAAAATGGTACAGTTGCTTAAGTTGTTTAAATTCCCTAAGCAGTGTATTAAACACTGGTATCGAAATTAGTAAATAATAATGTACAAATTATAAGTGCGACAACAGTCGGCATTAACAGTGTCTCTATAAATACATTATTTGGACAGTTCAGCTTTAATAAGCCTATTTTTTGTTTAAAACTCACAAATTTTGTTTTATCGGTATTTAATTTTAATTTGTTATATAAAAGCCATTTAAACTAGACATTAAGATCATTATTTATGAGCGTCTCTATATCGTGTTCACCCTCATAAACAAGAACAGTATCATCTGCGAATGCAAAGTACTGAGCTCTCAAACCTGCCAATTTTAGATTTGGAACAAACAGTATGTATAAGAGTGGTCTGAGGACCAAGCCCTGGGGGACACCATAAGTGCATATCTGTTTTTCACTGACAAATATGGATTCACAAACTTTGATTGGAAATGATTCCTTCGATCTTGGTCAAATTCCTTTTCCAACCGATTTTAGGCTGAGTGAGGTCACCCGACAGGTTTTATCCATCTCACGAGTAAGTCAGTCGCAAAAAAATCGCAAGTATAATAATTGTCGACACTAATCAGCACCTTGCGAATTCCAAATTTCCAAGTGAAAGTTTAAATGGATCAAACACTCCCAGGGCCTAAAAAAGCACCGCTTAAAATCATCACGTACACACAGCACCCTAGCAGTAGATTTTTGACACTAGGTGCTTCTGCTCGTTGAAAAATCCACATAGTTTTACTTTTCACATCTGTCACGCAATTCTGAAACGGGGTCACTCTACAATTCTCATCAGAATGCATGAATTTGGCGCCCTGCTTCTAGCCTTCTTGGTACAAACACACTTTTAATCTAATTCTCAGCTTAGCCACTTCATTGTCACTTTTCAGGATATTTTCTTCTATGAAGTTATTAGCGGTAATGGATAAAGCAGTTTTAACGACACCCTTTATTATGTTGCATGTCTAGAATGAACTAACATTTCTGTGGCAATATGGACTTTCCTCGTAACACTACATTTCGTTCCACTAATCATCATTCGTTAGACGTATGTGATCAGTGCCGTCGGAAGAGAATTCAGGATCGAAGGAAATTATAAGGATTATAAGGATTATAATTTCATTTCCTCTTACATATTGCAGTGAAATCCTATAGTTTTTTGTTATGGTAGTTAACGTTATGGCATATGTCATACCAAATTATTAACGTAATATCAGATGGTTATCATGTCTTGAAACATCTTATACTTGACTGGCAGAAACCACACATGAGTGAAGGAATAACTACTTCAGACTGTGGAGACTCGGAGCGAAGTTTACATCAGTTGACTAACTCACGATATGATTTTTCATGCGAAGTTGTTTTCAAGAAGCGAAGAGAACCATGCGGTTTGAGCGATATTAACAACAGTGACGCTTGTGGAACGTCTCATATGAACAGGGCACCAAATAGACCGTTACAAGAATGAACATGATACATTGTACGTTTCTGTCAAACACACTCTGTTTCATCTGTATACATTGTATCTCCTAAGGAATTGAATTGGTAATGTTTATGTAATAATGAGACGATGTAATCCGAGTAAAGTAGCAGAGCTTGTAGAGAAAACATTTGAAGCACTAAAATCGTACAGAAAGTTTTTGGGTCTTTAATCCTGATTGGTTGTTCACATGGATTCGTAATAGACGAAATATAGACTAGTGGCTAAATTTGATAGTGAGAAGCAGAAAAAAGGCTAGGTGAAAACCAGTAACACGAAATACGACTATTAGACAAGCTGGTCAGGTGTTTTCATCATGGTTACTCAGCCGCCATATTGCAAAATAACCGCCAAATCTTCATACCTAGTGGTCAGATATCAGCTGATTCAACTCCTTCCTCATTAATGCAATATTTTTGAGCTAAAGTGCAGTAATGTAACCTCTGAAACTTGTTTTTTGGTTGGTTCTTTAGTTTATTATATATTCTACGGGCCTCTAATTGAATCTACATACGATTGATTTAAATATGCACACTAACGTTTCAGTTGCCTCGACAGCCTCTTTCAGGGTATAAAGTAAAGAAACTAGATCTAATATTACGATGACATTATATTTACAACACTTCATAGAGCACAAAGCTACACAAAAAAGAAATTCAGAATAGCATTATATTATAATTGCAATAAAAAAGCAAAACGTACTATCTAAATCAGTTCTCGAGGTGCCAATATTAAAAACCTTAGTGTATCTCACAAAACAATTAATTTTACCAGAATATCTGTAATCACAAAATATGTTTGCCTTCAAAGAAGGAGTTAAATGAGTTTTCCATTCAAACATTTGATTAATTTCTACGGAAGGGCCCGCCAAGAAATAAATACTCGTATACTGTTACCTACCGGGGTCTGTAGGTATGGAAATATACTTAAACAAAAATTTGACGGCTTTTTTAAATATGGTAGCCAGACAATCATGACCTGGACCACTTATTTTATTAGTCGTACGTTATAGGTACTTGACAAAGTCCCGCAATACAACCTTGTGCACACGTGACGTGTCAGCTCACGAAGATTATACTAAACCATGGTGGTTTCCGTTAACATTAAGGAAAGATCAAGGTGACGTGCGAAGACTGAGCTACCTTTCTCTTTCACTCTGTATCACAATATACGGGAGCTATGCGTGCGACTCCTGCTGAGACATTGACGATACTCTTGGATCTAGCACCATTACACATATTTATAGTGAGAAAAATACTTTCATTACATATAGTGTCAAGACTCCTACCCATTTTCATTTGAAAGTTATTTATATGAATTAATAATCGTACTCATCAATCGGAAAAACTACTTATTCTTTTGAAGATATATTGTACGAAAAAATTATATGAATATATTGGATATGGTTACTAGTGAATTAATATATTTTTTTAGTATTTTTTGTTATTGTTTCACTTTCCACGCGTAGGCAGATAAAATATTATTAAGCTCAAATTTTAGAATTTGGGATAGTAGGATTTATCGATGTTACATTCTGTTCAGATCACGATAATTCGTATCACCAATTAGCTCGGTTTGTAGAATTCCGATTTTTTTGAATTCAAAAATATTTGGCTTTATCCGAAAGTTATTTTGTTGTATAAGTTTCAGATCATCTTGAGGTGTAGTAGCTCTTTTTTTATCATCAATTCAATGATATAAATTAGGGCTTGCTACAACTACTAGGGTACCTTGTTTTTTTCCGTTTTCTTGAATTATTGTTTATTTGTCGGCGAAATAAAAAACAATATGTTTGTACCACTTACAGATATACCAAACTAAATTTACATAAAATCTATCATAAACATTACAATAGTTCACCAGCATGTGCGACATCCCCACTGCCAAATAATTCTAAAATGGTATTCCGCTCCATCACAGACTCGTAAATAAATAAGTTAACTTGAGTCGAGGCTCTACAAAGAAAAATTCTGATTTCATTGTACCGGACATTGTATTTTCCTAATGTTTGGCATACTTCATTGAAATTCAGTTTGCTATATTTGCAACAGATCTAAAACCATCAAAATATTATATATATATATATATATATATATATATATATATATATATATATATATATATAATACAATTATTTTCAATTAAGAAATTAGGACCTCAGAAAAAAAGCTACAAGTAGACTAGTGATTAGAGTGGTACTACTACTACTAGTACTTCACGAATTGATAAGAAGGTTGTGAAACATTTAAAAATGAGGTTCTATAGAAGTCATTGTTAGTGACAAAAATGAAACGACCCTGGGTGTTATCATACAAAATTCGTCTGATATATTTTCAATATATATACACACGTAGGAAGTTCTAAATTTTAAGTAATCATCAAAAGAGCTTTGCAATTGCGAATCGATCATTGAAAAAGAATTATCAAAATAATACCGCATTTGAAGCATCTTCGTAAGTAAGTAGCCATGAAGGCAAATATCTTATTTCATATAAAATTGAGAAATATGTCTTAGGTAGTTTTTTGCTAGATTTTCAACATGCTAAAATCCAGAAACTGCCTTTTAGCCAGTTTTAAACGTAGAGCTAACGATTGAGTAGGATGAGAGTCACCATTCTCACGAGTCCGTTTGGTAATCCAAAAAGCGGGCGGATAAATGGCAGAAGCTAATTGATTGCTATCTATTGATATATCGGTGATGAAATACCGTGTTAGCGACCTCTCGCCTCGCCGATGAGAAACTCGCTTTTGGAGGTGCATTAGAAGAAATATCACCAATAACATCATATTGTATCAAGAACGAACAGGATAGTAAAGGCAGCAGCTCCACAATAAACACTCACATATAGTTCTTTAGACTAAGTCTTATCTACGTTTTAAATAATGTGATGGGGTTGGATTGTGAGTATTTCTGGTTCTGAATATTCCCAGCAGATAATGGAGCAGTGTTTATGCCAAGCTATGTCTTTTGTTAAATGAGTTGGATAAAACAGGAAAAACACATCTCACATCTGCATCAATCTTATTTCTTCTGTTGTATTATTGTTCAACAACCGTTTCACCTCATGTACATGGGATTGATTTCAGACAACATACACAGTTACCTTCTATGGAAGTCAATTTTTTCCAAAACGCCCAATACATCCAGAAATGGTAGAATAAACTTTCATGGATGTGATGTGATGATATGGATTAATTTTTTGCGTACCAACCTTTGCAAAAGTCAATACCAGAGTGAGTAGCGGATACCACACAGAATGTTAATTCAGAAATCCACAAGCACAAAAAAGTTTCCGGATACTTAGAACGTGGCACGTCGTGACCGGAGATACAATCGGATCGCTCCGGGTTTGGCTTATCAGACAGCGACGGACACGATCGAGGGCCGCTGTTTGGCGCGAACCACCGCACTGGCGCCGCGACGCCGCCGTCGGGGGACGTCGCCGTGGCCGACGGCAGGAAGCACGTGAAGACACCACGCCGACGCTCCCACGTCCACGCTACCCACTACAATCGTCAGATGATGCCATCTGATTTGATACATCATGATTTATCTGACGATTAATTCAAAATAAATCAAATACGTTGAAAATTAAGTCACTTTTGACAGGTGCTTGTACTTAAATTACTTGCAAACATTACCTCTTATATTTTCTCTTCTTCTCTTGGGTATCGCTCTTTCTATGTACATGGGGTGGAATTATGAGGCTACTG
Organism: Bruchidius siliquastri; assembly: GCA_949316355.1. Lineage (NCBI taxonomy): Eukaryota > Metazoa > Arthropoda > Insecta > Coleoptera > Chrysomelidae > Bruchidius > Bruchidius siliquastri. Next base: position 23,253,558 of record OX438533.1, read on the forward strand.
TTAATTTTTCAATTTTTTCTGATGTGCTCATAACGGTAGTGGGGGTTTTTAGAAAGGGAATGCCGTAAAATATATTTTGAAGTAGATAATAGACGTTCTATAATTTATAAATGTTACACCTGTAATCCTTTGTACTTGTTATATATATATATATATATATATATATATATATATATATATATATATATATATATATATATATATATATGATCATTCACATATTTGTCTTCAAAGTACATAATTACATACATTTTTCAGTAATTGCTTGGAATCTTACGATTCGATTTATGAGCATATTATATTTTCGATCTAATATTTTGAAAAATTTTAAACCATTGACTTTTATTTCGTATATGGTATTTCAGGAAGTAGTTTTCCAGTTTTCTTTCTAAAGGTGAATAATTTGTTCTGTTTCTTTTTTAACGATTTTCAGTAGTATGTAGAGATCATGTGTACTGACGAAAATGCTATTTATCCTATTAAAAAATAACGTAGACCATGGTTCATGTGCAGATGATAAATTTATCGAAGATTTTGATCAGATTTGATTGCTGATCCACTGAGTATTGAGAAACTAGTAGTATTATTAATAGTTTGGAAAATATTGAATGATAGAAAATTCATTAAATTATATCGAAGTATGTTTATGAAATATTGGAAATTATGGAAATCTTAGAATATCACAATACGTCCCTCCGTTATGCGTGGTAAATGGAATGTACAAAAATGAAATTTGGTTGCTTTACTATTTTTTCCTATGCACCATTTTTCTGGAATAATGCAGTATTACCTGCTATATCTCTCTACTAATCTTATCTTATCAAAATTGGTGCAGGAAAAATTAAGTGAGATACGTTTTCGTTAAATACATATCATAAAATATCGAAGGAACGTATTATCTTGAATTGACAATTCAATTCACGATCACAATAACTAGCTCACTCATACCTGAAAATCATAAAAGGTAGTGGAAAAAGAATGGCCACATCTTCGTGGTAGTCACGCGGTGTTTGTGAATTTACGTCAAGACTGAAGAAAAGCAACAGTTCTATAATTTATCTGATCCAATAATTTATTTGGTTAGTCATACCAAATCGTTAACTTCTTAACCTAAAGAACCTATCATTTTGGTAAGTGATCTGTTGAACTTTATTTTTCTATAAAATATTAACAATGGTTAATTTGAATACTGTTAGTGCCTTGATGATAATTAGGGTAGTTTTTATACTATTTTTCCTCACGGAATCAATGACTCCGCATTTTATCGCAAGAGGCAAAGCTACTCAGAGTCAGTTACTCTACCACAGTTATAATATATATACATCGCTGTTCACTTTTGACTAATTGAATGATAATATGCTCAGAAATTCTAATGGCATCAGTAAACTTCACAAATTTTAAAGGAAACTAAAACGGTTCATCACACGTTTCCAGTAAGATTCAGTTGACTGGCAGCATACTCGGAAATAGGACCGAAGAAGTGAGATAGAAGTCTCATCATTAAGCTAACGATCTAAATAGAGCGTGCAGTGCATTGTTAACATAATGCATACAACAGGCGTAATAAGGAAACTTGAGCTGCATAAACCAGTCGAGGTTTCAAGTAGATTGTTCTACAAACAATGTTTTGAAATGCTTACCTTCAGCCTGGTCGCAAGATTGTTTGCCTAATAGTTCGAGATAGCTGTGTTGTACATCTCTGGAATTGGTTTTATACGAAATGATGGTAATCTAAAAAGGAAATTCGAAAAGCAAGTTATTTATCCCTTCATGAATAATGCTAACTGTTGAAACTTTTGCTGCGATTATCTCACTGGCTCTTCACACTTTATTCAGCCAATAATTCAAACTCTATTGGTCCAAACAACACTTCAACGACGTTTCCCCTATCTGTGCAAGGTTTAATGAAGTACTTACTAGGTGTATAATGCAGTGATTTGCATTTTGCAATTTATAACAATAAATTCAAAATATCGTAGAACTAGAAATGAAACGTTGCCTACCTTTATTGAATGGAACAAGAAATTGTAGCCATCAGTCAGAATCAAAATACATATCAATAAGTATGCAAGAAAACATCATAAGAATGTTCTAACTAGCAGTAAAGGAAGAGGAATATATTAGAGAAATAAACAAGGGCATATTTTCGCTCCAGGGATCTGTCAAAATAATTTACTCACTCACTCTCATGCTCAACCAGGACCTCGAGACCTCGATGAGGAGGATGGAAATATACATATAGAGAACAATATACATAAATATATGCTATATGAAGATCTCAAAATTTGATAACATACTTGTTGATAAAATTTATAAAGTACTAAGTACTAAGCTCAAAACCTTGGGAGCTGGAGAATGTGTTGAATGGATTCAGAATATTGCGCTTCAGTAGATTTCAATATATGTTGCGTATACTCGTATGTTACAGTGTAAACCGTCTACATATATGATACCCCTCCTCAAATTACAAAAGTTCAATTCCAACTGCTGATGCTTCAATTACTGAAACAACGCGGTTAGGAAAAAGCTACAGACTGACAAACCGACAGGCCGACAGGCCGACATACCGACAGACCGACAGACCGACAGACCGACAGACCGACAGACCGACAGACCGACAGACCGACAGACCGACAGACCGACAGACCGACAGACCGACAGACCGACAGACCGACAGACCGACAGACCGACAGACCGACAGACCGACAGACCGACAGACCGACAGACCGACAGACCGACAGACCGACAGACCGACAGACCGACAGACCGACAGACAGGCAGGCAGGCAGACAAACAGACAGACAGACCGACAGACCGACAGACCGACAGACCGACAGACCGACAGACCGACAGACCGACAGACCGACAGACCGACAGACCGACAGACCGACAGACCGACAGACCGAAAGACCGACAGACCGACAGACCGACAGACCGACAGACCGACAGACCGACAGACCGACAGACCGAAAGACCGACAGACCGACAGACCGACAGACCGACAGACCGACAGACCGACAGACCGACAGACCGACAGACCGACAGACCGACAGACCGACAGACCGACAGACCGACAGACCGACAGACCGACAGACCGACAGACCGACGGACCGACGGACCGACAGACCGACAGACCGGCAGACCGACAGACCGACAGGCAGACAGGCAGACAGACAGACAGACAGACAGACCGACAGACCGACAGACCGACAGACTGACCGACAGACTGACAGACCGACAGATCGACAGACCGACAGACCGATAAAGAGTTGGACGAAAATCAGTGACAACTATTATTATGGACTAGATATTCTAAAACATTAAAAAAATTATTATCTCACATTTGACAGGTCAACAGACAAATCGATCGACAGGCCAACTAACAAAGCGACAGACAGACCGAGAATCAGCCCAACAGACCGATAGACATAGCGACAAGCCGACAAACCGACAGAGAGTTCAACAAAAATCAGTGACAACTAATATCATAAACTACATATGCTAAAGCATCCAAAAAACGTATCATCATCTCACATTTGACAATTTTTCAAATCACAATACTTGTACTTGTCTTATTTATCCGTGGGAAGTAAAAGTATGTGTGACGTATCCATTAGTAGGTTTCGTGATCTTCCATTACATGCTTGTTGCATCTCTTAATTTTCTAATATCAAGGCAAATCTCCTACCAAATTGTCGATGACAAGACTCTTGGCTCGCACAGAAACACTTTCGGCCGCAATGCCACTCAAGCCGGCGCTAGGTGGTTGCTGGAGATACCGTTTTTATACAAAATCTCCCAAGTGGAAAGCATCATAGCAAACACTCCACACCTCGATTTTATAACCTACTGAAGTGCGTTCAGCTTTCATATACTTATTATTCATTTAAGCTGCGAGGACCGTTGAATGAAGTATTCTGAAATCTGACATCATTGACTTATAGTAATCCCAACCGTTTTTCCAGCTAACCTAATGACAAGGAAAGAAGGAGATTTTAGTCCCGTTCAATATACATCATTCAATCAATCTGAAATATTAAGATCGCGTAAATTTTCGAATGGAAGACAACATGGTTTTTTTGCAACCTATTTAAGCAAATTTGAAGTAACTTGACTGAAAGAGCTTGGCAAAAATTTTTGACGTCCCCAGAAGTTTAACAGAAAAAAAAATCATCCCCGCATCCCAAACTTCATTAAAATGGATGCAGCGATTGAAAAGATTAAATGGTGACAAAAGTAACAACCGATATACGGACAGTCAGATAGACGGATGGAAATAAATAACATAGATCTTAATGATGCATCATCAATATTAACATCTACTTCGTTAGCAAATTTTTCTTGAATAATACGAAACGTAAATCATTCTTTTTCCAAAATTTACGTGGGTTTGATTAAATCGGTCATGGAATCAGAATAAATTGAGACATGCATAGGATGACTTTTAAATATAACGGTGAATATCGATCCCATCAGTTTAGTAACAGCAAAGCAATGTTCCATCTAGTACAATATAAATTAGTTTCAGTTTGACGTATAATCTATTCTATGAGTGAAGCTGGCAAATGAGCAACCTTATTGCAGCCATTATTGCAGCAGCTGAATCATATTAGAAGATCCAGGCACGGATTCCTTGCAAGGATAAAACAGGAAATTCGACGAAAAGAAACACAAGTATGTTTCTTTTATGTGAGAGAGTTAATGCAGGAGAGATTATTCATGTAATATGAAAAAGAATCATTTGAACGAATGCATAGTATTTCGCGGTATATAGCAGAAGTGACAAAAATATAAGTCATGTGAAACGTTGAGATTGAATGTAGTGTTTTCCTGTTTCGTCAATTTATATCTATTTCCAACATGCATATCCTACAAAACTGGATTTTTCGACAACATACATAGACGCAGCTTTGTATAGGTTGGCCATCTATATTCTAAAACATCTGTATTAATTATGAATATCCCTACAACGAGAAAAGCCAGGAAGATGCAGTTTCCACTGAAATACTTCGACTTAATAATGATTTTAATGATTTTTTAATGCTTAATCATATTTTCACCACAGAAAATCTCAAAAAATGGCCAAAAATCAAATTAAATACAACTTTCACCTTTCAAATGGAACACTTAGCCTATTTTCTGAGAATTTAAAAGCTTGTCTTTTCATTGTTAGTTTTGAAAGAAGTGCAATTATCGAAGATAAAGCCGGGTCTGGATTTTCTTTTTTGCTGATATCCCAATCTTGACAGGATAGTATGAGCATATACACCAACTTACTTACCTCCCCCAACCAAACTCCCAGGACAACATATTTCCAGAAACAGAATATTGGCTCCTAGTCTACATGTACAGCTAAGGATTTATCGACAGATCCAAGCTAGACCCTTCTGAATGAAGCACTCTGAGAAACGATACACCAGGGATTATGAAATTGCTGAAAAAAGGGCAAAAATGTGTTAGGAAGGTAGAAGGATAGCTATACGGTTCTTCGTTCTTATTAATAGGGAGAGGAAGCTTTGATGCAACATGTATGTATCTAGCTGGCATCCTCCTCATCATAGCGTGAGTTTTTAGACTTTTTACGAAACCTGGGAAAGTTTGAATTTTAATACGTCTCTAACGAAAACGCGCGGTAACTGCTATAGGCTATGAATGGCTGTATGTCGGGGATTCAGCCTTAAAACCACTAAATTTTATGTGAACTGTACTTTGAAGCTATAGGTCTGTATGAAGATTATAATCCCTAGTTTCTATGTGTTTTATGAAAAATGACTTTACCAAAACTTACATATCTAGTAACAAACAGCCTCAATAAATGATACTCAGACTTTAAGTACTTGAAAATCGATTTAATGAGATACCCAAAGGACTTATCCGACATAACGTCGTGAAGCAATATTACGTCGTCAGATCCTTCGTTGCATTGGATATTTACGTTAAATAAATTATTATGCCACGTGGAAATAAGTACACGGGGCGTCGTCCGTCGTTATTCAGTATTTCTCCAACCTTTCAGGAACTCGCGTGAATTGGATAGTTGGTAGATAGATTTGATTACTTGAGTCATAGGGTGACAGTGATCCGTTTCCCTGTCTATTGGCGTTTTTGTGCAGCATAGATCCTGGACTGTGAACCATCTATGTCATAAACATTACCACACAACTGTTTAATCGAGCCAATACAGGCACATATTAACTTGATCGTATACTTCCAATATATCATCATTATATCTGTAATTAGAGCCGTGGGGAGTAAAACACAGTTTTTTCTATGGTGGCGTGATATATCTACGCTTCAACTCCATTTTTCTACATGTTTCATCAAGGTCGCTCCATTCATCTACTAAAGAATGTGTCGACATTGTGCTTATGTACGGTAAAGCTGTAGGAATTGCATTAAGAGCTAAATTGTTCTACGGGCAATGACACCGAGATCCAGATGCAAGTGTGCTCAGCAGAGGAAACAGGAACCCGGAGTAACTCCCGCTCGTCATCGAACTGGAGAAGATGAACAAGTATTGGATGTCTCTCGTGGTTATTCAATAGCAATGTAAGAGTTTTACTTTTCAAGTTATAATGTTTTTCATGTAACGCGCGCCTAAAAATCACGGATCAATTGAAAACCTCCTCCTACATTCAAAAAAAAAATATCTAACAAAAACTCTGAAAACTCTAAACAATTAAAAGAAAACTATTAACGAACCATACACAGTCGAATATATTTTCCAATATGTTGCTTGTGCAGCATGGCGATTCTAAATAATGGTGAGTGGCAGAGCTTTTTTCAAGTGATAAACACAATATTATCAAATAATATGAACACACGACATGCTTCCTGATTAATTCACTATTTTCATAAAAGTTGCAACTCTGTTTGCTTATCTGTCTTTACGTGTGTGCTTAAAGGGTTTAACCACTCTGCAAATACATTTCACCGTATATGGTTCGACATAGCCTATTCGGTCAAAAGTCTGTTCAGTTTTCTGTACTTCTTCCAAATGCCAACAACTGTAAAGAATTAGATGAAATTTTGTGATACATATCCAGACTGTTACAGCATTACTGAAAAACATTATATTTAAGAAGGAATTTAGCTCACAAATTAATTACTTTCACCTGTCACATATCTAAAACAATGAAGCAAAATTGAGTGACGATTTACGCTGTCCAAAGTGTCATTGCTCGTCATGGAATGAATGCAGTTACCTAGAATTTTATGGGGTCTCGTCGTAGCCGTATTTTCCCTCTTCACGTGAAAGAGCGCGTAAAACTCTGTCAAGCGTCTAATGTTTTATACAACCTCGTGCGGCCAGATCTTAATAGTTGATATAAGATTTTTTGGATACTTTTAAGCCGATTAGGAATATATGGCTGTAAATTAATGATTTTTTATCAATTTAGGCAAATTAATCGTTATTGGATTATTGCCACAACAAGACTAATTCGAAGTTCCCGTATTACTCTAATCCTACTAATGTACTTACATTCCATTCAGCAGGTATCTTGAGCCCTTGATCATCTGTTGTAAAAATTAAAAACACTTTCAAGAGTTTGGACTGATTGTATACATCAATAGCCAATTCTGCGATTTTTTATGCCTGAGACACAGTACGTATTATCAAAAATTAACAGTTAGTAATTCATAAATCCGTGGAAAAAACAGGAAGGTTCGGTTTAAAGGTCTATGTGGGGAACAAAAATCTGATTACATTATTTAGGAAACGTTAATTCTGACTTAATTACAGCATGCAAGGTACTGAATTAATCTGTTTAACTCCATTTTTTCAATCATTACGGGCAATGCAAATTTAACCAGCATATGTATTAAATTGAACGGATAAATCGTAGACAGATTTAAATTCTAGGAATACATATTTCTCATTGTGAATATACCCTGGTGACTTACAAATAAAATTAATTTAAAAAGTGTAAGGTTCATTGTATGTACGCCAGAGTTCATCAGGACGTTAGTGCCTAATACATGTGCTGGGTTGGCTCCCCGTCCTGAAACCCATCGAGGGATTTACGCCCAAACAAAAACAAAACAGGACTTAGCAGATCGAGTGTATGTTTTTGTTCCATCCGGGTCGAGGATATAACATATAAACTGGCCGGGCAGCTCTGACATTTTGATCGGGAGCCAGAGAGCGAATCGAAAAAATATTGACGCAGTAAAGTGGTCGTTGGCCTGCCGTTCTCGTTTCGCTGACGAGTAGCTTTAAATATTTGGATAATTTCTAGTAGCTTGATTTGACACTTCTCATGGATTGATATGATTACATTTTCCAATTATATAAAATTGACAATGCCCAAACATTACTGTAGACAACAACAAAAATATAAATAGAATTTATGTTAAAATACTTGTTCACTAATAGGGTAATAGTTTATTCTCGGTATGAAAAACATTTCAGACTGTTGGTAAATAAATGTTATAAATCATCCTTAAAGTATTTCCTTTTATAGAAATGAAAATGAATGAATTCGAACTTTTTCTGCTAATTACTGTGGTCACTGCGTGGACTTTCAAAAGTAAGCTGGGCAGGTAGAACCAGATAGTCAGGTGAGCGAACAAGCAAGTAATAAAAACCAGACCAGACCGCCAGAAATTTCTGACATGAATTTGTGTAAATCAGATATCATGTCATCAAATGAAACATATTAATCAACCAATCCTTTATACATTGGTTCAGAATAGTGTCCAAAATACATCTCTGATTGTATGCATCTAATGATAATCAATGTCTAGTCTGTCAAACATATACGCATAGCGGGCTAATTAATTTTGCGCACACTGGGTTCATTAATTTTGCGTATATCAGATTTTACTACATTGCGAATTTCTAGATTATCGGGCCTAATTTTGATCTATTTTTAGATTATTTTCAAGTATTACTGGAAATTCTGGATGATTGATAAACGCCTTGTGTTTTTGCACATATTCTGTTGGATATTATGCTCATTAAGGTCTGTATTTTTAGAAAGGTAAATTTTTGTCTTTATACTTTTTTATCATAGCTCAGTAATTTCTCTTTGTGAAGAATTGATATAGTATTACCTTTTTGATACAGTTGCGTTGATGCCAATTATCATAGCTATAATAAATAACTATATAGACTTATTGAATCAATAAATGTATTTGAAATAATTTCATTTTGGCAATATACAGGTATTTGGTCTCATTTCTTTTTCAGATATATTGTTTGTGTTTACCAAATACGCTTTTGAATTCTCCTTGAAGATGGCGTCCAATTTTTTTTGAGTCGTTAATTTTCATTAGTAGATTAATAAAAACGATACCAGGACGCTCTACATGACGAAGAGCGCGAAATGAAATTCATTAGATATGTAGAAGCTCAAATATAATCCTAAATTAGCTTCCAAGTTGAAAGTAAACACGGCTAATATGAACTTCGATGCGTTTTCGATATATCAACATTATCTCAATTTTTTTGGACATTAATGTTGTTTCTTCTGCCTCTCGGGCTGATTCTTACAATGTGCGTTCTTCAAGGCACATAGCGTGACGCATTTTTTGCTGTTTTGTTTTCTGATGCTCTCAATCCCTTCGTGTATAATTTCGAGAACGCAGAGTGGGAGTAATGTATTATTGACATAATGTACTTTTTTCATGATCAGAGTGTAACAATATGTGTTTGGTAAATGAAGCTGTGTAATTGGATACGCAATGTGTTCAACTTTATAATGAGGAACGACATAATCGATAAACATAAACAAAAAATGTCTTGTGCGTTTTGTTTCGTTTGTCTGTTAAACTGTCTACTGTGTTGTCGTTGTACCTCTCACGCTGATAGGCAATAGATCACAATTTGCGCTGGTAGAAGCCATTCTATTATTTATACGCATTTGCCGTCAAGATTCAGAAATCGTATATTTTTCTTACAATTCATCTGACTTATGGATGTAAGTCAGATGTATTGTAAAGTATATTTAACTATCCTTGTTTTCTGCATGGAACGAGGTATACCACTGTCATCCAGAAAGATCTCACGTCGACGGGAACAACATGTTTCTCAGATTAATAAGGACATCGAATGGATTGTCGAATGGGAATCTGCAAATAGAGTCAATTTTAACGCTCAGAAGACTCGCGCAACTCTGACAGAAAAGTCTCGTGCTGGTCTGCCAGCCATGGAGATGGAGATTCCCGGTACTTGAGTCACCTTCCATCAAGATTCTGATAATTATTAGAAGGTTCTATTTATCAGAACAGCTACTGCGACTCTACAAGCTCAGATCAGGCCATCGCTGAAGTACTGCTTGCATGTGTGGGGATGCGCCCTGAAGCACTCCCTAAAGCTTCTTGATAGAATTCAAAAACGAGCATTACATCTAGTGAATGCGCCGGACCTGACAAGGGACCTCAACAGTCTGGAACATCTGAGAAAGATGGCCGATCTGTCTCTATTCTTTATCATGGTAAATGTTCGATCTAGTTGCCTCGTATAATAACACCAGTACAGCAAACACTAGGGAGTGAATCCTCACCAGGCTGAACTTCCATCACCTTGAACGGGCCTCTTCTATGAATCGTTCTTTTGAAGAACCTCGGCGTTGTGGAATGAGCTGCCGGGGATTTTGTTCCCCGATTGTTACAATCCACAAGGTTTTAGGGTCAATGTAAATAGACATTTATCCTCTGTAGCCTTTGTGAGAGGTTATCTATAATAAAAAATACGGATATATCAAACAAATGTTTTATTTGTTTTACAATATGTATAGAATTTTAGAGCATACATAACTTTCCTTCTCTTCGGCTTCACTCCCACTACAGATTACTGTATTTTGACCAGTTAAAAATGATAAATAATAACGTGCTCTATAGCTTCTTGGGTGACGTTAAGTAGGTTGTCTGTATGTCACGTGCAGTAGTATCAGTTTATTGATGATATTAAACGTTTTATATACACTTAAAGTAAGTTTTGGAAATATTGGTAACTATGGAGTAATCGAACATTTTGATAATGTCCTATATTATAAAATATTAGTTTTCAATATTTTTGATAACCTGCAATTCATTTTCAACCGTAAGATGTCAATGGGCATCCCCATAGAGGCGACAACTTAGATGAGAAAATATTGGTAGTCAAATCGTTATTTCAAAACTGACACCATTATGTGATTGTACTTAACACCATTTTTTAACAACGCGGATTAACGCTGCTGATAGAATTTGGGGGAGGATACACTGTTTTGTTTTACAGCAATAGCGAATCCAGACCTGCTAGATTTAAGATAAAAATGGAGGTAGTAACTTTTTTAGAAAAAAAGGTATTTCCTTTATTCCTCATGACCATACAAACCTGCAATTTGCCTACCCAATTATTTCCCACGCCCAAAATTGACTAATAGCTGGAGACCCATTAGTGAATAATGTTATTTAATTATTTTAAATCAGCAAAGCTACATAATAATCATGAAAAAAGTTATCAAGCTTGGTTTTTCATATTTTTACTCTTCCCTATTGCATGCAGCATATCTATGTATCTATGAAGTTCCTTGAAATCAGAGTAGTACATTTTAAGGATACGTACCTCAGGAAATAACCACAAACAAGAATAAGGACCATTACCAACTTATCGAATTCGATTTCCAAAGTGAAATCTCAATATTCTCCTCGCTTATGAGTAGGAAGTAAAACTTTTCCAGAAAAATGAATGGCAATCCTCCAGCCTCCCCTAGGTATTAACATTCTAATGAGCTATAGATTTACAACTCTCCATGATTGGATTCCTTTTTGCCCAATTACAATTCCGGAATCGATATTGGTTTTTTGCTCGTAAGCTGACTGCCAGAACCCGAAACTCTAAATCAGCTTAAATATGTTCAGAAGCCATTAATGGGAACTTCCAGTCGATTTGAATTATGTTAACAAGCGTTGTGTTTCCATAAAAACATGTCATTTAAAATCCGAACTGTTATCCTAGATACAGTTTATCAAAGATGTCAGTGTCATTGTAGCTCTTAGATTACTTATATTTCATTATGTAGTTAGAAAACATAGTCATCCACTGGATAGGGTGTTTCAAAGGTCAGACTAATGACGTGCAGCATTGCTCTTTGTTGCGGAACGTATGCTGAGGAGACATTTAAATATAGGTAAGCGAGCAGAAAGCCGCTACGTTAGTCTGTTGTCAGATGGATACCATGTCGCATATTATGATAAGTATTCTGCGCCATGCCGCTTAACGTGGGCTCTAATGAGTGTTGCTTAATTACCGCTGTTTTTTTGTTTGCAAATTTTGTCTGTAATTTACCTCCTAATCTACCAGTACTTTACAAAATTTCGGTATTTTTTTATGTTACCTGCTCTATTGCTTACTGGTCACTAATATATTTCGTATATTCAAACCACAACAAATAAGATATAATTATAATTTCTCGGTTTCAGTTTCTCCGTTAACGTGTTGCTTTTGAAGTATATATACTTTAACCAGACTATATTTGGTCTTCCTCGCTTACAATTCATGATTTGTTTTGGTATTCTATGCTGACCCATCCTCTGTACACGGCCATACCAGCTCAGTTGTTTCTTTTGTATCTCTTCGATTATGGTGGTTTTCGCATTCATTATTTTCCGAATGTTTGGAACATGTTGGTGCATTGAAATTCTGGCTGCTCGTCGCCAAAAGTCCATTTCTAGGAATAATATTTTTTTCTCTGTCCCTGACATGAGGTGCCAAGCCTCACATCCATAAAAAACTACACTCTTGAAGACTTGTTATATATTTGTTGCTTCTTTTCTTTTGATATTTTATCCGACCATAATACCAAGTTCAAGGCTCCAATGATCTGTTTTCCTTTCATGATTCGTTCTTCTATTCCTGTTTCTGTTAGGCCGGCTGTTGTAATTTTTGTTACTAAATCTGTATTCCTGCGAGCCTACACAAATATACTTTGTTTATTGCATGTTAACACTTAATCCCCACTTTTCATATTCTAATATTAAACGACGTATCTTAAAATCTAAGTCGTATTTATCCTGCGAAATTACCACCTGATCATCTGCGAAATGTAGGATGTACAAAGTTGTAACATCATTTAATTTGATTCCCATTCCATGGCATGATCTTCCCCAATGTCTTAAAGCTTCATCTAAATATATTTTAAATAGCATTGGCGATAGACTGCTTTTGAAGTACCTTAACAAAAGCAATAACATTAATATTCTCCATTTCTGCTTCCATAAGCATATTTCCACCAAAAATCTTCTGTACTACATCACCCACATCGTAAGATTGTAATTACGCTTCATGGATAGTCTAGAGTCGCCACGATTGACATATGGACATCTTTCAATAGGTTTTTTCATGATGGAAATCTAATAAATCTTGTTCCCTATTAGCTGCCACCAGGTCCATGCCAATAGTTGCCGTGCTACAGCAAGGACAGAAGCAGGTCATACCACGCCTAATTAAGATATTTCGGCCCTGTGTAGCGATTTTGCCTCTCTCTTGATAGGAGTCATCTTAGGCTGCTGGTGGGACTGCTGTCTGCTGGTCATAATACCTTTAGGCGGCACCTGCACCTAATGGGGATAGTTAGTGACCCAACGTGTGCACGCTGTGGTGATGAGGAGGAGTCCTCGGCACACATACTTTGCCGCTGCGAAGCCCTCGGGTACCACAGGCAGGCCATACTGGGGTCCATGATTCTGGAACCAGGAGATATAAGATGGGCAGGACCTAAGGCCATACTGAACTTTGCGAAAAGGGCTGGCCTTGGGAACAAGAGCTGATAGAGGCGCAAAAGGGCCCGGCGGTGGCCCAGGCACCGATGGTCCACATCGGATTGTCTCTCTCTCTCTCTCTATTCATTCATTCATTCATCTCCTCGCAGCGCTTCTGGATTGAGATAGCTTCCTTGCCTTCGCGAGAAGTTATCAATCAAACAGGAATAAGGGACGTGGAAATAGAGCACGGCAAGGGTGGATGTTAGTATCGACCAGTTTTAAATGCTTAATGGGTAGTATGGGTGAACACACTCACACTATGTAACGCCAGCGTCAACTTTTTCATTTTTTACTTCCTACGCATAACCAAGGGAAGTGTTATGATAACGAATACTTTGATCCTTTATACAGGGTGATTCACAAGTCGTGACCAAATATGAAACATCATACACAGGGACGTATTTTAAGGGGGGTCTTTCATGTAACATTTTTCCCTCGCGGGCTTCATTAAAAAGATACGGGGTGTTGAAATTCAAAAATAAGAAAGTTTTCTTTAATATCTTCTAAGCCGTCAACTAGAATGAACTAAAATTTGGTATGTGGATTTATCTAAGTATTGTCCACATTCAAAAGGCTTTACTTAAAATCAACGTGCATCAGTGGCAGAGATACATCGGATTAGTGGCATTATTTTACCAAATAAAAATAGTTCTCCATTGTTTTTTTCTGAAACGCATAATTCATCGAATATTACCTTCAATTTGCTACAAATAACTACTCTTGTGTTTTTTCCCTAGAATGCATTGTTTTCGTAAAAATAAAAAAAATAAAAATTAGATAAGTAAAGCTTTATTCCAATAAATGTCATTCTGAAGGATACAAGTGCATCATCTTTTTAATAAAGAAAAACGTATTTCAGCAAGATTTGTTGTGGCTTGAATTCGATGAAACGCATTATTTATTGTTTCTTGTAACTGATCAGCAGTATTAATTTCTTCAGCATGCACTGGTTGTTCAAAAGCGTCCCATTAAAAGGAATCAAGGGGGTTCAAATCAGGAGTCCTCGTAGGGTCCGTTTCTGCCAATCTGCCTCCTATTTTATTTTGAAACTAATTGTATCTGTAATTCGTTTTATTTTTATTTTCACGAAAACAGTGCACTCTATGAAGAATATATAATAAAAGTAATTGTAGCAAATTGAAGGTAGAATTCCAAAAATTGCGCTTTTCGAAAAAAAAACAGTGGTGTATTATTTTTATTTGGAAAAAAATGCCACTAATCCTCTGTATCTGCACCACTGGTGTACGTTAATTTCAAGTAAGGACTTATAATATGGACAATACTCAGGTAAATCCACATCCCAAATTTCAGTTCATTCCAGTTGACGGTTTTGAAGATATTAAAAAAAATATTTTTTATTTTTGAATTTCAACACCCCGTATCTTTTTAATGAAGCCCTCGGGGAAAAAAAAATTACATGAAAGGCCCCCCTCAAAATACGTCCCTATGAATAATATTTCTTTTTGGGTCACGACTTGTGAATCATCCTGTATAATGATAGGTTTTTGGACATTTTAGGATAATTACGAAAATTTTCGGGTTTATTTTCCTTCGGTTTTTTGATCCACCAGTCGATTGGCCTGCCTCCGATTTGTGGTTATTTTTTTGGTAAAAAAGATACCTTTTCTCTCAATATATAAATCTCTACTGAATCCACTACAAGAAGGGGGGCATGACCAGATTAATTTATGCCTCGCAGCAGCTATTGCCGTAAGTTCAACAAACCAACACATACATATAGATATTATCACATTTATACAGATAATCGATGAATTAAATTATTGTATCCACATGTCTTCCGGTCACAATTGCTCGGTAAACTTTAATCCAGTCTGGTTGTATACGCTTCATGTAAGTCTTATTAAACTTCTCCAAATCTACAATAAACTATCTCCAGATTTATTGCACTAAAACTATTCAACGTATTAAAACACCATGTATTACGAAATCCACCCAAGCAAACTGGGTCACAGGGTCACATTCTTCTGACGACTCCGAAGGACAAACATTATAAATAATATATGCAGATTCTCTTATCACCTGGAATTAATTACCTGCTTTGTGTAGAATAGAGATTTGTTACTATTTTTTACTGACTCATGTTTTATAGGAGGGTCACTCTGGAGCTAATACCACTTAGAATGACCAAAATCTTTTATTTATTGTCATACTTCATTTTAAATAGACGATTCAAGTATAATCTTACCTACGTTTCAACATTATACCACAACTGTCCAAATAACCACGGAGTGATTTTATATTTTCCTCCTTTGCAGCTTCTCCCTTCGATCTGAAAAGCTTATTGTATCATTAATACCAATGAAATCCCTCTGGAAAATAAGGTGCCTTATCATTTATCATTTGCAATTTACTAAACACTTCGGAGTTCTACATTTTGTGGTGCTTTCCCATCATTTCGTTCTGATGGCTGCTTTTTACATTATGTATTTATGTGAATTACATAAAATGCCCTTTTCCTAACTTTACATGAAAGAGTAAAGCAAAAATTAGTCTTTCGTTAATGTTTTGTATAACTGCATGCAGTGAGTGTTCAGAGAAGAGGCAGCCCATCAGGAATATGGTGTGATGTTGACTTGGTGATGATGGCGGCAACTTGGGTGCAAAACGATAGACAAGCAGAGTTTCGAACTCAATGTTAACACACAAAATGTTTTTCAGCACATATAAAGTAATCCACTACGTTAAAACAGCTTTAGCCACGCCATAAAATCATCTAAAACTTTTCAAACATCAAAATGTGGGTTGGACACTTTTCCAAATTCCCCAAACCATAAGCTACAAACAAAGAGAACTCAAAATCATAATTAATATAATTCTAATTTATTATTAGTTAATTCATAGTCTACCGAAGAGTAAAGTGAGTGTATGAGAATTGTTATATTCCGTATGTAGTATAGGAATTTACTTCTCTTTCACTCTATCTCCCGTTTTCTGAACATGTTCACCGAGTGGTGATGTTGATATTATTGTAGTTATCAATCCGTTGTTATTTTGTTGAACCTGAAACTTTAGATAACTTCCTCCAGTTGAAACTTGCCCCACTTATTTCAAGATTAGGTATGCCTTCAGCCTCTATTGCAGCTACTGTTAACATTATCGTGCTTTGTTCAGAAAAATATCCAATAGTTCAAAGGCAACTGTACAAACGGCAACCATCATTCTCCAATTTTGGATGGAACAGCGCTCCATTAGGCAAACTTTCTCCAAACAACACGGTAATGAGGCCGTCGTCGTCGGCGTCGGCGTCGCCTTCTCCAAACAACTGCCCATGTTGACGCAAGCAGCACTGTTTTCCTTTGACAGTGATTGGAGGTGGACATAGTTCAAATGTGCCTAGCGGATCGAGTTGGACGCACGTCAAAAATTAGATGAAGTTATCAATTGGAATGAGTTACAATAAGAGTAAAATCATAATCTCGCGTGTCCCCTCGTACATCTCCAAGCTAAACCTCATTTTATGTTTGCGAGTCTGCGATCAACGGAATTCATTTCTATTAAAAAATGACAGCAGTTATACTGATGTCTTAGATTCCAGTTAATCTTGTCAATATATATGAAACGATTCAAAATTGAGTTATGGTGATTAATAATCGGTTCCCAAAATGTTATTTACCACACGCCAAATTGAGAAGAAACATGTTACAATGTGGCTAGGATACCTTTTAGAATTTTTAAGCCCCCAAAGATTTTTGCATTTACGCCCGAATATGCTTGGAACATATATGAAAAAAGTTTGTTGTTTTAACATGATTATTTGTTTTTTCAAAAAGGAAGCGACAACGTGTCTATATAATATCCCTCTCCAAACATGATCGTAATCGGTGCAACGTCTAGTGAAATTCTGCGCAGCAAGGAACGCTGACAGACAGTTCAAAAGACCTACAGACAGACTGACGGCGATGCGCTACACGGATATTTTCAATTCAGATTATATATTCATAAATGTTTAGAATAACCATTTGTTGTATCACTTTTGTGTTTGGAGAAAATGTAGATAGCTGCGCATGCACTTCATGTGCATATAAAGATGTCTACATCGTGAAATTAATTAGACTTTTGCAACATTTTCTACGTTTTTTTTTGTTTTTATGGAATCTTATTTAATATTTTGTGTTTAGGCCTTACGGCAAAGCTAAATGTGTATATGATAACGAGAAATTTGTTACTTCTTCTCTTCTTTCGGTGCCTATCCGGTCCGAATGTTGGCGATCATTCTGGCTATCGTGATCTTATTCACGGCTGCTCTAAAAAGCCCAGTGGTTGTCAGAGAGAACCATGTTCTCAGATTTTTCAGCCAAGAGATCCTTCTGCGGCCTGGACCACGTTTACTTAGGATTTTCCCTTGCATTATTTGCTGTAGTAGACCATATCTTTTTTTTGTTACGCATTATATGACCCAGGTATTCTAACTTGCGTGTTTTTATGGTGCTTATTATCTCCGTGGAATTCTTCGTTGGTGACGTGATCCACCCAAGAGATCCTCAAAATTCTGCGATATAGCCACATCTCAAATGCTGTCAACTTCTTCATGGTGGCTTCAGTCAAAGTCCATGATTCAGTTCCATAGAGTAAGACAGAGAAGACATAGCAGCGGAAGAGTCGCAGCTTGGTCGTCATTGATGAGGAATGACATTTAAAAACTGATGACATTTTAACAGAGACAGCCCTTGCCTTTTCTATGCGGCATCTTATTTCCTGTGAATGATCCCATTGATCATTTAACATGGTTCCCAGATATGTATATGTATTGACTCGTTTAACTTGTTGGTTATTAAAAATTGTCAGATCTTCACGTGGCAAATTATCTTTGCTGATCACCATATATTTGGTTTTATTTAGGTTTATATCGAGCCCATACTCCTGGCTTACCTCTATTACTCTTGTCATGGTTTCCTGTAGGTCTTTTAGACTATCTTTTTTAAATTTGTTACAAAAACGAAAAACCATAATCCACCTATTGGGCGTTCGCGGTATGGATTTAATATAACGATATTTAAGGTACAATATTTTCTTTCGTTCAAAATCCATTTCAAATAAGCTGTTAGGAAAACTTAATCAGCTACCTCGGGCATCCACTATATTGGACTTAGAATAACGTCTCTTAGCAAACCATACTCACTTCAATTCATTGTCAATCTCGACGATATTATGAGAATGGCAATCCGTCATCTTGTCGAACACCAAACATCGGCAATAGAGTGACGTCAGTGCCGATTTTACCTAACTTCGGACCCTGGGCGCCGGAGTTTTGGGGTACCCCTCATTGCTCTTCTTTATCAGTTTTAAATAGACACATGCCTCATATTAATATTTATTATAAAAACTATACAATAAACTTTTAAAGCCAGATTATTTTTGTGAAATAGGTGAATTAGCTGACGTTCTTATATTTTCTATTGCCCTGCAGAATTAGGGTCCCTGAGCGCACACCCCAAGCGTCCATAGGATGAACCAGATGATAAGTCAAAATCTCAAATTATTTGAGTATCATAGAGTTGGTAAAAATCAAATTGCGTTACTAGAATATAAGTTAAACAGTTGTGAGTTCAAAAATCAACAAGATGAAAGGAGCTTCGAATTCAGGATTTTTTCCTACCAGGGAAGCACTTTGGTAACTCGCTTAATATGCCCATGAGTTAGAAAGCATAACTCAATCAATAGGATGAAGAGTATTTAATAACTGAATCGACCATAACAAAATACAAACGATGACACAAAATAGTGCACGTTATTGCTCTTCAAATAAAACTCGAGGAAACTAATATTGTTGAGAGGACCCCCATTTTCCTCGCAGGGCCCCATCTCTACCTATTTCATTTTTCCTAGATTACTCACAACTCGGGTTGAATCAGTTTCACCGGTCTTGGTAAAGAGTATATTGTCCTCGCTATATTATCCAGTCCGTTTTAACGTCACGTCGATCAATCTATCAATAATTAGGCCATCAAGTCCTAGAACAATGAACCAACATGCCACCATAATTACGTGACAATACACGAAAACCTGCGGGGAGTGATCAATGCATTATACAGTGAGGTACGTTTGACATGTGAGTAATTATGGTGTTGGATATACCAATAGAGGAATACACGGAGATGCCTATCATTTGTGAAGCACATGGCAGCTATCAAGCTATATTCTAGTAGCTTACTAAATGATTATACATATACAGGATTTATAAAACTTCCTAAATATTTTCTGTGGCTTTGCGTTTGATTCATTCCACTTTTCCTGGCCGTTAATTAAAACCTGATATGACTAACGAACGAACTTTTCTGTGCCTCGACAACCAAAGCACAATATGATGACAATTGAATTTTTAAAATTACAGTGACATTGACACTAATTAATAGAGTCTCACTAGGCTAGCAGTGTTTTTTCAAATTATAATTTCGTATATGCTATGATGAGATGCTCTAATACAGAGTAATGCGTTGGCGTTATTAATAAATTAAGAATAAATTCTAGTTTAAAAAAGTAAAAAATACGCTTTTATAGTTAATCGAAATAAAAAGTAAAAAATAATTCGTAATATAAGAATAAAATAATTAACCAGAGAATTCAGGACATTGTAATAGAAGCGTGGGGTGCTTTGTACTACATTTTCATACACAACTCTGCATTATGACATAGAAGTAAGGAATTATAAAAATTTATATCGAGCGCTCCACGCTTTTATAACAATGACATCAATTTTCGCGTTCATCATTTTATTCTTATATTAAGAATTATTTTATAACTTCACTCCGATTAACTATAAAGTCGTGTTTTTTTATTCTTCTAATCTATCTATTCTATGATGAATTCATCCCTGTACTTTGATATTTGGAGCCTCAATTACGTGGGTGCTGGAATTAGGCTCACTCTTCAATGGATCTTGATTAACAGGTCTGAAGGGTATTCTCACCGTTTACGGCCTCACAAGAATCCGGTATCGTTATATTTCAAAGATTTTATCTCTATACATACAGGCCAAAATGATAAAAGTGTGTTAAGAAGAAAAATTAAATGTCGTTCGTATATTCGTATTTTAAACGTATTACTTTATAAAGATAACGCGATCAACTCATTAAGCTGTTGTATTGTAATATGTCCTAAGTGTGCAAAATTTAAAATGATTCAGGCGTTTTGAAGTGGGTGAAAATAGCGTTAGAAGATACCGTTATAAGCATTCATACATACAGGTGAAGCTAATAATAAAAATGCCTGTTAATAAGAGACATAATGCATCGTTACACCAGAAACACCTAAGTAACAACACAAGGGCCCTCCATTTGAGATCCTAAAATAAACCATAAAGAACCTGGAGACGTATCATTGTTATACCTTTTTGAGTTCTAATGTTTCTTGATCCTGAATAAGGAGAACTTCGTTTAATTCTCTTAGGATTACAGTTATATATCGCATTTTTTCTTCCATAAGATAGACAGCGTTGTATGTCTGGGTTGATGATGCTCTGGATTTATCAACAATGTATATGCATCGCTCTATTCGAACATGCCCTAATACCTTATACTAAATTCTAATTTAAAAACAAAACAAACACTGTCATTCTGAATACAGTTGATCAATTAATATCAATCCCATTGCAGTTCTCAAAATTAGTTTTGTCATTTTGTTCCTTGGAAAAGAGGTTTGTCGAGGTAGCCCAAATGTTGTTAGTATACTTCATATATATACAGAATGTGCCAATCTTATCACAAACTTCGATAAATGTAAAGTACTGGAGGGGGAAGGTATTCTCGACCGTGTATTTTTTGTGTATTTTTAATCCAATCACTCACGTGTAGCCATGCGTCAATACTGTGTCGGTCCAGTCGATTTCAGATGATGATTTCCACGCAAGGATGAGTTTGGATCTCAACCCGCTGGATTATATAATTTATAGCGTGCCCTTCTACGTACGGTTTACGCCACATAAAGCTGATAGAAGAGGTAGGATTAGAGCAAATATGAATGCCTTCCAAACCGATCATGGATTATAAGTAACATTGGGTTTTGTCCAACAATGTTATACTCGTGAGTGTCAAATCACTCCTTTATTTTCCAAGGTAGACTGGAAGCTTGATGATGTCTAACTGATTAAAAGATGAAAAACCTATCCACACTTACTCATCGAGTTAGTTTATCCAGTTATTTGGATAGGCTCACATTGTTGCACTTGATATTACGAAGACCTTCAATCGTAAGTAGATCTGTACGTCTACATTATCCCTATTCCATACGAATGACCCCCTTTCTACCAGAATAAATGCGATCTAGTTTTGCGGATGTCACAGCACTTTGCATACAGATTTCATATTGGTAGATATATCTCTGCATGTGAATTGGAGAGAAACACAGCCAAAGCTACTCTCTCTGTCGAAATATTATCTGAGAAGTTGCCATTACTTGGAAATGTAAGAATATGGTGTAGCTCAATGCTATCAAGCTGTTTTGTGAGGTACACCCTGTGGTTTTCGATGCCTTTCAAGAAGATACGACTGTCAATTTTGAATTATCTTCTAGTATCCTTATTTTTTTATTTGATTCTTGATCTCTCGCATCTGGGCTTAATATCTATTTTTCAGGATCTTTGAATATTTAAAATGAAGTCAAGTAGACTGATTCAGTATGTTCGTAGCAGTAATGTGAAAACATTGTAATCATTAGGATTCTTCTTTGTTAAAAAGATCAGGTTATAATTACGATACTACAAAAGATTATGTGATACTTAAAATTTCCAGCAACCGAAAAAACATACAAACATGGACTTGACGATTCCAAAATGATTGAGTCCTCTTGAGTTTCTCAGTTTAGAATTAAGTTATTTTTAGTACGCCTCAGGATGGAGAACATGTATCAATGGAATGTCTACGATTTTTTTACACCTTCGAAAAATATCACTCCTAAAGTATATTTCTGGATATTTGAGAAAAACATGAAAACCAGCTGTTGTTTGAAATAGTAGTAGTATATGTTTCAATAACATTGCTTTGGACTTGCTTGCTTGCTACCACATTTAGAGATATTCCATATATTGTATGCTAATAAGATTAATACCAATGATATTATATGATTAATAGAAAACAGATCGACAGGTCAAAAGACATTTAAATCCAGTAATTAATTACTCGATATCTACATTTCAAATGTTCACATGTCCATGTCTCAGATTTCTATATTTTTTGGCCTGTTGCTATTTTTGTCATAGCATAATCTTAGTAATTATTGCTTCGATTTTTTATTATATTATGGGAGCAATGTTGCTTCTAATATATTAATAAACGAAATACAAGACATTCGCACGATTATTTTTAGTATATTTTTTAAATCGTACTACTTTTTGGACAAAGGTCAATAATACAGCTAGTAATAAAATTCTACAAGTGTGAAACTTGTCTCTGAGATCGCTTGAAGACATCGGCAGGAAAATTGTCTAATGCCATCATCGCATATTTCTCATTCAATCAATCTGATGTGTAGTCGAATAAAATAATCTCTATGTTATCATCACCTTGACTACTATAGTAATGTTTATTGCTAAATAAAATAAAATCCAATCAAAACAGTTTGATGAAAACCTAGGATGGAATAAACAGGCAATCCCAAAAAAGTAAAACTTGTACTTGGATTAAAGATAAGGCCTTAACATTAAATATCACCTTCACTATTGAGCGAACTCAAAATTTGTCAGCGTCATAGTTCTTTAAATAACCATGTTTCAATTTTGTATGTTTTCTGAATGACTGATTATCTTGGGCGAAGTAAAACGATGAAATCTAGCACTGAACATCCAAGAAACTATTTATTGTTAAGTTTTTTCGTAAATGATCAAATTTCCATGTTCAGACCACTCTAACGAATAATCACCCAAAGAGGCACTGAAATATTCGCCGCTTTTTGATTTATCAATGTGATTATATCACCCGACTTAATTTCTATCGGAAACCGCCTATCATAGCTTCTTCATTGGAATACTCCGTGCTCTACTTACGACACTATGTGAACTTTTTTTGCTTATAGGGATCTTTTGTGTAACCTTTATACTCATAGTGTAAATCAATTCAGGTACCGCATCGTTCCACCTAGTTCATGCTGCTGCAGTGACAAAGCAACACCTGCAAAAATTTAACAATAGAATATGCTTCCCTCGTTTCACGCCCCCCAAACACGACAGTGTCGCATTTTCGACCAGCTTTGGTGCTCATTGTCGTAGATCAACAAACCTTTGAAGGATACTCAGTTTCATAAAGGGGTAGATTAAATTAGTGTTAGTAGGAGAGTTCACCACAAATGTGACCAAGTAACATTGTGCGATTTTCACGAATGTGATTTCTACGGAATCACGCGTTGTTAACCTCGCGAGGTCGCATAGAATATTTGATGATCACACTGCAATCCGTAAGTGGACAACTAATAATTGGAAAAAATAGGAAGAAAAAGTTGTTGCCAGTGGGATCGAACCCACAACCTCCTGCATTCTGGGCGGACGCCTAACCGTTGGGCCATCACGATCCCCCAACGCAATTTTTCTGTCTAATTTTTTTAATAATTATTAGTTGTCCGCTTAAGGATTGCATGGTACTCCGATACTCTGTAATGGTATTTTCTGGAGGCGAAATATTTCCGGCTGCTGAATGTAGTATCGCCCTCTGGCACTAGATGTCTAATCAAAGATTGAGATGTGCAGATTAGAAAGCTGGGAAGAAAATTTGCGCGGGGGATGTATGGCATATTTGCCATTCTATCTGACAAGATCGTCATGGAAATGGAACTGCAAACACAGGACAGTTAACAATATTATTAAAAATTTTATAGATATATACTAAGTCAAATTCCATGCGACGTTGCCAAAGCCATTACACAACTTTAAACTTTGAAGTATGAAATGCCATTCAGTTACCGTAATATTAAAATTTTGTGTTCACGTGAACGTTGTTTAGCTTTGCTTGGATTCAGTATCAAGCCCGTCGAGAGAGAATCTGAACTCCTCCCTCACCACTTGAAGACCTGAAGAGCAAAAAAGCATACCCTCCTGGAAACCTAAATACAAATTGGTACGTTAAGTAATAAAAAATGTTGGTAGAGCCTATCATGTCTTGGCATCCCTTAAATGCACGGGCACGTCCCCTTGTCGAGCCTGTCAAGTACCAAATATCTGAATATCAGCTTTTCGCTCTACAAAATTCGAAACCAGTATCCTAATGCTATCCCGACTAGATTATCTTGTCTACGCCGATGTTCCAAACGTTTTGGGCAAACGGATCGATACTCGGGACACAACCCTCCAAACGTTGGCATGAACTTGGAACGCGAAGAGAATGTAAGGTAGGTTGGAAAATTGAGGCACCGTACTTCGTAAGAGGTATTTAAATGCATTTGCAGCTACCACTACTCCCAACTTTCATCTCACTCTCCTCTGGCTAGTTTGCTTGCATTTTGTACTAAAGTATCGCTCCCTTACGAAGTTACCCAGAAAATCGAATAACTAATTTCTGATATAATTATTAGTCCATTAAAATGGATATGAAACAATGTATATTTTCAAAAAATCGTCAACACCCTAGGCGAAGAGGAAGTTGTACATATTTTGGTTCCATCGGACACAAAATCAGCAAGAAAATATGTGTTAATATAGCCAAACAGCTCAACATATTGATGGAAAAAATTTGGAACGCATACAAAGGAGCTTTTTGTGTTTAGCAGGAGAAAAACTAATCAACAACAGTATTCCTTGATTCACTTAGAAAGGGACTCTACATATAATAAAAGGCGTTTTGCATGGGCTTCCAATATTTCGCTTCCAGCGCTCATTTTCCAAAATAATGGAACCATTTTTTTTAAATGATAGAGAAAGCTTGCGCGAAGCCCTTTTTCAATTTTTGATATAAAATTTTAGATATTATCGCAAGGGCGCTCGCATCACCGGTAAAAAGATGTTCATGTACGATGTCACAATATTTTGTTTGGAGTGCCTGATTTTAAACGTATTGGAAATATTTTTCATGCAGATCATAGACAAAGGAGGGCTCTGCCTTTTCTTAATATTTTGGTGACTTTGGTTACCAAAAGGTTAAAAAAACATCCGAAATGAGTACAAAAATGTCAATATTCATGTGACAATATCTAAAATTTTGTAGCAATAAATGCAAAAAGGGCTTCACACGAACATAGAACTAACCTTTCTCTATCATTTGAAAAAAAAATCGTTCCATTATCGTGAAAAATGAGCATTGGAAACGAAATATTGGTAACCCATGCGAAACACCTTTTATTATAGGTAGAGACCCTTCTTAAACCATGAGGTAGTACAGGGGATGATTTCTCGTTGCAGAAAATGGTCATTTCTTACTCACGCGTTACGTTCAAATTAATCCCAAGAGGGATATCGTGTTTCAAATGTGGCAGAAAAATATGTTTTGAATGAAAAGTGGAGAAATTGTGTAATTTTCTGGAAATACTACTTTGGTTAAGAGATAATCCTGGAAAGCTGATTAATTTTTTGCATTAGTTGCATAAAGTTAGAATAAATCCTTTTAAAAATGTTTACAGAAAATTGCCCGACATCTCGGAAAAAACAATCTCGGGTAAAATTGTTCGTTTAGAAACGTTCTCAACTGCATTTTTTTGGGTAAGGTGATAAAAATACTGAGCTGTTTAGATGCTTTTACGAAAAATGATGCGACAATCTACTGCATCCCGAAATAATCCCAATTCATTGAACGTTCAATGATAAAAGATCCGCCAATCCCCGCAACTAACTGGCTAATTTAACCATTCGGTGACGACGTTTAGAATATTATCTGGCATCATCGTTATACAGTGCCCTAAAGTCCGTTCTCCCGTACTGATTTGTGTGATATATAGCAATAAAACTTGAAAGGCATAAATGAGAGATGAAAACCGACTTTTCTTCGGAAAAATTACCGCTAAAGCTTTTAAAATAGCGGCCAAGCGCTGTTTCGAATAGAACACCCTGTATGTTATTTCATTTTCGAAATCTGCTCATAATTATTACCGTTTTACTCTAAAACACCTCACTCCTAGGTTTGAATTTATTCGGAATATTAACTTTTGAAAAGTGACATTCCGGTTTAAAATGAAAATAGATTTTGTCCCTTCCGGCAAAATATTTTGTTAGCTAAATTTTATAATTGATTTGTAGATAAATCTTTAACGCATTAAATTAATAAGAGGAGTGAGAATAAACTGTACCGGTTACCAGAAAATCTCGAGGCGTACGGATATGTTCCGTAAATTCACAATCGAAAACAAATTATTTTGTTGCCAGACTATTTATTTATTTTTTAATATCACATTTATTTAACTCGAAAAAAAAAAGTGCCCTATTTTATTTGGAATAGCCCCTCTCAGGAAACTGGTTTGTTTATTCTGTATTCCAACTCTCCCATTATTTGGCATTCAATGGCGTAGATTTTTGACTTCAGATACCTCCCAACAAAAACATACAGAGGTGTAAGATCTGAATATCTTGGTGGCTATTCTGTACTTTACAACTAAACATAGGGATTGCTGGATGAAAATGTTTTCTTTATCTTTCCAAAAAATCAAATTAAAATGTGTTGTTTAGACTACGAGCCATGGTCATACGTTGCATAAAATATTTAAGACGCTATACGGACTATTTGTCAGTTAACTGTTCAGTTTGACAGTAAACAAGATGTTAATATTTTGAAACTAATGAAATTTAGAAATTCAAATGTTCTAGAGAAAAATGTTGAGAATTATCGGACATATGAGGTATTCTATTTGAAAAATTGAATAAACATGGCTGCCATTGAAAAACTTTTGGCAGTAACGTTTCCATAGAAAAAGTAGGTTTTCATTTCTATACTGTACGAAATATTCGCTAAATGGTGAATTTGCGATAAAAACACTCATAAGAAGAAGGGGCAACAGGAAGAAAAAGAGATAAAACAGTAAAATAAAATGGGTACAAACTGCATGTAGTCCAAACATATTCAGGGTGAATTTCAAACGCTTTATTCCCATTCGATGGATGACGATTTAAAATTCTATGAATGTTTCAGAATGACGCAATCGACGTTTCATATGCTTTTAAGGGAATTGGAAGCAAGACTAATGAATAATACATATAGAAGTTTATAAATTACACCAAAATAACGTTTAGCTGTAACTTTAGGATACTTTTTTCGTATAAAAGACATTTGGATTAAAATGAATAGAATGGTATGGACAAAAAATAAAGAAAAAAATGTTTATCGATGAATTTATTTTGTAAATAGAAGAGAAAAACAACCGTTTTTTAAATATATTGGTATTTATCATTGAAGTAGTGAACTGCGAAAATATCAGTTTGTGTCGAATTAGTTTGTTTTTATTATGAATAGGATGCCTTGGGTGTTTTTTTTCCTTCGTTTTTTGCCCTTTACTCCAAATAAATATGTTCCATAGGTTGAGCCAATGGCAATTCTTGTACTTTTTCTAGATGGCATATTTTCCATTCAACTACGGCAGATATGGAAAATTTGTTCTTTTTGTTCAGATCAACGGAAAAACAGACGAGTGCAGATTGGGAATATTGGGTGTCATCATCTATCGATCGAACTTCATTATTTTCACTTGCTGTTTCTGCTTTTCTATCCTCTATATTTTTTCGATGCTTTTTCTCGTCTATCGTGAAGTCTGTAACATCACCCTCCTCTTAATCCTTTTATGTGTAACGAATATTGGTGATCTTTTCCCGCTCACTTATGTGAGAGCGTAGGAAGTTCAAGTGATTCTCGAATTTATATTACTGTTGATTTACAGCTGCTTGTCCCGATGCGATCTTCTTTTCCTGAATAATTCTCGTAAAATGGTCACGGACAGATGAAACATTTTTATGTAACCTACTGAGAAAAAAAAATGAATTTGATATTTTTTATTTGTGTCATCTTCTATACTCTTTATTTATATTATAAATAACTATAACTCTGATATGTCTTGTTTTAGGTTTCTTGCTACTGGGGACTCTTCTATTAGCTAAGAAAATCAATTGTTTCAGCTATTATACATAAGAAGGGATGAACGTCTCATGAGATGAAATATTATCAGTACAAAAAGGAAATGAATGGAATGCTAAAGTTGTAAAAACAAATATAAAATATTTTAATTGATCCCTAAAATAATCACAAGTTTGCCAAAGTACCCCAAAGCACGGCACAGTAGGAAGATTCTATGATTTTCCAATAAAACCGTTGTGAGCACAGGTATTTGAAAGTCAATGTTTATGCATCAAAAAGTACGTGCGTTACAATAACAATTACAGTTGATAATATAAGAAAAAAGCGTGATTTGCGCTTTTTAATATATATTTGTTCATTCTTTCTGCCGCCAATGCACAAATATGAAGCCTAGGAGAATACACACCTACGTAGATAGATAGATACCTATCTGGTTTACGCAGCATAATAATGATAGGCATAATGAACAACATAAATTTTTATGAAGAGACCATAAGACATCAAATAAAGCTTTTACGCGGGATAAGGCAGTTTTCCCGATAACAAAAGTCCATCCGATGATTCGTGAGGAGCAGTCGGGAGTGCCTCTGGCTACCAGAAACTTTCTAACCTCAGGGATAAAGAATTGCTACTTCATCGTCGTCAGTTGAATTTTTTCCAGCATCAGAGTGGTTACCTGTGCGATTAGAGAAATAAAAGTGTATATAGGAGCTCTTTTATGGTCAGTAATTTTGTCTGTCCACCATAATTAATATACAAAATCTTTTATGGTCAATAATTTCGTCTGTCCATTGAAGATTCACATATCTGAACTTTGTATATTTGAGCCCCCAAATGTCGGTACGCTCACGTACTGCAAATTCGATAACTTTCAAATACATAAATAAATGCGGCGCCTGCCGAGCTCTGTACAATGCTATACATTTAATTTGGGCCGACATTGTATTGATATGGATGGGTATTGTTAACTTCAAATTATACATCCGCCATTATGAAATTACTGAGGTACGCTGTGAGTACTGGGAATTATTTAGAAACATTTGGGACGAAGTTTTATTCCATACGCAATACATAAACACATTATTATAAACCTATACGACGTCATTATTTTTTGTTATATGCAAGAGCAGTTCCAGGATAATTGCTTTGAGTAGGCCAGCTTTTAGTAGGTGTAAGATTTTTTGAGGATAGGAGATGTTTTGTAACGAATACAGTTAGTTTCATACTCTTTCACTTCCTAACCCAATTAATGAGGAAGTATTGTGAAACCGATTAAATATGAATTCGATATATTGTCAAATGCCACTCTATAACTCGAAAAGTATACTTGGATGTTAATGAAATAAATGAAGTGCGGCTTGAAAACATTCTATCTTCACTAAAAAAGTTAAACCCAAGTAGTAATTCGTACTCTGAGTGATATCAATCCAGTGGCAGCATAATAACACAAAAGCTACATATACACCCGGTTCAACAGAACAAAATACGGGCTATCTATGTGTGTATTAAACCGAATCAAAACAAACTTGTGTGGACATGAATGTACGTTTGAAGGACTTCGACGGACTATTCGTCTTATTTCAGTGTATGTTGTTTAGTCGTAAAGAGAAGACGTGTCTCGGAATGAGTACGAAATACGCTAAACGTTATGATGCTGTTTTTTGTGTACACACCATTATGGAACAGAAATGTCCTTTGCAGCAGTTGCTAAAGTATTGGAAAAATCGAAAACTTTTGTGCAAAAGTGGGTGTAACAATATGAAGTTCAAAAAAACAGTCGATGACCTGCCGAGAAGTGGAACAAAACGACGCAAAAGGAAGACAAAGCCATTGTCAAACATTTTTAAGATTGTCCTTCTTTAACGTTAAGTGTTGGAAGAGAAAAACTTATGAAAAAGGGTATACATGTAAGCATCAATACGATAGAAGAACGTTTAGCTGAAGCATATATACAGTACCGTAGTTCAAAGCTGAAACCGTTGCTTTCGGAAGAGCAGATGCAAAAACGCAAGGCCTGTGCTGTCGAAAATATTGATCGTGATTTTTCTAATGTAGTCTTCTCTGATGAAGCATTTTTTGGGCATGGGTTCCTATCAAACGAGCTTGGTCTGGGCCTGGTGTTCGTTTCATTCAACGTACTGTTAAGCGACCGGTAGAGCATTGACAGCAATGGCGATTGGACCACTTTGGCTACTAAGGCTAGAGCGAAATAGCTGCACTGCTGTACAATATGAATCACCGGTGATTAAACCGAGCAGCTCACTCGTGTACCAAATGTATCACATGTGATATCATGCACCAAGATGTTTAACGGGCTTTTAAAATTGTCGCTATACAAAAGCAGGCAGCTAGAACATGTCAGTGGTGTATAAATGCGCCAAGTAATTTGTAGTTTGAATGGGCTGCACCGGTGATTCATTATAATCAAGTTATATACGGTAATCTGGGACAATTAAAATTGCGCTGTTTTTTATTATCTGTACAGTATATTATGCAGCTTACAAAAAAAATATTAACTTGAAGTGTCTTTTTCTAAAAAATTACAGGTACAAAACAACAAAAAAACAAATATCACAAGAAATAAGGTTATTGTAACATATAGATGTATCAAATTGATGTTTTTTTTTGGAAACATTCCAGGCACTATGCGGGTGAAAAAAAGTATTTACTTAAAGTGTCTTTTTCTAAAACATTACAGGTACAAAACAACAAAAAAACAAATATCACAAGAAATAAGGTTATTGTAACATATAGATGTATCAAATTGATGTTTTTTTTTGGAAACATTCCAGGCACTATGCGGGTGAAAAAAAGTATTTACTTAAAGTGTCTTTTTCTAAAACATTACAGGTACAAAACAACAAAAAAACAAATATCACAAAAAATAAGGTTATTGTAATATATGGATCAAATTAATGTCTTTGGTGTTGGTACTTATAACTCGAGATCACGTTCGGTACATAGAGAAACCTTTGTGAGATATATGACGTTGGTAGAGAAACAAACAAATCTCGTGTATCACCCGTGACTCATATGGTAGCCAACGTGTTAAGGTAAGTCGGTCGAGGTCCTTCAAACATACTTTCATGTTAACACAAGTTTGCTTTGATTCGATTTAATAAATAAATAGAAAGCTCGTATTTTGTTCTGTTGAAATGGGTGTACATATAACCCACCCACCGTTAATGCGATACTGAAGAACGGTCTGATTAGAAATATTTAAATATAATACAGATATACTGGCTTGTCGGGCTGCCGGGTTTACTCTAACACTCTAATTTTCCCTTTCTCTGTTCCATCAACTGCTAATACAAGAACTAAATCCTACCTTGATGAATATAATACATAATTAAAAAACTGGTATTCAACCTTTTAAAAAAATAGCGTCAAGTAGGTTGACTCTGTATTATACTAAATATTCTTATCGGATTTCAAAACTGTTAATCCTATTGAAGCATATTTCGGAAATCTTGGAAATTTCGCCGTTTTGAAATTTTGAGATATTTTAAATCATAAAAGATTAAAGGTTTTTCAGTACTTCCAATATTTATTTATTTCCAAATTCGAATTATTCGACGCTTCTTTTTACATTGACAATAAGCCCACGGATTTGTTCATGGAGAAATTTGGACAGTAAAAAAATGACGTCGAAAGGATCCATGGATTTCTTCGTGAAATTTGGAGCTGTTTTTTTAATAAGTTGAACGTCTAATTTATTGTTGCCAACTTACGGATATAAATACCTAATCTACACACAATTAGCAAAATCCATCAATTTGTTTGGATTGAATCTGTGAATAGGTTTGGGAGCAAAATCTCCATGTAAAACGCCTCAGGTGCGAACGTTGTATAGTGTGGGTTTTTTTATCTGCGGAATGTTCTAAAATCGCCATCCATCCTAATTGTTGTCATTTCCCTCTCATCCTCGAGCTGATATGGTATAACTTTTACCACAGGGTCTGTGATAAATGCTTTTTATTATAAACTGTTTTTGTTCCAGTAGCCCAATACATGAGGATAGGTAGGAATAGGTAAAAAGTACGATAGTATGATTTATCTGCAAAAACAATAGTTAGCAGTTGGAGGAAGTGCAAATTGGTATTTTTATTCAAAAATCGTATTTTATGGGATAATTATTATGAAATTTCACATTAATGGAAGGAAATGGCATACAATAACAATATAATTTATACTAATAAAATAAAAAATATGAGGTTTTGCTTGGACTGATGAGTTGCAAGCATCCACGTCGTTGCAGCTCTGAACACACCCTTTAACATACCTGCAAATGATAAATTACTTGATCGCATAACGGTATCAGTATTGCTTAAGAAATAAGTTCAAAAATTATAATATATACTTAAGTATAGCGGGCCTTTATGTAAATTATCATGTAAAAAATTGATACAGAGTAGTGAATTAATCATTCAGATGTTTAGGATCTAACGAGGTCTCACATAAGCTCTATTAATTTTTTTAAAATGGAAGTCATGAAAAAATGAAGACAACTAGATCGCTTCGATACTTAAGACGCATTCTATTTCAAAACAGATTCCCGAAAGTGATTCTATTTTGTGAAATATACAAATATTCATTTACACAATTCAACCTCGAAGAGAATTTTAGTTAATTTAAAAATCAAATGTGAAGTTTCAATTTCTATGAACTGAAATAATAAAATACTACGTCCCACATTTATTGAAAACCACTAAAAAGTAAATGTGGAGATAAACTCGTACTTTCTTGTTGAATGTTAAATATTCGCCACCGGTGTAGCAATATATGAAATAATGAAGCATTACTCATACTGTAGGCCGACAACATACATTTCTCCAAATGTCTACAAAATCGATTCAGCAGGTTACGGTGTGAAAAGAATCGTGACATATAACTAATACACCAACGTGAATTAGTGAAATATTTGTGCTCATTACTTAAAAAAAAAATTGTGAGCTTGCCTGCTTATCTCTATTTATGAATAGTCTGTGATAATGTTTTTATTACTTTTGAACGTACCATAACAACATGATTGTAAAACATAAATGAAGAATGAGGCCTGAAAAAATTATAGAGCATGAGACTACAACTATGTGAGCCTCCATAATAGCTGGCAATAGTCAAGTCGATCTATTGTCATCCCTAACTGGACTATTTTTGTCGCAAACAGAATACATACACATATTACATAAGCACTCGTGTGTGTTTCAACTTTAGGAGTTGGAATTATTCTCAGTGTGGACTACTTTGACTACTCGAATCCTAAAGGAGTTGTGCTCCCAAGCAGAATACACAATGCGAATGTACGAACAGCAGTATAAGTGGCGGTGGAGGTGGTTGGTTAACTGGGAATACTGTTACGTGAAGTAATTGAGTTTGTTTTAATTGCTTCAGAATAACATCCCAAGCAATCACGATTGAGTTATGCAAACTTCACATAAAGAGCTACGAAGTTTTAGTATTAGTCTTACACTGTTTCTGTTTCATTTTTTGAAAGCACAAGTGTATCGTTACATTGTCGGGAGTACCAAGTCAATCTACTTGACTACATGTTACCACTTATTTGCGGAATACCTGTACCTACATCGCAGGTTTTATCACATGTGATGTTTTCTTATTAGAATGGGAGCCTTGAAAATTCTTAAGCTGTTTACGATAGATTTCCATGTCAAATGGTAACCCTCATACGAGCGTATTTACTTACTCACTTTGAGCATCGTGTAGAATCGGAGACATTTATTGATTTGAATTACAAGTATGCATAAAATGTCGGTATATTCCTTAGGGATGATCGATGTCTTCACAAATACTGTTTTATTCATAATATATTGAAAAAGTAAGACGATGCTCTCAGAAGTTTCGTAACTTAAGCAATAAGGTATAAGACGTACCAGTCAAAACGTAAAAACTGTAAGCAGCTTTCACTGGTCAATAATGAAATAAAAAATGCAAAGGAACATTATGAAAATGTAAGGAATTTCTTTGTAGGACGGAAATTTGCTTTTTTCCATACATTGTTTCCCTCATGTTTTCATAGTTAGGAAAACTAATTTTTATTTTTATATTTTCCATTATCCATCTCATGTCGGGTAGTTTAGTATTATGTGGTTTTTTTCAGTTTATTCACATTATAAAGTTACAATTTGTAGATTTACGTTGACAATATGTGTAGTAAGTTTCTCCCATTCTGTATCCATAGTTTGAGAAACCATTCAGCAGCTGTCATGCTAATAAAGCTTGATAAAAATTATGTCAGTTTGTCATTGCCGTTTCCCTGAGTCAGGGACATATACAGGATACATATCAGGAATCCAAATTCATGAAAATGTATTTAGGTTTCAATGTGATGTCTGGGCGTTTTGCATTGAGATAAGATCTCGATGTTCCTGTGTACATTTTTGCAATTTTGAAAATTTAATCTTCACCTTGCCGTTAGTAACCTCATGTGTTGAATTTTTATATCATTTTACTTTAAATTCAAATGGTATGGAGAGCAGGTAGAACCTATATATAATAAAGTAGAATAGAGATATCTGGAGTGATATTTACGTTATTTAGCAAATTTCCAATATAATCGTGAGATGAAGCGAAAAATATTTTTGTTGAAATATGTTTGAGAATATGGTTGATCCGATGCCTTCTAACCGTGAACCTCGGTATATGATAAGGCTACATCATATAAACCAGATAATATGAATAATACTAGAAACTAAATAGAAATCCAGATTCTAAAATTGTCAACTGCAGTACGAACTATTGACTATGAATGTGATAACTCTATGTGCAATTTTATTAGCATACCCTATACGTATAGATATGAATTCCAAGTTTCTAATTGGAAATCATAGGAAGTTCAACAGTGATACAGAAATTAAATATTAATTTGATGATAATAATACACGCCAACATAATAAAACATAATGATGAAAATTTTATGAATGTACAACTCTGTTTTATTAAGAGATGCAAAATCTGTATTTATTTATAAATAATAAAAATGATAATAAAAATAATAATAACATGATATAGGTACCTGAATAAACGTTGAAAAGCCGCGAAACAAGAGTCTATTATATCAAAGAACAAGAGACTACACAAAAAATAGCAGCATTGCTACGGGAAATACGTTAGTGTTATGTACGTATTGGATGTGATCCAATGATCATCAGTAGTATCTTACTTGTTATCGTAATAAAAGCCTCCACAGTGGGACATCCTGACGATTTCAGTGTCTGTAGTAAGTGTACCACT
Organism: Bruchidius siliquastri; assembly: GCA_949316355.1. Taxonomy (NCBI): domain Eukaryota; kingdom Metazoa; phylum Arthropoda; class Insecta; order Coleoptera; family Chrysomelidae; genus Bruchidius; species Bruchidius siliquastri. The sequence goes on from OX438533.1 coordinate 23,289,548, forward strand.
ATCCAAAGCGCACCCTCTCAGAATCATCTTCTCCCCTGTTTCGTCTGGAAGGAAAAAACAATTCAATCACTTTTTGTCGTCCCCTTCATGCCTTCAGCGTGGTTTTTTCTGGCTGGAACATGGGTCAAATGTTCGATTGACTGGTCGGGGTTGTTAGGTTTATGCGGCTATAGTAAATCGAACTCCTTTAGGGAATAAATGGCCTCGTACGTCGGTGATTGCGGCCGGATATGAAAAAAGTTTCCTAAATCAGGTATGTGGTTAGGTTTGGAAAAATATTTAACAGGTTTTTGGGTTAATAAGTGTTGTGGTATGTTGCGACAATATATTTCACCATATTCAGCGTTTGATCTTTTTGAATAGAAAACAATAAAGACGATATTTTTCCGCGAAAAACTTTAAGGGAAAATTTTGAAATCTTTCAGGTTTCGTGATACTCATTACAAGTATTTTAAAAAACAGCAGGAAAAATATACACCGTAACTATAGATCTGTGACTCGGAGTCTTTCGATAGTGTGTGGCATGTGACACTTTTGATCAAGCTTTCTGCCTATGGGCTGCCCCTGGGTCTGTGCCACTGGTTGGATAGTTTTCTCAGGGAGCGCTTCTTATTTGTGGTGGTGGATGGATATACGTCCGATGTGCTTACCATCAATTCGGGTGCCCCTATAGGATCTGTGCTTTCTCCAATGCTCTTCTTGCTGTACATCAATGATTTATTGGAAATAAAATTTAATCATATCTACAACTTCGCTGATGACAGTATCATTATTTCCTGCATGGCAACCACTACCATCAAGAGATACCATATTTCGGCGAAGGCAGCATGCTGTTCAGATCAAGGAGGACATTGAGAGAATTGTAGAATGGAGATATAAAACCGAAGTTCAGTTTAACGTACAAAAACCCTGACAAAGAAGTCGCGTGCTGGTCTAGGAATTAACATCAACAATAATATGTCATGGCACGATCAAGTTGCTGGCCTCACTAGGTCGGCGGCCCATGAAGCTGGGGGTCTCTTCCCTCCAGGAAATTATATTCCCCGGAACAGCTACTGCTTATTTATACAATGCCTGGATAGACCATCACTGGAGTTCTGCTTGCATGCGTGGGGATGTGCCCCAAAGCACTCCCTGAAGCTTCTGGAACACAGACGTCACAAACGACCTACACAGCTTGGAACATCGAAGAAGTGTGGCTAATCTGTCCCTATTCTGTAGATATTATCATGGCAAATGTGCGACCGAGTTGTTTCGCATAATAGTTCTGTCGCTAGTATAGCAAATACCAGAGGACCTCATCGGGCGCATCGTCACCAGGTCGACTTTACAACGACTCGAAAAAGCATGTTCCAAAAGTCGTTCTTTTGGAGAGCCTCGGCGTTGTGGAATGAGCTACCGGAGATTTTGTTCCCCGATAGTTACAATCTACAGCGTTTTAAGGTCAATGTGAATAGACATTTATCCTCGCGTAGTGCTTATTTAGCGCGATAAGCTATCTGCCTTTGCATGAAGTTATCTATAAAAAAACACGAAAGGCCGATATGACCATGTCCAAGCGTTACCTGTATGTTCGTATACTGTCACTGAATTGACGTTAGATACTGATAATATTTATTCATGAAAAAATATTAAAAGTGCTCTGGCACCATTATTTGTTGAGAATATCTCTCAAAGGGACGATTTTGTATTAGATTTTACATTTTACTGGACGTAAATTAAAACCGCATAAAATTGAGCTTCACTAACGCTTAAACTGCCTCGGCAGCATATATCAAAGTGCAAGATATAAATATTGAATTTGAAATTGTAATGGCCTGTAAAAAGTATGATATGAACCAGACAAAAAACAGAAAACCATAGGATAAGTTTCAGAAGTTACAATTTTGACCACGTCCACAACTCCAAAAATAAGGTTCTATGTCTGTGAAGTAAATTTGCAACCACCATTTTCTTTCCAATTCATTCTCTCTTTTGATTATTCCAACTGGCACTGTTGACATCAAATGCTGTGTAACAAAAAATATTCCCTTCAAGCATTAAAGAATAACTCAAAATCTCATTTAGCGAAGTAAATTAATATATATATAAATACTTGTTTACGTTCAATTGTAGCAGGTGCAAGAAATTTTTGTCAAATGGATAATTACCTGCGGGGATAAGGTTTCCCTTTAAAACCGACAAACCTTGACAAATTGAGGCTACTGGCGACGCCACGTTTTCGTAATTATTACATACGTTTTAATGAGGTAAATTTAATGTTAAAATACGAAATAGCGGATGCGAATACCTGCTCATACAGTGATCTACCGAAATCTTCGAACTACATTTGATGATGTTTGGATGTTCGTTTGCCTTGGGTAAATAGATATGTTCGTACAGGTTATTAAAAAAAATGCAATCAATAATAGTGTAGTAAGTAGATCAAAAGCCTACCTATAACGCCTGTGATTTTTATACAGGATGTAGCTGGAAATAGGCCATCTCTTCCTTTCCTGCCCCCCATGCAGGGAGAATGCAAGATTTCCGTGGTATAGTTGTTATGGAATGGGTCTTCACATGGGGGATATTCACCGTTTATGGATATGCACTTGAAACAGTCGATGGTTTGCACTGAAATACAGAATCTGAGTAATATGAAGACAGAGTAGGATCAACAAGTAGTAGGACTGAATTTCTGTAGCGCGAACGGGGTAGAGGGCGGTCGGACCACATGGGCATGGAGCCTTCTGGAGAGACCGATATTTTTTCCAGTCGCCTGTGGTCAAGTGGAGAGTAAGCACTTCAATTTCTGAGAAACTCTGTTGAGAAGTGTCGTCCTGATCCAAGATGAACTAAAATCTCTAGCTGCGATACCAATAACTTTTTAACTGTTTTAAACTCGGGAAATCCGCGTCGGAGACCCTTGGAATGATTAAAGATGCCCACGGGGATGGTGCCATGAGTCTCTCAACAATGTTTATCTGCTTTTTTGATGGTCGCGTCGTGATCACAGGCATAGAGAGAAGCCTTTAATTTGTTTGTTTTCATTGAAAAACTATCAGAAGATATCAGGTTTTTGCACTTGGTTCCTACGTTATAATGAGTGAAGTATATTTTACAAACTTTTATTAACTTGCAGTGTATGTATCTATGTAATTATGTTTGTTCGGTGGAATGTTGCAACTCAATTTTGAAGCAGATATCTTCAACCGACTAAGTTGAACTTTTGTATACACGATTAGTTCATGACAATGCATGGTTAGCTGTGTGGCGTTATTTTGAATCTAACATGGCAAAAAACGTAAGATGGCAGACTAGTTATTTTTAATGCCATCCTACAATATGAGCATTAAATGAAAGTGCTTGCTGAGAATAACTCGAAAATAAAGTGACGTCACTCTAAACCCAACATGGCGAAGTAAATTTTGTATGTTTTCCTACAATATGAGTATCAAATGAAAGGACTTGCTGATAATACGAATGAGAGTTAAAAAAATGGTGATCATAAACTCCGTCGCTCCAATCCGTCTGAAATTTTGTTGTACTGCGGTTTTTGCAGACCTATCCAGTGATAACTGAAATGTAAAAAAATAATTAAAATAATCTTTTCCTTTAAAAATTTCACTATCCACTTATAACGTCATTACACAGTTTATATTTATTTATATTTTTTTTCGACAATGTCTTTTATTTATATTTATTTAAGTCTGAAAGATTTACAGTTTTACAACATTTAGAGTCTTACAATTTTCTAAATTACAGATTACAACTTAATATGTTTTTATTATGATTTTACCTAGATGTTTCAAACATCTGTCTGTACATTATACATATGATTTTATAATTTTTCACACAAAATTTGGTTATCACTTCAAAATCGTGATGGAAACAACATTAAATACTAAATAACTAAAAACTAATACATGTATCAGCTAAAAAAGCCTTTCAAACTGAGTCAAATTTATATAAACAAATTGTGCACATAGTTTTTTAAATGTTATTTTACTTTGGCATCTGCGTAGTTCCAATGGAAGCATATTGTATATTTCAGGTCCAAAATAATTAATGTATTTTAAGTAGATATTTCTATTACTAAGAGGAATCTGTAGTTGCCGATTTTCTTTTGCACGTGTGGCATGATTATGGTTTACCGTGGGTTGCATATTTTCATGGCTATGTACAAAACAGCACACTGTCAGTATGTAGATTGTTCTAATATTTGATATTTCTCGATTAAAAAGTATATTTGTAGGATATAATTTATTTTTTTCAGAATTATTTTTTTTATATATTTTTATATAATGTTTAGTTTATATAAAGCATTATTATATAGTCCACCCCACACTAAAATTCCATATCTTACAATTGATTCAACTAGTGCCTTGAAGATTATGAATACATTTTTTTTTCCCGAAAACCCCTTAGCAAATAAAATTTATATACAAGCTTACTTATCTTGGTGGCTAAATAATCAATATGAGGCTGCCATGTCAGAAATTGAACTATAATAATTCCTAGGTATTTGACCTGTGGTACTCCCTGTAGTGATATAAAAGCTTGTCGCGAGATTTCACTGTGTAGATAAACAAGGAAATTAAATAACTTGATCTGATTGATTTCATTTTCTAATATTTATTTTAAATACGAGAATTTCGTACAAGCTCTTGAATCATATAAATTGTGTAATGACGTTATAAGTTGATAGTGAAGGTTTTCAAGGAAAAGTTTATTTTATTTTTTAGCGCATATAAAAGCTAGTTATTAAAAAAGTTGTTCCACTTTTAATTTATTAGTAAATTATTATAGAATAGGTTCACTGATAACTGATCTAGAAAAAAAAGCTGAAAAAGCTTGTCACTCATTGTGTTGATTTGTGAGGAAGTAGCACGTTTCAATATTCATTATATAATATTACTTTGAGCAGAATCTTAAATTACACTATTTGCACCAAGTATACAATGATAACCATATCAAAAGTACATATAGCAGCGGATTTTGAAGGTAACTTAATTCCATTAATCGATAGATCCACGATTATAATATAGTACAAAATAATAAAATTACATCAGGGCATCAACTTTGATGTGATCTGATAGTATATAGGTTAAACTTTTGAATATTCATAATAACATGTTCCATATTCTGAATCGATTAGTTTTCAGCCGAGATATATATAGTATTTACGAAATAAACGTTAATAATATGCATACATCCTGTTGGCGCTAGTGACATACGGATTTTACATAAAAATGAATTTTGAGTAGCAACTACACTTTCTCCAATGAAAAATTATTGTACTTACATATTTACGGGATAATTTTGTAGGGTGCTCTGATGTTGAGTTGTGGAACAAATGAAAATTATAATTTTTTTGAAATAGTGCTATTTGAAGCAAAATTTATTGAACCTCCCTTCATAGCTTTGGGACAAACCTTAGCATTTCAGTAAAAGGAATTAAAACAAGTTTGAATTAATTAATTGACGTGAAGTGAGGTCATTGATTATTAGTTTTTGATTATAAAAAGAGCATTGAAAAATGGGTAAAATGTGTTATAAGATTTATTTTGCTTTGAAAATAGATAGATAGATAAAAAATTAAACTTACTGTTTTAAATGAAATATGAGATCGCTATAGATATCGAAAATTCAGAGCCAAGATAACGCCCTTATTACTAGTTAAATTGTATTAAATATTGTGTACTTAACACACAGTTTCACCAAGTAAAAGCCGTCTACAATCTGCATGTATTAAATGTATTATTATTTGTATACATATCTGGAAAATATTCAATGTATCTAGGACTAAAAATTTAAATATTATAGAATGATGTATCGATTGCTCACTATTTTAACCTCTCTCTTCATTTCTTTTTTTGAAAAAACCATATCTTTTCTCTCAAGGAGACAATCTTCTTAAACTTAGTACAGGTTAATTTATCACGCGATATTTGCCTAGGCTACTTTTTATACCACAACAGAAAACGATATTATGACCTCTCCACTCATAGTGACCTATCGTAATGGTATTCCAACGTGGGTCCCTCTGATCAAAATTCACGTGACTTATGGACGTCTCGTCAGTATATAGATGGATCGGTATATTTACTAACTAGGTACCTAAACAGCGATGTGAAATACCTTAATATACCATTACTGATAAATATCATACCCTCATCGAAGAAAAACTGGAAGATACATGCTAGCACTCCATATAGGCTCTTCATAATGCTTAAAACCAATTTTTAACGCGGTTAACTTCGCAACATAGCACCACGTTCTAGTTTGTTATGTAGTTCAGTAGAGTTCCCTGAAATAATCGATAATTTTCCAGTGTCTGAGTTGAAGAGTATATATGGTTGCATAGATGGTGGCTATATAGCTTATAGCTTTGAGATTAGGGCGAAAATTGAATTTACCTCAAGTTGAGTATCTCTTATATTCAATATATATGGAAGTGGAACCATAAAAAATGGTTTTTTGAAATTTGTAGACAATGTACCTATACATTTCAATATCATTGCTTCAGATCTCCGTTTTTATAAGGATTTAAGTTTCACAACGTGAAATCGATTTCACCTAAAGACGATTCAACATACCTACCACATCACTCGAAACATTATGCATCTTAAAATCTCAAGACAATGATAGAAAATTAGTGCCAGCGAATAATCAACTTAGGTCCATTGTCACGTACCTAAACTTTTTTGCAAATACCTCTCAAACGGTTACAATTCTAAATGACTGCTAAAATAGGTAAGTCACAAAACAACTGGAGAAAATTATACCTATAGCTTTAACATGTATTTTAAAACCGTAATATTCAAGTTTATGTGAGTAAATTGTATTCTCTACTGGCCGCTAATTGAAACTACATACAACTGCCGACATCGTTAGTAAAAATATGTCAGACAATCGTACGTGGTTTCAATCAGCGGCCAGTAGAAAATATAAGCTTCAGATGATACATTCATCCAAATAGTTGAACATCAAACATGTATTATCGCATTTTAATGCGGAATCACTTCGACGATAGCCTCGATTGACTCTTAATTCATTAAGACCTTCGAAATAACATTGTTTAACAAAATAGCCTGTTTGATAGTATACCGGAAAATGCAAAGCAGCCAAAATATCAAAATGTTTATTCTTAGTTAAGTAAATAGTCCGATATCAACAAAATCAATCATGACTAAGATCACATAAAAAGTTACAATAATCCAATGATTAAAAATTATTGTGTATATCAGTTATGCAATAAAACACCATAATCTGATCTATTTGACAACCTAATAATCCTTTTACATTTATGGAGCATGAATATAATCCGATTCAAACGTTCACATTACCTGTATAGCAGTTTTTTTTAATGGCAAGAAAAGTCTTTGAACTACTGAAAATGCATATTTTTACCACCCTGTACTATGAAACCGAAGCGATAATCGAAAAACGTTCACAAACATATTTGATCCAAAATTAGCTGAAAATTCTCCTCATTCACAAATTACTAGAATGATTACTAAATAAGTTATATAACTTGTAGGCCTCGTGTTTAAATGTATTTATGCTTATCATTTTATTTTACTATTATTGACGAGATATATTGCGATAATCAAACTATTTGCTACCTTCAACATCTCTGAGGCTGTGTCATATACACATAAGCAAAATGAAACTTACATTACGGTAGATCGATATAAAAAAACAAAAAGTTGAGGAATGGGTGATTAAGGCATCCCTTATTCCGTAAGCGTCTTTTGATGCAAATGTATCGATCAGTTTGGGATGAGTCTGTAATAAAAAAGCACTTTGGCTTTCATCGTAACATGATTTATATAGAATCTCCTCGAACATTTTGAAAGGATATGCTCTTATTCCATTACCTTGATAATTTCGTGGATCAAATAACACGATAGAATTTTTTTTTTGTCGAGAATCACTCATAGCGGAATGAATTTTAGACAACAAGTATTCCCAAGTATCTGAAGTTTTTATGAAACGATTCTGCAAAAATCATAGTTCGGTTATATATTTGGTTAAGTCATAACACTCTAATTACAAATTTGTAAATTATGACGTCATAAAATTTATTACGAAATAGCTGATTTTACAAAATCGTTTGATAGAACTATTTGTAATAAAATGGTTATACTATCTGTCAAAATTTCCGGGTGTACTAGAGATGTCAGATGCCCTAGAGTCAAGGGGTGACAAAAGTACGCCCCAGCATGACTCATCGTTAAGATCATATATACAGTCTTAATGGTTAGATCATCAGGATGTTTTTAATTCTCACGCATATGCGATATCGCCTGTTTTATGATTCGGGCTGTACACCACTTTCAAACTAGTCATGCCAAATTGGTCTCATTTTGTAACTTCCTAGTTCTATATTGCTGGATGCAAATCTGTTTGATTTCGGTCAGGCTGACAGTCTGTCTGTCGGTCTGGATGTCATTTTCTTGGCACTACGAGCAGGCTGTGCTCCCATTTTGATGAAATAGGAAATGCCATATCTGAGTGGAAGACACCTAACTTCATTTTACTTCCCGTGAAATTTGTCGAGTAATAGATATGTTTTTCTGACGTTTTGTACTGTATGCGTCACGAAACTGCATGTAACTATTTCCGTCGGTCTATCTGTTGGTCTGTCTGTACGTCGATATGTCTGCTAATGTATCTGTCGTTCTGTTAGTCTATCGTTCATTGGCGTTCTCGTAACCACGTAATCTCAGTAACTTCTGCACGAATTTCCATACAATCTGGGGAGAAATATGAGGTGGGCATGTAGTATCGATATATTTGTGGCAAATTAATCAACACCAAAAATTAACCACTTCAAACTTCGTTTCTGAGAGATTCAGAGGTTCATTCATACAACAAGATGATTTTTGAGCCGAGACGATTTTTAAATTTCATTCATTTATTTTTTGTACATTCCAAAGACAGACATATACACCGATGGTAATGATTAACAAGGATTTTCGTGATTCAGACATCATTAAACATCCACAAAAAGCATCTAAAATTCCTAATCCTCTTATACAATTACTTGAAATTTTTATATTACAAACAATACGATTCCAAGACCCACGCCTATGGCCGACACCGAAGTTGAGCCGAACTGGACGGAATTTCCCATTTTATTACTCTGTACCTTTCTGAAATAGATTATAGACATAGCAGTTTTAAACAAAGCAGGACATCGAGTTTATGCGGCTCAAAAGATCCCTCGTATCAAACTTTGAGCGACAAATAATCTCGAATGTGAAAATTTGTGTCACTTTTTTTGTTCTTTCACTATAAATTTTCGTTGTTTCACCTCCTGGTAAACGGGAATCAACATTATCGATCAAGACCAGTCAAACTACGGCCGCCTCCGGATTTCAGGAATACATCTGTATGAGGATACGCCCTGTAGCACTACTTGATGCTTCTGAACGCAATCCAGAAAAAAACAATATGTCTAGTGGACTCGGCTGAATACAAATGTTTCCAAAATTTGGAACATGTACGAGAAGAGGCTAGTAAGTCCCTATTATATTATTCTATAAATTCTACTATGATAAATGTTCAAACAAGCTGTCTTTCCAAATGTCATTCTTTTGTAGAACCTCAGCGTTGTGGAATGAGCCGAACGAAAGTTATAATTACAGTTCACAGCGCTTAAAGGTCAATATGAATAGTCATTCATCCTCTCACAGCTATAGTGCTATTTAAGCTTCCTGTCTTTTTTTAGATTATTAAAAATGCTTACCTTTCCTGGTACCGCGGGATACATTTGTAGTGAGGATAACGTTGGTGAAGAAAAAAGATGACAACTAGTTGTGCAAATTTATTTTAATTATATCACAATAGTATTTACAAGCACTTACACGAAAACGTCTCCATTTTTATTATATAAAATAATCCACGATAACACTAACATATACGATGGTGCTCAAACAAAAACAATAATTTACAATAATAAATATGCGATAAACAAGTAACATAGTGTATGTATTCGATATTTTCACGAAAGTTTATTCTTATTTACATAATATACTCGTATATGTATAAATAGGTACCTCGCCGTCGAATCGATAAAAAACAGCACGTACTAATATTTTTTACAAAATGAACAAAACGCGTTTTGGATTACCGCAACTTGCGTAGTCATTGTATAAATAATCGATAACTGGAGTGATTCAAAATGTATCTTCTCGGAGAATAATTCCATTAAATAAGTGAAAAAATCTTCTTCCAGGCTTTCGATTTTCAAATAATGGCTATCATCATCATCATCAGCTTTTATAACTCAGAATTACTTTCGGAACAAAATGAGCACTGAAATTACTTGCTACAACCCTATCATTTCACATCACAGAATTAGCAAGCACTTCTTCATGTAGCGAATTTTGTAATGACTTATTCTACTTAATGAATGTGATTTTGCTGAGAGCAGCTTAACATAAGCTAAATAATCTGTTTGTTTGTCACAGTTGCTCAGCACCCTCGCTTTATCTATCGAATTGTAGAAATTGTCTCCTTAACATGATTGAATCAGATATTCTTATATTAATTCCACTAATTTATTACAAAATATACTGGAAAATTTTCATACGTCAAAGAAGCAATTAATAGTGAAATTGATTATCATCCTCGTTTGTAAAAGTACCTTTATGCTTTCAACAGTAGTTACATGGAGCTTCATAATTTATAACTAGTTATAAACGTTGAAATATTGTATGAACACCACAGATTTTGGAAAGTGGCACTCAAGATTAGCAAAAATAAAGATATGTTTGACATCTGGTATAATAACTATCTCCATGACAGTAATCATTATTTGACACAATCGAAAGATGGACCTATAAAATGCTATACTGAATCCATTCACTCGATACAGTAAAGTTGTTACAATAACAGATCAAAATCAAGCCAAAACGCGACAAAACTTTCTACATATATCCTACAATATACAGCAGTTATATCTTCTTCAATGTTTAGTCCAGTTACACTTTCCTTATCCCTGAAGGATGAAGCTTAAAGTTCTTATAGTATATTGACAATATTATATCTACTTTTAAATATAGTGTGACAGCTAAATCTTATTTTTAGTGTTGTTATATAACAGTATCTGTATATTTTATAAATTTATTAGTATCATTGGTTCTCCAACCAATCGTACCCAGATAACAAATTATCATGAAAAATAATTTTTGAGATTTCTTACTGTAGTTATATGTAGAAAAGTTTTATTTTTTTCATATATTTATAAATAAATCGAAGTCCCAACAGAACTGAATTTCAATGCTGATATGTCGACATTGGATAAAAATATGTGATGTATGTACAATGATAAAATTGCATATTATACTCTTGCGCGATTCCATAGATACAGAAATATTCATCATTGTTATATTTACTCATATTATCAATATTTTCATATGGCCGGCAATATCTCTTCTAATTTATAACTGTTTATTGTTTATACTGTTGTAATAGTTACATATCGATTAATAATATTGTATGTATAGTTTTATTGTGAAGCTGATTCAAAGAAACAGTGGACATTTTCATGATTCAGTGTCAAAATCAGTTTTAAGAGCTTGGAAAAATGTCCACGATTTTTTATGTTAGACATTATGTACATGTCAATATAGAAATACATACTTGGCATATCGATCGTAGGCTGGGATTTTCCTCATACTGGCTACGATATGATTTCAACAGAAGCAGTGGAGTTATTTGAAAATGTTTTATCACCGTTTTTTTTTATTTTATATGAAATTGATGCATATAATCTTCATAAACAATTTAACTGAAGGTCACAACTTGTCAAGAAAATCGAACTTAATAAAAACTGCTTGTTGTCTGTTTTCTTTTGACAAATTCAAATGAATCTAATGAAATATTTCAGACTATTCCATGAGATGAAACTAACATGTATCAAAACTACCCAGACGGACTATTCTTACAAAATTTCAGTTTCAGGGTTGATATTCATATCGTAGTTTATCTCGTTATATTTTACATTATGTTATAAACTTTGAATTTTTGCTCGAAATTCACAATAGATAATTCACTTTAAGCTTATTGCTAGCGTATGTACAAAAGCCGGAATCAAGCCGAAATGTAATATTAGAACTAGTTTTATTCAATGCGAAGAATACGGATCAGCTGTTATATCAGTCGTGATTTGTCGACAACGATTTCTAATATGTCTACTACTTTTTCAATAAAATAATCAAAAAAAATAGTCGGAATCGTTATACAATCACAAAAACAAATGTGGGACAATTGATAAGTATGCAGTGGAATTAAATTGTTATTTTTTCAAATCCTGAATACCCTTCGTCTAATATGTACTTAGTGTGATCTGATCCATTGACACTCATTCGTAGTTATTCGGACACTGACTATATAGTAGGTATGGAGAAAATAACAGTGTTTTATCAAGCTTATTCAGAATATAGAAATTGTTTGCCCTCCTCTCTATTGCCATTTATCTTTTCCAAAGCAATAAATACATGTGTATCATCTGATATTCAGATATTGAAAGTGATCAGTCATCCTCATTCTGTGATTATAACACTAAAATTAAAATTAATTTTAGGGAGCTACAAAATGTATGTAATATTGTATTTCTCATATGCAAAATGTATCTTTAATCTTGTGATATTCCCTAAATTATAAAGACATCTGTGTCATTTTTTTATGTATAGCCACAAAAAAAGAACGTTTAAGATGTCGTAAAATAGCTTGAGGGATAGAATATCTTAAGACATGAGATCTTGAGAACATATTGACGGCGATGTTTGAGGTTTTCCATAAACAGCATGCTAGATTTAAGAACTCTAGTATTATATTCATGATAGGACAAAGATAGTTGGAAAGTAACTTGAATAAATCATTTCTGACAACCTGACAATAATTTGAATAATAAATCAAAACCGATTTCAAAAAAAAAACGAAAAAAAACCTCCTCATCCTTGCTATAGTAGTACCCCTTTGCCAAGATTTACTTAAAATCTGAATGATACTTTCCGAGCTATGAAAGACGATAGGCAGACAGACAGGCTGAAATGACTAACATGGTTTTTCGCGATTTTCATGTCATCGAAATCATTTTTCAATTAAACATTCGTAATTAGTTATTGTGTAGTATATAAGCTCATTAAGATTTATTAGGCTCAAGAGAGGAAAACATTCTCTAGTAACATAATATGTAAAACGGCAAGACGTCTTTCATTACAAGACCTAAGACTGCCAAAAATATGCATAACCACTCATCACTATTTAGTACTGAAATCTATAATTTAACCATAACAAACAATAACGTGTAAACTAAAAACCAGTTACCATACCCTGATAAATTTAGATCGAGTTTTCTTGAACAGATTAAATTCAAAGTATGAATTTAATTGAATTTGCGGAATGCAAACACAAGGAATGAATCATAGGATTAAGGAAGACGATAAATATAATGTAATGGTGATCCAGATAATTCTTTGAAGACTTTTACCATGTTGATCTTCCATAACAGTTATTTTCCATTAACTATGATTATACTTCCTTTTACCTAGAATCACGATATTCACTCCTCCTTGCATTGTTCTATCTTGTTCAGAAAAGCTCCAATCTATACAGCAATGAAAGATGTTGATAACTCACTAAAATATTTGTTTCATTCAACTTCTAACTTAAATTTATTATAATACGGTACTTAAGCAACGATCATATATCTAAGAAGTCAACAAAATAAGATAAAATAAACCTTTTAGGAAGAACAACATGTGCTTCATATTTCTATCCAATTACTTGTCAATTATTACATGCTCTTATGAGGCAAGATTCTCCTTATATTCTGAACTACAACTCAAAAATTTCATGAAGCGATTTATTGCTGTTTTCATTTTGTTTGTCGGACTTACCCTTGGCGTTGTGTTAAATTAAAAAGTACTCCGAATTCAGAGAACATCTGAATGCAAATATATCATGAGTTTGCAGTTTGAACTTCATTCGCACCACTTTTTAGGTAGGTATCATAGTTTTTGCAGGAATGTAAAAGCATCTGAGGAGATACTATAAAAATATTCAAACATCAACTATTATGAAAATAGCAATTGGAATATATATGAACAATAATATCGTAAAAGTAAATTTTCTGAAACATATGGGATTCGGCTGTGGTAACTTGCAAATATGGATTGGTATTTTCCAATATAACCTATCAGATGTTTAAACGTCCCTCTATAGATAATGAAATTATGTCCAGCGAGCTTAATTCGAGAAAAGATAGCAGAAAACGATTAGCAGAGAGAACAAAATACTAAAATATAGATATTTGTTAGGACTTAGTAAGCTAGTTTACACATAGCTTTTGTTAACAGTCAATTTCACATTCTGACAGCGCTTTTAAATAGAATGGAAGGCGTCACATATTATTCCCTTTTATTTGAAGGGGGAAGTAAAAAACTAGTTGCCATTCATGCAGTAATACAAGAGATTCACCAACTAAGAGCATCACCTGCAATATACACAAAAGATTTCTATTCATACTTATTTGAGACAAATAAAGAAAAATATAAAAATCATGATGATTATCCGTCGAATAAATAAATTACTGGCGTTAACTACCCTGCAATTCAATGTCCCAGGTTTCATATGTTTGGATCTTTCTCAAGTATTGATGTGATTTTTTGATGCTCAAATATAGACAGGAAATACAGTTTTCAATATACCTTCAATAACAGCAATTCGTAATTATTGATGATCCCCCTTCCTTAAAAATACGATCCTGTTTCCGCCCCTACACGAGCACGATATTTCCAGCAACAGCAACTTTCGGAACAGTCTATATTTTGATAAAATGCTAGTCGAATCCTTTTTGAAGTGCTTCTTTAAACTAACTTGCCAAATAATAAAAAGCATAGCGTTTTTTATGAATGTTAGTAAAAATACAACAAAACTTTAATTAAGGTAAGAAAACTCTTTCTTAAATTATCAAGCTCTAAAAATATGAAACGACCAAAACTGATAGTTCTGCTGTTATTTTCGTTAGTCCACCTTTATTTATTTATTTATAAGCATAAACGACTTTTCAATACGATAACCAGTTTCACGTCATTGTTGTTTACAAAAAATAGAATTTTTACGGGTTTTGCAATCAGGTTTGTTTGTACAACCTTAAATTAATAGCAATTATTTTCGTTAATCCACCTTTATTGATTAATTGTTGATTTCCTTCTTCAGGACAATTATTTTTTAATATTTAGACAATGTTCCGGCATACACAAAAACTATAAATAAAGATTAAAGGTTTTGCTTAGTAATTCCCACAGCACACATATGTCTCGCGTTACATTTTCATCTTTCCCGACATTTATTTTTTGAAATATTATTATCTATTTCCCCAACAATTTTTCAATGAAATTACTTGTATTTCTGTTCACCTGATTCCGGTGTGAAAAAAGAATAATTATGGCAGCTTGCAAAGTTTCATCCATTTTAGTTCCATAGCTAGCAACATTGTTTTCCATCTGTCTCAGAACAATTGACATTTGATACAGCAAATATAGTATTTGTCGAAAGAGATGTCTCATGTCATTCATCCTATAGATATTTTGTCTCACCATCATTCAGGGTCCTCAGTATCGTTTTATGGTTTTCATTTACCTATTGCACGTGGATACAAGACGAGGTAAAGAGGTAAATTTTGGCCTTTTATCTACTGACTGGTTTGATAGATACATTCTAAGATTTTTTTACAACATCTGCACTGAATTTTTCTTCAACTATGCTTGAAACGTAAGTGAAGTTTTACTTTTTTTATATGCCAATTAATTTTGGTCTTTATAGGCTCTTTTATAGAGTTAAATACTTATTTATGTCTGCGCACCAATACAACAAGCTTTCGCAACGAATATAATTACAAGTATTAGTTTTGAAGCAGAATGCAGCTCTACAAGCTCACCAATTTTGTTCTAAATGTTACTTACAGTCAATGAGCATAATAGTAAATAGTAACTGTATTAAAATTACATAACTTGACAAAACAGTCAACTGGGCTTCGGTCGATATAATCTTTCTATAATCGGACTCGCCAAAGTTATATCAATGGGAATGGAAATTTTTAGGCCTCCCTTAACCTATACTGGATTTGACTGATCTATAACTTCACCATGGTACCATTGATAGTTAACGTCAAAGTATCTATTAAACGTGTTCATTTTTCAGTTGGCATTAGTTAGTAATTGTTACATGATCTGATATCTTATGTCAAGAAGTAATTTCATATGGAAATGTAGGGCACACTCTGTTACCAGAATGGTATGGTTCTCTTGATGGAGATAAGAGTAATTTACGATTGATAAAGGTACTATTGGCTGCTCACAATACCTGCGGATCTCTTACACATGGTGGGAAAGATGAATGATCACTGAGTTTACGTTAGGATGATGAAAAGCTTTCGATGCAAGTTAGATGTAAATACGAAGACGTACACTCAGACATACTATACTGGGTCAGAATTTTGGAACCTGGATGCTACATTTACGTAATTGAGGTCCTGCACACTAACTAGGACAGAGGTGCTCAAGGCCTATCTTATAGAGGCAAGCACAGAAAACTTATCCCATTATAATGTCTATTCACATTGACCTCAAAGTCTGCAACATCGGGGAATAAACTCCCCGGCAACACATTCCACCACGCTGTGCTTCTCCAAAATAATGACTTTTGGACGAGGCTCTCCCGAGACTGTGTGAGATTTTCCTTTGTGAAGATGCAAGGCCGGCAACATTTCCTTGACAGAATATGTTATTGTTGATGTTGATTCCCAGGAGCTTGATAAAAAATTACTGGAGTAAAGAAATGATTGGTTCAACATTTTCCAACTTTATAGGCGTAAATTGAATTCACATATAATATGGACCGCTAAAGTTACACTTGAGCGAGCATCTTGTACACTGAATCCTGCTTCATACTTAACATTTCACGCATGCATCCAAACCACAGAACAGGGAGTTTTTAGTTCTGTGCCCAAACGCAACCGGACAATTTCTCCCGTTCATCCGCTCGCAACCCCGCTATACATTACGCTATGCTTCCTCCCGAAACAGACGCCGATGCGCACTGCTTCGCGCATGCGGCCGCCGCCGAGCCTCTGCCCCCGCCCTCCCCCGCGGTCTCGCTGCTACTGCGCACGGCGGGCTTCGCACGCGGTGAATCGTGCGCATCGCAAGCCTCGCCCGAATGGTTGTTGTTGTTGCAGGCAGAGGAGGCGCGCCGAGACGCCGCGGTAGACGCCGAACCCGACGCTGCCGCCGAGGCGGCCGTTCGCACGTCGAACACCGAACATTCGCTCTCGAGGTCGCTGCTGCCAAGGCCTTCTAACTGGAGGACGTTCACCTGGAAAAAAGAGAGAAACTTGGTCATCCGATGTTAGCTCCCATCTATCTGACCAATAACAGCTTTTCCATAGGGTGACTTGGTCAATGAACTTCCAATAATTATTCGAAGATATTTCATTATGTAAATATATTTTTTGATTAATTATTATTTTACTCGCAGATCTATTTTATTCGACTTAAAAAAAATTACCTGTCGCGTATTGAAGAACAATTCGTTACTATCTGAACCACAACTAGAACTCTCACTAAGCTCTCCACCTCCTGGGGCGAACTTTCGTTGTGCCCTTGGACTAGGAGGTGGTCTCCGTGCTGTACATACTTGGGCTTGGATGTGCTCACAAACTCTTCGAAACCGGCGTATATTTCCTGAAAATCGCAATAAAAATAGGACTGCTTGAAAAAATTTCCAGAGTATATTAATACATCCACGACTAAATCTCAGTATGTCCATAATAGTATTGAAATAAAACATACTTTTAGAAGGACAGGAAAACAAGTATATATTTGAACATATTTTATGAAAATGAAGATAAAGATGTGCATGCCTACACCCAAAAATGATCGTAAACTCCAGAATCACAACAGTATCAAAATTTTGGAAATTATAGCAATGAAATTTCAGATTTTTTGAAATTTTCGGCCACCCAAAAATGGTTTGACTACTCTCTAAGGTAGTTAAAAACACGTAGAGTAAAAATCACATTGATATCAAAATTAATTATCAATAAAAAAATGTCATTGCTATCACTATCACCGAACAGCACATTGCTATACCTTCCTCAAACTCTCAGTTGCAGGTTTAGAATGAGTATTCACTAATAATATTACCTGATAATAAAGTAAACGTGATGGCAAAAAGGTGCTCCTTGACGTTTTCCGGCATGGTAGGAGTCGCATTGGTACCTTGCTGCTGTTTTGAAATGGCTGAAATATCCACTTGAAATCGGACGTGCCGTTGGAACATTGCTGGTCCTGTGTTGCCACGTTTGTACTCCACGCGAAAGGACATCGTACTTGAAACTGAATGGCTTAGCTCAGCAATCTAAAAAATTGTCAGTATCTAACAACTTCTTGAAAATACATACAGGCAGACATGAAAACGTGACATGGGTATATCTCACGTTAACGTCATCGATGCTACTCCACATTTTTGGTCTGATCCAAAATAATTTTAAAATAATACATACAACTACGCCTTTATGGTGTTAAAAAATAGAAAGCACTAGCGAAAATGTCCGTTTTTACTTGTGTAATGCTTATCACGATTTCCTGACCAATCACAGAAGCGTTATAAATGACGATTGATATTTTCAGAATTTCTTATACTACACACAATTTTTGTTATTTTCTTTCATTATCACACATGGAAAACAAGCAATCAGACAATTGATAAAAACTCTGGATACTCTGAACAGACTATTTCATACACCATAATTAATCGAATTCAAAAACGTTCAAAAATAAGGGAATCAGTTTCTAAGAACTCTGTGCCTCCTATATTTTTATGTACTGAAATAACTGAGAATCTAAAAATATGTTAAAATATCGGAGTTTGTGCACTCTCTAAAAAAATTAAGCTAAACCCTAAAACGAAAAATCTATATATAGTCTTTGTAATAACCAACACACTTACCGATAGGAAGGCATGTATTAGATCGGCCTTAACGGTAGCCAGAGGTTTTCCTTTTACTAATATGGTAAACGTTTCGTCTTTCTCTGTAGTCATCAGACTTCCGAACCAAGACTTCTTTGTTAGCTCCGGTGATGATTCGGGTGTTAGGTGTACCTCTTCCGAAGATGCTGCAATTTATATATCAGCATGTCTCGACAGATTTGGTTATTCAAAAGTTCAAATAATCCCTACTTCATATGATAGGAGAACCCAAACTCAAAATAAAACTTGTCATATGACCATCTTTAAACCATTTTTGAACAAAAAATACATGTTTTACTCATGTACAAAGTATTTTGATAAATGTTATCATTTCTCGCCCTCCCCAAATTAATCATCATCGCTTCGGCTCTGTATGGATATAATATGACTACATTGCATTAAACTATTATATATTTTTGACCATTCAGTTGTAGTTAATCAATGAATTCCACATCGAAAAGTAAAACGATTAATGTCACCTTGTAGGGTGCTCCAAAGATTGAATAAATTTACAGAAATTATCTACATAATAAGTAGTATTGCATTTAGGTAAATATTGATTGATGGTATTGGGGTATATTTTATAACAGAAGCACTTACTTTGCAATTTCCTCCTATGGAATCTGGGTGATCCTAAAAAGCTATTTTTGATGGTTGTCAGCCTCGACCGCCAGTGGTGGCTCGTGGCACTAGAGTGTGGCGAACCAGGTGGAGTCATTGGGGTTAACATTACGGGACCTAAGCAAAATATTGCGGTATAATCATCCTACATGTTCGAGGGAGGGGTAACAAATCGAATCGTTTACGCTCAACAAAAAAGACAATATAAAAAACTATACAATAAACCCTTCAAAAACTTCATCAGATTTATCTCTTTCCTTCAAAGATGACTTCTAATCAAATTATTTGGAATATTACAATCAAAACAAAACAAGATTGGTTTTGCTAGTCAATCGTTCTCACCTGCTACAAGACTCGTGGTATCCGCCTCCGGAGATGAAGCCACCAGTCCCACTGCTCCTCCACTGCTATTGGCTCGATGGTGAGTGGGCGTGACTAATTGGGCGGGGCTGGTAGTGGGCGATTGGTGCGTAGAGGCGGGGGGCGGAGTTATGGTTACATGGTGTTGATGAGCCGCGTTGCGATGGTGGTGATGGTGGTGTGCTGAAGTGGCTCGCTGAGGAGGGTGAGTCCCAGGCGTAAGGTCTGTACCGCCCGTCGTTGATGCCGTCGAGGAGGAAGTGGATACCGGTGATGGGGTCATGCCACCTAAATAAATTCGTTATTTTGCATCACAACATAAAATTAATTATATTTTAGATATAGCTTACAACATAATCAGATTCTGTGGTATGTGGTATACCAATATAGCCTACAGATAAGTAAATTTTAAGGTTGATCAATATGAATGAGTGACCTGCATAGTTGACAATACAGAATCCCAACTATTCATCTCACTCTTACTTGCAATTTGATTGGCCCCTGTCAAATTTCTGAATAATGGTTAGTCCTTGCCAGTGCCTTGCCTTCCCAGATAAAGTTGAAGATACTTTATAATGTAAATTTTTTCGTCTTTCGCACTATCACAATTAACACGAAGTAACGTAAAATCAGTTAGAAACAAACCCGAATCAGACTAAAGTAGCATTTGATAATTGGCTTGTCTACACTCTACGTTGCCTACTCTCAAACAAAATAAGATAATCCGTTTGGAATCATGATATCTTGAAAAAAGCTATGGACTTCTTCGTCAGTTCATCAAGTATGCCTGTTGAAACTGAATAAATTAAAAAAGAATAATTAAATATGGTAAACTTACAGTGCGTATTTGTAGAAATGGCACTATTGAACATAACAGGGCTAGCAGAATCTATAGATCGAGTAGGAGAGTGTATACTTAGGTTACTATGGGTGCTGCCTGTTGAAGGACTACGTCGCGCATGGTGCCTCCTGAAACATAGAACAATATGGTCCTTATAATTCTCTGCTACGTGTGTAATCAAATAACATATAAGTTAACTCAAAAATGCTCAAGCTTGGGTATCAGAATTTTTTTAGGTATCTGATCATTCTCCAAAATGATGGGAGATTTTTAGAGCTTTCGAGGAATTACTGTTTTTTATTGTTTTCATAAAAAATCCCATTGCACTCCAATTAAAGAAACTGAATGGATCAGTTTGAGTAGCTAACTGAATGCTTTTTGGAAACAGAACGGAAGTCGAGTAATATTAAAAAAGGTAAAGCGACTAAAATAAAAAAAATAATAAAAGGATTCATTGTTGGACGTTTACAATAACCTCGATAATTTTCTCTTCTTTTTTTATGTTATTATTGGCATAGTGAAAAATTCAACATCATAAGAAAAATTCATTGAGTGAATCCCCTCATCGCAAAAATCTATCTACGCCACTGTTATGAGCCGTAATTATCTTTGAATTTCTCAGGGTACAGGTATAGTTTGAACATTTATGAACGGTACAAAATCTTCATAGAATTTGCGGCCAATCTTGAGCGTAGAAGAAATGTTCGATGGTTTTCAGAATTCGCATGGGTGCATGAACCCATTCAAAAAAAGAAATCTCATTTCCTGTCTCAACAGCCAAACTTGTTTTTACAAGCCTTATAAACGCTAACAGATCATGACAGAATTCTAACAGATTCGTTTATCAAATTCATACTTATAATGGGAACGTCTAGGGGTGAGCGGCGAGCCCTCGCTGATCTGTCCCAACTGCAGGGCTGGCTGTCCGTTAACCCTACAGGTGTCAATCCGCTTCTTGGGCGGGTCGGCCACCCCGTCGGCCGCCGCCGCCCCTGCGCCACCTCCACCACTGTTGCGCACGCGCAGGATGCAGTCTGGTTCGTCCTCGCATGCCGGCCGGCGCCGCTTTCGCTCCAGCAGCAGGAAGTAGATGACTTTTTCCGTATTGTGGCTGGAAATTATTAAACAGAACAAATTAGCTCCCTTATGAAAGCATAGTAGTTTTAGCTATTATTGTGCTGGTACTACCATACATCGAACCAAAAAATAATTGTTGAACGTCCAGCAATGCTCATAGAAAAGTTCTAGATAGATCGACGCAAAACATAGCCATTGTGGCAGCCTGACAAAAGCCAGGAGTGTCAGCGTATATTTATCTGAAGCTATAGTACCTACCTCAAGCCAAAATCTTATAAACGATATAACGTATTATACCAGCACTTAACATTTTTTGAGATCTTCACCTCCCCCACCCACATATTCGATATTTAAAAAATCAAACGCTACCAAAAAATGGCACTGCTCGCACGATCAACGATTGTCTACATGCCGACCAAGTGTCTCGCTCGGGAGGTCGTTTTGGAGTCATCAGGGGGCCCCTTTCCAGAGCATACTCCAGACTTCATGGTAAGGGGATTTTGCGCAACTGCTAGCTCAGAAGACTGTCAGTACCATTCGTCTCGTCCTCGCTATTACGATATCCATATTAAGACTCTAACGCCTCCAATTTGAAAACGCGTGCTCGGCTCAACACCTCATATTACAAAGAATATGTAGAATCTTTAACATCAAATAAAAGTGTCCTATCGATCCGAATTACGGAGCCTCTTTAAAGATCTTGAGCACCGCAGACTACAACTACAACTACAAATCTTCTAGAATCTATCATTTTTGGACTGCTTCATATAGACGATCGCTCCCTCTTAATCCTAGGTCCGGGAAGTATCCCCCGCCTCCTGCCAAAGCAACTAACCAGTGCTAATGTTCGACCGAGCAACAACTCGAGCCAAGCTCTTCAGAAATAATTTTTTTTAGAACTTCAGCGTTGTGAAATGAGCTGCCTGCGAATTTATTCTCCGACAATTTGTAGCATTTAAAGGTCAATAGCTGGGTCCACACCAAACGATCCATTTTGGATCGGCGATCCCGCGAACCGCGATCATGATCCATGGAGCGTGGATCATGGATCGCACTTATGCGATCCAGTTGCAAATTTTAGCGATCCTGTCGGGGTGCTCCAAGACGCTCCAGCCGATCCACACTGATCCAGTCAGTCGTACTCTATCTCGCTATGGAGTCACACGTGCATCGCCTTCGGATTAAATACCCGTAGCAGCAACAACCTATATTTTTCTAAAATATTTACGAGACAAAGAACGTAAACAGAAAAGAAAGTACTGGGTGGAAACGATATATAACAACCGGCTAGAATATGGAACTCGGCTTCACAAAGAGTTAGTCAGAGATGGAGCTGAAACTAATTCTGTTCGGATGGATGCAAACCAATTTGACATATTGTGTTTACTATTGAACGAAAAAAAATAGAAAAAATGATACAAACTATCGTGACGCAATAACTGTGCAGGAAAGAGTACTTCTGACATTAAGATTTCTAGCAACTGGAGACTCGTACGTCAGTTGTAGTATTTTCTCCGTGTGTCCAAACAGTCGATATCACAAATTGTTTCCGAGGATTGTGACGCTATCATTGACATATTGAAGGCTTATGTAAAAGTAAGTAAAACCGCTTTTTTGGTGAACAACCTTTTCCCGATCGCCCGAATCCCAAACAAGTCACAAAACACGTCCACACCGCACGCGCCAAAAGACCGAGGTTCTTTTGAAGCAGTACTAAAAACCGACAACGAATGGATCGCGCGCGTCTCGGAGTGCGCGCGCCAACTTTGCGGTTTGGATCGCGCGAGGGGCGTCCACACCAAACGCTCCACAGAGCGCGCTCCGTGCCGCGCGCGTACGGAGCGCGTTGGATCGTTTGGTGTGGACCCGGCTATTAAGAATAAGAAATGTATCCTCTCAACCTAAAAGTATGATGAGCTTTCTGCCTTCGTAAAACAATTCATCTATAAAAAAGCTCCATTTTTGGAAGTTTTTGATCATTTCAGGACATATTGTTTGTCAACAACCTTTTGAGAAAAGTACTTTTTAATACACATTTTCATACTGCGGTAAGCGTCGGAATAACAATGTTGTTTTGTTAATAAAGTTATTATTTAAGCACGGTGGTTTTCACGCGTACAATCCACTTACTGATTTTGATGCTGTTTCCCTACAGAGTGGAGAGAACTATTAAATCATTTAAATCATAATAGGAGGCTTGTTCCATAGGTCTTTGAAGCAGGTTTCTATAGACAACGATGAATAGTTTCATCTGATTTATCACAAAGATATTTATTGACTATCGAAGGGCAACCCTGTTCATTCAAAAACACTGTCACTAGTAATGAATTTAACTGCCCACCCCTCTGCACAGTGTGCCGTACTAGGTACTATCCATATAATTATTATGGTTCGATAAACAAATCTTGAATATTTCTTCTTTTTAAGTTTTTTTTATAATCAGTCTGCAGAAAACTAACGCATAGTTTTTTTTGTAACAAATCTCTCTCACTTATCCCGAATATCATTCATCTTAGTTGCAGATTTGGAATCGTGGACGAAACCTGTCTGTTTAACACAAATCAGATTCAAGGTTAATCCGAAAAGGAAAAATCTTCTAGTGCCACCAATCAACTAATTTCCAAAGATAAAGATTCATCCATGATTAGATAAAAGTCATTTGTGTAAAGTTTTCATACCAGTCACCGCGTAATTGTTGTATATTAAGTACACACAATCAACACTCACCTGGGACTAAGTAGATGCTGTATAAGCTTATCTTTTTCTTTGAAGCATCCTAAGCTACAAATAGCCTGCAAAACATCTGGGTCGACGGCTTCTACGGAAGGTAGTACATGCGTTTGTACTACTTCCATCATGGGTAGCTCCAATTCTAGTTCGCCTTTACCACCTGCTGTTACCCATGGATGTTTATTGATGTCTGCTAGCTGAAAATTCGGTTCCAACAATTATAAACCTACCCACATACTCTACTAAATTGTACCCGAGAGGACACGCAATCAATAAATTCATCTTATTATAATCTTTCTTTCAAACATTTTTGCAGTATCTTCATTTGATGTATTCCGGTAATACGTTTAACAAAATTATTCAGCTTGCCACTTGAAGCAAACCGGCAATTTATCTCGATAACCAGAAGTCCTTTTTTGGCAGGAGCACGAAAAAGGAGTGCCAGCTGAAAATCTATATTTTACCACTATCCGATCATCTCTAATGGAACGTGTATATAGAACGGCATATAAGAAGAACAGACAAGTTTATGTAGCTAAGTGGTGAGATATATGAACATTTTTTCATATTAGAATATCGAATAAATTGCAGAACCATCTTCATTATCAACAAAGAGAAAATTTTGATTTGAGTTTCTGTTTGATTATGCATATATTTTTAGTGATACTGAAAAGCAACTGAGACTTTATCAAACTGTATAAATAGGAGGAAAAATTTTTTTCACCTCCAGGGATCAAACGCGAATACCTTCTCCACCTATAAACAGCTCCAATCTTGGTTTGACATGTGATGGATGTTTCATTCGAATTTTTCCAAGATATTGTTGAGCCAAATGCGAGAACTGCCGCCTTCGGAAAATACTATGAAAGAATTTCATATCGAAATCTACTAGGATTCATAATTACAAAAATTATCAAGAAAATGGTTTGTCGGTGAGGATCGAACTCACAACTTCTGAATGCTTGACCTTAAAATACTATTATGGAAAACACATAATATTTTCTTGAATACCTTAATATACAAAACATACTTTATCTTGTCGGCAATATGGTATGAATCAGCTCTAATAATCGATTATAATTAAATAAAACTCACTGTGAGCCTCTTTTCCGGATTGACCTCAATCATCCCTCTAAGCAGACTCTGACAGTCTGGGGGGACAAAATGTGGAATGTGGAATACCCCTCTCTTCACCTTCTCCAGCAACTGCCGCAGGTTGTCGTCGTCAAAGGGCAAAGCCCCCACCAGAAGGGCGTAAAGTATCACTCCACATGACCACACGTCCGCTTTGCGACCATCGTACTTCTCGCCCTGTAGTGTAAAAGATTTTAAGCCAAATATTATAGTAGCATACAATTAGCTGGTCCCATCATTAATGAAACTAGGTAAACGATTTTGACTGTTATGAAAGAACCATGAAAATTTCTCAGTCAAATTCGGGTCAGTGATGTACGATGCTTTCTATGACTCAAATTGCAAGAGTTGTTCAAATCGAGAATTATGTGCATTAATCGCTATTTAGTCATTAAAGTATATAGTATCCACTATAAATCCATTATTACACTAGAAAGTCGAAACGAATGATAAAACTAATAAAATACAATTTGAATCTATTGTGTGCCACTATCTTTTTATTTTTATTTACTATAATTTTGTGGTGGTTCATGACATAATCATTTAACATTTTTTTTTATTTGAAAAACTTTAGTTTTCTTAGCTTTTTAACTTAAGTCTTGCATCATGTGTACCACGGGCATTCACCATTTCTGACAAATATAACATCCATCTTTTCTCATGATTCAGTGGAATGGCACTGATCAAGTCATCAAGTTAAATGAAATTATTTAAAAATTATGAAGTTGTATCAGCAGATACTAATTCTACACAGCTCAGTATAATTAATATAAGTTAATGAGTTAAGAAATGAAAACGTATCTAATGATATAATAGATATTTCTTGTAGTCACATCTTTCTGAATATTTCTTAGATGCTTTTTGAATATTATTGAATTTTTGACATTCTTGAGTTTCTTGGTTAGTTCACTGAATATTTTGTTATATTTTGTATTTATGAGGAAGTCGTTATTCTGACCTCGAAAAATCAATGTCTATTCAATATTCCATAATACAATGGATACTTGACATATATTGATTCTTTATGACCCAAATATCAGGTAAAGACAATAAAAATAATAAAGAGCATTTCTTGTCATTAACTTACTCTAATAACTTCAGGACAGGCGTAATGAGGTGATCCGCAACTAGTTTCTAGCATAGAACCCATTGGTTGTAACGAGGCCATTCCAAAATCAGCTATCTTAATATTATTCTTTTCATCTAAAAGTAAATTCTCTGGTTTCAGATCTCTGTGGCTGCAAAATATGGAATAGAGAATTACTGTGGTTACTCAATATTGCGAACATCAAGAAAAATGTAACGTCAAACACGCCTAGTTTTAAATGGGAATCTACTTCCCAGGCGCGTTTTCAGGGAGGGGGGGTAATGCTCACTTTGAAATAGGAGAGGGGAGAGGATCACCGCGGGTGAAAATTGAAAATTTATTATTTATTTAGCAAACATTATATATGCATTTTACTCGCAAATTATTATATTTTTATTTACAGACAGCTTTTGAAATAAATTGGAAAATACATCATAAAGCTAGGACCATAGTGAATAGAGTCAGGATGACATGCTTGTTACCAAGTGCGTTAAGGTTTGGCATTTTTTAGGCAATTACAGTCTTGGTAATATATTTACAACTACTGAATTTGGTACAAAGAATACTCACCATATGGAATGACTATGACAGAAGTCTAACGCAGAAATAATTTGCCTAAAAAATCTTCTAGCCTCTTTGGGGGTCAGTCGGCCTTTTTTTACTAAATAATCAAACAGTTCTCCGCCCGATACATGTTCTAGTACCAAGTAACTAAACAGAAAAAAATATTTTTAAACTATTCGAAAAAGTCATCATATGCATGACTAAGGAGCATACTCACAGATATTTTTTATTCTCGTAAACGTCTGTTAAACCTAGAACGTGTGGATGATCTATCAATTTCATAATAGCTATTTCTCGTTCAACCTGTCAGACAAACAAAAATACCGTTTATTTAGTTATTCCTCGAAATCTGGAAACGTCTTAATAATATGTCTATGTCAAATGATCATTGAGCAGATAAACGAACAAATGCAATACAGTTCTCCACGTGCTATGTGCTATGCTAGAATCTTCAGGGAAAGATTGATAAGAAGATAAACTTCTAAACTGAACTTCTAATTAATTATAAACAGCTCATAGAAACATATATATTTGAGGCATTTGAGTTGAAAAACTTTTCATTATCTGCAAATTTCTCTAATTCCCACATACAAAATTCAAAACGTTTCCCATAATCGTCTTCGGACAGCTCTTGATGAAGCTGAATTTTATAAAGATGGTAATTATATTTTTTAAAGCTTCTTGAGGCGCTTGCTTGGCTTATGTCGATATTTTGCGCAATTTAGTTTTGACTTATATGGGGATTTTCGATTACAGAGGTGATCACCGCAAATTCAGTTTCTTCATTTTCTGTCACAGGTTTCATTTTAATAGGTTTTTCATACTGAACACTTTCAGTTAAACTGAGTTAACAGTCTCTCAAATACTGCCTTATTTGGATGGTTTCTGTTGGAAAATCTTTCAGCGTAAACTCGTGATGCCAGGAGGCAGTTTTGAAGGCATTCTCCCAGTATAAAAATCATTTCGATCCGTTGTCCTTTTGGATAAATTAGCATTTTTACGACAAAGATCACAAACTATTGCTAGTACTAATACAACGACTAGTAATTGACAACATCAATAAATAACTGACAACCTTAAGTAAATAATAATCGGAGTTGTCAAAACACCATAGGTGACTTGATAAATAATAACTTTTGTATGTAAAATCAGTTTACATAGTTAAGACTTCGGATTACTTGAAAACGTGAAGAGTTAGCTATAGGAACGTATAATAATATTCGATAGACAATTAAATTTTACATCTGTTGTTGACATAAAATAACAATGGAAACACCATAGGTGACTTGATAAATAATAACTTTTGTAAAATCAGTTTACATAATTAAGACTTCGGATTACTTGAAAACGTGAAGAGATAGCTATAGGAACATATAATAATATACGATAGACAATTCAATTTTACATCTGTTGTGGACATAAAATACAGGGCATCCCATTTAAATTAAACAAGTTATTACCGTTTAAAGATAGTGATTATTTAATCATAATTTTTAGACACTCTGTATAAGTTAGTAGCAATTTCACAAGTGCGAAATAAAACCTAATCAATTAGTAGAACTGAGCATCAATTTGTTAAAAAAAAAAATATCACCAGCTGAGAAATTAAGCATTGAAATAGATACTACATTTTCGCAAAATTAACGATATTTCAAAAACCATAAGGCTTAGGTGCATTAAACCTTAATTAAACTTACCTTAATTTTGATCTTACAAACCAAAAATGAAATAATATACAGGGTGTTCTATTTAAAAAAATACAACTTTGATACGTTTAGTGTTTTGGGGACACCCTGTATAACATGAAAATATTTTTAGAATGTAGCTTTAATGGGTCCCTATCCATCCCAATTTTTTTTTAATCAGATACTTTAGTCATAATGCTTCGTGTCGAATAACGTGAATAACCCGGTATAAGCAACAAATCTTATCTATCGTGAAATTTAGTCATATATCTTGTTTTTAACATGGAAAAAACAAAACCAAAACAAACAAAGCTTATATGAAAGGGATCTTGCTTACCTTCATGAGTACACTTTCACTTAATTTTTCCCTATTGATAATTTTGATTGCTACTTTTTTGCCGGTGACGCAGTGAACCCCCAACTTGACGAGGCCTGGAAAAAATATAAAGGTCACGTATGGTATGTTCCTCTAAAGTGATTATTTCATGAGTTACAAGTTATTTAGAATAGATAACTGGATTGAAATTGCAGATAACGACAAAGGAATCAAAGCACAGTGAGAAAATGAAAATATTGACGTGTTTTTTTATAGGTAAACTCTCACAAAAGCAGAAGGCCTATCGCGCTACAAATGCTTTTCGAGAGTCACTCTACTTGATTTTTCTCATCAATACCACCATCCCAGAAGCCAGGAGCTCTCTTCCGCTACAGAAAAGTGTATTTTCCTGAATAGCTAATACTAGGCTCAGATCAGACCATTTCTGGAACATTGCTCGTATCTGTAGGGATGCGCTCCTAAGCACCCCCTAAAACTTCTGTACTCAATCCAGAGACAAAGAATACGTCTAGTGAACGCTCCTAACCTTGAAAACGACCTCCATCTACAGCACCGAGGACAAGTGGCTAGACTGTCAATATTCTACAGCAGGGATCACCAATAATTAGTTCCAGTGTTGGGTTTGTTTTATTTTTAATAATATTACTGTTGTATTTAGTTTCTGCTTTTCACGCAGATGAGGTTCTAAGCCACCTAACATGCGCGGAGTGAATTAAATTGCATCCTCGAGTAATACAAGTTAAATTATAATGAAGATTCAATCCAAGACGATTGTGGAATGGGCTGACCGGGAGTTCGTTTCCTGTCAATTATAGCACTCATGGAGGGCTATAGACGTTCTGCCTTTGTTAAAGCTTTTTATAATAACATAGAGCTGTCCTACTCCCAAATAAACTATGCAGATAAGCAGTCGGCTTTCGTTCTGGTCGTAAACGTTTTTTTGTGGTGATTTTCCTCTTTTCTCCACATCGAAGCGGGTATTCCACATGGGTCAGTCTAATCTCCAACCTAAATTCCTGCCCCATATCAATGACCTTGTTTCCAATACAAGGAATATTGTCAACAGTTTCGAAAGCGACAGTATTTTGCACGCAGGCATCTGAGTATTTGAGGCTCCAGACAGTAAACAAAAAAATCCTATAATATTCAATCTAAATTGAGAGCTTTGATCCCACTGTAGATACGCCTCTGCATAGAGGGTTATTTCTTAGGGTTACTAACCCCCCTCCATAATATACGGCACTATTACGTCACATTGCAAACAGCTTTTATTCAGACGTGGTATGGGGTCTTCAAGACAAATACCTCAACAAATAGATTCAATATAGACGAAATATGAGACAGAAATATACATTTTACATTCGCCCCCTCAGAACACGTGTATTATTTTAAAGTCACATATAATTTGTTTCTCCCTCTCTTTGTCGATTGGCGAGGCAATGGTTAAATATTTAGAATTCGAGATATTGCGTGTTCTTGATGTTTCATGTCATATATATTACGGAAAACCATCACTAATCTCAGTTTGTTGGAAAGTCTCTGCAAGTACTTTTCGAATTTTGATGCAACTTAACAGTAGGGGATTTTCGATTTTGTTTTTCAATATTTCTTGAATTCCATCCCAACCATCTAAAAATCTATACAATTTCTTATTTCTAAATTAATAGCATTGCGTTGGAAATACAGTGTCAACTTACTGGACGCCATTTTTTTCAATAAATTTCGGACAAATAACCGTAGTTATATCATAAGACGAAAAGGAATACTGAACAGGTAAATAACTGTATGAACACAGCAAAGTATCAAAGACACAAATAGGGGCAAGACTAAACCAGTCAAATTTTTGGTGTGGAGCGAAGCCGCATCTCCAGCATTCCGTGCTGACTCCGTAACAGCAAGACAACTGCAGCGCGCTGACAAGACGATCCAAGGTGTCATAGAATCGCTCCGACTCCAATCGTGCACCGATCTGGAGATTACGCAGCTCAAATCAGTAATTTTCAGGTTATTGAAGTGGCTACGTGCCTTCGCTGTGCATTGTCGCGTGGTAATGTAACCTCTGAGCCACCACAGATCATACTCGTAGATACAGTGACCAGTCGGTCTAAAAAGTGTAATCGGTACACAATTAAAGTGAGAGCGATTCAGATAGGAGAATGGCGTGAACAAAATCATACTTACATTAGATATTAACCTCCACACGTCATTTCAACCTCTCATGAATTTTTCTGCGGTATTAATTAAATCTTGTATCTGAGGTCGTACTCTCAAATTATTTTCAGGTATTATATTTGTACTTAATTTCTAACGAAATTTTTAAATAGTGGAAATGTGTTTTGAAAAAGGTCACAAAGAATTGCACCAGCCTTACAGATATTTAGGCAGTAGGTTTTGTCGGGATATACGTAATATTCCATATTTATAAGAAGCAAAATTACTGATTCGAAGTTAATTTATTTACAAAACTGTGAATAGATATCAAGAATACCTAATTTTATTATGACAGCGGTCTTAGTGCAAATCCTCTCGCCTCAAATCAATGTATTTTATAGATGATATAAAAACATTAAAAAAGGTTAGAAATAGTTCCGCAATTTAATTCCCACTCCAATTGACGATGAAGTATTGTAAGTGTAAAAATATTGAATTCAAGATATTGAGCCCTTTTTGATTTTCCATAACATATCTCATTTCATTTAGTCTGTCGGTCTATCTGTGCTTCGTCCAGTAACCCTGGGGTCTTTCATACTTTGGAAAGTACTTTTTGTATTTTGATGAAACCACTAGGTTACCATTATGACAATGACGAAAAACCTTTTAAGTTTTCCAAAATCGGTTCAGTAGCGGCGGAGTTATAGTCAAAGAACTAGCTAGTACTAATAAAAAACGCTCAAAAATTCGTTCATATTTGAGATAGCGATCCAGTGGTTGCAATATGCTCCAACCATTCATAAATAAAATATACGTAGGGAGCGCCCGGCCCCCAGGTTCGTTACGAAGGCTGTTTTGTGCCGAGGAGAAATTTTCTATCAACATTGCTAGACAATCAATAATTATTTTATTCGTACGATTTACGATAATACCTAAGTGTATGATAATTTTATAAGGAGGCTTTTACTACAGATTATACTTTTCCACTAAATAGTAATCTCGATTAATGAGAAATTTGCAATTCAATCTCCCAAATAATGGCGCAAACAAAGTTGACTGTTTGTTTAATGTGCAGCTGTATCACTTTATTGTGTTCGAATTTTAATGCTGCTGATCCATACATTTTAGCAAATACTCATGTGTCCAAGTGCCTAGATGAACATCTCTATCTGACTCAATGCATGTTTATTTAGTCAAAAAGTAGTTTTTGATAATTTAGTGGTTTTTGCTCTCATGAGATGCAATGTTATCCATTATTATCATATAGTATTTCATAATATTTCATACTGTCTTATTTAAACAAACTTTTCCTGGGATACAGTACATATAATGTAAATGTACAATGTCATTAAAAATTCAAAATTAATTATCTTTTGAACTTTGATGAAGGCCTCCGCGATAAAACGTTTTTGAAGTAATTTATTCAATTACATGTTGTTTCGCTTAATGGACAGTACAAGTTTAGTATAAGATTAGAATCAATAAAGATTGTTTTCTGTAGTGGCTTTATTACATTTTGTAAGAATTGAACTAACGCGGCTATCAAAAAGTTAAAAAAAAACAAAGATTCTATAGGTTCCAAGGAAGATAAGACAAACAACTTTTAAGTGAACAAGTAAAAAGAAAATGACTACAGATCATAAACTGCTCAAAAAGCTTGAAGTGTGGGATAAGAATATTATACCAAGTGGTAGGTCTTTTTCCTCTTCTTTCTTATTGTTTTTAATAGTTGATGGTGAGAGTTTGATTCAACATCAGAGTACACAACCAGATTTAATTGGTCTTTTTATATTATATTTATATTTATATTTTATATATCTTCAAATATGTAAGATTATAGAAATATATTCACACATATTTTGAGCAAAACAGGAGCTCTAGTTCTTTTTCATTCCACTTATAGCTTTGAAAAGTACGTATAGTGTAACGTCGAAACGCCGAAAGTAATGAGAAATTATGCAGCATTTATTTAATCTCCGAAATTTTCCTGAATGTATGTAGTAGAATATGACACAGCTGTCAAAGATGAGATGCAGCAAAATTAAATATTATTTTTTGAGAATGATAAAAATTATCCCACGAGGTGTTTTGGTAACCTAACATTGTATCACCCCTGCTTAATACTTAAGTCAAATTATCGTTTGTAAAGCGAATGGTTGTACAAGTAAAGACTACAGATATGTGAATTACTGAAAACGTCATAATATTAAACAAAACATTCTGAATTTACTATGAATATTATGTGTTGCAATTTTTGTGTCTGAGTAAAAAGTGGTTTACCAGTTTGCCCCTTGCCCAAAGTCTTCTCCAGCCTGTATGGCCCAACATACTGGTGGATCTCCGGAGATGGGTTGGAGTTTTCCTTCTGCATCTTGGCCGTGTTTGATGGTCCTCACTCCTTCATGTCACAAATTCACCGTTGTCTCGAAAATCCCGAAGATCTGGCGGAACTGGACACCCCTCATCGCGACCATTTTTTCCATTTCTGCTTCCCGGAGTCGGTTCTCAGGTGCACGAACAGGTGTAGGACTGCTCTAATTTTTCTTACGCGAAAAAATTGCTAGTGAATATCTCGCGAACCAGCATTGAAGGCGCACACAGGGAGCTTGACTTTTACAGTTTTTTTATTGGTTGGATTTCTATTTTTTCTTATGCTTCCCGACGATGCTGTGGTTGATTTTCGACAGCATTTTCACGCAAATTCGCGAAAATCACAAAATGAAAATCTACTGTACTGATGTTGTAAGGGGTGGCGTAAAATCAATAAATTGGGGTCCGTGTCAGAGGGGTGAAATATCCCTAGCTGTGCGGCAACCCTTAACTTGCCCGCGCTGCATATTTGAAACAATCTATTCATTCGAAAATGCTCAATCGCCAATAATTTTACCATAGTGCCCAACACATGCACTGTTAGCATGAAGTAGTTATTGGTATTTTCAAAATTAACATAATAGTACCTAGTGATCCATTGTTGAAGTTGAAATTCAACTTTCATTTTTGTGAGATTTTGGATTACAAATTTAAGTCAAAAAAAATATTAATAGGCAATCATGAACCCTCAGATTCTCCCTATATATTTATTTACAATTCATCAATTATTGTGAATCAGGCATTATACAGTATGTCTGTAGGTATGAAGATTATATTGTTTCTTTGCAATACTAGCATACCTCCCATCATTTTTATGATTTTTTTATTGACCGTAATTCATTTTTCTTCAATTATATCAGTAATAAGGTAGATTTCATTGATTAACATAAATAGTTGTTTGAACAATTTATTTGCAAGACATGCAAGATAAATTAAGTAAAAGAATGTGGAAGGTAATGAGTGTAGACAACCAGCATAACATTTCATTTTCACTATGTAAAAATCTACAATGTTGTCAGACTTACCTAAATGATGAGCAAAATAATACATTGTGGTTAGTGTTACGACATTTACGAATCTTATTCTGACTATATCCTAAATCTACTGAGGAGTCACTAAATTATTGAGTGAGGATGACTACTTACAAACTGGCACATCTTTCAGACTCTATGGTTCGTAGCATCCTCTTAGAAAAGTCATGACACGACTTTTTATATTTAACATTTTTACCGTAATGCTCTAACACTATCACAAGCATAAGGATATTGATAACAAAAGATACGACTTCTATTTGGTTTATAGTTCAATGATTAATTAAAATAATATTTGTACTATACAAATGAATCAATATATATATATATACTTCTTAGCAGATATCTAAAACTAAAACTAAAGCTACTATGACTGAAATTACATTCATTTAAATTTTACTTTCTCTTTGATTTTAAAGACATATTTCAGACTTCAAAGTGCTAAATCTGTATTATTAAATTGTTAAGTAATATTTATGCATCCAGACAAACAATATAGGAAACGTATTATATTAGAAAAAGAAATTAGGGTATAGTATGAACTGGCACTAGAGAGAGAAAGCGCGGGATCCGTAGCAGTGCGAGAGAGACAGAGCGACGAAAAAGGAAAGAAGCGCGCGAAAGTTATAGATATTGCCTGTGTATATAGAAAAATACGTGAAAAAAACGATTTCCAAATAGATATACAACATAGAGACACTAAACTCAACCTTGTATGTTCGAGTAGTTTACATGCATGCGTGCACTTTTCCTCCGACTTCGTACCATGTAGGCACTTTTCAATTGAAATTTATTTAAAAAGATTTGCCATGAACCGATATTTTGAACATCGAAATAATTTGACATGTCTTATTCATATGGTTTAAGGATTTTTTATTGTTAAATAACTAAAAAACAGATAAATAAATACAATTTTAACGGAACTTCTAAACAAATATTTTTTCATCTCAAAGGTTCAAAATATAACGAACAAAAAATGACTCTAGTAAAGAACTGTATTATGAACAAAGCAAATATATTAATATTTCCGAAATAACACCTATTGTTAAAACGGTACCTTTACAATTTCATACTGGTATATACAAGTTAAAGTAACGTCATCTGCTTCCTGTAAACGGTCGATTTGATCGATAATTGGCTAAATTCCGCAAATCTTGTAATATGACGTTCTGGAGGAATTTGATAAAACAGAAAATATGAAATTGTTAGTCCAATATAAAAGTATTCATGTACCTAATTTTGACACATATTATACTAAAATTAAAATAAAGACTTTGTTTTACTTGTTTGCTTCGAGAACAAACTTATTCCAAGTATCGTAGGAATAGTAAAATTGTTCTTGTGAAAACGCTGGTAGCCTTGTTCATTCCATCATACAAATTTGCTTTGCAAATCTGGCAACAAGGCACTGTTGTCGTTAAGGTCAATGCCGATAGGTGACACCTACTCACCTTTATTGTTGCTAAAAAGTTAGGCACTGAAAATTAATAGAAACAGTTTCTTCCCCAGAAAATTATGACATATACTGAAGACTATATTAGAAACAAGCTACAGAAAGAGCTGAATGCGACACATGTGGTAAGCCATGTTTAAATTTACTCAAATAAGAACACCGCGCGGTAAAACATAACCTAATACCTAGGTATGTAGTATTTTTATTGATTGTCAATGGCAGCCACATCAACATCTAGACTTTGGAGGGTATTTGGAGTAAAGTTCATAGAAATCCCACGCAAACTACGGAATGAGATTTGTCGCTGAATATGCGGAAAAGTGATACAGATACAGTGCACTGTGCAAAGCGATGGCGTGGAAGATAAGTTGCGAAGCATGGCTGGTAGTTTTCGGCGGGCTACTAGCCGTATTACTGCGAGCAAGCACGGGACTACACCCTTATTCCGGTGAAGCGACGCCCCCCATGTATGGCGACTACGAAGCCCAAAGACATTGGATGGAAATAACCACTAACTTGGGTGTTAATTATTGGTACCACAACACTTCAGATAATGACCTACAGTATTGGGGATTGGACTATCCACCACTCACAGCCTATCACATGTATGTCTGCGGAAGGGTGGCTCAGTTTCTCAACAAGAATTATACCAAGCTGCATGACTCCAGAGGGTATGAAAGTGAGAACCATAAGTTGTTCATGCGATACTCTGTGCTGATTGTTGATGTGTTGATATTTATTCCTGCTATTATATCCTACTATTGGATGACTGTACCTGAAGACAAAGCAAAGAAAAAGAAGAAACAGCTTGTCCCACTAGGAGCTTCAACATCAATTGTGCTAGCATTATTATACCCAGGAATCATCTTAATTGATCATGGTCATTTTCAATATAACTGTGTTTCATTAGGCTTAGCAGTATTGGCAATAACAGCACTATTATCTGAAAAAGACATAATTGCATCATTCTTATTTTGTCTAGCTCTGAATTATAAACAAATGGAACTCTATCATGCACCTCCATTTTTCTTTTATCTTTTGAGTACATGTGTTCCGAAGCCTGGTCAAGGCACATTATCAGGCTTACAAAGACTCAGTAAGATTGCTGCCACTGTTATTATAACCTTCACTGTGATCTGGCTGCCATTCCTTTTTAGCATAGATGATATTTTGCAAGTGCTGCATAGACTGTTTCCTGTAGCAAGAGGAGTTTTTGAAGATAAGGTTGCAAATGTGTGGTGTGCATTGAATATTTTTTATAAGTATAGTGAAGTAGATAATACAAAAATGGTTCGTGCTTGTATGACTGCTACTGTATCGGCACTGGTGCCTTCTTCAGTTGATTTGTTTCTCCGTCCAAATAAAAAGAAGTTTGTATTAGCATTAATCAACTCATCTTTGGCATTTTTCCTTTTTGGATACCAGGTACATGAAAAAAGCATACTATTAGCAGCTGTACCTGTATTGTTATACATGCCTTATGATCCTATAGCATGTTTTTGGTTCTTATGTTTAACTACATTCAGTATGAGCCCACTTTTGCTTAAAGATAGACTCACTTTAGCTGCATTTGCTCTAAAGGTTTTCTTTATGGTATCTTTCAAAGTATCTGCTGACCATATCTATCCCCAGTTTACTTGGACAGGGTATTACAGAAACTTGCTCCGTACACTTTTAAATGTAGAGTATAACAAAACAAATGCATTTAATATTATAACAGTGACATATGATCATATTATGAAGAATAGTGAAGCAATTATAGCATTATCATTGTATTTCATTATGAGCATCTCATTGACAGGGGGTACAGCATTAAGTATTTCATCTCTGATACTGAAACCCTCAGAAAAATACCCTGATCTGTATCCCTTCTTAACATCTGTTTATTGTGCTATACACTTTGTAGGATTTTTTGTGTATTTCAATATAAAACAACTTAATATACCTCAGCAGGCTGAAGATGTGAAAAATGTTAAGTTTGAAAGTTCATGATGAAGTGTACTTGTAAATAAACATTGTTTCTATATTGTTGTTTTATTTAATGTGATCTATAACATTTACTTTTATACCAAATTTCCTATGCATTATTAAGGGAAATTTTGTGATTGTGGAAAAAATGTGAATTTGAGATAATAAGCATTACAGATATAATGTTTCTCAACCAATAGATGAGATGGCTAAAAATTTCAGAAATGTTCGAATATAATTTGTCACATTCACCATCAAAATACTGAACAGGTATGTTCTTTCCTAACTTTGAAAAAAACTTATACATAGAAGCCTAGTACATAACTTGAATATGTAGCCTCTATTTGCTCACAATGCTGCAGTACAAGACAGACATTGTTTCAGTGTTCTCCCACATATAATGTTGTTAAACTAATAAATTCTTTGGATGTTAATTTTATTCTAACAAATTTCCGAAAAATTAGTTACAATTGTAGCTTTCACTGTAAAAAAATTTATATTTCCCCTAATAGATTAGTTTTAGATATTAAGATGTTGACCAGCTGGGTTGGGTGGCTATAGGCTAGACTTCCTCCTTCATAACTATGTTATAATACAGATGTTCTGATTTAATTTGATATTTATGATGTCTACAAAATCTTATCACCATTAGTGATTTTAGTGAAATTTGAGAATGAATGTGATGTGAGCACATAGTAGATTTTGCTATTTTAAAATTGGTGCACTAACAGTGGAGTAATAAGAAAATTATCAAAATAAACATTGTTCTTAAAATTTTCAGGGAGCTAATGTTAACAGATTACTGGTGTTGATTGTTATAAGACACTTGTGACTGAAACTTGATATTATTCCTTCAAACTTTGTTTGCAAACTTTTATGGAAATTTCAATGGAAAAGGTAATGGTGTATTTGTAAAAAAATTTAATGATAAAAATGATACACTACCAACATAATTGACACTCACTAAGTAGCTTTTCTTCCAATTTAATATATATATATATATATATATATATATATATATATATATATATATATATATATATATATATATGTATATAGTATTAAACACTTGTAGAAGTGAAGGAATGTTATTGGGTATCTTGAGACCTTGTTATCTTGCCATAAATATTCACATATTGTACATCGTTAATCCACTTCTATAGAGAGGCTAAAAATCCAGATTAAATGTTCTAAGTTCAAGAGTAGTTTGCCATTGCATTCGAAATGTTACTGAAAATAAAACTATGTGTAGGAATATTTTGTAATTGACTGATTTTCAATAACATGTAACTAGTGTACGAAGTCAATCTGCTTGACTATTTTTTTGTGGTATATTTGTGAATTCATACTTTAAAGAATCTTTATTTCATGTGATAAAATATTAAAATCTATGAAAAAGTATCAAAAGGACTTAAACCATATATTTTCAGAGCAAGAATCTAGTAAAATTATAAGAGTATAAAATCATTTCCCAGTAGAATGTTCTGTTCTTTTTATTTTATCAAACTTCTACGAAGCATGAACATACATTAATAAATGCAATAAAAAAGTGCTTAAGTGATTTTATTACATTGGTATACTTGATAAAATATGATATGAAGTACCTACTGTTTATTTTATACAATTGGCTATTTTTATCGAATGCCATATGGTATGTTATATTTGATATATATTTACAGGAAGTTGTAGACGAATCTGATGGCTGTGGTGGGAAGTTCTCTTGTGTCATAGTATCAGACAAGTTTGAAGGGAAGCCACTTCTGCAGAGACACAGGTGAATGTTTAATTCTATCTTAGGTCCAAGACTTATAGTAGACTGTTGTCATACTTTGAATTAAAAATGTATTGGAAAAACCCAATTCACATATTTGAAATAATCCAAACAATAATCAATGCCAATATCATTCCACCATCAATCAACAAAATAACATTATTTTCTTTCAACATGTACACTTTACCTAATCCATAATCAGTGTATCTAAGATAAAAATTGTAAATGTGCTATGGTTTGATCTACATAATTCATAATTTAATATTTTTTCGGGATTGCAGTACTTCTCCCACTTAGTTTGGTGCATTATGTGGTAATATAAAAAAAATAAGTAATAAAAATTATATTTATTTGAATTTCCTCCCATGTCGTGTTTCAACACTGACGTTTTCTTATATTTCACCAAATTGTAATTATATCAAAATTTATGGTTTCTTCAGTCGATCAATTACTATATTATATTTTTGTAGGATTGTAATCTCAGCACTTCAAGAAGAATTAAAAAGTATTCACGCTTTTTCTCAGAAAACCTTCACTCCCGAGCAGTGGGAAGAAGAAAAAAATAAATAATGTCGGCCGAAATTATCATAGGCGAGCAGCTGACTCTACCTAAGTTCAAGGTAGTTGGTAAGTTGAGTATATTCAATTTTCACAAGTAGCATGTAGAACACTATTAAGCATCCAAATGGCCTATACTCAAGCTCCATTAAAATCACACTACCTTTATCCCGGATATCGACCTATACCATGTTCAAATTTCATTTACGCCATGTCAAAACAACACGATGAAATGCCCCATCGTCAAATTCTCACGTTCCTATTAGTCGATTGTTGCCTATCCAGTAATTAATTGAATATAGCCCAATAGAAGCGGAATAATGGTGTTCAAACGTCTGTGTTTGTTTTGACAGTGTGTAAATGATGATGCTGTAGGAATTGTAACTATAGAAAACATAGGAACTACTATTACTACTAACTAACTATAATAATGTGACCTCATTGTGGGTACGATGACACAAACAAATCAAGAAAGCACAAGTAAATGTCTTTTTTGGAGTGGTAGAACACGAATTAGACAGTCATAATGTACTCGAGTCACATAAAATTGTTAATATGGTTGACAGAGCAGTTGCATGTGGAATAGTGTATATGTTACAAAAGCACTCAGTAGTTATCTGCTCCAGTACAACAGAAAGACATGCAACTCATAGTTATTTTCTTCAACAGGACATTTTCGTCCAAATCCATATATGAAGCTCATATGTTGCAAAAGAAGCCAGTTCCATGTTCTTGCGATTGTATAATAAAGTATCTGAAAACCTCTTGTGTCATTGTCAATGCTTAACAAGTTCATGATGCGTATAAATAAACACGAGAAAGCTATGTTCAAAATTGTGACTTAAAAAACAGACCTTTTCATGTTGCGGGTTGGCATCTGAACTGTCACAAAAGGATATAAAAATATCATTCTCAACAAAGACGGGATGATCACAATGAATGATAAATAAAGCCTAGGATAGAGTTGTAGGTGTTCCACTCTACCCCCTTTTAAAATCTTAGCCTTCAATAAACTGTTATTATTTTTAGGAGCGAATATTAAGGTCTCAGCTCCTGGAAAAATAATCCTTCATGGCGAGCACTCCGTGGTGTATGGAAAACTAGCTTTGGCTGCGAGTCTTGGTTTGCGCACTACTGTGGTGTTATCTGAAATTGATGTCCCAAATTTATTGGTCGTTCAGTTACCTTCAGTGAAATATATTGGGACATTCGATTTGCAAGTGAGTTGATTACATTTATTTATTCATTGACCGTAATATAGATTGGTGTTCAAGCGTACGATTTAAGTTAGACTCAAGACACTATCAAAATCTGAAAATGCTACTACAGACACAAGTTTAAAATGTGCGGAATGTTCTATTTTTGAGTTATGATTCACTATTTAGATAACTATTTTTGGTGATAATTAAAATAAAGCATAAGCTCAATTTTGGTTATCTTTTGAGTTTTATTGTTCTATAGGCTACCCTTGATGTCATCGTATATGTAGTTTGCTGTTAAATTTAATATCATAAAAAAAACTCTTGATTGGACCATTTGAACGTTTATCTATCTCTAATAGTTTCCGATATCCCAATACATGCACTGTTGCTGCAAATGGTTCACACATTATACAATATATAAGATTTTTTGTGTGTCTGTTGATTGTGTTTGTTTGATGATTTATTGTACAGAAATTGAAAGAGCATCTTCTGGAGCCTCAGCTTCCACTCACCCACGAAGCCTCTGTGTACTGTTGGGAGTATCCAGACTTCATCCACCATGATGCTCTGACAGATCGTGTGGCCGCGTTCCTGAATCTACATGGTGCTCTATCTCCTCAACATGTTCTCTCCCTCAAAGCTGCTCTATTCCTGGTCACTGGAATACTGGGATCTTCAGATGTAGAAATTCCGTCGCTAAATATACACAGCAAAACGGCGCTCTCAATAGGTATATCTTTCAATTTCTTGTAAGGTGTTAGTGAATGCATTTTACACACCAGTATCTAAAAATACTAAGGCTGCTAAAATAATGTACCTATTGGCCTGAAAGTATTGTTATCGCGAGAAACTTCTGATGCGAAATATTGAGTTTCTTGATGTTTTATGACATGTTATACATCACGAAATACCGTGTCAACCATTTCGGTTATGTTAGGGTTACTAATACTGCACATTACTGACTAATACTGCACATTACTGCACTTCAACTAGATAGTCATCACAAGTGATGACGAAATGTTTCTCAAAAGCTGGTGTCAAGCAGGTCGCTAATGTTTTTCGTGTTCCTTTGTTATATGTTCATAGAAAATTTTGCCCGGAGACTTCAGGATCTCTAATCCTAATCAACCGTACTCAAACCGTTTTTGGAATATTCGACACTTGAGAAAACTCGAAAACTATAGGCATTTTGAAATTATAAAAATGTAAGGTATTTCCAATATTTTTTAAATCCAATTTCAGATCAGGAATTTCAAAATCCGATCTATAATATCTTAAATTCTAAAAACTGATCACATTGCGGTACAGCGTCAACTGACTTGCCGCCTTTTTCTCAGTTAGTATCGAGTATCATAAGCATTACACACCCTGCATAGATAATAACCAATAGAAGTGTATTAGTGATATTGATCATCGCAGTATATATGAAACTGAAACATCTGGACATGTTTAACAGTTTGTCTGGTAGGGCAATCGGCGTTAGTTAAATATTTGAAGTAAAGTCTTTTTAACGTTCATGATGTTTCCGGTCTAAACCATCTTCAGGTGTCATCTGTAATTCAAGAATATAGTAAACATATGGTCGGCAAGATTCACAATTTGCAAAATTTTTGTTGTACATCTCGAAACTGATTTAAATTAGGTTAATGTAGGGTGTTTACTATTATTAAAACATTGGGAAAACGGACATTAATAAATAAAATTCCATAAATTCCATCAAAGCAGGGTGTGTTAAGATTACGCAGTGAAAAAAACGTGACAGGTTGACAGAATTCAGATAGAGCTATTGGTCCTGTGGTTTCATTAACTCACATCCAAAAATCGTTGTTTGTGTCGAAATCAAAATAAATTTGATTATCATATGATGGGTTAAATCTGTTTCTGTAGGTGCTGGTACTGGAAGTTCGGCCTCCTTCCTTGTAAGTTTAGCTGCCACCCTGATACAATATGTAAAAAGCAAGAAAAAAGGTGAAAACTTTTCGAAGCCTTGCTATAAATCCAGCAACTGGAAGGTAGATCTGGATTCATTCAGTATCGGAGAGCTGACTATGATTAGCCAGTGGGCGTATGCTGCAGAGAAAATTATCCATGGAAATCCTTCAGGTATTTTTCACTAACGCCTCATACTAGATACCACTTTTCATCAGTTCTAGCAAAACAAAATTAATTCAATTGAAAAGACTGTTGCCTTTATAATGTAATATCATTTCAATTCCTCACTAGACTGACAGTGTGGATTGGTATGCTTCAAGGAAATATTGATTCAATGTTTTCTGGCCAGAGCTGTTTTACATTTTTTTTTTCAATCCGTCTGATGTCAAATGA
The DNA here is from genome assembly GCA_949316355.1 of Bruchidius siliquastri. NCBI lineage: Eukaryota > Metazoa > Arthropoda > Insecta > Coleoptera > Chrysomelidae > Bruchidius > Bruchidius siliquastri. Next base: position 23,333,842 of record OX438533.1, read on the forward strand.
GGGGGATTTTGTCATTACCATAGCTATGGACTGTATGTTACGCTTCTTCTGATAAGATAGGTGGTGTTTCTCATTTTGAATTTATCAACAATGCAAGTGAATCAGTTTCTTTCTACTGGTCCAGACCAAATACCAGCAATCGTCCTGAAGCGTTGCGCCGCGGAGCTCACACCAGTCCCCTGCAAACTTTTCAGGTTGTCCTACCTAGTGGGTGATCCTATCAGCGAGGCGTGTTCCCCACTGGATGAGAGATCGGTCGCGTGCAACCATTACCCTCTAGAGACTGAAAGCGTTATAGGTTGTTTATTTATTTAATCTTTAATTTATGTATTTAATCTGGTGAAATATGTCGTTAAAAAAACGTTTTAATTCGAATTTAGTAAGCGGTTTTATAAAAATGCCTCACACGTAGTGTTTTCCCAAATGCAACCTAAATACAAAGAATGGTCCAAAAGTGCATATGTTTTGATTTCCAAGCGACCCAATCCTCCAACAAAAATGGATAGCTGCCATTCCAAGGGAGAGTTTTACACCAATTTCATCTTCCAAAGTTTGCAACCTGCATATTTTTCCAGAACATCTGGTTTTGAGTGTGTCTTAGCAGGACAGCAAGACAGGTAAAATAGTATCCGCACAGTTAACTAATCAAGATTTCATAAAAATGCTCTACCTTCTGTGTTTCCGGATTATCCTAAATATTTTAATACAGAAATTCATTTTCGAAACAGCCAGGAAAAAGAATTTTAAAATTATTAAGAGCAACATTTTTCAGCAGTAATGGAAGAAAGCCGGCCACAGAATATAGCATATCAAAGATTGATCATATTTCAAAATTTCTAGGAATTTTTAACAAAGCTTGCAAACATTAAACTAGGAAAAGATTGGTTGCGACGAGACAAGACTTTCTGTTTGTAGAGTAGATAATATTCCAGGACCTGTAATAACATACTCTGTTGTTGTTTACTCTGATTTAGAAGTAAATGCATTCTTATTTGTAAATCGAGTAAATATAAGTGGAACAAAATTACCATTCACGACAAATAGCATAATAGACATACAAAATTTGATAGACAAGCTTGACAATGTTTCATCCAATAGTGAATAAAAATTTAATAAATTATTCCAAAAAAAGACATAAGCAATCATGTTTGTGAACTATTAATAGCGCTAAAAAATGAAGACTAGAGAAGATGTTTTGTAGAATCGTTTTTTTTTCCTTATTGACTATTAAAACTATATGACACCTAAAGAGACCGGTATCCAGCAAAAACATTGATTTTATGCTCTGTTATCCATTTAATCAGTCCACATTCATAAAAATATCTGTGTCATCCTGGAACTGTCATTTAACCCCATCCAAAAACCGTAAAAACAATAGGTATGTAATAAATGTCTAAGTGACCCAACCATTGAAAAAAAACAGTGTTTCCTAATGTAAGCCAAAAATGTTGCAAAATATTTGGAAGATAAGGGAAAAAATGTTATTTTGCTTATTGATGCAGTTCACATTGAACCTTTTGTAGATTATAAAGTTAGGAATATCGTTGGTACAGCTTATAACTATAGCAATGAATTAACTACCACTGCGTATGCATGTATCATAAGCAACGTTAATTCTTCCTTTAAAGAAATAGTCCATATTTCACAATATCAAAAATAGATTACAAAATTCATCACTCATTTCTTGATGAAGTAATAAAAGCTTCAGAAGAAATTGGTTATAGGGTATTTTGTATAATTAGTGACAACAGTCTCTAGAGGGTAATGGTCCCACCCGTTTCTAAGAAGGGTCCAGTAACTACAGACCCGTAACTATCATTAATGTGCAGCTTCGGAAGTACCTGTACAAATTCAACATCATGAATGATCGCCAATATGGCTTCCGTAACCATAGACCCACGGGAGATCTTCTGACCTACGTCACGCACATGTGGAGCAGAATCATTAAACTTCATCCAGAGTCTCAAGTCATCGCGCTCGATATATATCGAAGACTTTCGATAGGGTGTGGCATGAGAGACTTGTGATTAAGCTTTTGCCTATGGGTTGCCACCGGATTTATGCCTGTGATTGGATAGATTCCTAAGGGACCGATCCTTATATCTGGTAGTGGATGATGCGCTTCTGATTCATTTACCATCAACGCTGGTATTCCACAGGAGTCTGTTTTCTGTCTGCTGTACATCAACGAGCTGTTGCATATGGCGTCCAATCTAATCTACAGGTTCGCGGATGATAGCACCCTTATTTCCTGCATGGAACCAGGCAAACCACTTCGACAATAAAATATTTCCCAGATTAATGTGGATACCGAAGGGATTGTTAAATTGGGATCTACAAATGGAGTACAGTTTAACGCACAGATGACTCAGGCAACAACTCTGACAATAAAGTCTCATGCTGGTCTGCCAGCCGTAGAAATGGAGGGACGTTCAGTAGTACTTGAGTGATCTTCCATCAAGATTCTGGGAATTAATATCAACAATAGCATGTTATGGCATGAGTATTTTGCCGGCCTTGCCAGTCATATCTAGTTTCAACTTACGGCGATCATGAAAATACAGGACCTATTTCAATCATCAACTACCGTCATAGCTAATTCTATTTCCCATGCTGCGGCTCTGCACAACTATTTCTAATTGTGTCAAGTACTTCAGCATTCGATATTCTATCTGTCCACTTTATTAAAATTGAAGCGGCGACAGATGTCCCTTACAACAGCTGTCAACCAGGCTGAACTGATCAGCGACGCCCTTTGAACTTCGTAAACACTATGTTTTATTCACGACATACCGTTTATCTAGGCTCATTTACAAACTGGCAAATTATATTATGTGTATGCTCTCCACTATGCATCAGACAAGACATGAATGTTTCGTATTTAGCCTAGACTCGTCAGTATAGCCTAGCGGTCTGACTGTGGATAGCAATTGGGTGGTATATACGAAACCTAGCATGATAGCAACTCAACACTCATTTCCAAGCGTCGCGCACTATGGCGCTGTCCATTGGCAATTTTTGAAGTCTCACCACCCAATTGCCCTCTACAGTTAGACCGCCAGGCTATACTGACGATTCTAGGCTAAAGACCAAGCATGCGTGTATAGCAGGTTTGGTGCATAGTTGAGAGCATACACTTGACTTTCCTGGTGTTTCAGTTACCCAGCTCGGCTGTATTGTTGATAAATTCAAAATTTTGTTCAATCAATCAATAAAATTCAGAATATACATCAACCATTAGTTGAATATTGCATTGGCAATATCCTTGAAATTAGCCACTATTCACTACTGTCTTACGACTCAGGAATAAAATCTGTTATATGAAATCTATATGAAAGTCTAGGTTGTTTTAGTTAATTCTATGTGACTGTTTCAGGAGTGGACAATTCAGTATGCACATGGGGAGGTTTGGTAGAATTTCATCGTGGACTGAGCCCCAAAGCCGTACCCATAAATTCCTTAGGTCCCATACGAGCCTTGTTGGTAGATACGCGAGTTCCTAGAGATACTGCACGCATGGTAGCTAAACTGACTGCATTATACAAAAGCAAACACGACCTGGTGAACAATATTCTGAACGCGATGGAAGATGTTGCGTTTTTGGCCTTGAAGCAATATGAACTTCTGGGCAAAAATGAACTCAGTGTGCTGGAAGTGAACAAAGTATATGAAGAACTCGCTGAGTTGTGTTCGGTAAGTATACTATAAAATTATGGTAATAAACATGACCATATCGAATTCTTCAATCTTCGACTTGTTAAAAGAGTCCCAATGCTATCCAGAACAAATGAGTTTGTGTTGTAAGAGGATAAAAACTGGAGTAATTATTTCATTGATCAAAAATCTTCGTTTGCCTATACAATTTTTGGGCCAATGAATGAGTAATCTGCCGTTTTGCTGCCAATAATTCCGGAATATCCCGGTAGCCACTCCAAATATATTTTGTTGTGTTCTGCCAGTTTCATCAGTTCTTGTTAACATTCCCAAACAAGTGCAGATGTCACCCTGAGACCTTCCAAAGCCTTGTTCGTCGCCTGTCCATGAATATGGCGATCCTTTTGTTTTTATACATTCGCTCATGGTTTATCCTTACACAGTGCAAGATTACATACACCTCTGCCTAAAATACAGATGTGTATTTTCCAAGCGGCACGCTATATCTAAAGTTATGCGCTCTACCAGGAAACTTCTCATAATACAAAGTGCGCAAAACCAACTCCGCTACTGCGTACATTCGCTTTTATTAAAACTGCGTAAAACACACACTGATTTAATAGGCCTGATAACTTCGTTAGACAAATTCGACGGCCAAACTAAAAACGAAGTCCATTGGCCCCTCAACCTATCCTTGTTACTTCTATCATTGGGAAAATACTATACTGATTTCACTGGTTTTTGTGCGATCAGCAGAAAATTAATAAAACAACTCGAACTTAAATTGTGACAGTTTTTAAAGTTTCAACATTTTCACAAATGACGCCTTTTTTGTGGTAGTGTGAAGGATAAGCGATTTTTTATATTTTCATAGGAAAGTTTTCCGATCACCATAAATTTGTTACTGATAACTCTTCGTGGTTGTTTAACGTAGGAGGTAGCAAAACCATTCAATACATTGTAGTTTTAGATAATCGGTAGCCGCTGCGATTTCATATTTAAAAAAATAATTTTCGAAGGTTTATGAGGGTGTTACTTAAAAGACTGCAGATCATCTACACATCAAATTCAATGATTTCTTCAATGTGATCTTGATCTACGAATCTTACCCGGTTCAATATCAATGCCTCAGAAATACGCAGCAACCAACTTGACTGTTCCTTTGTTAAATACATCTAAAGATGCCAACCTCACTTGCAGACAAACCACCATCTTCTGTGTGCCTTAGGCTTGTCGCACCCACGTTTAGAAGAAGCAGTGCTGTTGTTGCAACGACGCGGTTTGACAGGTGCGAAACTCACAGGAGCCGGAGGCGGGGGCCACGCTTTCGTCCTGGTGCCGCCCTCCTATGACGGCGCTCTATTGACTGAGATATGCAACGAATTAATAGACGGCGGTTTTGGAGCTACTGTTGCGGAATTGGGCGGAGTTGGTGTAGATTTCGAACAGTGAATTGGACTGTGTGAAATAATTTCGTGTTTGGAAGCGCTAAAAAGGAATCATTTGTGTTCCTATTTTATATTCTAATTAGATAAGTTGTGAAATATGAATCTGTTCAGTTTTTCATGATACGGTAATGATTGTAATCCCAATTTCTGTCAGATATCACTTAAGTTTTGTTAATTAGATTAAAAAACGAATGATTGTACCGTAATAATATTCAATAAATAAAAATATCTATATACTTAATTGGGTGTTTATATTATTCAACATTTTTCATTATTAACATCAATAAGGGAGTTAGATAGTTCACAGTACCAGTATTTCTCAGAAAACAAGACGTTCCAAGGACATAAACAAAAATATATTTTTTTGTTCATATCTACCAACACGCCATTGAAATTCGTAGTAGTATAATGATACCATTACCTAAAATAAACTTGTGAACTCGGTTTAAAACTCGTAATTTATACATACATATATATATATATATATATATATATATATATATATATATATACTCGAATTTTACCGATAGTGTCCTTATGAATAATTCATATTTTTTCTAGACAAAATTGTTATAGTGATATATTTTTTTCTAACAATAATACAACTATGTCACATAAGAGACTTGTTTTTATCGTGAATAATTATGGTAATATACAATAGTGTGGAATAATAGACTAATTATAATAATCCAAATGTCACATTCCACAGGTAAGAATTATCTCTTAAATTGTCGTACTCGCCTCCCAATGCCAATGTTGCGCTGCAAACAATTTATGAATGACTGGCTCCGTCTATCGTCTTTTATATGTTTTAGATAGGTCTAACTAAAACAAATCAAGACTTATACCATTCCTCTCATAGCGTATAATCAAATTTTAATTGAAATTTTATTCTATCATCTCCATGCTTCAGTGATTTATTCCATTCCAATCCATAGTCCAATCAATGGAGAAAAGTTTAAGATTTTTTTCTGTGAGATTTTATGATGGCAGTTAAGCCCGCTACTCATAGTGCATGATGTGGTGCGACGCACGGTGCGTTTCATTGATGCACTGCAGTGTGCGTAGACGATCCCGCCTTGAGGCTGAAACTGTCCGTCACGAATTTTCTCATTACTTTTCAAATTCTGGCAAAGTTTCATGGCAGAACGAAAATTAGATTGGAGGACTTAAAAAAATATCATTTAAGTGTATTTTCATACATTTATGTATTATACAGCGGTATCAAAAAATATTAAGATCGTGTGTCATAAACACGGATGACTGAATATTTTTTATGAAAGTCACAACGAGTTCATCCGTCCACTCCATCTTGTATTTCAAATTAAACTAAACTGGAATTGGGTAGTGTCGCATCGGCACATCGACGCGCCGGCAAGATGAATCATCAAACAACACGATTCGCCGATTCGTCATCATTTCCTTTGATGATTCGCCCAAAAACCGACAACTTGCGGAATCGCCGCACAACGCATCGCATAGGCGCACTGCATCATCCACACTATGCAACGATTCGTGCATTAATGCATCAAATCGACGCATCAACGAATAGTGAGTATCGGCCTTTAGGCATAGTGAATAGTTATTAAACTTGTTTTGCTCTTTTCAAAGGTTGTCAAACCGCCTCTAAGTTTGAAAGAATGAATAGGAGTTTCTCGATTTATATTGTCGTAGTTGATATATTTGATTTATTGTTACACAACTCTTCATTCTAACAGCATTTTATTATAGGCAAAAAACTTAATTTTCTTGTGTTTTGTACTTTGGCAAAATAAGATTTTGTCAATACTCGATAGTACTGGTGCATACGTTGATTAAATTTAGTTTGGTGCTATTATAAGCGGTCCGAACCCTGGATATAATCACAAGCGACCAATAAAATTATTTATGCCTCCCACGCCACTGGCCCATTATTCCAATTAGTAGGCTTGATATCCCCATTCCTTCCATCCTTACGTACATAACACAGCCAGAACGAATTTGTGCAGGCAAATCAGCATACCGGAGTATGTGTATGGATGTGAGCGATCAACGTTCAAAATATTTCATGCTTGGCAACACTGCATGTTATGTCAACAAATTAATGATAGTCGCTTAGTTGCTCAAGCCAGCGCTCTTCCCGCCTACGGTTCACCAGACGCCGAATTTTCTATTGCTTTTTTATTTCGATTTTAAAATTTATTACGAATGGTGTTATCCGCCTAGTAGATTATATCCTGCCTCATTTGGCGTCGCCGTGTTTGTTACATGATAATCTGATGGACGGCTGGGACGAACCATCCTTCGACAGTGATTCATATGTCGCTTGTCATTTGTCATTATCATATGGAAAGAGAAGTCTTAGAAAAGCGGGAAAACATTAGACAAACCTCAAATTGATAGGGATTCATGTATTAATCCAAGATCTTCGCATTTATTTTTACATTTTTTTGTAGTCCTTTGATGTCCTTAAAGAAATTCCGTGTTCCTCATCTCATTGAAATTTGTTCTTTAAAACACTATTGCTGAAAATGTCCACAAAATGGAATTAAGACGGGAGATTGAAATTTGTTGTTCATTTTTGGATAGTAACAAATCTATAGAAAGAAAAAAGTACAGTGATAAATTGAGTTTACTTTTAGATAATGATAAAGCTTTAGAAATTCTGAATGATGGCAACTTCAAATGGGAAAGAGTGGTTCATGCAGTACAAGAGTATTTAAAAAGGGTTTGTATTGTTTATAAATTGGAATTATATAAAAGTGAATTTCTTCCACTGGTTATGATTTTGTTTATTGAGGGTGTTGTGATTGTGATAACTTTTGCATAAAAATGCTAGTGTCCATGGATCCCCAATTAGTATTGAATAGCCATACATATAATTTCAACATTTTAAGCTCTGAACTTAACTTTCTAGAAACAATTTGAATTGAATGTTTGCTAATGTTCTTGATGTGGAGGTAAGACATTCTGTTTTAATTATTGTGAGCAGTGGCATATATAGCTTTTTGTGATGAGGAAGATCTCAGAATGAACTTTTGTTAAAAAATGAATAAAGTATTTTCCACCATGAAATTTATTGTCCTTGTAGTATAAAATCATGTAGGAAAATTGATCTCATACTTATCATGTTTATGTATAAATTGAACAGAAAAATGCTTGTATCATCAAAAAAGAAATCAACGATCTTCAGAATTTTTATTAGACTTATAAGGAGTTTTGAACAAATAATCATATCTCTTTTGAGATATCAAAAGTCCCACTCTGCCACAAAAAACCTTTTTGACTGTGACACACTTTTTTCTTTTTGGCCCAAGTGTGACCTTTACAGACATAAGATGTCCTTAAATTATCTCCATTGAACTAATGTATTAAAAACGATAGTCTATTTTAGACAGTATCTGAAAAGCATTAGAGCCTACATTGAGTCTGACTCATTCATTCTCAATCATTCTTCCTACAAAGAAACTAATCTTTATTTAGTAAGCAATGCTTTCCTACAATAGCTCAAAGTATAACATAGAAACCTACAGATGGAGTTAAATTATAATTTCTAGGAAGCAGACAAGAATGCAGAAGATACCAGAAAAAAAGGCACTACTGTTGTTCCAGCCCGCCCAGATATTTTTTTGAAAGTTATTAAATTAGCTGTAGCACATGGTAATACTTTATATAATATCATCAACATTAGATTGTATCATTTTACTAAATCTATTCATGACACTTAATTAATTCACTTAATTTTTAAACATTGTGTCATGCAAGGTGCAATTATTATCAGAATGCAGGGTACAACACTTTTGGACGTTCTAAGACTTCTGATAATGTAATATTATAATTCCAGTGAAATCAGTGATATATAGTCATTTGAACACCCTGAGCAAGTGCTGCCAAATTATTAATAGAAAATTCAATAAAATCAAACCTATCCAAATGTTTTTTCAATGCTTCCAACCATTATTAATTTTCATTGCAAATTAGTTTTGTATGAAGGGGAGAAAAATCTAAAACTGTAGTTAAACAAATCTGTGTTTTTATGAAAATATCAGAAACAGCATCTTGATGACAAAAATGACACTAGTCCCACTTATTCACTGAATGATAAAAATGTTCCCATTGTAGTATAGCTTTTCCTTGCCATTGATATTAATACTATCTTCATGCAAAAAGTATGAACTCAACCAACTCAGCACAAACACTAACAAAAAATATAAATTTCAGAAATCATTTTTTTTTTTAATTTTTAGATAATATAAATATTTCACATTTGGTTGGATACCTCATAGGATGCTTAAAAGACAACAAAATGAAGAAATGTTATGACAACACCTTTGTGCATATTATAGAGAACTGTATTCTTAATAAGAATGGATGCAGACAAACGTTGAAACATTTTGACTGGATAGGTGAGTAATGATACAATATTGTCTTGTTATTGTAATGTATATTCTTAGTCTCAACATGACCCTCAATCTTCTCTCTATGAGTCATTCCAAAAGCTTTCCCAAAGAGCTCATCATACACAGAGGCCTGTCACTTTAGATGATACAAGAATAGGCAGGAATATTTGTTACATGTTATGAACATTTTGGAAAATATTTAATATTAAAATTGTTGCCAGTGGAAACTTCTATGTAGGTGGTTTTCATATATTCCAGAGCATGTTTTAATGGAGGTGTAGAGTGTAGTAATTAAATGGATATGTCAAGAATATAAAGCTTTGTGTACTATGCAATTATACTAATAAAATACCTATCCATTATCTTTCTGGGCAATTGTGCCAAACTGGATATTCTTTTTGTCTTATTTCCCCAGTCTATAAAAGCAAAATTGCCAATAATATTTTTGGATTCGGGTAGTATCTCAAATTAAGCATATACATATTTAATGAGAATTAATAAATGTTTCACTCATTTGACATTACATGTTTATAATTATAACAGTGATGTATATTAATAATATAATTGAAATCAAAATATGGCTAAAATGGTATATTATTGCACTTGTTAATTTGGTGCTATTTTTTTTATTCACAGACCTGTACACATGCTTAAAATCACTCCATAAAGAAAAAATTGAGGACTGCTGGGTTCACAACTGTTTGACTCTAACATTGAAATGGGGCCCTTCTAATGGCTTTCCTTTTAGACTACTGAAGGAAGAGTTTGACTTCATTATAGAGTTATGCCAGAGATGCAATAAAAACTTATCCAGACGTATCAAAGAAAATATAATTTCAGTTGCTGTGGAGTTTATCAAAACTGTAAGTATATAAAGGATACTTAATATTGAAAAACAGTGGGAGCTAGCTAATATATGCAAACATACTATTATTCTAGTATACACATTGTTGTGTATGTCATTGTATGTATAGCAGGTGGTTTATTCTTTTCATGGAAAGCTAGAAAAATATTTAAAAATATTTTTCTTGTAAGATATATTGATCTATTAGGACCACATTTTATTCATACAGCCTGCTAAATAAAAAGGCATGTGAAAGTTGTTAAAATGCAAAGAGATCCTGTATTGAATGTAAGTTACAATTATGATACCTATACCTAAGATTTTTTTATTTTTGAATATCTGAAAATACAGAGTAATGGTCTCTGCTTCACATTATGTAGTTAGGTATTTTAAATTGTTCTGAAACATAAGCAACGATAGTCTACAGGGTGTTTGAAACATACTTTTGATTTTTTAAAACCCTTATTTTAAATTACCGGAGATTGGTATACTTTCAGTTACTTCAAAACTGTATTAGAGTGTCCTACTTCTCATGTAGATTGTAGATGCTCTTACTTGGTGAAACTCTTCTGTCATGTAGATAAGTTGTGTAATTAATCACACAATTTCACAAATTAAAGTTTTTCTCTCAGTGACGCGTTTTAATTTGTGAAACTGTGAATAATTACACAACTTATCTACATGTCCTATTTCTATCTCAACCAAATTTTCAGTTAAATCTGGATAGCATTGATCTGATGAGTGAAATTTATATTTGAGGGCATAATATCAATCATTTTATTTTTCAGAATGCCAAAGACAATAGGATGGCTTGTTGCAAGTTTGGAGAATATGTAATTCCAAATTTTTTAGAAATATATGATCCTGCCGAAAATATTTTAAAGGTATGAAGTATATTGTTATTTTGGAATGTTAAGTTACTTATGAACTCTATTTATACATGACTATATATTGTACTTTCATTGTTTAAATCTGTCTGCAGCATAATGAACTGACACATGAAATTAAGAAAATTATAATGTAGTGTTTCTGCTGCAGTGCAGTATATCTACCCCTCCCTCCATCAAGTTCCTGTATCTTCCACAAACTGCAACAATACTTCTACATTTTCACGACCACTTCCAATTGCTTCCCATTGCTTTGAGTTAACTTTAAACAGTTTCCCAGTACATAAACTTGCATTTAGAAATTGGGGAAAACCTTCCCACACATTCAAACCACATCACTGAAAACCATTTTTCTTCCGAATTTCAAACTGCGCGAGTTGTCCGTATCTCGATGTACAATGGACCGGGTTTCTGAATAAGAAAATATAATATATTTATAGTAAATAATTTTCACTTTCCCAAACTTGCATTGTGCCTCTACCTCATTTACTGTTGGTTTGTAATAATTTTCTGCGTTGGTGCTTGAAAGGAGAAATTTTTGTCATATTTGCTTGAATAAACTATCTGTTCACAGGTACTGCTAATTGATTTTTTCCTCTTACAAACTGTGATGCATCACCCAGATGGTGCGTACGAGAATGAGCCACGCTCTTATGCGCACAACTGGACTTCGTGGAATAAACATTTGAAGTGGATTTATAGCTTGATGAACAGGGAGATCTATAGGTACCTCAAATCAAAAAACGGCGGAAGCTTCTTTATTATTAAAGGACAGTACACACTCCTAGCAGATAATTTTTTGACATTATTTGTTGAAGTCAGCAGACAGGTAATTAAATAGCTTATTCCATCACATACCGAACTTTTTTAAAACAAAATACATATACCAATGTGACTATTACATTACAGTTAGTTAAAAGGCCAGAATGCTCGTTTTGAGAGCTATAGTTTTAGAAAAATAATTATTATGTACGGGGTTTATCAATGTAGTCTATCGCCCACTTGCCAGATGTCTCTTTATGGACAATAGACTGCAACCATGATGATAAAAGTTTTTAATTGCCACTAACGCAAAGTGGGGGTATTTAACCCTTTAGAGCAAAATGTTTGGGACTATCGAAAGGTCTTATTTATTCATGATATTCATTCCAATGATTCACTGTTTCACGACAATGTTCGCTGGATTTTGTGGTGCGAAAACGATGTCTACTATGCTCGAAGTATGTGCTGCTGTTAAACCCAATAGATAAACACAACAGACGTTAAGTTGTCGCATTGTTGTCATTGTTAATTCTTTTGATGCTATGTTTCTGATTTCTTAAAATTATATATATATATATATATATATATACAAAAAATTTTAGATCTGAAATATGAGCATTGTTATTATTTTGTGGTGGTTTGCGTTGATTTTGAGTTACAAGGTCTTTTATGTGTCTTGTATGTTAGTGAGATGTATCAAAATAATTCCCTCCTACAAAATTCACTTTTTTTATTTTTCGCCTTATTTTTGGATGTTTTACCTTGAACTGCTTAATTTGATGTTTGATTATCAAAATTTTATTATGCTAATTTCAGATATTCAGTCATACTGACATAGACGTATCTATGACTATTGATTGTAGTGTAACAGACCAAGGACCGCAAAAAAGGCAAAAATTGGATGTGAGCATGAAGTCTTGTATAAATAATGTCGAACTAACAAAATCATGGTTATGGTAAGTACTTATTTGTTTATATGCTAACATCACTCATATTTTTCTTGATTTAATCTACTCTTCTAGCGGGTTCTCTCGTCATATCTAAACGTAAAATCCACTGCTCTTCCGATTCTCAGTCTCAAAAATATGGGACCTTTATGATAATACACATGACTTAATGCAATAACTGCAAAGATATCGTAATTATGAAGCAAACATTCATTCGGTATATTCCACGTTGAAATGTTTTAATTCTTATTATAATTTATATGGGTAAAAAAAATCTGGGTGACGATAGGCCCCTGAGTGAAATGCTATAACGACATAGATTAAGCTAGAAGAATACAGGCAAATTTTCTGAAAATGACACTTAAAGCTTCATGTTTTAAATCTATAATTATCTGCCAGTGTACTAGAATCCCTAATAATATAGTTAATCTTGATTTTTTGCTATGCATTCAAAACTAAGAGTAGTCTTGGAGGAATTTGTTTTCTTTCTTGACAAAAAAATTTACATTTGAGTAAACTAATTATTATTTGCAGGATCCGTATAACGTCACAGCTTATACAAAATTATCCAGATTTGATCGACGTTGAAGACTACAAAATCTTTCTCAAAATATTGTACACAATTCAAATCGAGTGTAACGAACCCAATGTTGTGAATAACATATACAAATGTCTCAGTACCATGTTGAATGTAATCTCTGATGTATCTAAGGATGCATTAGAATCTCCGGAAATATCTGTACTTTGGAATGATATAGGTGTCACCACAATGAGGTCAGTAAAGAAAATCATCACTGTTTCAGCCGCTTGGTTCTAGGCTGGTCCAGAAATGTAAAAACTTGTAATATCGAGTTAGAACGGCGGGAAATATTTTTATATACTAAATTTACTGTTTTTTTTATTTCAGAGCATTCACGTTGAACCAAGAGCGTGACGTAACAGAAGCTTTATTGGAAACCCTCATTCGTAGAAATATTATACCATTTGACAGCATCCAACAAACTTATGCTTCAGGCATTCTCAGTATAACTCCTCAAAGCATAAACACTATAAGCACTGGATTACAGTCTACAATTTTATATCTTTCTAAAGACACACAAATACAGATGATGAAATGTATTCTGCACGTAAATAATTTCAAAGATTGCAGTTTTTTCCTAAAACAAGAAACTGCTAATGTGTTGATAAACTTAACACAAAGACAGTGGCGACATATACTGACCAAACATAAACAATGTTTGCCAGATGAATACGAAGATATCAAACAGATCTATTATATAAATGATTTCGAAAAGCTTTTGATAGAAACTGGTAATGAGCTAGAATATCTGGATCTTAAACCGGCCAATATTGATACTGACATCTACACCATACTGATCGACATTTTGAAATCTCTTGTTGACGACATTCCGAATCAAGTAGAAGTTAAGCTCAGCATGTGTGTTTTGATAATGAACATGTTGAATTGTTTAATTGAATACAAACTGGATACACTAGATCCCCAGGCATTAATCATCATGTTCGAACAAGTGTTATTTAATGTGGACGAACGACATTTCAAAGTGGATAAAGAACAAGAAGCGGAAAATAGAAAAATGCTGAGATATATTGAAATTTTAGATGAGTTGTATTCGCATGAACTTCACATGTCTTTGGTTAAGATTGTAAGAGAGGCTGTACCCCAAGGGTTCCTACAATCATTGGTGGAGAGCTTGAATGATCTTCAAGGCAAGTATTAGGTATACTTTTTTTTATAGATAACCTCACGCAAAGGCAGATAGCCTATCCCGCTTCATAAGCACTGCACGATGATAAATGTCTATGAAAACGCTGTAGATTGTAACCATCGGGAAACAAACTCCGTAAGCTCATTCGACAACGCGAGGTTCTCCAAAAGAATGACTTAACAGGCTTGTTTGTTCGAGGCGTTGTAAGCTCCACCTGGTGAGGATGCGCCCGATAAGCTCCTCTAGTATTTGCTGCACTAGCCACAGCTCTGTCAAACATCTGCCATGATAGTATCTATAGAATAGGGATAAATCAACCTCCTTTCTTCGATATTCCAGACTGTGTAGGTCGTTTGTGGGGTTAGGCACATCCACAAGACGTATTGCTAGCGAGGCCAGCAACATGGTCGTGCCATGACATGACATTGATACTTATAAAAGAAATAAAATTACGAAGCCGCCATAGTATATGGGGAATATTTGTTATTGTTATAACTAAACACTAGCTGAGTGCAAGAGAAATCAGTCTTCTGAATCCAGTCGGCTTTTCAATAGTTGATATTTTTGCTAGACAACAATTAATTGGGGATGCAACTGCGCCAGTGATAATAATTATAGGTCGAATATTAAGACAATACTAAGAAATATTTTGAGTATTAGTGTTCATAAACGATTTTATCATATGACACTGTTATTTATTGTAATAGACCCAAGTATGAATTTTACGTGTTGTATTGTGATTTTTTGCTATTAATTATTTATTAACATGAAATATTTGAATAATTTCTGTAGTAACATGAAGAAATTTTAGGAATAGAATATTTTATATATTTCTTAAGATACTTTAATATGTTTATCCACATTCTCATGTCCTTATGTATACAGTTATATCGTTTATTTTGCAGAAAAGAAAAATAGATCTGACTTATCATTTCAATTGAAACAAGCGATTATTAAGAACTTATCAAAATTCGCTTGTATTGGTGACACTCCAACTAACAGACAGCTCCATGTCTTAGAAGTCCTGGCTATCCCGAATTATAATTGCTCCATTGCAGATGATTATTACCTGGTAAGTTACATGTGAGCATGTAATAACCTTTTATGTTGAATGTTTAATTGAAATATATAGGATGAGGCATATATATTATTATTATATGAGCGATATTGATTTAAAAAATACCGTAAATTATAGCCGAATTTCCTTAATATAGATAGTAATGAAATACTTGATTTGCATCAATGATATTAGTAAGTAGGTCGTTTTAGTGTTTAATACGTTATTGTCAGGTACATTTTTTCTGTGAGTATAATCACACTTATATAGCTAAAATACATTTTCATCGACGATTGTTGAATTCAAGATAATTCTTGCTTTTTCAGCTTATTACTTTTTTAAAAAGCTTCACGCAAGCGACAGCAGGTGCTCTATCAAGCAGTGTTTTTAGTAATATTTTGACATTACTACAAGAAGTCTGTATTGCAAGATATGAATACTCTGAAGATGCAGCTATTGTGCTAAGTGTCTTATGTGGTATGTTACCTTCAATTGCATTGTCAGCCTAATTATCAGTGAAGGATATTATGGGGCACGTTCGCAGTAAAGGAAATAGTGTGGAAACAATGAAAACTGCTATTGCTAATTGAAACTACATACAATTGATTGAAATATCATCACTAACATTTCGGTAGCTTTCATTCAAAGTACAAAATATGAAAAAAAAATTATGGAATTATCTGTTTTTTATATTCACGCATATCTACCCACAATATCTTTTGACCAGAGTAATAAATCTGCTAGTTGGCTCTTCTTGGTGGCTTTTGGCTTTCTCATTGTATCCTTGATCCTTCAGCTTACATCCATATTAAAATCAGTCTATTGGTATGTGTGCTCACTCATGATTATGCCAAATAGCAAAAAATGATCACTCAGTATCATTTTTTTCTGCTTCTTTATTGCGAATATGCTCAATATTCTCCTATACTGTAATTTACATTTCGACATTTTCTGTATCCTACTTATCTCCTATATTTTTTTAGATCTTTATCCACATTTAGCAGTCTCAGCGACTGAGGATGATAAAAATACTGCAGTGGCTCTGTTGAAACCATTTTACGACAATATGGAAAATTATTCCCCGAAAGTACTAGTTGCGTTATTGAATTGCTTAAAACAGTTATTTAAGGTAATATCTCTACGTTAATATTCATGATATCTCACAAAAATAACGTCACCAACAGCCACTCGTTAAGGACAGCCATGAATTAAATCCACAAATGCTTATCTAGTTCAGTGCATCCGAAACACTGGCAAAACATATTTTGTTATCTTGTTTCTAATTTTTGTTATAGTGGTTATAGAGTTAATATATCTATTTTCTAATCTACATTTAGCCAAAGTTATACAGAAATCTGAGAATTTGAGGCGAAAAAGTATGTCACTAATGGATATCAGACTGCTTACTGATTGATTCATACTTGATACAGTTCAAAGATAGCAATTCGTTTTCTCTTCTCTAACGCACCACCTCAAGCCACATTCCCATCAGCGACCGATGTTACCGATATGCTAACGAAATGTAATCTTGAGCTTTTCTCTATGATCCCGCCGCTCGCTGTATGTATTAAGGATTTGGTAAATTTACCATCACGCCTACCCTGCCACTGCCATCCCGAGATCTTGTGACGACGGGAGCAATATGTTTCTCAGATTAATGAGGACATTGAAAAAATTGTCGAATGGGGATCTACAAATGGAGGGCAGTTTAACGAACAACTGGTCTGCCAGCCATGGAAGTTGCATTCACCGGAACAGGTACTATTCGCATGCTCAAAAACAAGCTATACGTCTAGTATATGTGCCGGACCCGACAAAGGATCTCCACAGTTTGGAACATTGAAGAAGGGTGGCCAATCTGTATCTTATTCTAAGGATACTATCATGGTAAATGTTGCTGTCTCGTATAATAACATAAGAGTGACCAGTACAGCAAACACCAGATAACAGCAACGAGCGCATCCTCACCTCACCTGAAACTAGCCTCTTCCAAAAGTCGTTCTTTTGGTGAACATCGGCATTGTCGAATGAGATGCCGGGGAGTTTATTTCCCAATGGTTACAATCTTCAATGTTTCTGGAGCGCGATAGGATTTCTTATATAGGTTGTATTTAAAAAAATGTTCATGGATTTTTTCCACTCCAAACTTCTGTCATACATCTCCCTTCCCTAAACACTAGTAAATATTGTATTTAATCAATACTGCTCATGAATGCAACTCTCCTAATCAAACGTTCTCACTTGTCGACGCAAAGCGACCTTGCCAACCGTTCATTTTGCTGCAGATTGGCTCACTTGATGACATCAATGAGTGAAATTCAAAGGAGGATGTTAACAATTTTTCAGTCTAGTAATGTGGGATTAATTTTTGGACTGAAGGAAACCTTTGTACCAAATCGTATCTTTGTTATATCATTTTCAGGTAGATCCACAATTCTCTTTCTCATTGTGGTTTGGAATTGAAGTTATCAACTATGTTCCAAGGTTCCTATGTAATGATTGTCAGATTGTACGCTTTGCAGCTATAGAAGCCCTGGTTACGTTTTTCAAAATAAAATGTGAGAATGGCCAACTTCGAAGTTTTCATAGGCAAGAAGAGACTTTTATCAAAGTGTATGAAATGGTAGGTATGGTATATTAGATTGTGAATATATTTCATAAATAGGTTGGTTTGGTGGTCAGTAGCCTAGAATTTGATAAAATATACAAGCTAAACTTCACCATTATTAACAAAAAATTCTTTATCGTTTGACTCTTGTAGTACAGTTTTTTCTTCAAACGATTTTACTTATCAATTATATCGTATCGTTTTTAACTCCGAAAGCAAATTGATTTGTAATATTTTTTTCTTAGTGAGCACTTAAGACTAGATTGAAGATTTTTTTATTTTCTTGGTACACTAGAGCCTCAAAGTCATCGAAGTGGTCTGTAATCTGAGCGAAGAACATAAAGAAGACGAGTTTAAATCTAGGCGAGCTAGTGTTCTGCATACTTTCGCCAATATTATTGTACATTGTCCAGAATGGATTGAGGAGTGCATTTACGCTATGCTGAAAATCACGGCAGTAAAAAAATTAGGTAAATCTTAAGATCACTTTGTGTGCATGCTTAATTATCTCAGTACCAATCCTTGTTTTCGGCCGAGTTAGTTTGTAGGATTCCTTTTTATTAATGGCAGCTATGAATTTCAGGTATCGTTTCAAAGATGTTCCTTATAATTAACAAGAGTCTAAGCCTACCACAAGACACTAACTTGATGGAAAAATATCTTGAAGTCATTTTAGAAAAATGGACCAGTGAGAGGTTGGATTTCAATCAGTTTCAGTTCCAGTTATTTGGATGTGATTCTAAAGCGGAGTTCTATAAAAAATATTTTAACATTTGTGTACCTCTGTTTATAATATCTGACAGGAAAGATCTTATCGAGGTAGCTAAACAGCTCAAAATCGGTGAAATTGATATAATACAGGTAGGTTTTTGCTATTTAATCCTATTCAACATGTTTCGCGGTGAACAAATCTATTTTTTTAGTGAATGATGTTAAAGGAAAGTAAACAAATTTAAAGTGACATTATGCCTCTAACTTTTAATATGTGCTACTCACACAATTTCGTTGTTTCTTCAACAAATACCATAACAAACTTTGTGCATCAGCTGTTGTAACAATGCATGCATCAAATTTGGAATAAATACTCGTAGTAGGTCATTAAGTGTATGTTCTCCACTATGCATCAGACCTGCTATAGACATGCATGTTTCGTCTTTGTCTTAGATTCGTCAGTATAGCCTGGCAGTCTAGCTGTAGAGACCAATCGGGTGGTTTATGCGTAACCCAGTGAAGGGTGTGATAGCAACATCAACTCATCTCCAAGTGTCGCCCTCTATGGGGATGCCCATTGGCAACTTACGAAGTCAAAGCTCTTCACACCTGGACCGTCTGGAAGCGGCAACATATGAGCCTTACTCTTCAAGGCAGCCCAGGTGTTAGGAGCTTTGACTTCGTAAGTTGCCTATGGGTGTCCTCATAGAGGGCAATACTTGGAGATGAGTTGAAGTCGTAGGTCATTAATTATATTATTATACCAATATGTCCGTATTTACAACTATCGCGATAGATCGCAATATACGCTTCTCTAATGATTACTCATGTACCACTTCTAATTATTTGTGAGGTTTTCATATAGACTCCTGATTAGTTTGTATATATGGACTGTACTGTAAGACTGAATATTATCGTAGTGCTATTTTGTCTTTAATACTGCCATTTGTTTTTAAGTATCTGGAGATACGTGAAAAGAGCATAAACATAAAGACTGAAACTGAGGTGTCAATGCTGTAGCAGAATTTTTGCAAATGTAAAACGGACTAGACTAATCATCATTTTTTGTTATTTTTTTAGAGAACTGCAGCCAAAGTGCTAATCCAGAGTTTGTCTGCAGACGTCGAAAATTTAAATATGGAAGTATTCCAGAAAAATAAGGTTTTGGCGTATTACTCCCACGTAGCAGGGGACGAAAATCTATTGCATTTTTTGACGACAGCTATGGACCAAGTTGTCACGTTACTTATGGATCTTCTTACTGATGACGAATTCATTCTCGAAACTTTTGGTGTATCTGTGATATTTCCGATGAAAAAATTGACGCTGGTTCAGGTGAAACAATGCATCAATTTTATCGAGGTACGTGAAAACTTTCATTTGTAACAGTATAATTATCTTGTAAAGAATACGTGTCAATCGAATCAAATGAAGTCGTTGTTGGACTTAATGTTTTCATGTAGATTGCAGATGCTCTTACTTGGTGAAACTCTTGCATCGTGTAGATGAAAAGTTGTGCAATTATCACTGTGTAATTATCACTGTGTGATAATTGCACAGTGACGCGTCACTAAAAGAGAGAGTTGTATTTGTGAAACTGAGGGATAATTACACAACTTTTTATCTACGTAATGTTTTGTTTGAATTGGCGATAAGTAATAGGCGACGAACAAAAAGTCCGCCATGTTGAGAAACTAGTTCGAAAACATTATTATTATATTTTCTACCGGCTGCTAATTAAAACCCCATACTATGGGTAGCTTTTTTTAATAAAAAAATATGAAATAATGAAATGTTGCATTTATAATAACATTGACATTTTTGACAGATTCCAGGGGAACAGTGTTGTTTTCTATTGAGACTGTAGTATGAACTATTATTAGGCACATTCTTTGAGGAGGTCTCCTCATTATTTGTTCTTTGACCCCAATTGGGGTATATTGCGTTGTTGCCTTGGAAACGCATTGCTGTGTTTCGTTTTATCTCATAGGACTGGCATCATTATGTGTGAAAGACGGTCGCGGAGTAGGATAAGTTCCAGAAGTTTTATAATGTTTTTATATCTTATTATAGCCTTGTTAAAATTATTATATTATGTGACGGAGGTGACTAAATTGTGAGTAAACAATATCAGTTCGTTCTTTTTTCAGGTTTTGCTCTGTGATAATCAAAATATTGTGATATTTTTCAAGAAAAATTTGGAGAAACTCCAGAAAGTATTGTTTGTCTTGAAATCGAATATCTACGAATCTCTAACAACAAGTGAAAAGATCAAATCTCTCCATAGATACATAGTCTTTGTCCGTTTGGTTACTGAGAGCATAGAACAGGAAACTTCATGGATACATTATTTTATTAGAGACACGGTGCATGGACTGGTGAATCTGATATCAAATGCAAACAAGAATTCAGAGTTTGCTTTGGTATGCTTCAAGGCTTTCGAAGTATTCTTGAAGGATATGATCCCTTCGCGCTTTGGAATATTCGAAGAATACCTTGTGTTTACCATCAACTCATTGAAAACCTTTGTTGTACAGGTAAGCACGGTGGTTTGAATGATTTTAAGGACCTAATCTTAATCATTATTTTCTGACATGAGGAATACGGTAGCTATAGATTAGTCAGTAAATCACTGAATATAATTTATTTACATAACAATAAAGAATCACTGAAGTTTCGACTATAAATCATGCGGACAGATATGCGTATGCTTATTACTACTTAGTTTATTAGCACCACGTAACTCTACGAGTGCTATATTATCTTTTGAGCCACTTCTGACGGAATAAATATGATAAATGAACCAGTTGATATGTTTATTTCCAACCAACATTTCTACGCATAAAATTATGATTTTTATTTACAGCATCCAACTTTGAAAACGGTTTTCTTGAATCTTCTTGACTTTCTGATCGTGAAAAACTCCCGGATTATTGGTAGATACATAGCAAAATTAGACTTACCTCAGCATCAAGACTACGAGAAAATTTCAAACGTTTACAAAAGTTTGAAGTACGGTGACACAGAACCAACATTAGAAGATGAAATTAGCAACTTCCTGAAACACGAATATTCAAGTACTCGAGAGGATAGCCTGGTAAATCTGAAAAATGTTTTGTCGTCAAAAAAATCTGAGTTGAAGAAATTATACGAAGAAGTGCAAAGTTCCAGAGGGTTTTCAGATGATTGCGAGAAAAGCTTGCTACATAGGCTTGTTTGTAATTTGGCGAAACTTTGCTGTTCACCATGTAAACGTGTACGTATAAATATCAAGTTTGACAATAGACACTAGAAAACTACTAAATGCTCAGCCGTTTATTATGGGAAATAGCCACATTACCGTTGTCCAAATTATAGCAATATTGACGCTTTAACTAATCTGTGATATTTTTGAAAAATTGTACCTTGCATATAAAACACTATTTCTAGGATCAATCATTTTTCAGGTATTTGAAGAACAGTAATTTTGACTACCTTCCTTCTTTTTGATGTCAGCTTCGTCCTCGAAAACTGCTGAACAATGTGCCAACTTTTATTTTCGACAAATCTATAAAATCATTTTACGAATGAGACCCAAAACCATTAACGTAAATTGCGCAACGATCCTGTCGTATTATTAACTTAAAACTATTACTCTTTATCAGTCTCAGTAGATCTTGTAGTGCATGTAATCAGATCAGTATCGTCAGCATAACCGATGTTTTTTATTAATCTTTGCAGTCTACTTAAATAAGACAGTAA
The DNA here is from genome assembly GCA_949316355.1 of Bruchidius siliquastri. Taxonomy (NCBI): domain Eukaryota; kingdom Metazoa; phylum Arthropoda; class Insecta; order Coleoptera; family Chrysomelidae; genus Bruchidius; species Bruchidius siliquastri. The sequence continues at coordinate 23,356,607 of OX438533.1, forward strand.
TACATTAGTTTTATATCTCCAAGCATTCAGTCATTAATTAATATCTTAACTGTTAGCGAAAATGATACACAACACCGGCCCCAGCCCTTGATCAAGGTACAGCTATGATGTTTTTCAGCGCCCTTTAGTCGATGCTTTTATTTCAGATAAATTGTGATGCGATTCGAACTCCATATGAAAAAATTAAATATATTATCACTGGAAACACAAAGGGGCGTAACTCCAATTTAACGGTTTTAAGGACCTTTAAACTTTAGGCTCATAGTCTAACGTTTATAAAATTTCCCTCAATTAGTATAAAAGTGTTGTTACAAGAAGTCTCGGTAGTTCTGATTGTCATCCTATTTTTTTCTTGATACTTGCTTTTCTTTAGGTGAGTTTTGAAGCAGCTAGGTGCCTAGGTGAACTAGGGCCAGCAAATCTTAGTACATTGATTTTGAAGCCAGACAAGAACTTTTCACATCCGAACTTTACTTCATTGGAACTGTTAATTGCACACCTTCTACTATTTTTGACGGAATACATTGTTGATGCTGAAATTCAAGTCGTCAAAGCTGCCAGTGGTGCACTTTATGAAATACTAGTTAGTAGGGAGAGCCGCAAAATTACAGGTAATTGAGAGAGGAGAAGTTCCCTTAAGGTAAACTAAATCAATTTTTTTACTATAATAATAAATTTTTAACCTTTTTGTTTCAGATACCACTATTGACCTAGGTGTAGGAATGATAGACAAAAAATATATATTGCCCTACTTTTGCACAAAATCTTCAGCAACTAAACTTACAATAAACATGTCACTTTTCGAATCAAAAGTGGGGGCTGATGATCTATGGTGTCCTTCAACTGAAGTTCCACATAATGTTTGGATTACAAACTTGCTAACTACGATATTGGAAATTTTCGAGGATTGTTACTTGTCTAAATTGATTGATGTAGCCAAACTAAAGGTATGATATAAATTCCACATATTTGTTAATAATAAAATATCAGTTAGGTGCATTTGAGGACACCCAGAAACGTCACGATTAAAAATATCAGTTCGCCAAGATATATTCATGTTTATCCAATAATTTCCCGCGTCAGTCTTCTGTTGAAGTTCTATAGTTATACCATACGTCAACAAAAAAAGCAAGTTTTTTGTATTTAAATATTTACGCAAGTTTTCCTGTTTATTGCTCATTGAATTAAAACATATTTAATATTATATAGTTGCTAATGATAAATATTTTGTTGATACGTCTTCCCTTGTTTATTTTTTAGCCTAAATTTTGCGAGAAGGTATTGCCATACCTGATACATCTCCTTCTTAGCTTGAAAGATAACAAGATATCTGAAATCCTATCAGAAAAGATTGATTATTTCTTTTCATCTCATTGGGACAGCACTGTTAAGAATACTTCCAATGTTCATGCTGTGATAACTAATAAAAAATCTGTCAAGTGCATGCTTGACGTAGTCGATGTTAATAGATTGCCAGATAATACAAAATCAAGGTAAGATGATGAAGTTTTAGCATCCATCGAGTAATGAAAATGAGGATTTATTATATCTGTTCGTAAATATTTACGGACATTATTACTAAAATCTTTCAATTCCTCATGTACTTTGCGTTGAAGGGCACTAATACGACGTATTTATAGCAAATTATTGTTTTGTAATTTATCAGTGATGAGTTCTAATGACATTTTTTAGGATTAAGCCTTTAAAGATAAACTTCTTGAAGGCGGCCAAAGCCGCAGAATTTTGTTCATCACACTTTACGGCTTTGCTGTATTCTGATCTGTGGTGTCAAACAAAAATTGATGGGATTTTGGATTCGAATAAACAATTGGCTGAGCAAGGATTTACGATGCTGGACACAATTTATGAAAGTGAAATCGAAGAAATAGGAAAAGCTTTACAAAATATCCTGATGAACGTGAGTGAATTAGTCATTTCTTTAGATTGTAAACTCGTCAGATACATTATGAGCACTACTTTGTTGTATGGTCGAAAATTGGTTGTATTTTCTTATAGTGCATGAGAACAAAATACGGAAATGTCAAAAATATCCATTATTTCGTATCATTAACTAATTTAAATATTTTGGTTTTTAATGAAAATGTATTCAACAACTAAATTTCTTCTCTGACATTTCTAATTGTTACAATTTCTGATATTTTGAGACAAAAAAAAATGCTGCAATACTCTAGATTTACTATACGACAGGTTAATTTCTGCAAAACCTCTTTCAACAATATCTAGTTATTATTGCTTATAGAAGGCCTGCGTAAAATATAGTGAGCAATTGATCATCTCAATAATTATTCGACACCTGGCCAACCTTATGGACTTCTAGACTACTGTTTTTCAAGATAATTGAAAAATTTCTGACGCCTTCTGTTTTTTAAACGTAGCCCTTGAATTTAAATTTGTATAGCCTTAACTCTAACAATTGGTGTCCTTGATGGATGAAAGTGACAATCAAAATATATAGTTTTAAGTATTAAAAACAAGGATTTCCTATTTTTTTAAATAATACGGTTACAAAAGAAACTCCGATCAGATTGTATTCATGTACATAGAGTATATAGACCAACGAAATCGAATATACACTATCATAGGAGCTTCATAATTGCAAAAAGTTTGAACACCAATGTTTTTACGTTTATAAAATATTCACGATTACTGATGCGGATATGAGACCCTCCATAAACAAGCTGGTAAATCCCAAAGAAACTTTTTCTTATTTACAGAGGATTATTTAACAAAATATTTCAGGCTTACAAAGCAATAGGTGACTTAGATGCGTTAGCGGGCTGCGGCACATTTTTTTTACTGCAGCCTGAAACTCGCGTTCAGCATTACAAACAATCTGGAAACTGGGAGCGCGTCATACAGTTTTATGCAATGAAATCGCCACTGAGCAAGGAGGATGTAGGGAATCTCATGGAAAGCTTCAAGTCATGTAGCTTGTATCAAATTCCATTGTTGTGCAGTGAGCAATCCAAGAAAGAAATGGAGCAGGCACAGTACGAGTGCCTGTGGAGGTTAGTCATTAATTTGTTCATGAAATAGACATTGAAATACACTTCCAATGGTTGAGTTCGACTAAACTTATCCCAATATAATGATCTAGTTTTCTTGTCAAAATTATTGACATTTTGACACATAACGCGAAACAAGTTTGGGAAAATAGTCTATATTTAATTTTTGAGTATCGCTGTTGAGTTATTGTTTCCAGATTGTACGGCACCTGTATACTTTAAATATTGATGTCATTAGTTGTTAGATTTGTCTCCTGTGATCAATAATGAATATAGATTACAAAGCAATAATTAGAAACCCATGGAATATATCCTAACTAAACATAATTTGAGAATATACTGTTCATAACTATGAAACAGTAGATAATAGATAGCAAGATATATGTACTTGTAGTGGAATGAATCATGAAGAAAACAACAGTGAGAAAATTATTGTTCGAGGAAGCTGCTAAGAATTACTAATATGTATGTAAGCTAGAAAAAACATTAAACTCGCTTCAATAGGCCCATAGCTGAAACCCCATGTGACGAGTGACGTTCTGGCAGTCTCGGCGTACCTTTTTTCAAAACATAAAATATAACAAGGAATTAAATTTTGAAATTAAATTGGCACATGAAACATCTTTTTGATATCAATTTTCTCTATGATATTAAAATAATTTTGGACAAATCTGGTAATCAATGAATTAGTCTTTCCATTATTTTATATTCAGATTATCCCAATGGAATACTTGTGAGAAGAATCCATCGGATATCATTGGCTCTATTGACTTCGAGGAAAGTAGATACTCTGCTTTAAAATCGCTTCATGCGAAAAACTACACTCTCTTTGAGGAGTTCAAAAACCTGCAGGTACAGTGTGTAGTAGAAAACTTGGAACACATAAGCTTTGAGAGCACTCATAACTTGTACCCAGTTCTGATGCAGTTGCAATCCGTTGTTGATGCAGAGGACTATGCAGATTGTAGCAAAAGTAGAGATTTTGGAACACTGTTAGTCAAATGGCAGCACCAATGGGATATTTTGAAGAACAATTGTCAGTATTTAGAGCCTGTTATAGCACAAAGGGCAACACTTTTGAAGGATTATTTGAGCAGCAATGAGTCCTCCGTTTTGGAGAAATATCTTACAGAAATGCTTTTTGATTTGGCAAGTGAGTATGAAAGTATACGTTTTTAAACATGTGTAACCAAAATTTCATCTTAATCAAATTGTTTTACGCTTTTGGGTACCTTTACTAGGAAAGTTATTTCTTCAACGACATATGTGTTTATGTATAAGAGACATCGGAGAGACAATCTCGGAATAAGTTTCAGAAGTTACCTCAGTACATTTTCCATTTTGCAGCGCCCTCATCGGTCATGAAAATCGTCAGTAGCCTGGGAATCTTTCAATATTCGTGTTTGAGGTTTTATGGGCTATTTTCAACGTACGTATTGAATGTTCATAATGACGATTTCAGATCTATGTAAAGATGAAAAACAGTTCAGTGACGGATGGATGGTATTGGAAGACTTGAAAAGAATTGTAAAAGAGGATGACAAGATTAACAGTACACGGATTAAACTTCTTGACGCTCAGCTCTCCTGGTTGACAGGAGATGGAACATTAGCAAAACATATATTGAATAAGCTATCCAAAAATGAAGCGATCGATCCAAGGTAAACATAGTATATCTGTAAACAATATATGGATTTTGCCAGTTCACTAAATTTAATTCAATAAGCCATGTAGTATTTAACTCTCATCGAAGGCGCTTGTTTCTGTTCATGTTAGTAGATTGCACAACAATTTTCTGTATTGAATCGCCAGTAAATGTTTACATTTAGGACCATTCGCTCTGGACGTCGGTAAAGAAACAAATTACCCAATAATATTTTGATAATGAATATTTCAGGAAAAGATACTCTGCAAAATCACTATGCAGACATATTCATGTATTAACAAAAAATTATTATTGGAAAATACAAACAATGAAGTGACTTTTGCAATGGCTTACATACTGCACTTACTAATACTAACTTTTGTAGGCTACAAGCATTGGCTTTGAAACATCTAGGAGAATACATGAGCGTAACAAATTCTGCAAATACTGCTACGATAATAAATGATTATTATTGTAAATCCATGAGCTTAATGGTATCTGTCCCAGAAAGTGATGATAATAGACGTAATATTATTGATACATATGAAAAATGTGCAACTTTTATGGATCAACAATATCAACAGGTAAATAAATTTAAAGTAAATTCCTCTATGTGCTCAATATTTATCTGCCACAAGTACAAATGAATAAAGTAAATTTTGTTCCAACAATCCTAAATATGCAATATTTCTACACAAACATGGAACACATTACAGTAGTTTAATAGTTTAATAAACAATATTTGGTAGATGCCTACTTAATTCCTTCAGCAAATTGATATTCATATTGTTCTTCCCACATTTCTATCCCATGAGTATAGTGTATGATATTCTCAACCCAATAATAGTTTAGATTATTGGCATAGTCCCTACCCTGAAAAGTTCTCAAAAAGTCGAACAGTGTCAAATCTGCCTTTTCAACTGTCTTATTGATTGTGACATACAGCATCACCTTGATGAAGTATCAAGTTATCAAGGCTTATACAATTCAGTTTACTCTATAAAAAGTATTGTGCAATATTTGATATTGTATTCATATGACTTTTATGTTCAATGAATGAGTTACATTTCAATGATCCATGGGTTATTTTCATTGTTAACTTTCTGAATTTACGTTTTTCTATACATGACAAAGTTATTGCTAATAACTTCACTGATGTATTTTGTTTAATATTGAGCTCAGTGAAATGACATTATCTCTTTACATACTAATGGAAAGTATAAGAATCAATCATATATTTTTATAGGTGAACAACTATATGAAGACAGAGTTTTTTAATAGAAAAATTATGCATATGGAATCATCGAAAAAGACAGCTTCAGAGATTGAAAAACAAAGAAGGAAGACCAGAGATGAAGCTAGGGCAGCAGCGATACACAATCGTCAAAGCAATATTGACGAAGCTGAAATAAGGAATATTAAGCAAGAAAGAAATCAGTATTTGAAACTGGCTATGAAGTGAGTTCTCTTGAAAGTAAATATTAATAATCAGCTGAAATGTACTCTAGTCCAAAATATGCAATTTGAATATTGGAATAATAGTTTTTCCAAATATCACCCCAAAAATTCAAGCCTGTTAATCAACATTAATTGATGCATATTTATATATAATTGTCCAGTTGAGTGAAGTTACTTATGATTTTTTTTTTTGGGGTTCCACCCACCATTGTCTGCTGGGTCAGATCTGCCCTCAGGGACAGGGCAGTAAGCGCTTCACTAGAAGAGGTTAGGCTAGAGGTGGTGGTGAGCGGGGGATGCGCGCAGGGCAGCTGCCTCCCCCCTCACCTCTGGTGCCTGGTCATGAATGGCCTCCTGGAAAAATTCAGCGCTGCTGGACTATATTCACAAGCCTACGCGGACGATGGGCTGGTGCTAATCTCGGATATAACTCCTGGGCGTCGTTTGCGAGAGAATGTAAGCAGCCTGTAATATACTAGGTCATGGTGTGCGGAAACCGGACTCTCAGTCAACCCAACCAAGACAGAGTTGGTCCTTTTCACACACAGGAAGAACATAGGAGACTTTAAGCCGCCCACCCTACACGGTTCACAACTGACATTAGCCAGCGAAGTGAAGTACCTGGGGGAGGTATTGGACAGCAGAATGTCATGGAGTAGGCACATCGACCTTTTGTACCAGAAGGCGATTGCAACCATGTGGGAGTTACCAGGCCAGGATTCAGTACAGGTGCTTGATTTGGTGGACCTGCACCCAAAGAGCCACGGTAGTCAAAAGGCTGACCAAAATTCAAAGAATGGCAGCGCTGGGGATTACAGGAGCAATGAGAACCACGCCGCCAGCAGCCCTGGATGTTCTCTTAGACTTGCCGCCCCTGAACGTCTGGATCAAGCGAGGCGCCTTGGCGGCCTACCTGAGAATGCGGGACGGGGGTTCGTGGACCGCGTCAGCCCCATTGGTAGGCCACGCCAGGATTGAGGAGGTGGCGGAGATCAACCTCCCCATTTCCTCACTCAGGATAGCAAGGGCCGATTATAAGGTTAGGTTCGATAGGAGATTCTCGCTCGTTCTTCCCTACAGGGAAGAGTGGACGGGAGGGAAGATAAGATTTCCGTCCCACAGCTTGGTATGCTACACCGACGGGTCTCGTTCGAAACAGATGGGATCCAGCGGCGCGGGAATGTGCCTGGAAGACAGAGGCGTAGAGGAAAGCGTAGCACTAGGAACCTATACGTCAGTTTTTCAGGCGGAGATATTTGCCATCCTGATGGTGGCATATTCAGTGGAAGTACAACAGTGCACGGAGCAGGACATCTATATATGCTCCGATAGTCAGGCAGCTTTGACAGCGGTAGCATCTCCTAGGATCAGATCACCACTGGTCCAGGAATGCAGTGCCGCCCTCCAATGCTTAGCCCAATCCAAGAACGTGACCCTCATGTGGGTCCCTGGTCACAGCGGGATGCCAGGTAACGCGAAAGCAGACTGCCTGGCGAGGCTTGGAGCAAGGGGCGCATGCATTGGCCCCGAACCCTTGTTGGGCATTAGCAGAGGTCAGGTTAGTAATGCCCTAGATGCCTGGGCATATATCGAACTTGCGAAAGCATGGTTGGAGAGAGACGACTGCAGGCAGTCAAAGAGGTTCATAGCAGGCCCCAACAAACGTAGGGAGTTATGGCTACTGAACCGGAAGAAGAATTCACTCCACTTGTTAGTGGGGATCCTCACAGGTCACTGCTGATTGGACAGACACATGACACTCATACGAGTGGTCAAAGACCCAATCTGTCAGAAGTGCTGAAAGGAGGACGAGACCTCGTTACACTTCCTGGGCGAATGTGCCGTATACAGCAACCTTAGGACTGACATCGCGACCTTTATCAAAAGGTCTGGAAGGTTCGACACGAGGGAGTTACCAGGTCTGCCATAGTTTTAGTGATCGTCTTTGGGGGTCAGCAAAAAGGGCCAAAGGTGGCCTACTTGCCAGGCTTTGCCTCCCCGCTACTACTACTACTACTAATAATTTAATTGTCTCCACGTAAATGCAAAAAAAGTACAGAGTGTAGGAGCATCTCAGTGAAAACATGAATATTGAAATTCCATTAAACATTGTTTTCCATGCTTCAAGAAACATAGCAATAGAAATTGCTTTTGAACTTATTTGCACTGAACTCTTCGAGTAATGTCTGACTCATTTCAGGTTCTACGTGCGAGGCTTAATAAAGAGTGACAACAAAATGCATATATTCCGCGCAGTTTCGTTGCTATTGGAGAACAGGAACAATCCCGAGATTGTCGACTTATCGAAGAAATACTTAGAGATCCCGAGCTACAAATACATCACAATGTTACCCCAACTCATTCCTCACATCACAGACGAATGCGGTGATATTTTCAATCAGATCGTGAATGCGATTGTACTAAAATGTGCTCAAGAGCACCCGCATCACACAATTCCTGTTATATTGTCACTAGTTAATGCTCACAAAGATAAGGAGTATAGCAGCGGACAAACGAAGGCCACTGGTAGTGATGGTAGGTGGAATTCAATATGCAAATTTTATTCAAGAATTAGGTTGATTCAGGAATTGAACATTTTTAAGTTATATCAAGTAAAATTATATGAAATTAAAAATTGATATCATTAATTTTTTGTTCATTTTAGCTAGGGTTGCTGCAGCTAAGAATTTAATCACAAAACTTAATAAGAACAAGAGCGATGCAAGGTACATCGAAAAATTACAAAACGTTTCTTTAGCATTTATCGAATTGGCGTATTATACTCCTCCAACGGCAGGGGACAAGAAGAAGGAGTACACCATACCTAAGGGCTTAAAAATAATGAAGATCAGAAATTTCGATGACATTGCACTACCGATATGTAATTTGGAGGTAGACCCAGGGAAGAAGTATGATCGAATTATAGGTGATTCTATACTAATCCTTGAGACTGACTAGACTACTTTTTATCTGTATTAGCTGCAAAGTGCGATCACTCTACCTGTTAGTTGTTAGGATATTATTACTTTTTTTACTAATTGATTTAGATGCGCTTTTCTTATTAATTTATTCAACCCGTCAGAAAAATCCTGATATAAAATTGAAAATCATAGTCTCTTGTTTCTAGATCTTTGAAGAAAACTTTCTTACCTTAGCTTTACTTTGTTTTTAGTTAAATAATGTCGCTGATTCTAAATAGAAGTGTCTAATTATTTCCTCTGAACTAAGACTGCATTTTTGGGAATCATAAACCCTGCTCCGGGTTAGATTCATTTAAAAAATGTCTTGTTTTAAAGTCATACCGTATTTTCTCCAGGGATACGTAACTAACAGTTCCCTTGGTTCTTTCACTTCCTACACATAAGTGACAAAAGGTATTTGTTCGAAAAAATCCAAATGGGAAGTAAAATTGTTAATCTTGAATTAGATGGCATAAAGGTGTAATGCTAAATCTGAAATAGATTTTAAGATACTTAGAAAAATTAGAAAGGATAATTTGTCGCCAGTGGGGATCGAACCCAACCTCCTGCATTGTAGGCTGACGCCTGACCAGTTCGTCATGATCCAACGGTAAAGGCGCCTGCCTAGAATTCAGAAGGTTGTGGGTTCGATCCCCACTGGCGACAAATATGTGTTTCTAATTTTTATAAATATCATTTTATTGCCTTACGGATTGCATTGTAATCCGATAAAATTCTGTCATATGTTTTAAGATGTTTTTATTAATATCTTTGTCTCAGTAACAATATTATGAAAGGTCGGGTCAATGGCGACTGAGGAATTAACCAAAATCAAAAATGTAAAGTTAACATTCTTATATATTTGTCAATTTTATTCATCTTGACTATTTGATTCCTGTTTTTTTCAATATTTTGATAAACATTGCTATTGATTCTATAGGTAATTTTAAGTCAGTCGAATTATTCAGTTGGAAAACGTTCAGGCTCTGGAGACAAATAAACGCAAACCGTTGCGTACTGCGTCAATTGAATAGTGACGTCCGTCAATGATAAGTAATGGACGCCGTTTGTATTTTACGCTAAAAGATGCGTCAGTGCGTTTAGAACTGTCAAATTGGAGACAAAAGTCTTATTGTAGCACGTTTCGCCAAGAGCCATATTACCAATATATTATTTTATCTATACTGGTTTGTTTTTTAAACAGAATATTTTAACAATCAATTCAGAAAAAGAACGTCAAGAAATGTTGTTTTTAACCCTTTATGGTATCCCCTTCTCAAACCACAGGAAGATGCCTTGCAAAATTTTCAGCATGATTAGCGAGCTCCATAAATTGATACCTGGGACAAAATATAATGACTTTCTTGTTGAATCGCTACAATAGATAGTCCGCATTTTCTCTTGCAACTGTTTTTATTGAGTTATGTTTTATATCTAGGTATAACTTCATTTGGGGAGGTCTTCTACCCAGTAGGAGGAATCAATGCTCCAAAGAGAATTGTCTGCACGGGTACGGACGGAAAGAAGCGATCCATGTTGGTCAAAGGACACGATGATCTTAGACAAGATGCTGTTATGCAACAGGTATAGAAATTAAGTGTATGCTCACCACTTTACATAAACTCGTCAATATAGCCTATCGGTCTGACTGTAGAGAGCATTAATTGTGTCAAGGAATTTATCATCAAGTATCACGCGGAGTGGCGCTGCCCATTGGCATCTTCTCGCCTTCGAACTTGATATAGTAATTGGGTACACTTCGTTGACACATTATATATCATATTTATTTTATTTACATATCGTCTATCTGTCAGAAAGTTCCGTGGGACTAGAAGATTTTACAGTCTGTCTGATCTGTTTACCCATATACCAGACAAGGTCAAGAAGAACGAATAGTAGAACAAGAAATGAAGGAAGGGAGAAAGCAGAGAGCTGAAAATGCATCGGTTGGAAAGAACACCTTACCAATTTCAATTACGATAGTAAATTTTGAGTCGATGAAAAAGATTAATTTTCAGGTATTTTTCGAATTGATCGTATGTATTATTTTGTAGGTATTCACAATAATGAACAATTTACTATCATCAGGAAAAGAGACGAAACATTTACTAATACGAACTTATAAAATTGTCCCATTGTCCATGAGAAGCGGCGTTTTGGAGTGGGTAGACGACAGCATGACTATTGGGGGTTATCTTGTGGGAGACGTTGAAAACAAGGAACCTGGAGCACATGTGACTTATCGGCCATATGACAAGAAACCGAAACAATGTAGGGATACATTTATGGTAAGCAGCTACTACTTTTTTGATTAAAGAAAAACCTTCCCAGCCCTCTTTATAGCTCTCATGTAATAATGTGGTCGAGCGGAGCAATTTGACTCTTCGGTTCTCTCACCATTTTGGACGATGGTTTTCAGACCCAATTTTAAAATTCAGATTCGGTCTGTTTCTGCCTAATATTATAGTTTCGTGTCAGTGACTGTTTTGGAAACATCATGGCCGAAACCGTAGCTACGTTTGTGTGTAGTTCTGCTGGTTTTGGCAACATGACTACATTTTAATATTGTATCCAGTGCAATTAAAACATTTTTTTGATAATGTAAAATTCAGCTTATTGTCAAAATATAGTATACTTTTGATTCAGTGACTGTAGCAATTAACTGACGTACTTGTGTTTTATTACAAATAGATGTTTGTTTATTTAGGAACTATGTATTGTTTATGAGCTTTACTAGAAAGCTATTAAATAAAACTATTTTTCATTTCGAGCTATTTAACTATGTAACAATCCTGCGCATACAGTGGAAGGGCAGATAGCTAACTAGTTTGTCATCATTCGAATAGACTCATAAACGAAATTTACACACCCCGTTAAAGTGTTGTTATTATTGTGTCGAACGATTCTGATTTGCAGTTCAATTACCTAAGATATCATGAGTTATTAGCAAACCTGCGAATGTGAGATTACAAAACTGTGATTCAGTGCCGATTGTGATTCAGTGAAATATTTTATAATTAATCAATATTTTTTATTTCCATGATTCCATTTATTTATAAAAATACTGAACATTTTATTCTTATTATATTCGTTAACGATTTAACTAATATTCATTACACATAATTATACCTTCAGAGGAATTTTCTGTTATGTTTCGTTTTTGGTCGGAACTGGAGAAAGTCGACTTTCTCTATCCGTATTCTATCTTAATGTTTAGGTAATGTCCCTGTTTTCATTTAGACTACAACCAAGTGATGCTGCTGATTTCCTCAAGATGTTCTCCATAAGCTATTATTACTTCAGATTGTATTGGCGTTTTCCTGACAACCATGATCTTTGTTATATTTATCCAAACTATGGTAACCCTATCGATTACCTAAATAGCAAATGAAATAAATTGAATATTCTAGACTTAAGTGATTATTTAGCGTAATATTAGCTGACCGCTCCTACCAAAATTTCACTTGTCTTTTTTATTTATTAATACAGGAAGAGTCGAGAAGAACGCACCAAACTTGATAAAATTTAGACAACAGTCTTCGTACAATCTTTGTTGTCAAATTACGGTGTGAATAGATTTCGTATATAAACCTTGATTTGTGATAACAAATGTTTTTTAAACACTGCGCATCCACTCTCCTTATATAACTGCTTTTCCAAAAATAGTTGCAGCAGTCGCATTATGCGTGTGTATTTTTACTTAATAGCACATTTCAAATCAGCGCCACAAACGATAACTTAGTGCTATGAGGTCTGGAGATCTAGAAGGCCAACTAGCTGGAAGGCCACAAAAGTACATAAGCTATGAATACCCGTGTACGAGACGATGAACGAATTCTTTCAATTGAAAATTAAATATTATTTTCGTAAGAACTTTACACACTTCTGTTGACTGACTGTTGCTATTGATATGAATTAATTTCTTTCAGGCATGTGCAGGCAAATCACCTGAACAAAAGCTAGCCACCTACAAAGCTATCTGTCATGAATTTAAACCGGTGTTCCACAAATTCTTCGAAAGTACATTTCCTTATCCCGCAATATGGTATGAGAGGAGGCGCGCATATATCCGCAGTGTAGCAACGGCTAGCATGTGCGGCTACGTTTTGGGTATTGGAGACAGACACGTTCAGAACATCCTGATAGATAAGACCACTGCAGAGGTTATTCACATCGATTTTGGTGAGCGTTCTATCTTCCACCTATCTTTTATTGAGGTTCTAGCTAAAAAGTACTAACTTCTTTGCTAATCGAAATAATCAGAGGTTTTTTGAGTCTGGTGGATTCGATCTTAAGCTTATTCTCTATTGTACACAAAAAATGATTGTACCGTGTTCGGACTCTTATGGAATTAGCAAAAACTTTCACGTGGAATAATAGAGATGAGTCAAATGGAAAACAGCATTATCTCAGACATGAGGTTGTATGCTATGCTCTGTGTCCAAATAGAACGTTTTGTCTGTAGAAAGAAAGAAATCAAGATTGTTGTTGAGAGGTGATTTTAGTCATATCTGTATACTTTTATGTCTAGCAGTCTGGAATTTGACAAGATTAGGAGAGCAATAAGGCAGATATTCAGAACAAATAGTGAACATTCTGCTAAAAGGGACCAGTGGGTTAAGTATGCGCTGTAATTGTTGCCAATGATAGTATATGATAAAATGACGAAAAATACTTCACAGATATGACTACAAAAATGATCCATTATCAACAGAATATGTTCAACTGAACTTTGATGCCCACCATAATGACGACTGATATTGGTAATTATGAATGAATTATTTTCAGGCATTGCATTTGAACAGGGTAAAATTCTACCAACCCCAGAAACCGTTCCATTCAGATTAACAAGAGATATTGTTGATGGTATGGGAGTCTCTGGAGTTGAAGGTGAATTTAGAAGGTAATTTTCTAATATAGTTTATTATCATAAAATTTGTTTTACTCCTTTTTACGTGATGTAATCGATATTTATGGTAATGCTGACATATATAAGCCTATCAAAACGCTAACAAAGCGTTTTAATATCATTTGTAACGGCAGTTTGCTCGCATCTCGAAATCAGTTAGGTTGTTATGAAGTGAAAATTAATATAAGGTTTCTTATTCTTCAAGTAAACATTGTTGCTGAGCGACATACGATGAAGCTAATGGTAACCTTCGTTGTGTTTATAAATTACCATCGCTGACATTTCGGCTGTCCTCATTTTAGCCATGTACTACGTCACCATAAAGCAAGTCACTAATTTTCGGTAGTCTGCTTAGAAGTCATATAGCCCTCTCCAACTCTTTTATCTTACATCATTCATTCACTTGGTAGCTATATCTAGCCCCCGTAGCGACATATAGTAAGGTCCCGTAAAAACGATTTCATCTCATAAGTGTGGATTTTTAATCGCATCTAATCTTGCTTTTTATGTTTACCATTATCTCTTCAGGTCAGACCCCTATCCGGATATGTGGATAAGTATTCGCGTCAATAGTAATTTTTATTTCATATTTTCTATTCATTCCAGGTCATGTGAGAAGACCATGTTAGTATTGAGACAAAACTATCAAACGATCATATCGATATTAGAAGTTCTTCTCTATGATCCACTGTATGCCTGGACTGTTACACCCGCTGAAGCCAGTAAACGCCAGACTGATGAGAGTAACTTTAGGAGTAGTTCTCCAAGTTTTTCAGGAGAAGAAGGTAATTCAAGCATTTAATACACATATTCAATTTTAAGAAACCAAATTTGTATTTTCCAATTTCATTGAATACCTAGTTCTCTCATTAGGAGAAGTTTGAACTGCATACTTCAATAAAGCTAAATCTTAGTTAACTACATTTTAAATAAAAAATTATAGTCAATCATTTGTTATTTAGAGTTTGGTTTGTGAACCTTCAATTTATATAAGATTAATTATGATATTTATGATTGACATATAGATTCATATTTTCCAGAAAATAATCACATTAACATAACTGCAGAACGAGCTTTGTTGAGAATTCGTGAGAAACTACAAGGGACAGAGCTGGGGCATCCTACAACTATTGAACACCAAGTTGGAACCTTAATACAGCAAGCTACAGACCCAGCTAATTTGTGTAAACTGTTTGTTGGCTGGCAGCCATATTTGTAATGTGTCTTATTTCGTTTATATTAAGCTCAACGTATCCGCTGTTATTATTTCTCAGAATTTTTTTGTTAATTTGAAGCTGGTTATATGGCCAGTATTTTTTGTTATCGTTTATATATAACTACACGGTACGAAATAGAATGAGAACGCTTATGTATCGTTTGCTGAAGCGATCTGTGATCACTACATAGCAAAAATCGCAATGCTTATCAGCCTTTTTTAACTTTTTTCTACAATTCGGAATAGTCGACCTTATCCCTCCTCTATTTCATTTGCCGTGTGACCCACTTGTTCCAAAAGTTTTCTTGTTTAATAAAGAATATATTTTGTTTAATTTTCCATCATGACTTTTTATCTTTTAATTCCCGAAAAAGGTTTTCCTCCGTAGCGTCACATATTTTTAATTTTTGCACAAGTCTGCACCAAAACTGCAAAGTTTAAATTCCTGACGATGAGTGGCAGGTATGAACTACCAACCAACCACACTACAAACGTACATTGAGTTATCTGTCATCATATATTATACAAGAGATCGTTGATCCCGAACTTAACTAATGTTAATATGCTATTATATAAGAGATTTCATATAGGGTATTATGTATTTCCTATACATATGTAGAAAGTACAAGACATTAAAACAGAATGGTTCACGAAGTATGTACATGAAAATAAGAAGCCACTACTACCACAAAAATACAATCTTATTCGATAAGTTACTATACATCACATATATTTACAGTCAAATATCTACATATCAATTTTCTTTTTCTTTAGCAGATTGAATTTTTTTCTCTACTTCTTCAAAAACTTTCGCTGCAACCTTATCTGTTTCATCAAAAACTTGTTCAACTTCTATAACTTCTGGTATGTAAAACTGTAACATGTTTTGAACACCGTTTTTCAACGTTACCACAGAGCTTGGGCAACTTGTACACGCGCCTTGCATTTTCAGTTTTACTATTCCACTGTCGTATCCCACAAATATTATATCACCTGCAAAAAATTATTCTATTTGCGAATGATAAACTTTTTATATTGTTTGCGGTATCCGATACTCAAATGCCCAATGATTGGCGTTGTAGTGCGTTGAGCAAAAAGTGAAAATCAGCCTGTTCTCCATTTTTATACTTTAGGATTTAAGAGATCACAAATATGAAGTGGTATGCAAAAATTTTAACGTATTTTTTAGTAGTTGTAGCCTTCTATAATTTGACCCTGTTTTGCTTCAGCATGAAAGAAATTGCAACACATGCCAACTGTGATTTATAGTATGTTTAAAATGATTATATGATATTTATCTCTCAAATGTTTGAACAATGAAATCTTTAGTGTCCCACCGGAACTAGTTTTTGCAGCCGAAATAGAAACAGAATATCGGCATCTGTCCCAGTGTGAATCTTGCACTTGAATTATTTCCATAGTAATATTTTCACTCAGTTAAACGTCAGGTCATCAGATCATTAAGAGTCCACTAATTGATATATGCTTTTCTCAGTGTATGACAATGAGAACAATCATCAGTTTCCGCAAGCCACCCTCTGAAAGTTGTATCATATCCTGAAACTGACCTCAAGTACGCATGACAAACCAATCCAGTGAATATTTAGTTAATTGCAATGCATAACAACTTGTACCTTCTATTAGAACTGATTTGACATCATTTGGTTCGGTTTCGGCCGATTTTCTACAGAAGCTATTCTGTAAATTAACTTCGGTCGGACACTGAAAAATCTTTTGTATCATAATGTTTTTACTAGCAAGTGAACAAGTGACTGAATCGCCAATCCTTATAAAGTGTAATGATATGGGATATACCTCCATCTTCCTGTACTGTAGGCCTTATTCGGGTATCAAGAAGTTCCTTTATCATTTGAACTATTTCATCATCGTCCTCATTGATTTCTGTAAAATTACAGCCTTCATTAAAAGCAAAGTAGAAATATTACAAAAACTAAATAGTGCACAAGTTCAAAAAATCCACATCGAAAGTACCAGTTAATTATCCGAAAATATTGAATGATGGCGGATTTTTGCATTGGTGAATTTAGCGAACAGTGCTCAGTGAAAATATATCTGAATTCGTATTACCTTCTCTAGTAATTTCAAGAATAAAATATCTTATGATATTCAGTACAGCAAAAAGTAAATCTATCCAATAATAATTTATCCATATACCTTATTTATTAAATTTTCTGCTGGTCGATAATTGAAACCACATATGAATTAATTAATATATTTACTGACGTTTCGTCAGCCTCTATCAAAGTACAAATACTGAACAAAATTTATTTAGAAGATTTTTAGAAGTTACATTATCCCTATCCTACATACTTACGTGTATCAGGATTTGGAGTTCCTTCTTTTAGTACAGGTAGGCCTGATGCAAAAAAATCCATGATAGTGGCGAAAATTTCAGGCTTAAGTATTTTCCAGTCAACCTCATCATCCAATTTGGTTACTGTTATGAAATCGGGTCCTAAAAATACGCTTTTCACGCCCTCTATCCGGAATAGTAGTTTCCCTAATGGTGAGCAATAAGCAGCCTGGCCTACAAGTCGAAATTATTGAATAAATTAAAGTAGTGGCGTGTAGTTGTGCAACTTTGTGATAAAAATACTGAATATTAGTTTAGAATGAAATTTGCATATTTAAGTAGGGAGACCCTCCAGAAAAGTAGTGAACTACTAATAATCTGAATTGGCAGATAGTCAATTAGAAAGTATAAGGATAGGATCAGATGGGCATTAGTTCACTGATACACCTTCGAATGGTCAGGTAGTGCATACATTCTGTCCTACTATGATGGGAAAACTGCTACCACACCAGTTGAGAGTATTCAGGATGTGCTTGGCAATCTCGGCATACGCTATGTTCCGAAGATTTGGAGGTTTGTCGAACTAGGATGGTACGATTAGAAATATCAATTCTAAAAGATGAGAAAGGAAACATATTTTTATTACCTGTAGGAAAATCCATTGTTTGCCCATTCTCTAAAACTTTTACCCCGGGAAGGAACTTCAGACTGTTTGGATTAGGAGTTTCTTGAGTCTGAACGAACATCTGCAGAATCCGTGAAGTTGATATGTTCTGGTTGCCACAGTAATTAAAACTGTTATTCCCAATGCTAGAAAGAATGCTCATATAAGATAGCAATAAAGCTGATTGGGTAGAATTATCATTGATTTATTATATACCCAAAGAGGTTTGTATTCAATCATTTGTTCGATATTATCTAGTTTATTTTCTCATGTCGATGTTGATGGTAAATCTAAAGTGATAATCGCAGTGGCATTCATTCAAAATATTAAATTGGTGTGAGGTGGATCAACCAATAGAAAATACGTACGAAGTTTATTTTTACCAGGCTGAAGTTGGACAGAATTAGTCCGCCAGTATTCAGAGGTGGAAGCATACCGCTGGCGAGAGAAGCAAAGTGTATGAGAATAATCAAAATGAAACGAGCAATATCTTGAAGCAGTTTTTAAAAAGAGAAGGATCTTTTATAGATCCAAGGGTCTGCGACCAAAATTGGGGGTTAAGCCAAGACATGTTTATCGGTAACCATGATGATAACGTATGAATTCCTAGCATGGGCGGGCAGGACGAAATAGCACACTGCCTAACTGCATTGTAGAGAGGCATGCATGTTGTTCGCACCTCACCAACTACTGCCATGGAAATTATTGTTAAATTGCCTACCTTAGAAGTGATAAATACTACATCTTGCAGCAAACGATATACTCAAAAGCAATATCAGTATGGTGCTAGTCTATCTGCTACTGCTAGTGGATATTCAGTCACAGTATGGGATAGTTTCTGATATCATGATAAAAGAATATCCTACTCAGTAACTGTCCAGAAAGGAAAGACTGGGAGTAAAAAAAATAACTTATTGGAGGTAAAAGTGTATACATATATAAACACCGGAGTAGATGTTGGGATACATGATATCGATCAGGCAGAAATTTATATCATTAAATTGTGTGCCAAAATAATCCTAAAAAGACAACTAAGGCACAGAGCTATAAAAATCTATTTTTAGGCGACAAACTTCGCTTGAAACACACTGAATGCATTCATTTCAAATGCACATCCAAAGCGGTGAGAAACTGTGTATATGCTTGGTAGCATAAGTAATAATGTGAACAGCATCCAACTAATATGGATACTAGGATATTCCGCTCATAGTCATAGAGAAAATGAAGCAGCCGATAGCTTAGCAAGAAGAGAAACAACTACCTTCACGGTACAGAGTTGGCAACTGGAATTTCACATCATACGGCTAAGCCTCTAATCTCTACAGCGTTACGTAGTCTGTAACGTTATATAGGAGAGTCTGTCAACACCGACACAGATTAAGGTTGCCCCATGCTAAATCATTCGTACCAAACTTGAATGAAAGGTAAACAGATTGGCTGCATAGAGAATCAAGAAATACTCCTCCCAACAAAAAATAAGGGCTACCTCAGCAAGGCAGAGGAGCTCTTGGAAGCCAGCTCACCATGATTATATAGTGATTAAATCGAATATTTCTTGGATATGAATAAAAAATGGGACAACTATAAGGATTATTTTCAGCTGATGATAAGGCAGATGGAAATATAAGATGTTCTCTTAATAAGAATGTATAAAATGATAAAATTCAAATATTTTATTTTTAACTAAGTAGTTACAAGAAATATACCCAGATACTGTGCAAAATATTTATTTGTAAAGAATACAAATTGACTGTCACATAATAAAAAATACAATTAAAAATAATATGAACATATACAAGGCATATACAAAAAATTACGTTTTCAGCATTATCTACATCTAAAATATACGTTTATATATATATGACACTCAAACTTGAAAGGATTTTTCATAATGGTTGGAAAATTAAATCATATAAAGAGAAGATAGGTTTCAACCATTGAGTAAATACTATATATAGGTAGCACTACGAAATATGTATAAATAAAAATATCAGTGCCGGTTTCAAAAGAAAATCACAATTTGAAACAATTATCAGTTCAGGAAAGACTTTAACAAGTCTAACATTTTTTGCAACAAAGTACTATTGGTATGTCGAAAAAGTATTTATATATTTTTTTAAATGTTCATGTTTTTCCATACGGAACGTGAGGTAATAACTTGTTGAAAAGGATCAGTTTCAATTAATAGAGTTCATTCTACCAGAAAAATATGTCATTGTTGACTATTTTTATTGTTCATACAAAGCTAAGCCTCAATTTTGATTACCTTTTGAGCTGTTTCATATGTGGATTATTACCCTTGATGCCATAATACAAGTCGTCACTTGTTAAATTTATTATCATGAAAAAGTGTCTATTGCTTGAATTAACTCAAGTAGATATGTAAAGTTGGACCTGGGTAGAATTATTTAGCTTCCCCAAAAACAGATAATTGAGGAACTAAATATAATAAATCGCATTTAAAGATATCATCTAACAAAATGTTTTAAGTTTTAATTCACCTATCAAAAATTGATTATTTTGGGCACACAAATACTTTTTCAAGATACCGCTAAAATAAATCTGGTAATTCATTACTACAATGAATAGACAACATAATAGCACAAACAATGGTACATCGCGCAAATACCCAGTACACGGAAGTCACTAAAACATTACACGACTTTCTTTTAAAATGCGAATACTTCTTCTGATGCTACAAACAATACACGACACATTTTTCGCTAACTATGCTAGCATCTTCAGGGGAAGATTGAAAATTAAAAGAGTGTGCCTAGATATTGTCTTATACCTATACCTGTCGTGTGCTTACAACCGTAATATTTATTTGCAAACATGTGGTTTAACGTTAGGGACAAGTCAGGTAAAAGTCATCTTTAAGAAGCAAACAGTGATCTGTTAAGGATAGGATTCTTGTTCTTATCCATTACATTATGAAGCTACACCCTTACGATTGCCTAGAGATAGCAAAAAAACACATGCGATGATATGAATAAGTACAAAAGTCCTATGCCTAACAGCTTGGCAAAGTTCACGTTTCTACATGACATGTCCTCAAAAGTGACACAACGATGACCCACCTGTTTGGAAATCATTTTTTTGATTGGTAGCACACTACAAGACAATAACCAGGTATAATATTTCAGTTCTAAAATCTGATTTCTGATGCTAACGTATTTAGATAAAGACATGGTAAATCTGCAGTGTTTGTGGTTGCTGCGCCAAATGATCCAGTATCATTTTTCCTACGCAGCTAAAAATGATCACTGAATTTATCTACTTTTCTTATCAATCTATACAAAATTATTTTCATTAAACTATATTTGTTCATTTTTATTTCGAATCAACTTAATTTTTTTATCCAATAAATGCGACGAGCACATGCATCATTTGACTGGTGGAGTGACTTCCGCTTTACTGTCTCTGTATATTAGCTATTTATATTTATACCACGGCTTATTTAGCACAATTAGAAATATATTTCACTATTTAAATACCCATTACTTTAAGTAGTTATACTATAACATTTAAGTGATTCATCATGAATAACTAAAAATATGACTGATATGAATTAAAATTATTTAATGCAATATGCACGTCAAGAAAGCTTATATTATTGGTACTAGTGTGGCTCGAGTAATTTATATATAAACAAAAAATAGCACAAACGGAATGTCAACAATGAAGAATGGTTCATAAATAACTAGCGAAAATCATCATACAGTTATGGTATGATAGACCAACAAATGTGTTATGCAGTAATAATATTGCGATGGCATTTGGTTTACTAAATTGATAAATTGTTGATTCTAAATAAGCCCTCAAATTATAGTTCAACGGATTTGTATGTAGCAATAGGCCAAAATAGAAAGAAATCTTATAAGAATTGAAAAAATGGATATTTTCATACTTTATACAGCTTATATTTTTACAATAAATGTCAGAAATAAAAATCACATACTATCTAAGTAACGAACAATCATCATATTGAGTAGTTACCACATTTTGTCTAAACTAAATAAGAAAATCACGACATACATTTGAACTCAAAAACACGAGCTGATTGAAGGAGCAGCATATGGTAGCCAAGTATGCAATATGGGATTTCATGAATCATTAATAAACGAGTTAAAATCTTATTTGTAGTGAACATTGCTACTTCCAACAATTAAAATTGCTGTAGCGTGCACTTTGGAGGGAGACCGAGAATGATAACGAATACTCACAGTCTATAGATGATTCACCTTAACAATTTTGTCATATATACACATATGTACATTAATTCCGTGCATTAATTCTATCACAACCGACGATGTTCCAGGTTATATTTTTTGTGAATATCTTCATGTATCAAAATTGGCACAAAAGTACATCAAACAGACTACAAAATTCAGAGGTACTAATATATATATCGTAAAAAATCTATCCAAAACATTGATAATACTGACACCGTTGTTAAGGTAAAATAAGTGCGCATGATTTCAGCTGTAATTAGCAAAGATATGCTACACAAAGAACTTTCAAAAGTTCAGTAAACATTTCCTTGTAATAACCCATATCTAGTTTGTGGAAAACAAAAAAATTTTGGTGACTCAATTCAGTATACTAATAAAGAATTGTAACTCGATGAAAAATGGTTTGTGAAATATAGCCATGTCACGTCATATATATCGTCTTAGGCATAAATCTCATATCAACTTTTTTCCTGACTTTTTGAATTATTTGATGCGTTTCGAAAAAATGGGATGAGCCGCACGACAATGTAAATAAGACCCATTCACAACTAACGAGCATCACTAAAATTTTGTGAAAGAATCGTCAAAATTAAAACAAAAATGATTAGTATAATATTTGACTGATTAACAAGTGGCATTGCACCTGAGTGTGAGATATCTCCAATGACGTAGTCAGTCATACAGCGTAAGAATTTTATCACAAAATGACAGTAACCATAGT
Organism: Bruchidius siliquastri; assembly: GCA_949316355.1. Classification (NCBI taxonomy): domain Eukaryota; kingdom Metazoa; phylum Arthropoda; class Insecta; order Coleoptera; family Chrysomelidae; genus Bruchidius; species Bruchidius siliquastri. The sequence goes on from OX438533.1 coordinate 23,379,755, forward strand.
GACTGATATTTCAAGTCAATTGTATTGTGTTACTTAATCAGCACGTATTTTTGTAGCAAAGTATTGGACCAGTAGAGTTATTTTCTAGAAAGGTTCACATAACTTACTAAAATGTACTTACAACATTCACGCGTTCACATTTGCCCTAAATGGTTCCTCGTAAAAAAAATTGTCTTTTGCAGCAGTACCGAACTTGAGCAAAAAGCTATAGTTCCATCTTACAATTAGATATACTGTATATATAAAAATTCATGTTAATTAACTGAATATGCTTACAGGCTATGTCCTTTGGTTTCAACACGATGAAATTTTATACCTAATCGAAATATAAATACATTATTCTAAATGTATGTATAAATACATGCATATAAAAAATACCTAACAATTAATGAGACCAATATCAGGTTTTGGAATGGCAATATGTTTGTGTTTGTAGTATTTTTTGTTTTTTCTTAACAGAAATATTTTTTGAAATAATAAGAAATTACATTAAATTTTTTAATTTGGTTTTAGATTTCAAAAAAATTGCTTGGGCCCAACTGTACTCAAATATAAGGAGAACTGCATCTAGAGTCGTTGCGTATATAGAAATAGTTTAAATTTCACAAGGCCATATCGACTGTACCAAAATCCTTCCAAAATGCATTTTTTGTAATTTCCCAGAAAAGTTGTAAACTGACCAATATTCAACAAAGCAGAAAATGTGATCATTAGTTAATAGTATCATGAGAGATCTGAATTTACTGTTCAGATATATTACCTGTAGGTTGAAACTTGAGTAAACTTCAAACTCAGGTTCAATATGGTATGACTGATGCTTTACCATTCTCATCTTTAGATCCTACCGCAAACAACTTCTAAAAAAGTTCGACCAGGTTAGGATTTTTACCAAGAGCTACAATAATGCTTGTACTTGTCAGTGATGTATGGTTATTATATAGGCATATGACACATATCACAGAAACAATATTCTTAAGCAAAACCTATTGCAGTACTACTGTAACAGAAAATAATACAAATATAATATGTAGCTGACAAAAGTTTTTGCGCCATTTGCCACCAGGAGATTGTCAAAAAGTTTGCTGAATAAATGAAATTCTATATTTTGTATGGTCTATAGTCTCCGCTTGGTAAAGCTAAACATGGTAGGGTTTTAATAATTGGTAAATACGAGGAGGGCGAATAAATGTAAATTATGTAGCATTAGCTTAAGATTTGTGATTATCTTGAAGATTAATGGCCCATAAATACCTTTTGATATTAAGTAGGCTTTCAAAATAGGCTATTTCTGTTGAAGTAAAAACAAAATATGTAGGTTTGAATGATTTGTAGCCAGGAGTTCAGATGATTGTACCAAATTCAATCAATAACACGATGCTTACGATACAAAAAAATTATTTTTAATGTGAAAGAACTATTATCTACGACTAACATTCGATGTGTGACAAATTCTATCATGCCTCCAGTTTTTTGTAAAAATATTAGTTACTGATACAAGATCAAGATATTATATTATCATCAGCAACTAAAAACTAGAAAAAATATAATTGTATTACTAATGTCGTTAATAAAAGATATATGGATAAACTGAAACTTTGTTAGCCATAGACAACATATCACAAATGGTACTACATGCAACTAGTGAGGACAGTAATCCTTAAAGATTTTATATATATATATATATATATATATATATATATATATATAGATTATAGATATCATTAACAGTGTTTTCTTTAGGCAAAATCACTATTGCCCAATATATGAGACCACAACCCCATAGTGCACTAAACTTAACTGATGAGGGTCTGTGTGAATCAGATTTAAATACCAGTATAACACAAATGCGTGTCTCTTTCAATGAACAAGACGAGGTATGCAAGCAAAATTTTTGTTGTCATTTGACAATCCCAAATATTTCAATTTGATTTTTTTTATTCATTTAATTTCATAAATATCATATATCCGTCTTTTCAATTTTTCCCAAAAGTTTCGAAGTTGAACATTGGAAATAGACGGAAACGTTAGTAACCTTCGAATGTCACTGTTTCCACAGAATAAATAGAGGCAATCGTGAATTAACGACTGAAGTTCAGTAAAACAAAATTTGATGCATATTTAATATGTGATAATTTTGTTAGGTGGTGAGAGGTTGACTACAAATTGAATAAAAAAATCATATCATAGGCAGCTTGTTAATCTGAGGATGATTAATCAATGTCCAATGTACTTCAATCAGGGCTGCCGCAAGAGCCGAAATGATTATGAACTTTAATATTTGCAAGTGGTCATTTAATGGCCAGTACAGATAAAGATAGATAGTGAATCATATTCAACTTCAACAGAAGCTTCTTCTCAGATTCACAACGAGTTTTGGAAGACCTCCTCCTAAATCTGGTTTGATGGACTACAGGTTCTTTAAGAATATACATATGCAATATAAACTTGAGCTAGCATTTCAGAAAATATTTCATCAATTTTAAGATCAATTTTCTAAAACATTTCATGGAAATATTCCACCGACTTCAAATTCCGTGAAATTTTTCAACGTTATGGCACAGTTATCACTAAAGAAAACACTAAAATATCGAAATAATTTTCCACATAATATCCGGCAGAATAACGTTGAAGTTATCGTTTACTGTCTGAGCACTGCCCCAAAACAACGGAATCTCAAATTGATATTCATATATACAAATTACGAGGAATCGGACAACTCATGCAACTCGGCATAATTCACGATTGCTCTATAAAGAAACTCGTACTGCGCGAAGCTGTTCACCAGCGCCTGTCGTTGCGACCGCAGCTTCCTTGTGACAGTAAACACGTCCACCCTCCTCTCAGTCTTCAGTTGCTGCACCAGAATGCTCAAACCAACGAACATCGAGCTGCGGTCCGAACCAAGGTTGCAGTGCACCACCATGGAGGGGGAGCAGCTGTTCTTCACCAGCATGGCCTGTGAGTAGTCCACCAGTTCAATCATGCCTCTCGTCACTTCGGGAACTTCGCCGTCGACCGTTGGCCAGCCATGGTACTGCAGATGCACTACCTACAAAAATGATGTATAGGATATATGAAGCTAAGAAATAAGAAGCACTCAAACTTTGCGGAATGGAGGCCATGTGAATTGATAATTGATCTTAATTTTTTTCAGCTTCATACAAAACTGAGGTTTTTCTTGTAAACGACAGAGTTAGAAATCCCCGCCCTTTATGGATTATCTAAAAAAATCTAGGATGTATGATTTACTTGTTATTTTTTGTGTCTGAAAACTACAAAAATGATATAAAAATACAATGCATTCCTAAAACAAAGTAATTTTACTTACTGTGATAGGTCCAAAACAAATTTCTTCCAATATTTCATCAAAATAGAAGTAGTGAGATTACCTCATAATAAAAATGGCGTCAAGTAGGTAGCCAGTTCGACTTTCTATGCAAAGGTATCAGTTTTGAAAAAAGATTAGGATCGGATTTTGGAAGTGCTGAATTTTTGAAAATGAATTTAATAAACGTTGAGGAAATTGAAAAAATGAATTTTTTATAAAATTTCGAGTAATATAAAATTTCCGCAATACTTATACTTTCCACTCACTGACCCAACATTCACATCAAAATCTCAATAACCCAATTTCACTGCATGTGGAATGCAGATTCAACATTCCATCATCTATGAATGTTTGGGTTATCCTGCTTACTTGTTAGACTAGTAATCAATACATTTGGCTTCAAAACAGACATAATGGCATTGGTGTGAACTTTTTTATGCTATGACTTTTGAATATAGTTGAATATAGTATGGAAGTAGGTATTTCGAACATTTTCCACAAATTTCATATTATTCAATTTTTTTAGTTGTATGGCATTTTGTGGTGTAGTTTATGTCGAAAATTTGTTCCATGTCTACCTTATTAAAACTACCACTACCACGTTTTAACTGAAACATGATAGATAAAAAGTTGTTTAATTATCAAAAGTGCGGTTTAGTAGTACGCAATAAAGCAGTATCGACGCACAGATCTATAATATTGACAAGGGATCCAGGATAAGATCATCTCACATAGTTTCCATCGTTTAAAACATTGTACACATTTCACAACTAAAATATAAATCAATCACATTCATAATACAATTTACCAGACAAACTTAATTTTAATGAAAATCGAAACGCGTCAATGAAAGAAAGAGTTGTGTTTGTGAAACTGTGTGATAATTACACCACTTTTTATCTACATGATGGAAGAGTTTCACCAAGTAAAAGTATCTACAATCTACATGAAACAAGATAATAAATAATTACAAAAAGCATATTAAGCCTTTCACAAAATGACTCCAAGTAGGATTAAATCACCTGGAATCTTGGAATATAAGGGATTTTTTTATAATCAGATCCATACTGTCATATTTTTAAACTTCCACTTAACACCATTTTATGAAAGATATGAAACTTCTCTTAAAGCTGGCACAAGACAAGACAAGAGCTTTATTTTAATAAGAATGATTTGGCACCTGCAGCATAAAAAATCACCACCATCATTGTTGCTATTATGTGTTCTGCTACCAATATATTTATGTCCGGGTAGATAGGCAATAAATAAGTGATAAATCGAAAAATTTGGGATCACCTCTTAGAACAAGCTCATGAACCTAAAATCTTCCAGTTATGAACACTTACCTTCTGATCTTCTCCATCCCTACTCTTGATAATGAACTCTCTCCTAGTGTAATATGGACATGTTTCTGCATTAACATATCTTACATGGATATGATCATAGTTAGCCTCATCCTCTTCAGGCCAGTATCTGGTGCATTTTCCTTCTCCAAGTTCAGAGAGCATTACAATAACACTGATACACTGTTCTGATATCATGCGCCAGAAGTCATTAACTGTACATTCTAGAGGATCCTGGGTTATAATGAAGGTTTCACTGTTATCATAGCCCTCAATGAAGCTGGCATTGATATAAGTTGAATGCTCTTTGCCTAAAATTATGACTGATGTAATAGATTCAACACATTCTTACTTTTAGCCCAAACAATATTTATTCATATCAATCAATTTAACACCAAACTACTGTTACAGCAATTTCAGGGTAGCACATACATGAATAAACCAAAATATGATAGAAATTGACTTTCACTATATTAAAAACAATAGAAATAATATAAAAATAAATTGAAATGATTCTGTATTTAAAACACAGTTTCACAAATAAAACTTTTTTCTTTTAGTGATGTTTTTCCATTTATATATAAATTATCATCAGACTGCCAACTAGCTAACAATATCCAATCATGGATACAAAACTAGAGCTCTCAACTCTAGCATACTATTTACCCTGTCTAGCTGTTCTTTAAATTATTGATTTTTCTTTCTTTTGTTTGTTTGTTTTTTGTGACTGCATTTGCACTAGTGTTAAGGAAAACCCATACAAAACCTCACCTTGCCATCAAAATGTCCATAGAATATGTGATAAACTATTTTATTTCTTAAGATATTTTATTCTTTAAGCTATTCCTTACTTCTTAATCCATTCTATGACTTTACAATCTACATGATAAAAATTACATTTTTCTTTGACTTTTTGTAATATGAAAAGCATTGAATGAACTGTGGAACTTCCTATGGGCAGTTTGTAGAGAATGTAGAAAACTATAAAATATTCTTTATATAGATGGCATTTGAACATTTTTTCACTTTTTCTTGTAAGAATATTTTCTTGATCTGTAGGTGTTTCAATCTAGTACACAAAATATTCAATATATTTTAAAGTATGAGCAAAAATGAAAAAAATGTGATTTTTTACTATTTTAGCTCAATTTTGGTTTTATTTGTTTATGTGCAACCCATGAAGTATTGGTGTAAAATATTTGTTATAAAAAAATCAGCTTCTTTTTCTCTTATTGTCTGGACTATTTGAGCTGTTCAGGAGGTACATGACAAGTAAGCAATGGTAACTAAGAATATAAATGAAAATACACAGATCTGTGATGATTAGTTACTCGACCTCTCAATTGTTATACACAATTTGCACTTTATTAACTACAGGAACAAATTCAATATTATTATATTCTGCCAGTTTGAAATTCACCAAGTAAGAATCCAAGTCTCTTTGGGATTATAACAGGTAGCAGTAAAGAGCTAGAATACTGTAAAATGGCTCTAGATAGCATATTACTAAATCGGGTAAAAAACATTTTCAATGTACAATGGTCTAAAAATTTGACTTATTTTTAAATAATTTACTTGAAGGATTATTCACAAATATTGATGAATGTTAAACAAAATTGTAATATCATGTACCTCATTACTCAGCATTTTAATTCTTACCTGATAAAGGAGTCAAAATCACCCTGTTTCTATCATAAGGTACCACACTATCACATCTGTTCTTCCCCCTATTTTCCTCTCCACTTGCAACTGAACAAGACTTTCTATCCTCAAAAGCATTAATGATGTTATCAAATTCTTCTTCAAGCTTACATTTGGTTTTTCCATTATCACACTGCCTCAATCTGTCTAAAGTGGTCTTCATCTCATTTGCATGGATCTCTGTATCACCATACTGAGCAGTCTCCATCAAAGCTCTATAGATGAAGATATACTGTTTGAGAGACTGAACTAGAAAATTCCTTTGGTGCCTCAGGTCACAGATTGTGTTGAAGATTGACACATGGCCTTCTTCTCTGAGTTGTTGCATGAGGCAGTCCAATGCAACCAATGTTCCAGTTCGTCCTACACCTGCACTGCAATGAACTAGAATACTGCCTTTTTCTGGGGAATATACTTCATTCACCCTCTTGATGAACTTGATGATTCCATTTGGATGCTCTGGTGCCATGAAATCTTTCCAAACCAGATAATGATATTGTGTGATAAACCTTTCTTCAGAGTCCTTCCCATTGATATTTCTCTTAACTTTCAATTCTCGAACGATATAATCTGAGAACCTAGTTTCATCCATATGTGTGACAGTTATATCTCCGAATATTTTATCAATGTCTGACTTGTCAGGCCAGTACTTAGAACATTTTGTCTTGCTATATTCCTCTAAATTTGTTAGCATGAGAATCAGTTCCAAGTTTTGCTCCCATATCATCCTCCAAAACTCATTGACAGTTGTATCCATTGGCCCTTGAGCACATATAAACTTCTTCCGTTCTTTATATCCCATGACATAATTTGCATTGATGTAATCTGAACCTGCAATACTATCCACTTGAGTTAGCTTAACCCTAGTCTGATCATAGGCCTTGATGTCAGGATATCTGTTTTTGTAGACATTCTCTCTACTATCTGATGCTCTGGTAGTCCTATCTGAAAAGCGATCAGGAAGCAATTCAAACTCTTGTTGGAAGCCATAATCAGAATCCCTATGATGCTCTATATATGCTGATATCAAATCTGCTTTGCTGATTGGTGACATATCAGGAGGATTAAGAGAAACAAGCCTCTGTCTACCTCTAAGACCTCGCAGGGAGGTCCTAAATGTTATCATTTCAACAGCCTGAGCATGAGCTTGCTTTGTATATTTATGCAATATACACAATGCTCCAAGCAGTACAATTATGACAACTACTAGACCACACATAATCTGCATTATAAGGCTCAATATACCTTCAGTAGGAGCTATAATGACTTCAGGGCCAGGGTTCATCATGTCCAAATAATGAGTATAAGTTGCTATATAAGATGGCTTGATTCCATATACTATTACTTCAACAAATCCTGTGTAGTTACTATTAATATCTAAACTACCATCATAAGGTTGTAAAGGGTCACTTAGGATTTCCTCCCTTCTTACTCTATTTGAAATATTGTCTTTCTTAACATTTCCTTTTCCAATACTTGGAGTATTATATGGCCTCAGACCTATGCAATCATCACACTGAGAATTTAAACTAGAATTGAACACTTGGTCATCTCCCAGAAAAACTTCAGGATGGAAGTTTGAGCTGGTGAACATCTCAGCAACATAAGCACCCCCTTTTGGTGTTCTATGTGCCTCTTGATATGACATTATAGTCAAATCTTCTGGATGTGGTAAATTTGACAGTTTTTGTTGGGATTCCATCCTTACCAAATAAATTCTGAAGCAGCAAATTTTTCCATTTCGCTCAGAAACTCTAGGTATAAATAACTTGAAGATCCACTTTCTTTGCTCTTCGATTTTCTTCCAATGAACTCTAGATAACTTTTGTTTATCAGGTACTGTTGGAGGCATTGTACAATATAGTGTGACTGGATAGCCATTCTTTCTTATCCTTGTCACTCCTGAAATCCTCACTGTATAATTGGTGTTAGCAGAAACATTATAGATTCTTGTGCTTAAGGTAGTCTCACTGGTACTAATAATTTTGGGCCCCCAAGTGATGTGTTCCTCATTGCCCTGTTCATTCACAAAACTAGCTCTACCTTCTAAATGGACATTGTAAGACATTATTGTACCATGAGGGACTGCAGGAGGTTGCCAAGCAACATTGATAAAGTTAGTATGACTTATGTTATCAAACCTACATTCCACAGTGGCATTTGAAGGGGGACCAGCTGTTCCATCCATAGTAATACCTTCAACAGGCTGGGACCATGGCCCACATACTTTAGTGAAGTCACTACAAGCTGCGACTTGGAAAATATACTTTTTGGCAGAATCCAACTCTGAAAACATATAAATGTACTCTTTTGTAGTGGGCTGAAGAGCCTCTTTTTTCTGTGTGGAGTTGAATGGTTGAAGAAGTAAGTGATAATAATGAATATGTTCTTTAAACTTCTCTGGAGGTGCACTCCATTTGATTGTTATGGAGCTTGAGGTTACTCCAGTCACTGTGATGTTTGGCACAAAAATAGGTTCTTCATCTAAAAGCTTGATCAGGTTACTTGTAGAGTACTGTGATTCTCCTTGAGAATTTTTTGCCATAATCCTCACAGTGTACTGCTTACTTTTTTCTGATAATGATGAATCATTTTTCACAGTTAAAACTAGAGAGCTACTACTTGCATTTAACATTGCTTGATAATAAATCCATTCCTTATCATCATCAGACTTGTACTGCACAATATATTTGAGATCTTTAGGGCTGTTACCATCATTTACAGTCCAATTCAGGAATATCTTATTAATACCTATAGGTTTTACTAGATCTAATGTAATCTGAGGTTTATCTAAGACAAGTATCTCAGTGGAAGCATTAGCAGAAGATAATGGAGTATAAACAATACATGTGTAGGTTCCATTGTCCTTCTTTGTTACTTCTAATTTCAGACTTGTATTTACATGAGTTTTGTTGAGTATTCTTGCTTCCCAAGACACATCATTGATAACTTCTCTATCTTTGAGCCATTTTATTTCTTCTATAGGATACCCTCTAACTATGCAAGCTAACTCTACAGTTTTGTGCATTTTTGTGTATATGTGGGGTGATATACTTGCTACTTGTGCATCTGCAGTTACATTAATCAGTATCTGGCGAAAATCTAAATCAGGGTTTGTCCCATTACGTTTCATTATGGCATGGCACTTATAATGTCCCACATGAGAAAAATCTATATTTAAGATGTGTAGTATAGATACTTCAAATTTGTTTCCTGATTCCTTATTTATATTTTCGCTTTCCACCTCCAGTTTAAAACCGTCTTGCTCTGACACATTCTTGTCATTGTACGTCCACATCATTTCACTATGCATCCAACGGGTTTTACATATCATGGTAATGTTTTGACCCAGTGGAAGCAGGCTGGGGTTCTCATGTTCGAGTACTTTAATCGTAATGTTCAAGTCTTTATCCTCCTCATCAACTGGATTGCTTGTAACCGTGTAAAATGCGATAAAACAACAGAAAACATACAAGGCATATAAAAACTGGGCTTGGCATAGCATTATGACTAAATGTATGCGGGTACTTTTTGTGAAAATGCGGTGGCTGTAACTACAGAGCACTACGTCCTAAGCTAAAATCACACCAAACAGCATCGTTTTCACATACTGTATTCCAAAATACAATAGATTTGCAAAACAAAATGCCGACAGTTTACTCGAATGCCGACTAGCTGCAAATGACAGTGACAGAACGTCCGTCACTGCCGTAATGCCCCGCGCCGTTGCCAGCTCTACAGGCGCATTTTTATTAAGAAAAATAAAATCCAATATCAAATAAAATAATTGCATTAATTTTCCACGATTTGCTTTTTTTTTATTAATATCTACCCTATTTTGATTCAGCATACATAAAAATGGTATTTAGGATGGATAATAGTCATTTTCAACGCGAATTGTAAATAGTTCATAATTAAATGAACTTTTTTCCAGATAACCAAGCAGAAACATACAGAGATTTATGTACAAATAAATAGGCGTGTTTATCAGCGAACAAAAAGTTGCTGAGATTATCCAAAGATGATAAATACTTAGGCGATAAATCCACTGACTCCATCTAACCTGTTTAAAATTATTATTCAAACATACATCAAACAAACTATTTTATTTATTGTTCACCGCGTTATCCAGCAACATTTGACAAGTTTCATTACATCAAATAGGTGTTTTGAAAATAATTACGATTTTCTTTCTTACGAAAAATCACTAAATTTGGCAACATGATTTTCGTTAGATCATTGTTATTCTGTTTTTCTAACAAAACTAGAACTAATAGTAACCAGGATAAAATTAGTGCGAGAAAATACAAAATATTCGTTATTTAAACGTACCTGCCGAAGACATCTTGTAGTTTCCTGTTACTATGTGCCAGGCTGACGCCAGACCTCAGAAAATTACGCCACATTACACTATAGTGGTTTTATTAATCAAACTGATGCACTCCAACAGAAATAATGTTATAACATGAGGTTATGTTCAACCTTCAACCACAAAACGAATGTCAAACTGCAAGAAGTGCGATGTTGCCAAGGATTATGTAATTACAAGCTTTATGATTAATTTATGAGCAGTCAGAAAAAGCCTCAGCCTTTTATGGGAAATTCAACAAATAGCTTCTCTATAAATACAAATTATTGATGTGGATGCTTGGTTTTAAATGAGGAGTTGTTTCTTTTTGTTTTGTTGCTCTCCGATTTGTCTCTCAGTTCCTCATGGGGTGCGTGTAAAAGCCAGTAATTTAAACAACCAGATTTCCTCAAAAGATGTTTTTGCTCCTTGGGTTTTTATCGCGGAGAAGTCGAAATACTTTGGGATCCCCATGGGCCTGCTTGTGAAAACGTGTAATTTGTGCAGCTCAACATGTAGGTAATTCCACAAATTCATATCATCAGCTCTGGAGGAGCGCGCGATTTTGCCAAGCAAGTGGACTCGACTAATGACAGCCATCAGGGTAGACCTAAGGCCTTTTGCCCAGTGGCGTAGCTAGGTAACCTAGGGCCCTGGGGCAAATTAAAAAATGGGGCCCTACTGCTATGTAAACTGATTAAGTTTTATCAAATAAAAATATAAAATATACAGATACTTTGAAAATGCTAAGCTACTTAGGCTGTTTTTTGTGCATTGCAGGGCAGGTAATAAAAATATTAAACAGTAACAACATAAATTACAATTAATACTTGGTGTAGGTTTGGCTAATAAAACGGAGTCGGGTTTGGCCCATATTATTTCTTAAGTAATTTTTTATTATTTTCAATTTGCTAAATGACCTTTCAGCTGCTGCAGAAATGACAGGAATTGTAAAGAATGATAAAATTGCTGTAAATACTTCCGTTAGGTCGCATTCTAGCACTCCATATTTGCTCATTACCTTACATAATTGGTGAACAGTCCATGCTTGAGTTAGTCGAGGTAAAACTAGGTGGTAAATATTAATAAATTGAAGTGAAAAACTAGGGCCTATAATATCTGAATATTTTCTTATGAATTCGTCACACTTCTGTAATAAAGTTGCTTCATCAACATGTCATAAAATTGTTGGTGTTAGAAAATCGAATATATGACAGACTGCACTCATACCAATAAAACGTGTATCTAATTGAGATATTAATGTGTCTAGTACATTATTGAAAATCTCAATTTTAGATATTTTATCTCAGTTTGGAAATCGGTGATCAGCAGATAATTCATCAAAATGTTTTTTAACTTTTCTTTGCCTTTTTTCTTGAAAATGGGTATCAATACCATATTTTCTTGCAGTTTCACTGGCTTTGCACTTGAATAATTTGAAATCATTTCTATAAATTTGCAACTTTGCTTTGGTCTCTGCTAAAACTTTACTCGCCTCGCCCAAATTGATGTCGCATTTTTGTAAGGTTTTGGATGCATAATTGATGTGGTTCAATACACTGTCACTGTCATTGGCACTGCCAACCTACAGAAAGAATTTAGGGGAATTCCTCAGGCATAACTTTTGAATTTCTCTCAACTGAGTTGTCATAATTAAAGTGGGGTTGCAACCTGTCATATTTATTTTGAAAATGGGAGAAATTTCCAAAAGTTCATGATGAAAAACTATAATGATACATAACTACACATTAATAGTATCTACATAGATAATTATATTTCATAAGTACTATTTCAGCGGATACTTTGGATCTTTTTGATAGCAACAGCTCGTTAGCCAGCAAGACTTAGTTCATTTGATATGAGCCGACACTTTTTTTATTAACTTATGAACATAATTGGATTTACTGCCGCTACCAAAAGTACTATTGTTAAAAAATGAATTCAAAACATACTAAGGGAAATAACATTGATTAGTAATAAGCAAGCATTTTAATGAAATTATAAAATTGCTTTGATTCTCCCGCGACCTCAAGAATACCAAGAACCATTCTCCTTTCGCGCGAATCGTCGAGAATGTTTTTTGCGTTAAATGGCTTGCACTGTAACCGTACCTAAAACCTAAATAGTATATTTATGTATTAGGTATTTGAGAAAATCACCAATCTAGAATCTAGGTCTATTGCAGAGGTATAGTGCAGGGTCGTATGATATCGCAGCGCCTTGGAATGTGTATTTGCAGGTTGATAACCTTTGCTTGCAATTTGTTTAATGAATTCTGAGGAGAAAGGTGTATTGTCTTGTAATATACGACAGTTTAATTTGTAAAACTTTTTGTTCTAGTGCACAATTTTTATCTGAATGATGGAAAAGTTTCACCAAGTAAGTTCTACGATCTAAGCGGCGAGAGCCCTACTTGTGCAACCCTAGCTACTACTTTGACAAGGTGATCAGAGTTTAAAAGCTTATGAAAATTGTACTTTCAATTTTATGGAGATTTGATTGTTGTGTAGCATTGTGATGATGGATTCCCTCCCCCTTCCTCCTCCCTCACGAAAAAAAATTATATGTTGATCTTGCACTATAGGGGTCGTCATTAATTATGTGACTATTTTAGTCCTCTTTTTTAAATCGCCTCTCTCCCCTGGTGGTACGTACTGAGGTCTCAAGCTAATCCCTTTCCTATCTAACATCACCTGTATTTAAAAAAATAAAAGCATTCATATATTTAAGTTTCATGAAAAAAATATGACAGGAAACGCGCTCATAGGATTATGCGCGCCTTATTGTATCTTTACAAAATAGGATTTCAATAGCACTTTAAACATGTTTTAATATGAAAATTCGGCAGTGATAAAGGGTTACGATTTACAAAGACGTTTAACGTCTACTGTATGTATGTTACTTAGCGTGATGTTATACGGCAGCTCACAGCAAGCCATTTTGGGAATGGTTGCACGAAAATATTCACGTGATATGTAAAAACAACTCCCACTATCTGCTGGTTAAAAATGAGTGAGTGGTTGTAAGCCTAGACACAGTTCTGTATTCTGTTGGTAACCTAGTTGTTGCCTAGTTCTAGACGTAGTGGAAAATCATGTTTTACCAAATCCATTCAAATAATACTAAATGTATCTGGTTTTGTTATTAACTTTTAAATTTCAACAAAGCACAATGCTGAAGCTGAGAATAGCAATTTTATTTTCGAATTCCAAAGATGAATTTATTATGATTTCATAACACATTTTATTTGAATCAATAATGGAATTTCAAAAACCATATTTTTGTAATATGAAGAGTACTCCAGCTTAAATATTTATAGATATATTAAATATGGACAATGAAAGAGATTAAAATGAACCCTGTTTGCTTAGAATAAATTGGTTTTAGTTTAGTCACAAAAAAACCTCAAAACTGACAACCAATTTTGCATTATATTGGGATACTAATCAGAATAAAACAAACCTAAATTGTTGTTGTTGTTGTGTTTTGAATATCACCTGTTCAGTTTTTGCACAATTTCAACTGTGTGCAAATGAGTTTGTATAGACTCACTCAAGAGTGAGTGTTAATGTAGAACCTACTAGTAAAATAGTTTATAAAGTATGCAAAAAGGTGTTTGTACTGTAGGAATCCATATTATAATTAGAAAATATAGAAATGAGTATAATGGGGTTATATATGAAAACAAATTATAGTTATTAGATTTGATGTTAAAATATGTTAATCTAAAATGCCAACATTCTTGATAGATGTCAATCCTAAAAAATGACCAGAAGATGGAGGAACTCATGGAATGTTATTTTGTTTTTAAAAGCAAAATGCATTTCTGTGATTGCCAGTATGATATTTTTTCCAGAAAAATCCACTTCCATCACTCTAAAGAAGCAAAGTTTAGGATACCTAATTGTGTACTAGACTGATAAATAGCCTCAATCTTCTATGTGCTAAAGGAATACTTTGTATAAAGATTTGGTGTAGAATGAAAATGTATATGGAAAAAAATAATGTATTACAGCAAATCATGATAAGCAATTACAATCTTAAGAATAAAAAATTATCTATACACAATGATTAACCTAATCACTACACTCCCTTTCTCCACTTTTCAGCAGTGGTAAATTCTGTCATTGGCTTCCCACTCATGCCACAAGTACCAATACCCACCCTGCCATTCACAGACTCTGGTGAAGCAAAAATACTTTTTGTTTTCAAACCACTTTTTTTATTTTTAATGGCCTTGTTTGCAAATGCCAACCACTTTTTCTTATCTTGTTCCCTCTCTTCCTCTAACTCTTTATACCTTTGTTGCTTCTTCAATTTCTTCTTTTTCAAGTACTCCTTATCATGTAGCCTTGCCTTTTTCATCTTTTCTGCCTCTGTAAGAACTCGCTTCTGACCTGTGAATTCACGCAATTCGCTAAGAGTAGTGACCCCCCGGTTCTTGTATGCCTCAAATGTTACATTTACCTGTCCATCAGGATTAATTGCATCTATCCTGGCTTCGTAGTACTGTCCATTATCGCTCCACTTTGCCATGCAGGTGTCTCCCACCCTCCACATCTTTTTCGCCTTATTTTTGGCGACGAACTCCTCAACAGCTAGAAGGGACTTCGTGATCTCGTCATCTTCTGGAACGCCAACTGGCTCTGTGTACTCGGGTTGATTTGCGGCTTCTTCTGCTTTGTTCTTAAGATCTAGGCTCAGCTCGATAACTTCCTCCAAGTCGACTTTCAGTTTTTGGAGCTCCTGGTTGTCTGGATCTGTGAGTAAAGCTGCTTCAACTTGCTGCAACTGCAGTTGGTAGTTTTGCAGTTCGTCACTCATGTTGAGCTGTTTATTTTCACCGGAAGTCTTATTTGTTTATTTTGTTTGATATCTTATTTTAAATGCAAATTTAGGAGTGTTATTCCTTGATTAACAAACATCAGCCATTTCTTCTACTTATTTATAACCATAACATTTATGTCAGATTTGAGCTGTCAAAGCGAATCAATACTCTATTATTTTCTCATTCTGTGCATGATGTCAAATCTGTGTCAAGGTGGGCATATCCTATCATTATTGTACTTCTCTCTTTCTATTCCTCAAAGAACAGGTCGAGAATATGCCTAATGAATGATATAATTTCTACAGAACTACCAAATGCCCGTTGTTTGTTCCTTAAAGGTAAGAACGCACTTACACCACACTACATAATATTAACATGACGCATTTGAACTGCTCTGGCGCGACAAAATGCGACACGTTGGTCATTAGTGTCATTACCTTTTTTGAAAAAAGGTCGTTTTAATTCACGAGGACGTGATAATAGATGTGATAATAGTGTGCTTTGCGAAAGAGAAGAAATATTGGATGAAGCAATAGCAATTCTAATTCAGGATAGAATCTTGTTGGATAAAATGATGATACCGGCGAAATACAATTACAATACCTTCCTCGAATAAGGGGCAATTTCGTCAATAATTCTATCCTGATACGGGATAAATTCAAAGATTATTTTAACTCTCAATGTAACTTTTCTCCTTACTCAATCTCGATTGACGATTTGTCTGTGTCGTGTCGCGTTGCTCCGCCGCAGTGCAGTCTTACCTTTATCGTTGATTTATTTCATACAAAGGAGTTGTGCATGGCCGACTCTACTTCTACTCTGACAATCTTAGCTGTCCTGTTACCATAGAAACTGTATGATGTGTTGTGAACACAGTTGTGACTCTGTGCTGTTGTCCGTTTTGACGGGTTTGATCTTAACTTTAACTGTTGACCCTATAATTATATCTGTGCTATATATGTTCTGTGCTCTTTGACGGCAGCATTGACAATGACAACTTCTTGATGACAACAATGTCATTTAGTTTTCCATTTTCTAGAATATTTAATTGGTTTTTTTCGGAAGAATGCTAAATAAAACCAATCAAAATGGTAAATGTAATGAAAGGAGTGCTAGTGAAATGGTGAGCAAAATTTGTTAAATGTAAATCCTAAACATATATTGTACAATAATAGACATTAGTACTTAGTACATTACTCTATATAGTCGAGATCTTCTGGAATTCCAAATTGTTTATTCAAATCTCTGCCTTCTATCATAAATTTTCTTTGACACCACGACTTCATTGAAAATATATTATCGGTCCATCGATTAGCAGCATTTTTCAATTCCTGAAATAGATATCTAATTGTATGGTGTATTCTTGCTTGAGGTGTAAGAGTAATGTTTATATTCTTATATTATTATTATTATATTTATATTTGAAGCACAGCAACTTTTTGATGAAACTTTTTATAATTACATATAATTTTCATTTGCCAATATTTTCTATCCCATATAATCCTATACTGCATCTTTTAGCACAGCAACCACAGATACTATACCTTTTACCATTTGACAAACAATTTTTTTTAAACTGGTTTTGTTGAGTGGTTAAACTGTGTAGTATTTGTCTGAATAATCATTTTATCATTGTAAAACTGTATTCACTTAAATCATAGACATGAGCAAATAATATTTCCAAAATTATTACCAATTTATTAATTTTAATAAATTAATAGTTAATTTTTTATTGATTTCCAGTAACAATACTTCACCCTCTTGGAACCTTACTAGCAATACTGGAACTCAAGAATTCATCTGATTTTATTGAAAAAAATTGTGCATCTACTAAAGAGTAACATACCTCACATTTTCTCTCAAAACCTTGGATCTTTGTAGGATCATTTTCTTTACAATTCTTCAACTTGTTTAGTAAAACATTCAGTTCAATGTCTTTATCATTTACTTCATCTAACAAGGCAATTCTTTTTTGTTCATCATCATCCTCATTTTTTGATTCATTCAGCGTCTTCTCTATTAATTTTAGCCTTTTATTTGATTCATCAAGTTTATGTTGTAGGTCTTCCAGAATTCGTTTTCTTGAATGGATTGCTTTGCTAGAAGGCCAAAAAGAAGTATATAGAGTATCTCCAAATATTTTGATTTCCTCATCTATCAAAGAAAAATTTTCTATCCTGAAAAATTAATTACAATTTCTTAAGTGAATACTTTATATATATATATATACCTATGTCTCAAAATTATTTAGCGTCATCAATGCTGTTATAAAGATGAACAGCACTTCTTACATACAATTTGAACTAAATCTTGCATTTTTTAAATGTTACTATGCATTTTATTTCAAATTCTTAATACACTGGTTGTTTATAATTGTAAATTATTCAAACTGGGATATTAAAATTTGTAAAGTAAGCTATGTCTGAGATACAAATATATTGAGAATTACTTAGATTAACAGTTACTGTGGTTGACCCGAAAGATGGTCCTCAGATTTTAGAAATCATTTTAATATATCTTTAGTTGATAAGTAGAGCCTAGATCATCAGTCAAGCTTTAAATATTGTTTGGTACTTGAAATATATTTGACACATGATACATGTCCATATAAGTTTAGTCACTGCTTTTGAAACTTTCCATGTTCTAAAAATAAATACAATAATACTGGCAATGGCTTATTTGGCTGGGCCACATGAGTAGAGCAGGCAGATGTATTTTAAAGGGCATATAGTTCATCCTGTTACAATTTTGTAAACTGCTAAATTCAAATAACCTTATTGGATATGGTATATTGGTATTGTTCATGACTAGACAAATAACTTTCACAACAGAATATGATTTACCTTGAGAATGCCCAAAAATATATGGAACCCCCAATTTTGTCTGTATCTACAAGACCATCTTCTACTAGCTTTTGTATAGTATCTTTGACTGAATTTGCTATAATACCTTTTTCTTTTGGAGCAATTTTTTCCAATTCCTACAAATATTAGATACAGTCTAAAAAAATTTTTCTGTTAATTATTAAAAAACCTTCAACTGAAAGCACTCTCCTCTCTCATATAATAGCTGTAACATGCGTGTTTTCTTCTCTTCTGCACTCACTCCTTTTTTGGACATTATTAACACTATAAAAATAAAATTACAATTACAATTTTGTTGAATCAGATTTAGTAAGTATTTTAATTGTCACTCCTGGATGTGCATCTTAGTGGTTTTGTGAATATTCCATTCACCTTGTCAATGGTTGGAATAACATAATAAAAAAACAATAAAAGTATATTAGTCTGATAGGAATTCTGCTGTCATAACACAAAAAACAGGATCTTTTTTGGCATACTAAATGAGAGTGAATCACAGTACTCCATTTGCTCTAAGCTAGTGTTCCAGAACATGTTTGTGTTGGTGTGCAATACAGAGTGTTAAATGATTTTGCTGAGCAGCTTCTGAATCCATTTTGGCTCTGAAATATCTTCTGATGGGGTCTTACAATTTATCGCTTCATGTGGAGATCATTATCCAGATCATAATTGGCAGAAAACTGTTGTTTCATAACATTGGCAAAAGTTGCACCTTATCTTCAGTCCTGAAGACAATGGCCCTAGGACAGTAAATATGCCAGAATTGTTTCTGCTTGCCATTTCTAAGCAACCTCACTACTTTCCAGAAAGGGTTACTCCAGTTGAGGGTTCCAGAAAGCTTTTCCATTGCTTGTCACATAATTCATGAAGAAAATTTGTCGCTTTGCCGATGTCATTGGAATGAGAGCTTTTTGCATGCATAATTGCAGAAATTTTCTGCCATATGTCCTCAGCGAAGTGAAACATATTGAACTAATGGTGAAGTTTCTTTGTATGAAGGATTATAAAATACACATTTATGCTTATGATTACATAAGATGGATCACATATGTTTTAATGTTTACAGTGACCAGGCTATGAAACAATTTCTGCTACATTTAGATGAAACCCTGAAACTAGGCCGTAAGTTCATCATACAAGACTTGGATGAAAACCATTTGTTCATCTCTGCAGACATTTTGGATATCCTACAAGCTAAAATTGATGATTTGATGGATCAAATCAGTTTTCCATTGGCTGAGAAGAACTCTTAAATCAGTTAAATAAATACTTTTCTTCGTTTGAGTTAAACAGTGAGTATTTGTTATAAAAATATCATTTAACAGTTTTTGGTTCTTGTGAAGAGTTTCAACAATATGGAGCTTTTCTTCCAAACAGTTTGAGTATATTCATCTCTTTATATTAAACGTTTTTTTCATAGGAGTTAATCAAACATGACTATCTCGAAGTCAACTCTTCGTGGATCAAACCGCATCAAAGAAAATGATAAACGTCGTATTGTGGACGAGACGTCCCGTAAACGAAGGCACAGGAAGGTCATGGAACTCCTGGAGTCTGATAACTATCATGAGGACCCCCATGCCGACTTGGTAATGAGTAAGAAAGTGCCAAAGTTTGAGGATAACTTGGAACAGAGAACTTCCCGCACTAAAAAAAAAGAGCGCACTGCAGAGTATTATCATATCAAGTACAGGAAAAATTTTCAACAGTTGGTGGATGAGGACAGAGCCGAAGCAGAGGCAAACAAGAGGGTTTCATACATGGATATACAGTGTGGAGAGTCTCCAATGCCTCCAAGACATTTTTGTGCTGTGTGTGGATTCCCGGCGAAGTATAATTGTTTATCTTGTGGGACTAGATATTGCTGTATTAGGTGTATGGACACCCATATGGATACAAGGTGTCTGAAATGGGCAGCTTAAAATTGTATGATATATAGCAGCATAGTTTTTATGATTGATACATGCTTCTACCGTGTTACACTATTTTTTAATTTACTATTTTTTAAATCATTAAAACTTAAAATAATACATTTTTCAATAATATACCTCTCAGAAAAACAACCTGTTTACAGTTTCAGGACTTTCAAGTTTCAGGTTAGGTAGCACAGTTAGATAGACGGACGTCAATATTCTAGGTGCAAGTGTGCCATCTATGGGTAGTTCTGCGTCTGGTGTAACAAAAATTGAACGTTCTAATTGTACTAATCATATATAGTACTTAATAAAATATTGTGTTAGTAGTTGTTATTTGATGTGTGATGTTACCTGCATCAGATAATAAAATATACGGAATTAATAAATTGGATAACAGAATTCTTTCCTCAATGTACACTTAGTGATTAGTTACATTACTAGATGGCGGTCAAGATACTTTCACAAGTTATTCACTTCTATCATTGAGATCACTGACAATAACATGAATGTGATATTTTGTGGAATTAATTCTTAGCGTAGTGTTCTTTTAGTCTTAATGCTGCTTGACTTCAAACTTCAACAGAGATATTGAATGAGTCGATAAACACAGTGTTTTGTATTATTCTGCGCCATAACTATGCTATGAATATCCAGGTAGCAGTCTCGACCGATCATCGAGGTTGAGCAGGGTCGAGTGCGGTTAGACTATAGGATGGGTGACCACTTTGGAACAGCGTGTCGTTAAATTATTTTCATATTAACCATCCTAGCTCTTCCTGTTTTGATTAAATTTCATTTAGTTTCTCATATTTTGTAATGATATTGGCTGTTGACACAGCCGAAACGTTAGTAAAGTTATTTAAACGCATGCGGTTTTGATTATGTAACTGGAACCAGAGAAACAACTACAGGATAAGTTTAAGAAGTTACATAAATACTTTATTTGTTGGAGTTAGAGAGAATTTTTCCTCGTTAGTAAAGTTATTTAAACGCATGCGGTTTTGATTATGTAAGTGGAACCAGAGAAACAACTACAGGATAAGTTTAAGAAGTTACATAAATACTTTATTTGTTAGAGTTAGAGAGAATTTTTCCTACTGGAAGATATCTTTCTAAAAACGAGACCGCTTAGCCTAATATTGTAAATAGGAGATATGTTTATTAGTACTGAATATGTTTTTATCACTTAATTGTGTTACTGGATAGTTGTTCCAAATAAGATACGATTTATTTTGGACTTCATATAATTCGTTTAGTACGCAAAATATATACTTTAAATTTGCTTCCTATAAGACAGGTACGTGTGCACCAATGTAACGTCCTGTGATTTTCTCGTTGATTCACGTTATTTGTCCTGTCTATTAATTAAAACTTGACATGTCTACTGAAAACACTTTACGAACGTTCTGGCTGACTTCTGGCAGATCTTTTCAAAAAATTCAATAATGGTAGTTGATAATAACGGAAGGATAATAGCATGACTTAGCAGCTATAACAGTGGGAGAGAATCGAGATTAACGACACAATATGGAATGATAATTCAGAAATTTGTTAGGTGCAATCGGGTTTCGAACCCGTGTCTCCAGCATTACATACTGACGTCATGTCCGCTGGGCCACCGCACTACGGAAACCAAGATATTTAAGGTGTCTTGTACAGATTGTGAAAAAATAAAGAATTCCTGAAATATGTCCAACGGTAACGTCGCATTACCATCAAGACATATCAAAGGTTAGGTTAGGTATTGTTTCATGATGATATAAAAACAGCCAATTCCTACTTTGCTGACATTGCGACGTTGCCGTTTATCACATTTCCATTATTCTGGATGCCAACTTTACCTTTTCGCAGTGTGTTTGTTCGTTCTTGTACACGTCATTCATCTTCTTGAATCACTCTCATTCCATCGAACTGTAAAAAACGCCGTTCAGACTAGTCGTTGTCTGGTTGATGAAGCGAGCATATGTATTTCAACTGTGTGTTGTCGCGTGGTTTCAAAACCGTGTGAATTATTAGGGAATGGTAGTCAAGTGAGTCAGCATTTGTAACTTTGAGAAAGGAATATAGGCATAAAAATGAAAAATACAGAATGGGCTTAAATTTGCGTCTCCTTTACTACATGCTACAGTAACATCTAGATGGTTACTACTCCAATGTGTCTGTTGTTCCCTTTCTGAGTTAATAAGTTCGAATTCAAAACCAAAGCACTGCGCCCCAGGGGCCTCGGAATCGCGCCGGACCTATGCCTATTACTATTAACATGATAATAACAACAATACTTACTATTTCAATACGACGAACATCTCTGACGAAACTATAGGTTGATTAGAGAGATCCCAAATTGTTTTGTCCAATGGCCAATACGCACTAACTGCGACAGTGATTGTCCTTGTAGTTATCGAAATTTGATTTTGTACGGCTGAGGCACCCGAAATGTTAGTAATGTTTGTTCAGTAGTCATATTTGGTTTTAGTTGAAGGCCAAATGAATACATGTACTTGCTCGTCGTGACAACGCTTTCATTTAACTCGGTAGTGCATCTTTGCATAAAGTTTCACAAAATAAAACATGAAAAACGCGAGTTTTATTTTGGAGAAATCAAACAAAAAAGGGTATTGGACAATCAGTTGCTTTTTGGAAAGGATCTGTTGGATCAAGTATCACTTTTAAAATTCTTAAATAGAGGTATAAGGGTATTGTAGCAAAACAACTGCTGAAATTAACATCTTTATTACATAAACAAATAAATATATACGTCTTTGTAACTCTTCTACTATATATACAATAAATAAGTACAAACGTGGTTTTGGCAGCTTTATCAACTGGAATTAAGTGTGTACAGTCAGTTTGTGGCAAAGGAATCATCGTTGAATAGAACACCACCCCAAAGAACATTTTCAGGAATATACCACAAATAGACGATACTTCTGCACAACACAACAATAATGTTCAAAGTTGAATAAAAATTCAATCTAACCATGATAACTTATAGACGATACCTTTCGATACAGTTGAATCGCTATGGTATAACAAAATATGGTGAATGCCTCATAGTAATATCATACTCGTGAATTGAAAAATCGGTGGTCGTTAATGTATTACAATTTAGGTGGAAGCGCAACACTTGGTATATGATGGGTCTCAATAAATTGCTACGCCTATTGTTTTGATGAGCTTTGATAGGAGTGCATTTTTATCAATTGAGGTAACTTGATATCATAATAATCTTAATTTTTTTGCAAGATTGAGAAGATGTGAATATGAACATGCAATAATAAAGTCAGGTATTTTCATAGTATTAAATGTTACTACTACTGGAAGTAAGATGTTAGTAACCTATATGCTGGATAATAGACATATGAATAAATACCTATATATGTTTTACTTTCACTGTTTTTGTAATTGAATTAAAGGCCTGTTAGAATATATGTGAAAATAAGTAAGAGAAACAAAAACTGGCGCTTATGTGCCTTTTTTGTAAAAAGGGTGCAAGAAAAAATGGAAGATTTTTCCATAGACTAGAATATGAACCAAAAATAAATATTCTGATTTCAATAATACCAATTTGCTCCACTGAAAGGTAAAAAATGTCGATTCAAACAACAGATCTATTTCAGTCCTATTCTTTTGGAATTTCATTTCAACGCCTATATCTGAGTTTGTTGCTATTTAATATACCAGTCCAAGTGTAGTGTAGCTCTCAAGGCTAGTAATAAAAATCAGTAAACATTTAGAGCTCAGACTTAGGTTCATATATTCAAAACATACCTTTTTGATGGCTACTTTTAGCCAACTTCCTAATCTATTTTCTCATTATACGCCAATAGCCAGATCTTCAGTTAATATTCACTATCCTAGAATATCTCTTGTAATTCAAGTCAGATTTTAATACAATTAACTCCTATTTAGATGATGAGTTGAAATGAATATAATTAGCCAATTCAAGAATATGATACTACCAGTAATTTGGAGTTTTAAAAATAGTAAACAGATAAAAAATTGAACTTGACTAAAATAGGCCAAAAAAACTTGTATCATTCTATCAGCGCAACTTGAACATGAATTAAGCGTCGTTTAGAACAACTTTAGGAACATTGAATGGTTATTGAAAAACAACTCTCTTAATCATTATCATCCTTCTTCTTCCTCAATTTACCCTCCCTTTGGATCGTCCTTGAAACCATGTCCACACACTCAGAAACAGGAGGTATTTCTAACTCTTCACTGTGCTCACTACTATTCACAATGGAAGACAGGGTCATGATATACGAGCAAGCTATCCTGAGTACGGACAACTTTGAGAGTTTCTGGTTATGAGAATACGAAGGTATGGATCTCCTTAGGGTATCAAACGCGGCACTGATCGTGTGCACTCTAGTCCTCTCACGAGCATTGGCTTCAATCCGCCTCTCACGAGTCATGTTCTTGTAGTTCCTCTGCTCGCGCCTATCGGACTTCTTCCCGGACTGCAGGCCTGGGAAAATCTCGTTCGTCTCCAGAATCATGGTTTCAGTTTCCGCGGAAGTCAAACTCTGCACTTGGGGGTGTGCCGGAACTCTCATGTCTTCAGGACTTTGCGGCACTCTGAAGTCCTGAGAGCTCGTATCACTTTCAGCCTTGATGCTCTCGACAGTCTCACGCTTTTTCACTAACGCCACAGGTTCCGATTGGTTGTAGTACCCGATTGGCGACGGAGGTCGGAAGTAGGATTCGTACTTGACCTCCTTGGGTTCTTGCTTGGCAGGTGCGGGACTCCATGGCCTGAAGGGATGCGACTCGCTCTCGGCTTTCACTTTCAAGCACATCCTCTTTTTAAGAGGTCCGGTGAAAGGCTCTAGGCGCTTGCGTTTGTTGGACAAGGAAATGGTCGAAACCTTGACCTCAACACTGTCCTCAGAGCTGTCTGTTGGAGAGTGAACCTCTGTTTCCAGGTAGTCCTCCCCGGAGCAGAACCCCGTATCCTCAGATGCTGGTAGCGGCATTTTTGAATCTGAAATGGAGAGACGTCTTTAAACATCGATCAAATTCAATTGAAAATCATTACTACGTGAAACTAGTGAAATGGAAAATTCGACTCTCCTCCAAGTTGTAAATTGGGTTTAGCGTCCAATTCGATAATTATATCGATAAGATTACCACAGCAAACATCTAAATTATATTATTATTATAATTCAATTTCAATTATAATTATTCTTTTTAATTAGTGAAATAAAATAAAAAAATATACTTTACGAAAATACTATTCAGTTGTTTCAATTCATTATAGCTTTCAGCCAAACCATTTTGTTTTTTATATCGAATTTTATATGTACAGTAATCAGCCAGCATTCTTCATGATCATTTAATTGAATAGTTTTGAATTCATTTAATTTCATTTTATAACTAAACGCATCGCGGGCAAGTGAGTGATTAAAAATGCATATTGCTAAAAACGAGGCTACACGATTAAAAAAATACTAAAATTGAAAAATCATTACTGATGTATCACCTAATTTCGTCATATCTTGAGTGTAACTAATAAAGAGGAAAATAATCTAAAGAGTACAGTAGCAAACTAATTTTCAATTGAAAGTCGGGTTTTGAACGACTTTTGTTACTGCAAGCAGCTGTTTTGTGTTCATATTTTGATAACAGACGTAGACACGGAATAGCATAAAACAAAAACAAAACGGGGAAATCGGAACCAACTTGATAGCATTGACAATAATATTTGCATGAATATGAAATTTGTATTGCAGTTGATCTGCCTGTAATATTGTAAAATGTATTTTCAAGGAATAAGTGACTAAATCGTCAATAAACAATAATAATAATAAAACGTCTTTAATTGATGCGGTCAGTTTCTCAGTACGATTGATATACCGGTGCCACCAGAATGCATGAAATTACACACAAAATACTTTTTACTTGTGTTCCATTATCCTAAGGGCAGAGGGGTAGTATTCATTATTAAAATAAGTTAAATATCAATTATTGTGGACTTGGCTCATTCTGTGCTGTAAATAGAGAGGCTTGCAGGTAATGACGTGCAATTTTGGTGCATACTACGTTAATTAATCAAGAAGAAATAATAATGATTATGAAAATCCACAACCACGTATATCATCTTCTGGCTTGCGAGGACGAAATAGTTCGATCTTACTGACATACAGATTGTCCTTCCACATATCCTCTCGTTAAAAACCAATCAAAATAGAATGGAACACCTGTTGCTGTATTGGTATTTCCACGTTGTTTAGCAACGTAAATATAAAGGAAACGTGTTAATAGATTGGCAAATAGCAGAGATATACCTGTGTATATCCACCGGATGTGCCACATTTGTCAGATGTATTGTCACTGTCGCATAATATCACCCTTTAGAGCAATGACTTTATCTTTTAATCGCCAATTATGGATGAATTTGATTGATTGTGTTAGACAAGTGAACAGTTCACAATCTAGTGCTGTTTTAGGTGGGAGTTGGCTATGGAGATTCCCACTCATCATCAAATATAACATGCAAAAAATTACTGTTCATTGTTCCTAAAATATCAATAATCAAACTAAATTGAATAAGAGACATTGATTGAATTTACATTATGATTAAGATAGGTAGGCAGTTCGTGAATCTTCAAATAGTGTATTGTGATATACCAATGACGATGGAGAATGCCGAAAAATTGTTGCTTTAGTTTTCAGCCTGAGCTAGAATACATATGTGTATATTAATGATTTCAAAGAAACCAGATTTAGATTGTAATTTATATAGCAACTAGAAAGAGCGTTCTGTATTTAGCATTTATGTATTTCGAGATGAATACGCCTTTCGTAGAACATGGTTAACTTACCTTTTAGGTATGAGATCAAGCAATCCCCATTCGTCATATCATGGAACGCGTTGAAAACTCTGCATATATCCTCAAATTTCTGGCATTCGCACTAATTCTAATCCAAAGGCTGCAAGCTCTGAATTTACTGTACAGCTTTGATGAAAGCTTGAATTTTTCCGGGCGAAATTTGGAAGCTTTATTCACACACACTTATCACAATGGGTTGCAAAGGTATTCAACAGTTTTTTAACCGACTCACTAGTTACAACGTCAACTGTCTTCGGTAGTCTTGTCAACTTAGAATAGTGCCGGAAGTTGTACTCCGGCACCGGCAACTATTATTCTTTGCACTTCAACCGGCGACTGTCTTCTGTTTTGCTCACGTGCTCGGCTCGACCGTCTACAACCGGTTGTAACTTCGTACTGTTCGACGTGTCGTGTCGCACTGACTGAAGCCGCAGTCATGAATGTTTTCGTCGGCCGTTCGTGAATGCCCCACGATATGGTCGGTGGCAGGGTGGCGGAGGGGGGTTTGTATGTGGGCGCAGTGTTGGCGCCAGCTGTCTGGCCCGGCTGACTTGTTAAGTGTGAGAAGTAACAGGACGAGAGGGCTGACGCCGACGACGCGTCGCCAGCGCACTGCTGCGCTGCACAAGAATTCCATAGTCGGAGAGCCAGGACCACTTTGAAATGAAGAAACACCAAACAACACATTGAAATGGAGTGACTGTATATAATGTTTGGCAAATCAATACATCTGGGCGCGCTCGGCTGTCCGACCAGCTTTTTCGGGCTGGCGGTCGCCTGTGATCGCATTTGACGGTAAGTCTGACACTCACACAGCGGCTTGTTCAGACGAGTTACTATTATTTACACCACATTATTTGTTGGTAGACCTTAGCCTCAGAGCTTGCGAAAGTTCTAAGGTTTTTTTTGCTGATTCATTAGCCACTAATGCAGCAAATGAGTTAAGTTTTTCATAAAAATTAAGCAAGATCAAAAATTATAACCAAGCTGGAAACAGACAAATCCGAGAATAATATCCCCTAGACCTAGATTCGAGCACGGCAACCTTTCAATCTCCGTGAAGACTTTATAAAGAATGAGCAATGGTAGGATTCATAAGTTAACAGAAAATTTTACGCTAAATACCAAATCCCCCTCTGGGGTTAAGTCTTAAGTGTTTATGCTAAACTTTGCCCTAATGAATGATTATTATTATATGAAACAAAAGAATTGATAATGAAATTTTATTGTTTTATACATTCTTGATTCTGACAAAGCCTGTGGGGGCAGTTAAAATGATATCAGATTCTTGCTACAAACGCAATAAATACTCTATTTATCTGAAAAATATTTTTTCATTTTTTCGCGAATATATTGCTGTTGGAAAGAGTTAAACTTTCTACCAGTTCGGCTAGTTGATTGAAAAGTTGATGCGGCACAAAGGCGTGAAGTCAGTGGTCAGTAAGTATAGAGTAGAAGGCTTTTGCAATGTGGCGCGGAGACTATAAAGTGGTCTCAGCAGGATTCCTGGTGTGTTGTTGGATGGGCAGGTGTACAGCCAAAAGCCGCGCGGTCGACATAATCCGACTTTCGGTGTTTTTCAGTGCTGTAGGCTACAGGTACAAATAGGCGGTCGGAGAGGGACGGGGCGGGGTAGTACCGGCTCGCACTTGCAGCCTTGCACCATCATGGTCGGATGAGCTGATATAGGAAGAGACAGGTCCCAACAGCGATTATCGGCCACTGCAATTATACTAAATGGCAATTTTGGAGTCGCTTGGCGGGAAAGCGCACCTGGTCATCAGGAAGGCTGTTTTTTTAACGGAAAGTCGGATAGGAATAAGTCAACAGTTCATTTGTTATTAGTCCATTTTGAATTCAGATGGAATATGAGCATCAATATTTACAGAAATGGACGAAACGAGGCAAATTGACCCACTGCTGCCCAGGCGTTGAAATAAGATGTGTCCTTCAAATTATGTGCTCATAAAGATTTTAAATACCTTAGAAATAATTTTTGTCCATCGTTGAAAACAATTGTGAATTTGAGATTTAAATCATAAAATAAAAGGTCAGTGAAAAATTGTTGACTATGAAAATATTTTAGTATATTATTTGAATAGATCTAAAACTCAAGAAGCATTGAAAAATTATATTATATTTTTTTCCGTGTTATTTTGATATGATCTGTGTATGAGTCCGAAACGTTAGTAATTACTTTGTTATAATATATGTAGTTTGGATTCATTAAGTATATGCAACATATAATGTATTAATTTATTTAGGAAATTATGATGATGACCATTATAAAGCTCAGCGATGAGCGCTAGATAACCCGACAGCAGAAAGGAAATTTAATCTGATTCTGAATTGTTAGCTTAGAGGCATGCTTAAATACACTGAATTACAGTCACCTGAGTAAGTTGGAAGCTGACATGGTTCAGCGCAATGTAGATTAGTAGATCTTCCCCTTGTTGATCCTTAGCACTTTTATGTAGTATGGAAACATCATAGAAGTACCGATTTTGATATTTATCTTAATCTGTATTACATGCTGTCCTTCCTTTCATTAATACATACAGCTACCAAATCTCCCCATATGTGCCTTGGGTAGCTTTCAAAGCTTGTCCTGAACGCGTCATCAGATTAGCCACATGAAGAGATCCTCACATCAAAATATGTTGCACACTTATTCTGTGGCTGCCTCCCTGATTTATCGTGCCAATAATTAAAACTATATCACATATGATTGGCAAAATTATAATTTTGAAATTAATTTTTTATATTAACCAGTTAATCCCAGGCGAAGGCTATCTCAAATTTTGAAACAACTAATGTTAATACTTCTCCGGATTGAAAGGAACTGTAAGAATTATTTATCGGTGGATAATGACACATAATAATTGATAGAAGGGGGCTGACTCTCGGGCTGGAGTAATTTTGCCATGTATTTCCAAATACCTACTTCCCACAATAATGAGTTCAAAAGAACATATCCTTGATTTTATCTCTTATAACAACAATAACAAATACCAAGGGTGGTGCCACTGGTGCCAGGACCTTGGGATGCAAACAGCGGCGATAGATGGCACTTAAGACAACTATTACAAGGTATCAGTTGTATTCACGCAAAATTTCAGTGCCACTTGCTACCATTGATGCATGTTGCTATCACATCTTGAACTGAGATACGTATTCATAGAGACTATTGGCTTTCACTGCTGGCCAAGCTTCACTGCCGAGAGCATATGGGTTAAGTCGAAACATGCTTGTCTGTAGCAAGCCATGTGTAATGCGCAGACGTAAGAGACTCTCAAGAGCAGTAAACTGAAGTGTTTACGAAAGATAAAGAATGTTGCTGTGATTCAGTTCGACCTTGTAAAAGACGTAAGTGCCATATACCGATGCTTACAGTCCTAGGTGAGAGTGTCATAAACGTTGTAAGATGTAAATGGACAGTGCCACCCTTAGTGTACGCTTACTTCAGATACCTATATTAATATAAAAAGTCTTCTTTCTATCCCACTCATAACTGGAACCTTTTATAACTACCACAGAAGAAAAGCTAATCTAGCGCCAAACGTTTCTGCAAGGTTACACGGCATAAAATAGCCAATTGGCAGCGACGAAACATCCTTGCAGCCTAACCGGATGACATTTTTAATTCTTAACAGCTCCAGTGCCAGCTTTGGACCATGAAAAAATGCAGCCGACGCCAGTTAACGGGCTAGAAATGCATTCTGGATGCCCATGAATCCCCGAGTGAGCTAAATCGGAAAATCGGCGCTTGGCGACGGACAGATGGACGCCAGGACATCGGACGCTTGCCTTCTTTTGTTTTGAAACACAGCCAACTATCCGCGTTGAAACAGTGATCAGATAATACTTCTATATCCATTGTACATACGGGAATCTATTTTTTTTAATAGATTAAACACTGAATTCGAATAGATTTACAAACATTTCGATATATGAATGAATGAATATAGTATTGGGCAGAAACTATTATTATATCACACAAGGATAGTAAAATGAACATTTATTGAGATTCGACATATAATATTGGTGAAGGTTATATCAAAATGATATGATATGAACTAGAGGTCGCTACGACCACATCATTCCTAGGAAAAAGGGATAAATCACCCTTTGCTGTGTTTACTCTTTCACCGATTTTTACCCAACGAGTCTTCCCCATACTAATCCTATCAGTGTACTTGAATTCCTAGTTAAATGCTTTTCAAGTTTTTGTTAATGGTTTATCGGATAATGGGAGGGGGGGGGGGGCTAATTCCACGATTTTGCTTGGTGCGTAATATAACATCAATAATGAGCATGCTAACCAGCTTATATGAGACATCAAGTAAGTACTACCAAATATTAATGTAGTACAGCTAGTATAGTTTTAGATCTACGAGGAGACATTGTAAAATTCCGATCTCATTATATCGGGCAAGTGAATTACAGCAGGGGAAGCACTGTGTCAATCTATTTGACTCCATCTTTTTACGCAGTGATTGCAAACATAGTTTCTGATAGCAACGGCTGCACCTCATTGTTTTCTTTGAATATCAGAATGCCAGTCTGGCTCCCGTTTGTCGGACCTCCCTGACGAACGCGCTTCTATTCCTATTGTTATAGATATTCTTAGACCATTCGAAATAGGCATCGCACGCTCACAGCAGGGCCATCTCACTTCAATTCCGTCTTATTCTGAGTCGTCTGGTGGCCTTTACATCTCGCGCCGCGACTGGCGCCAACTTTTCACACCTTTCAGTTTTACATCACGGCTCGCCGAGCTCGTTTAGTCACGGTACCCGGTACTACAAAACACCGCCTAATCGTTCGCCCTCTTCTGGTTTGAGAACCGTTTTTACGAGGGAGATCTCAAAGTAAGGCATCCAAAACTCCAGCTACGATATATATATATATGAGAAAGTATAGACAACAAAATATACAACTGGTTATCTGCCACACAGATCACTAAATAAGATCTACAATCAAAAACACTACACAGTTTTACCACTCGCCAACCACTTCTTTAAACCAGACACGTTTTTCACCAACTATGTCGGCATCTTTAGGGAAAACTTGAAATGATTCCCCTGGTTTGGGATTCTAAAGTAAAAGAGCAAAAAGAGTCTCGATAATTTTTGAAGTTGAATAACAACTCAAGGTAGTGTTTGACCATCAAACCTATTATACTATTTGAAAGTATGAGTATTTTTCTCTTAGGAATATTGTATATTAAAGTTTCCAGTTTGGCGTAATTGTATGCATGCAACTAAATAAATAAGGTATATATCTCAAGCAATTCATCCTCTGAAAATGTATCCGGAGCTCACCCTTAGGAAGGGATAATACTCAAACTTATTTCCCTGTTTTTGTTGTACTTTTCATGCCCTAGACGAAAAAGTATTGTATCGCTGAATTTTCAAAATTGTGGTAATTTTTTTTTATGATTTGGATAATCATTCCAACTGGTGTGTCTGTTTGTGGTTCTGTCTGTCGGTGTATCTATCTAGCCTGTCCATCTGTCGGTTCATCGTTCTGTCGGTGTTTTTTTCCAAATCGGTGCATTGTCGGTAGAGGAAAAAACAGAATATTGTTTGAACTTACCCGTATTTCTAATATATTTCATGTTTCATTCGGGTTCGACCAAAATTTTGTTTTTTTTAGTAAATACATCGCTCTTGTCATTTTCATTGTCATTTGTCCAACTAATTACACGGTTCTTATCCTATCGAAATAGTAAACTGCACTTTTCGGTTGACCCTCGTTTTATATCGTTCTCTCTCTTCAGATTTTTGGACGGTATTTATTTTGACCCAAAGTATTATAAATGATCATCAATCACTGTCCGGTGGACTGTGATCAATAATGTATGATCTTCCCACCTAGGAGCAACAGGACATGTGTAATTGAATACACGATGAGCAGTGGTCTAAAGTTCGGCTGGTCTGGTAATATTGCAGTTTTCATGACTTTATCCTTCCAAAAGTTTGCAAATCATACTATGTAGTATGTATAGCATGTTTTGTTATTGTGTTGGTCCATCCATGTCCCAATCCAATAAGCTAAAAATTGTTGTGTAAAGTTTAAAACTTGAGATAACTTGATATTTATTTTACGAAATTGTTCAAAAATTGCCAGCACTCATTTATTCATGGTTTTATCATTCACCCCACTATAATGCGATCACCAATAAAATAAAGCTGTGTTACTACTGTGGCTAAAACAAAGGAGATCTTAATTTTTTGGAAAACTAACAAGACGCGTGTAGGTGGAGTCATATCACTAACAGAAAAAACCTCCCAGATTCCTGTTATATGCTTTTGACAGCAAAACATGGGAATTATTATGAAATGTTTAGTCTCTTAAGACATATCAAGACTAAGCCCTGAAGAGATCAGAAACTTATTGGACATGCAATATTGGAATTTAGATCTTTTTTAAAAATGTTCAAGATCAAAAAAAAGTTATTATTTGTATGCACATAAAGGAACACTCTAAAAATATGAAAACGTAGTTTGGGGAAGTAGTGACAATCATCTGTTTTTGTTAATTACTTCGCTGTCAATGCACCGATTTTTAGAATGAAAGAAGCATTATCGCCATTATTACTGCTCACACCATTTAATAAATAATCGATATAGCTATTATTCTAATCAATAATCTCAAAAATTAACAGCATAAAACGTCGAAATATCGTATTGCCTCAAATTAGAGAATATATCTCAATACTTTTCTTTCGTATGACGGGAAGATCTCAAAAGTGTTTGAAAATAAGCTCAATAGTTAGGGTTGCTAAAAAAAATAATGAAATTTAGAAAATATCTGTTAATGACATTTTTTAGCGAACAATATATTTACATGAAAGAATTATTGTATTGAGATCTCAAATTATGGATATTGATCTATGACTTTCTTGCTCCAAAACGTTTGCTATAAAGAAAAGCACAAAAGCAGAGCCAGTCAAATTCCGTTTTTTATAGGTATACTAATTTTATCCACCAAATCTTTTCTGGTATTTATTAAGCTCATTTGTGTTTTCCAAATAACTAATGTGACGAATATGACTCATAATAGCCGATCAAAGGTCCTGTTTACTGAACCTCCAAACAATAATCACCTCCCGTACTCCCACACTTGCGGCAGAGTTGGTAGCATCAGCGGTAGCTTTTCGCATTCCATTCGAAAATAGAGCTCGCTTGGAGTCGCTGTGGTGGAGGAAGACAATTCCCGGCTAATAATAGTGTTAAGTCGGCAATTTGGCAAACAACATTTACACGAATGCCTCCAGTCGTCAGGGTGATATAATACGCTAAATAAAATTAGACAGACACAAACGCCCGCCTAAATCGACTTGGAACAACACACGGATTGCTACGTTTGTACGGCGCTCTTTTGAAATATTGTTATTACAGTATATTATAGTCCGGGACATAGCGGCAGTTTCCGTGAGAGCATTTCGTTATAGTTAGATTTTATCACAAGGGAGCTTAGAAGTACCTAGGTGAAAGTGCAAGTATATTATTCTGTGAGTGGTAAAGAAAACCAAAACTATTATTAAGTAAGAACTCCCAGACAACAGCCAATTTCACGGTGAACAACGTGGCATTGGAAAGAGTGAATAGATTTTGCTATTTAGAACATAGTGACCACTCATACGAAATAAAAACTTGTATGTACAAATCAGAGTTCTTCGATGCTGTGCTTTTATATGGTGCAGAAAGTTGGACCCCTACTGAAAACACCTGTAAGCGATCGGAAGCATTCGAAATGTGGTGCTACCGGTAAATGCTGCGAGTATCATACGTGCACCACATCACCATTGATGGTATATTAGAAATACTGCGGAAAGGCAGGGAAATCCTTAACACAATTAACTTTGGACATATCACGCGCAATACGAAGTACCGATTGCTGCAGTTACAAGGCAAAAACAACAGCAACAGGGGACCCGGAGAGAAACGCACTTCCTAGCCACATCAATAGACGTTACACACTGAAAGACGAAGACAAAAAGGTGCACAAACGGGTAGGGAAGTAAAACACTACCCCCTATCTGTCAATACGGTTGACGCTGTACTTCCTACACTACGGTATCAGTTGAGAAACAAATATTTGGATCGGATTTTGGAGTTGAAAGGTTTTGGAATTAAATTAGAAAAATATTGGATTGAAAAAGTTCAGTTTTATAATTTTAAATATTCCAGATTCCAGAATTTCGCATAACTTCATATATTTTAAAACTCTGCTTCAAATAAATGCACAGTCTTAAAATCCAATCAAAAGGTCAATAAACTGATACCGTGAAATATAGAGTCAATTTATTTTCACCCTATCATTCAAGATGTTACATTGTATTTTCGTCCTTGTTTATAATCCTTGTTCAGTTGAAATGCAGTAACTAGTAGCGATAGTCATACTAGTAGCTGCTATAACAGAAGTCAGAACTTAAAAGAAAGTTAACTACTCCCCAAAACGCTGTACAGCTTGTAAAAATATTAAATCGTTTAAAAGCTTATTAACTCAACTAAAAAAGTCATCCCGTTAGCTCATTACTAATAAATTCATGCATGAGACCTGGCATCACTGGTAAGCACTGGGCAAGCCGATGAAGCCGATGCGATGCTGGTCTTTTGTCGGATGCAATTTTTTGTGTTTATTAAAAAAATTCAATTAATTTATTATTTTTATTAAAAATCGAAACGCGTCACTAAAAGAAATAGTTTTATTTGTGAAACTGTGTGATAATTACACAACCTTTAATCTACATGATGGAAGAGTTTCACCAAGTAAGAGCATCTACAATCTACATCAATTAATTTAATTTATAGTACCTACATTTTTGCTTGATTGATTCGAAATCCACCAAAAATTGACTATGTTTAAAGCTATTGAAAATAAATACGTGTATGTATCCTGAAGACAAATGCGTGACGTACGTCTTAACAAACTGAAAGGATTATAGGAGTCAAACGTTTATAGATTCCCCAACCCTGCTCCTTTTTGAACTCCACATGTTTTTGGCGACCAATCAGGTGCAGAAACGTAGCGGTTTTTATTTTCGGGTTTTTTTAACGGTAACTCCACCGCAACTGCACTGGTATTCTCCAAGTTATAGAAGGGCTAAACATTACAGAACAGATCGACTTCATATTACGTACTACCATTGAGTAACATATTACGGCACTACAGACGACGTACAGATAGAATAGTCAGCAATGAGAGTTCTTTCGGGGTCATAAAACATCGATAAAACATGATGTCTCAATTGTGGAAAGTAGCAAAGTTCATGCATTTTTATGTACAAAAAGAAGAAGATCTTCTATTTCATATACTATGTTCCAAATCGTTATATTAGTATTGAAATAAACTAATTAGGCGCCGGCGACGCCTCTAAAATTTTACACGTCCACAAAAGGACTAGCACTCCAGTTTGCTCCTACCCGAGGCTAAAAGGAAAAGCATAAAATTGTACCTTTTAGATAACATAGACATAGATATACCACCAGCACTTACTTTATTCATTGAATGCTCACTGCCTCGATAATATTTAGGATCATTTTCACTGCTGGTGTTGAATCTAGGGCATCACCAGTTTAGCCAAAAGAAAACGTATAATTGAATCATTTCATACAAGATATAATAAGTTTATCAGACACAATGTCAATATTATCCGTCTTTGGAATTAAGGAATTTGAGATAGCTAATAGTTTGGTTTCTTATGCGTCTCAGGATAGCGATGCCAAGAAAATCGGTGTTCAAATTGCATAACTACTACCTTAAAGTTACTACATGCATACGTTCACAAAACAGTACAGTTTGATCTCTATCTGAATTTGTACGTTTACAAACGTACCTATTGATTCATTGATGAGTTCGTTTTGAGCAGAATCGTGAACTCACAAGCTATTTGTATATTTATAGTCAAAAAAATGAATGGGATGCTACGTGGGTAGATGCGGATCATGCAGATTTGTGGTTTGGAGCAGATGGTATTTATTTTGGAGCTTTATTTTTGATTCGTTATTTTTTCTATTGGTATTCGCTAACCTTGTTTACATTTTGATATTGTAAAATATCTTACTTAGCATAATTAATAGTTTCAGTTACAGGACCAAAAATACCTGTGTCGCGTCTCCCATGCGAGGTGCCAAAATTCACATTTTTCACAAGACCTTCGTAATTTTTTTCACTCGCAGAATAAAGTTTATTCTAAGGTCTTTTGGAGATCTTTCTTTGATTTTGATGTACATAGCTTTGCAATAATATCTAATTTATGCTAAAGAATGAATAGTAATTTAAAACTGCTTGAATCTCCACACAAAATGTGGGAGGCTCTAACTTTATTTTCAGTTCATATGGTAAATCGGAAATGAATAGATGATATATATATATATATATATATATATATATATACATTCTGATTGCAAATAAATAAATATAAAATACAACTTTCACAAAAGAGCTATCGATAACAACTATAACAGTATTAGTATTATCCAAAAAGTGTGGAAACAGTGAAAACAATATTTTCGTCTGGTAGGTGGTAGGTATTTTCCAACTAAGTCGATGAGGCAAAGTTTTTAATTATGTCAGGATTGTCCAATATTATTTATGTAGACAAATTTTGTTAGCACCTCACACAACATTACTTTCTGCTGCTCTATTTTCTGAATTCGTTCCATTGGCGGGGCATTTATCAACAAAAAAGACAGAACTTCCTGAAAATTATCTTCTTAGTTTCTGTTCATTTTCATTCTTAGTTCTTTTTTCTGTAGGTTCAAAGTTTTCAAACTTGTTGAAAACTTCATTTCTACCCACATGTTTCAGAAGTTTCTGATTAATTTCCAGCGTGGTTAAAGAACTTCTAGTGGGACTAATATACAACCAAAGTCCTCAGAAGTTGTAGTACTACATTATTCCTACTAGTGTAATTTCAATCCACTTATTATGTTTTTGTGTGGCAGTCAACACGTAACACATGAGCTAAAATTTATCGAAGTGTGTATCAATATGCAATTTCGAAGATGTTGTCATGATAGATACTATAAGGAGTAACAAGGCGCGAGATATCCGCACTACCAAAAACTTATAAGAAGACTTGCGCAAACACAGACTCACAAAATAGTGTAGAAAAGCAAGTATATATTTAGTTTGAGCATCTACGTGAATACCTCGTAAAACTCTGATTTCGTTATATCGGTAGTATGAGAAGTGATTCATATAAATTATACAAAATAATTATTACCAATTATTTAATAGAATGTTTGCACAGTATAAACGATGTTTTAGGCAATAAGTTTACTTAATGTTCTGTATATAATGTAAATATACATATAGTGTATGCGTTACATAGGTTCCTATTTTTATATTGACTTATCTTGGATTTGTTACTTGTCATCTATACTTCTTATATTGTTTCTTGTTGTCAATTGAAAATACTACAACCAATGCTACTACTAGTGAGTAAATATACCTGACTCAATTTTCTGTAATGTGTAAAAAAATCCCGGAATGGACCCACGCCTTTTCTGCATTAATGCGACAAGGTGCACGTCATTTCTACATATTTGACGTCATTAGCAAATGGTATTTGGAAAAAACGACGCCGCCGATGACTAATCATGTTCGCATCAGCGTTTCGCGCGGTATCCATATGGCAGCCTGTCGAGCGAAATGGAGGTCTCGACAAATTAAAAACAAATCTCCGGCAGTATTTATGAATGTGTTGTGTAGATATGAATTGGTATGCCGACATCGCTATCGAAGGGGAGCCAGCCAGCCTGCACAGATGCAGATGTGACGATGTAAATCAGCATCAGCAATCTGTTGTTTGTGTTGTTTGTTCAACCCGGACAGATCAGGGGCTACGACTACTGAAAAAGGGGAATATTTTGATACAATAGACAGCGATACATCTTACATGGGATGTTGCTAGTAATTTACATCATGTCGTTTGAAGTATAACACTTTGCTATTTATCAGCGAAAACCGATGGAATATGATTTGAATTTTCTATATCGTTAATATTCTATTAGAACCGGGAATGGGTTCCTACCGTGATCATGAGCAAATTTCACATTAACTGTCTCTATCTAATCTGTACAAAGTACGGTGAACATCTTATGACCACACCATATAGACCATACGTGAATGTATCAAAATCCCGCACAGAATGTAATTGTGTATGTCTAATGTGAACCGAGCAAAATATACCCAGAAATATGTACCTACCTGACGAAATTAAGGCGTATGAGTAGGGCTAAGATAAATACGATGAATCTGTATTTTCTCGCATGGACTAGTTACCAATGCAATGCAGTGTCTGGTCGACTGTTCCATAGTTGCCGTGCAGTCGTGGCGATAGATGATTAAAGGACATTAACTATTTTGCGATTTTGTGATCACTCCGCCGCCTTCAATCTAACAGTTTATCAAGAGTCTATAAAACTTTTCGTCCTTGTCATTTTAGTAAGACAGAGATACAGGCCTACGGAAATCACTGAAATTAATAAAAATGCCGTATTATTCACTTTAACTAAAAAGTAGATGAGACAGCAATTGGTCTTGGTGATCTAGTTTGCTTTAGGATAATAATAATAAAATCGTCTTTATTAGCCTATAAAATTAAAAGGAATGGAGAAGTTTAGCTTACAAATACTTTTAGACTTCAGTCAGGTAAATAAAATAATCCGAGCACTGAATGCAAACATGTACATCACTGGACAGAGTTAAAATATGGCATTGAAATAGAGTTAATTGTTTTTGGCTGTTTTGGTACAGTTCAGACATGATACGTCGTCAAACTCGTCGATAAAATACAAAACTCGATTTAAGCATATAGAATTCTCTAAAATAGTTCGTTCTTAGATTTTGGAACAAATGCTTCCATTGCATAGATACACTCCTACTTGAAGTCATCTACACACTTGCGTCAGTCTGTTTAATTCTAAACCAAACTCGACACAAGTGATTTAACTTCTAAATAATCGATTTTTGATATCCCGGCAGCTTCGATATTCAAAGTCATCTTGTCTAATATGTTCATTGGAAGAGGAAAATTGTATCTGTAAACAGGTACGTACCCAGAGCCCCTGAGGGGCCTTGTCCCCCCTTCGAAATTTTTGAATCTTTCCTATATATTGAAACACATGTAAAAGGTCATATTATACTGAGTAATTGGGAAGACAATGACGATTCGACTTTATAAAGGCAGATTTATTGACCTTCTTTGTGTAGTTTGTTCTTGGATAATAAATAAGGGGGAAGCAGTTGTGTCGCGTTATTCGAAACTGAGAGGCGAAACGAAGTTACTTGGTTACATGATTAGTCTGTCACCCAAGCTCTGAACAAACGATTAAAAAGAAGAAAGCTGCAAGGCAACAAAAAATATGACAATAATATTTAATCAACTAATTGAAACTAAATATACGATTTTATAGGTAGAGATCTTTTTTCCCCTCTCCTCCCGTTTCAATAACCGAATAACGGCACCGATCGAAGATATCTGTTAACTTTCGTATCTGCGTTCAAACTTAAAGTATGAAGGCATTTAATTGCAACAATATCTGTTTTTGCCCTACTCCTATCCCGGCGATAGCTCTGGGCAAACTACGAGCTTATAATCTGCTCCTGTCGTTTGTGCAAGGTAACCAACCCTAGTCTGGACCGTCAAAATGACCAGTCTGGAACACCTGGTATCCCCTAGCGCAGTGATTTGAATTTCATATTATTACGTAAATTTAGCCTTGGTCCACAGCAGCATCCGTGGTACGCCTCTGTTCGCGCCGCGTCGCGTCCGTAATAAACGCGCGCGGCGCGGGCCTGCTTAGCTTGGATCAGTGACCGTGGCCAGTTGGCGCCACACCACCGCCATAAATAATTCCGATCGCTTCGCCGCTCTGCTTTGCCGCCGCGCGCGGTTTCTGCTATCGCTCTGCGTTGCGCGGCGGTCAGAAAAGAATGCCGCCACAGCGGCGACTGGCGACCGGCGTCGCCGACGTAACGACGCCGACGCCAGCGGCCAGATGGTCGCGGCCGCCGCGTCGGCACACCAAAAAGAACCAGTTAAACGTATGCATGGGCGGAGACAGGCGTGCACCTAAAAGGAGTCAGCGGAAGGCAAGGTACTAAGGCCGGCTGCACACCAACGTTCGCGCCCTTGACTGAGATATTAAGTTTCGTGTTCGTTGTGGCTTACACACATTGGAGAGGAATAGGTGCAATGTCAGTTCGTTCCTGTCAAAGCCAACATAAACATGTCTGACGTAGCAATTGCTGTGTGTGCGAATGCCGTAATAATAAGCGCGTATAATAATAATTTGCTACAAAAAATAGAAAAGCGGCTACGTCTAAGAAGATGGTGGACAACAACATTCCATAGATTGTTTATATGTTCCTTAATCATTGGGTTTTATAACAATGATTTTGCTTGATACAGCTCCAAGATCTCCCGGACTTTTTCCTCCTCCAATCCAGTTTCAGGCGACATTTTTCAAAACCAATTATTGTCTCTACTTGCACGCTTTGCCAGCAGACTAAACAATGAAATACTCCAAAATTGGCCACACAATAGTGTTTACATTGGCTCCAATGCTATTTCGTCGTCGTGCTGGTACGAAATTGTGCGTCGTGTGTTAATCAAGTATGCTTTATGTGTTGTCACTCATCTACAATCTACTTTTTCGAATTGTCCTTGGCGTCACTACAGCTAGGAACCTCGGTGGACTGCACCGCGTCCTGACGCCCTGGGTTACATAGCTTTGAATCATCTGTTTCAAAAAACTATGCTTACATAGTATGAAATAAATAACCGGCGACATACACCGAACTCTAATTGCCCGTGTTTGAAACGAGATTATTGCGATTGATGACATTTAACTTCAAATATTTTAGTTTAAGTTGGACCTTATGGGTTTTGGAGCCCCCACACCGCAGACCCTGAGGAGTGAGGTCACTCAGGTATGTCAGTGACTTTCATGACATAAATAAAGTATACTGCAAAATATGAGAAAATAAGCAATACACTAAAAATTACTACAGGTACAACGTAATAATTAGTCATTTTTGGTTACTATAAGAATCATCACAGGGTTAATTTTATAGCTTGCAGGCTTTGATACGGAGGTGTGTAATAATATTTATATATGAAAAATATTAAAATAATGCGAAATAAGCGTCTCGAGCAAAGCCTTCATTTTATAAGCACATATACTACTATACTTATAGGTAGCATAATTTGTATTCTATGTGACAGATATGAATTCCATCTTTGACATACCTCATAAAATGACATGCACATAATTTTGGGAAAATTACAGTACATAACGTCGAAAGAATATCCGTATCACCTAAAGGAGATATTTGTAGCATTAACACTAGTCTTGCTTGTGTTTATTGTGATC
This sequence comes from Bruchidius siliquastri, assembly GCA_949316355.1. Classification (NCBI taxonomy): domain Eukaryota; kingdom Metazoa; phylum Arthropoda; class Insecta; order Coleoptera; family Chrysomelidae; genus Bruchidius; species Bruchidius siliquastri. The sequence continues at coordinate 23,422,314 of OX438533.1, forward strand.
CTTATACCACCTCAAATATTGTTGTTGTCCCTGCTATTGCTGCTGTTTCTACAAGCTGTCGTCACTGCACTCTAAAATGGCGCTGGATGGTACTGGCTTTGCTTTTTGCGATAGCTACTAACTATGGTAATAATATTATACTGATTATTTTTAATAGTGTTGTAAATATGTACAATGGCATAATATAAATTGTTCAATTCCAGGCAACCTGAACTGTGTCTGGGAGCCAATAAGGATGATGGTAACATGATGGAATAGCTTTTACGACAGCTTTGCTTGTAATTGTAAAATATATGAATTTACTCGTACATTATTAGAAGATTGTATATATGTGGCTTATACATTTTTGTTTAGCTTACCATTTTCTATATGATCAAAGTTCATGTATATTCTTCTTGAAATAATAATAGCCTAATATTCTGATATCACCAAGAAAAAAATAGAAAGTTAAATTTCAAAAGCAACCAATAAAAAAATTATTCTGTAAAGACATGTATCTGTAGTTTAGCTGATGTTGCAATTGTGTGAATAAATAAATATTAAATAAAACAACAAGGTTCCAATTACAGGACAAATTAAACAATAACAAAAACAATATCCAATACCCCTATCAAATACACTTGCTAAAAGTAGCTATATAGAAGAGAGAACTAGACAATATCATAGATCACACCAGGCACGTATCCAGGATTCAGTTTCGGGGGGGGGGGGTCCAGATGCTAAGTATATATTCACAAACACACACACACACACACACACACACACACACACACACACATATATATATATATATATATATATATATATATATATATATCATAGATCACACCAGGCACGTATCCAGGATTCAGTTTCGGGGGGGCGGTCCAGATGCTAAGTATATATTCACAAACACACACACACACACACACACACACATATATATATATATATATATATATATATATATATATATATCGGGGGTCTATGTGCAGTGGACACTTTGCTCCCCAGATATCCGGCTCTGCAAGGTTTGTTTCTTTAGAAACTTGATTGCACCTCATATAGTATTCACCTTGGAGAGCAGACACTGAATATTCCTCATCAAAAAATGTAGATAAGGCTTGAAGTCAGTAGCTTTATCAGGTGATGCAAACCCTAGTAGTAGGGCTGGAAATGCTGACCAAACTGTCATTGGAGTCTCGAAGCGGTCTTGAGAATTAACTATCTACTATGCGTGCCGGCGCATGGTAAAAAAATAGCGACTCTGAAGTGAGCGGCATTATATAATTATGAATTGCTGCGGGGGGGGGGGGATACCAGACCCCCTCTTAAATACGTGTCTAGATCATACCTATATAAATTAACAAATTGATGAAGCATAACCTATTTTTATGGTAAAAAATAAAAAAGAAATAAAATAAAATGTCAATAAAAAGGCTTATCTCAAAAGTATTCGCCAACTTTGTCCCTATGAGAGTCAACGTTGCTTATTACTCTGAGTCATCCGTATCATTGCCCCATAAATTTCAAATAGGTATGCGTACCCGCTACTGACTTGTTTATATCTGATTGTTTTCGCAACGCAAAAATTATACCAGGATCTGTCCTTGATGTCGCCGTGTTCTCCTTCTTGGGATATCAGAATAAATTAATGTTATAGAACTAGTTGTTATACTATACATGGTGGTGTCACCAGCTTTCCTTGGTTATTCCAGCGCTTCGCTTCCTACCTGGAACTAAAAAAGAAGATAGAGCTTCTCGATAACAAATGTACAAATCACCCAGCTTGATTCATATATTTTGAATAGAAAAATGAAACTAAAAAACAACTATATATAGATTATAATTCAGCTGAGCTCTGTCGCTGTCATCCTAATTTTGTTTTCTGATGACAAAATATTCAGTGCTTCGTGAGTCCCACGTTTTTTTAATGTGCAGCTACCTTTTGTTACCGTTCCCGTTCCCAGGTCGCAGTTTCAATAGTGTTTGTAACATTACATAAAGTACGAGTATACAAACAATTAAATTTTCCGAAATTTCGGGGGACTACCACACCGCGGTCCTTCGGTGTCATTTACCACCATAAAATAAATAGAAACCCAGACCTTGCAATGCATTAACAACAGTGTATTGACCTTGTCCCTTTGCATCAACATAATATTTCGTAATTTAAGGTTCAATAGATTCATAATTCAATTTGTTTCTCCTACTGAACTGTTGATGGATCAAGATCAAAATGCGGCTCACTGCAATATTCCAGATTGACCCCCTGGATCTGCACCGTACTTGGCCTGTATGTATCTTTGTATGTAATTTGACATTTTCAATGTAAAGGATTCAGATGAATATTTTTTGACTAATCCTAAAAATGATTGGTTGGTAGCTATAAACAATAGTAATATCGTTTGGTAAATAAGGTAACGTTCATTTCTTCTTTTTCGAATGACTCGGAATATTGGAATTATTGTGGTATCATTGACATCAGCACTGAGTACTTTATCTTATTTAACCAATATAATAATAAATGGATTTACTTATCTAACATTATAAATGGGTAAAGCTTAACTTAAGCGGCTGTTCCTTCACTTAATATAAGGGTTAAAAGTTTATAACACCCTGTATATCTGTATATACAACCCTAGTTGCATGTCGATGTACGTGTCGTTTCTCAGAACCACACAATCATTGTTTGTCGTTTTATTTCTCAAGCGTATTAGTGTTTCGAAGAGAATGCAATAAGCTGAGTGTTGCGATTTGTGCAATTTGTCCTATCTATACTACCTAGAAGTGTGTTCACAGTCATCAATCACTATGCGATCGTCATCACAGAATAATGTAGATGTGGGGCAAATCGAAAGGAAGCTTGCGAAATTTCGCTTCGAAGTAATTCCACTTATTTACAATCACGCAATAGCTATAGAAAATACTGAAAGGGCTTCCATGTAAATAGACTTTTGTGAGGAAGCATTCCTGTTAACTTGTGAAATAGTTCGATTGCAAGCTCTCATAAATATCATCAAATTTCCAATCTTGATCATTTCATAAATAGTGAGAAATTGTGAATCAAGCCGACACACATACAGTGAAGTATTTTCGACAAATAAATGGTAAATATGTAAAAAATATATTTATACAGCCTAAATAGGAATAAAAAATACAAAACATTTAATACACACGCACTATTATACAAATATTTGTGATCTACAGAGTTTGTTCGAATAGACTGTAATAAACGTGTTTAAAATATTGTTGTTTTCCCTGCTATTGCTGATATTTCTACAAGCTATCGTCACTGCACTCTAAAATGGTGCTGGATAGTACTGGCTTTGCTTTTTGAGATAGCTACTAACAATGGTAATAATCTTATACTGATTATTAATAGTGTTGTAAATATGTACAATGGCATAATATAAATTGTTCAATTCCAGGCAACCTAAACTGTTTTCTGGGAGCCAATAAGGATGCTGGTGAAATGCTGGAATAGCTTTTAAGAAAGCTTTGCTTGTTATTGTGAAATATATGAATATACTTGTGGATTATTAGAAGATTGTATATATGTGGCTTCTACATTTTTGTTCGGCTAACCATTTTCTATATCATGTAGATTGTAGATGCTCTTACTTGGTGAAACTCTTCCATCATGTAGATAAAAAGTTGTGTAGTTATCACACAGTTATTTGTGAAACTGTGTGATAACCACACAACTTTTTATTTACATTTTCTATATGATCAAAGGTTATGGATATTCTTTTTCAAATAATAATTACCTAATTTTCTGATATCACTACGAAAAATTAGAAAGTTAAATTTCAAAAAGCCAGTAAAAGCAGCCAATAAAAAAAATGGTCTGTCTTGTATCTGGTCTTTATACAGATTCTAGATTTTTTTAGCTGATGTTGCAAATGAGTAAATAAATATCAGAACAAGGTTCCAATTACAAGATAAACAAAAAAAAAACAATACCCAATACCTATCAACTATAAATGTCAGGTAAACAAATACACTTGCATGAAGTAGCTATATAGAAGAGAGTACAAAACAATATCAAAGATCATACCTACATAATCAAAACAAAAAATATATTTAAACAGCCTAAATATGAATTGAAAAAAATACACAAAATTTAATACACTCGCACTATTATACAAATGCTTGTTATCTACAGAGTTTATTTGAATAGACTGTAATAAACATGTTTAAAATATGATTGGTCTGATTTCATTTGAATATGCTGCTTTTTAGCTGGAGATTTTAATTTAACATAAATATTATGATCACTTTGGGGTATCTTTCTGAAAAAACACGGGAATTTTTAGATCTCTCTAAAATATAAATTACAGGAGATATTTTGCCTACCGCCTGCTTTGGGAATATAATTAATGAAATTAAACAACACATATGGATCAAAATAATTTCAGATATATCACATATAATTTATAAGAAAACTTTAAAATCACAAAACAGTAAATATACCTAAACAACAAATGGAACATCTATATTACCATTCATCATAAACGATAATATTGGGTAATGTTACACTATTAATTTTTTATTTTGTTTAAATTTGTGAAACGAGATGCTGACAGTTAATTCATCTCAGGCAGACAAGGCAGTTTATACAATGAGGTATGAATTTTTGAACTCTCAATAAGATAAAATTTCTATGTAAAGCGTTGGTTATTATAAAATTCCACAACAGAACTTATATGTTTCATTAATATTTATAAGATAAAAACTGGAATACAAAACCATTTTGATCAGTATTAAATAAGGATTTAAGCAATTAATGTCTACCTACCCACTCGTTTAAGCATTCACTCGTTCTATTTAATTGCTTTTTTAGATACAGCTATAAAAACAAAGAAACAATTAGAACAAACAGCAAAAAAATCCCGTTGAACTGATTTTATTTTCTACGACATTGTGTAACGCCTGTGGGTAGTTGGAACTCGGAATATGTGTAATTACATTTGAAGAGGCAGGAAAAATGTTGTATGGAATATTTTGGAGATAAGAGATACCCCGAGCCGAAGTTAAATGGTCCGTCAATAACAGGAGCCAATAAAGATAAGTTTTCCATCCAAAGGTCCAGTCATACGATTGATATAAGTTAGAACCAAAGAGCTTACAGTCAAATGATCAGATTTTCCGTCACGGCTGGAATACAAATGGTGGATATGTTGTTTTGTTGTTATTTTTTCAGTTAGTCAGTAAGAAGTACGTCGTCAAAGAAGCAAGGGCTTAGTGAATCAATGGGTTGATTTTAAGTGTCAACCAGCTTGGAGTTTTACCAAATCTTCTCTCCCCGATCTTTAGCTGCGTCTAAAGTTATCAGAAATCTATAAAGAATTCAAAAATGAGCAAATAATTAAGTTAAGCTACTTTTTGAAATTTTTGACCCCTTCACAAATGTTTCGTTCATGCGCAAGAAAAAATGAAAGCTCAAAAAAATAGAAGAATGAAGTTTGAGGATAATTGACGAGTAAATAAGTATTACCATTATTGAAATATCTTCTAATCAAAACAACATACGTTTGACGAAACAACTTCACCGATGTTTCGGTTGCATAGACACCCTTTATCAAAGTACGAAAAATTGGATACATTCAATTATGAGAAAATGTGAAATATACCATAGTGCAATCTCAAGGTACCAATACCAGATCTTCTCATTGGGAATCTAAGAGAAAAACCATAAAACCCAGAAAAAATATTCGTTCGTCTGAAGATTTGGAGAACATTGATTGGATTTTAACTTGAAGCAAACTGGTGACTTGGAAAATGAAGCAGAAATTCAATTTCGGAATCAGAATGAATTAATGTATTCCATTTTGTACTTTAGCACAGGTTGGCGTGGCAACCTATATGCTAGTAAAGTTCTAGTAGTAGTCATATCTGGTTTTCATTATACTCATGTGGTTACACTATGAATAATGGTTGCTTCATAGGAGAGTTGAATGTAGATGTCAGAATTTTACGCTTTTGTGCACATGCTGAGGATTCGGATGGCAGAAAGAAAGTGCTTTAATCTCAGCTGGAGGAGCGTATTCTTTTTGTCTAAGTTGGCATTTCTTTGTAGGAAAAATCGCTGCTGAAACAATTGTTTTATGAAACCCTTTTCTCTGGATTAGGAACAATCCCTGAAAAGTGCAGAGATTCGAGTGTGCGAATTCGGAATAAACAGTCGAATGACTTCTTCCGAAATGTTATACACAAATATTCTATGTATTCTTCTCTTGAATCTATCATATGTTTTAGTAATTGATAAATACACTTAGGCAGAGATAGCAGTGGCGTACCTAGAAATGTCGTTGTCGAAGGGAAAGGTTATGCGCTGGCGCCTATTTTCTCTTGGCGCCGCAGGGTCTTGTCCCCCAGACCCACCCATTAGACATAAGTTAAGAATCACTTGTTTGAGATATTTATAGTAGGGGTTATTTAAGCTTACTATAGTCGAGCTGATCTATTATTTTGTAGGTGCGCTTGAAGCTCTAGTAATTATGATTTTTTACGCCGAGAATACAGCTAACATATTTTAAAAATCCTAAATCAACTTGTTTCTATCAGAAAGAATGATTCCGATGGAAACGTATACCTGAAAAATGATCATTTATGCTACACAGTTTATGAAAACTTAATGATTTAATGAAAATGTTATTAATAATATTTTTTATGTTATTGTCAGTGCTCCTATTATTCATATAATGAAAAAACATACAATGGCAGTGTTTTAATTGGTTCCATGTAGGAATTATTTTCCATCTATTTACGGGCTTAGTTGAACCACTAATTCAGGACTACGATACACATATCCTGGTTATACAAACACTAGCGATAAAAGATATAAATTAGGGCCTGCTAGAGCCAAACTATTTCCTACTAATGTCTTTAGATTTGTTAGATTTCAAGTCCTTGTATATTTGTCGGGCAAATAAAAATATATAGACGGGCTTGGACCGCTTCTAACCACACCAAAGTAAATTAAAATCAAGAAGTCAATATTTTCCGATGTATTGAATAATAGTTCCAAAATACGATCTAAACATTTGTTTTTGAACTGATACGATGTTGTAGGAAGTGAAACGTCGCTATTTTTACAAAAATCTGTTGGTATATCGGCTAACAGTCTTGGACTATAATGATTGTAGTCGAGCAAGCAGCAAGCGCTGTGTTCGTCTTGGCTGGTGCAGACGTGGGTTATTACGGTGGCGCCAGTCCGACAGACCTGTATCTATTCGAGAATTTGTACGCACCACATGCGGTCCACGCTAGCAGAGCCCTGCGCGCCCGTACCCATGCCCAGCCAACAGGTACCACTTGACGGTTCTTTTGTCAATCCCAGCGATGATGAGACACTCGACATTTTTCGGGATATCCCGTATTGTTATTCATAAAGGTTATTTATGGTGCCTCTTCCATAACAGTTACTTAGAGGTATCGGATTAGCATACAAATATTAGAAGAAAGGTTCGTAAAGTATCTTACGGGTCAGGTGGTTCTTTTCATTAAGCCGCTTGAGGCGGCCTCTTCACGATCGGCCATGATGAAGTGAATGCAGATTGGGCGATGATATCCACCACCATTGCACAGCTAACCACACGATCGTGCATGTTTTTTTTTTAAATATTTTTCATCTAAATTTATTTAAATGTATATCATGAAAAGTGAAAAAAATTCTCACTGGCTCGTATGGAATACTTATGCAGAGGAGGAAACTGATCACATGCTTGACACCCAGAAGAGCACGGCCAAATGAAAACATAATTAGAATGCAAATTGTTGTATCTCTAAAATAGTAATTATGATTGAACAAAGCTCCTGTCTTCGACTCATAACTATATGTGCATATAAGAAATGTCTCTAATTTAAAAATACTGAAAAATTTTAGTTCAATGCCCTTTTGTCAGGCTTGGTTCTAGTGTTTCCATTACGTCAAATGGTTCAGCAATTTTAAAATCCTGTCAAGATCTTCAAAAAATTGCCCGTAATATATTGAGTTGACCTATTTGACGTTATTTTTTTGTAGGTTCGTAACTCGTATTTTCATGATACTCCAATAATAAATCATGTATTTAAACTTCATGGAAACATTAGAGATTCAGAAATATCTGCGAAACCCTGACTTCCTTGTAGTAAATGAACAGACTGATCTTTTAAACTCAATTTTTATAAACTATAAGTTTCCATCTATTTGTATTCTAGGTTAACTTACTACTGAAATATATTAAGTCATGGAATGCATTAAGAAGAATGGAATAGCTTAAGGAATAAAATATCTTAAAAAATAAAATTGTTTTTCACATGAAATATCTTAAGGACATTTTGACGGCGATAGTTAGGGTTTTGTAGGGGTTTCCCTTAACACTAGTGTAAATGCAGTCGCCAAAAAAATATGTCCCCTAAGAAAGACACAACAAATGAAAACATAATTTAATAGATAGTATGCTAGTTTTGAGAGCTCTGGTTTTGTATCCATGTTAGGACTAGTTAGTTATTTGGCAAGTTATCTGGGTAGCCTTGTTAGCAGTCAAATCTGACAGTCCGACAAAGATTTTAATAAAAATCGAAACGCGTCACTAAAAGAAAGAGTTTTATTTGTGAAACTGTGTGATAATTACACAACTTTTTATCTACATGATGGAAGAGTTTCACCAAGTAAGAGCATCTACAATCTAAACCATTCGATAGTTCTATGGTTTTATTTGTGATTCATCTCATACAGTGAACCTAGTTATCACATTATTATACCGCAGATTAGCTCATAGCGCGGGAGGTAACAACTCTGACAACCTCCCGCGCACTGTTCAAGGAAGCTGAAACTCGTTTAAACAATCTAGAGATAATAGTACAGTTTTCCTTTCAATTTTTGGATACCAGGCGTAGTTATTATTGTTTTCATTCAGATACAATTTTAAGGAGAATTTAGTCTAAACAGATTTATTGATACCTTGCTTGCGTTTGAGGCGATGCGTCGCATACAATGTCAATTTCTATTTCTACTTCAGAAATGACTTCAGAGGTGGCCAAAACGTCAGTAATGCGACTTCCGTAAATATATGTAGTGGGTGTATATCATCGTTCAGTCTAACCGAGATGAATCAGGGACTATAGGTTCTTGTCAGTTCTCCCTATTTCATCATAGCTACTAGCCATAAAATTGTTATTCACACAGGTCCAATATTTATAGGCCCCTCATCGGGGAATATTCCATTAGTTTTGTTTTGGTAGGTCTGCGCCTTTCGGACCGAGGTACAGGCACCTTGGCACCTCTTTTGTTTTTTTAAGGATGACTGCCGATGCGATCGGGGTTCTGCGAAGTCATTTTCGGAGGCTGCATCGAAGCAGGCGGTTCTTCTGATTAGTATCAGGTGTGGGGAACACACGGCCTTTAACGCAGATTTATTTCTTCGTCGTTTTAAATAAGTTGAACAGTTTTTGATTGAAGATTTGTGAGAAGGGATTAATTATAAAAAAGATTAATCTTTGAGCATAGGTATATACATTTTTTCAGGGTAAATTGAAAGCTGTATTTTGGTGTATACCTGTATAATCATATTTTATTTCATAACTTGAGTTTGGTAGAAGAAATAGTTCAAATAATGGTTAGTCTAAGCAACTTTTGTGTTCTTTGGCATTTATTACTTTATACACACGAGGAAAGTATTGTAATCGCGAAACATGTCAAAGTAGAAACATTGAGTTTTTTCAATATTTCACAACTAATCAAGTAAGTCACTGATTTATGTCGGTCGGTCGGATTGTACCCATTTTATATTTATGTTAATTTTTTACAGTAGGTCATTAACGTAACAAGGATGCTAACGCCTGATAGTTTTCAAAAATCAGTGGTGACCGAGTAAAATCATAAGGATTTTAGTGATGAAGACATCATAAAAAGCCAGTGTCGGATCTAGGGAAACCAGGGCACATTTACAACTGGCAGCAAGTGAAGGGAGTATCGAATTCACTGAGAGGAGGAGAGGGGGAATCCAAATTGACAGTGTCCTCGAAATATGAGTACTACTCTATCTTACTAACATATCTACTTAAATACCTGTTTTGATACAATATTTCGAAAGCTTATTACATTTCAAGAAGTTTTGGACATGTCGCAATACCAAATCAAATGTAAGCCAAGTATGGATTGATACGCAAATTACAAGGTTTTGCTGTTATTATCAGTAACCGCTCGGGTGGATATTAAATATAGTAGCGGCAATAGAATAGGAAGACTGCTGAAGTTTACTATTTAATATCATGCGTGTCTGATAGAGGTATTCCTATTTTCCAGATACATTCCAGAAGGTTCATGGAATGCTTCGGAGTGCATCGCTCATAGACAGCCTGATATGACACTTGTAGAGGCATAGTAGCTGTTCTGACGAATCCAATTTTGTTAAGCAGAAGAGAACCCTAGCAACATAGTCGTTAGAAGATTACTCGAGTATTTTCTTTGTTAAGGTCTTCTGCTACTTGCGATCATGGTGACCAGCACTGACCATTTTCCGAAATATCAGTACCACCAAATATCAACCACTACCACAGACTGATGAAGAACTGCAGAAAAGCGTCTACGCAGGGACCTTGTGATTTCATCATATCGAAGACTGATATTTTCAAGCGTGAGCTTCCGAGTCAATCTACTTCATTCCATTTGTTGTGTTGCTGCATAATGGATGAATGATGAAAATTCACTTTCGCCTTATTCACCGCGGAATCACTGGTAGTAGCTTTTTATATTAGCTGTCCTCCCACCAGCAGCCATCGTCGGCTGTGCATCGTGGGCGTCGAAACGCGAGATCCGTTGACGGTCCGAGACCAGGTGTTCGGCTCTCTGGGCGTCGTCGTCGAGACAAAAGCGCCGCGTAACGCTCGACGCCGATGACGCGGCGCCAGCGTGGAACTCAACGCTCGGCAGCATCGTCGCAACGCTGCAGTTGATGGCGGGTAACGCTGCCAGATCTACCACTTTTGCGTTACATTCTACTGCACTAAACTTATCTACCGCTAAAGGTTCGCGAATCCAATTGGGATAATGGTGGTAATCCCGCTATAAGACAAGGAGGACTGTTTATACCAGTTCGAGGATCGGGTTAGTTTGATGGAGAACATTGAACGATTTTTGCTCCTCAAAATAATCGTGAGACGTATCTAGGGTCATGAGCACCCCCGACGAGATTTGAATTATGCTCTTCTGGAAAATTACAAATACACCAATGTTACTTTTCCGAAATCGTCCTCCCGCGCCATCTGTATACCATATCTTAATTATTTACTACAAACTTACGGATTTCTTCTTCAAATAGCTATGGTGGCTGGTACAGACTTTGCACCCACTATAACCATCTTATTTTTGAAGAGTAATAAAAGATGGACTGAGCCGAGAACTGTTTTATTTGTTACATTATATTATACAGTAGGACCCCTAATTTTGTTTTGATTTTCTTTACGTCCTGTATCTTTACCGTCGCGTCGAACTTATAATTTTCTCTGTGAATCCCCGAATTCTCGCTTGAGGAATTGTTCAAATCGTTTTAAATACCTACGTGTATATACAATCTTAATATCTTATTACAGATTATTAAATGAATTGTTCAAAGATTTCAGCACTTTAGGTCTGGCAGCACTGATGGAAAGTTACTAGCATGAGCCAAGATGCAGTTTCTCGCTTGTTCGGTCTCACTCGCTTGTCAGTCTCTACTTACGGACCGGAGCAGGTCAATTGCACTCATTAACCGTCTTTTCACGGAAGAGATTACCCCCACGACTGGAATTTATCCAACGCAAATCTTTGAGGTTGTATATAGTTTGCGTGGTCAAAACAGTTACTTATGATAGTCATGTCGATAGTCACTTTGTCAACCAGTAACTTGTTGCTTCGATAAAAATAAACACAAAGTGAGTGAAAAATATATAAAACCCGGAAAAACTACAGGCGATATAACTGATACGATATTCTAATGACCTTGCAGAAGGTCGTGATAAGGAAGGAGAAGGATACGCTAGAAAAACTGCTAGCATACCGAATCATTTTGATTACTATACTGAAGGAGGAACTTTGTATCTGTGTATTATGGGGTGCCCGTACACATTTAGATTTATCAACAATACAAAAGCATCAGTTACGTCTAGAATAGATTATAAACGGAGAACATTGGATTCAAATTCAACTAATGTTGAGCATATAATGCTAAGCAAGATATGTGATAATAAACATTGATAAGGGAGCCAACAATAAGCTTCTGTATACCGAGATTAATATATAAATAAACAATAACGATATGTACAGAGTAACAGACAAATACATATAGTATGAATTTTAACACGATGCTACTCTCAATGACGAAGTGCCGCAATTACCGTGGTGGTATACGATTGAACAATTTTAATGAGTATGCCAAATCTTAACACAATTGTTTAGAGCTTTTTCACTTGATAAGGGTATTTTCCTATACATATATATATATATATATATATATATATATATATATATATATATATATATATCTTTATACAAAAGCAGATAATCTATCGTGCTTCATAAGCGCTGCGAGAGGATAAATGTCTATCCACATTGACCTTAAAACGCTGTAGACTGTAACCATCAGGGAACAAAGTCCCTGGCTGCGCATTCCACAATGCTGAGGTTCTCCAAAAGAACAACTTTTGGAAGAGGCTTGAGCTGGTTAGGATACGCTCCAAGAGCTCCTATAGTAATTGCTCTTGCTGTTATTATGCGAAACAGCTCGGTCGGACATCTGCCATGATAACATCTATAGAATAGGGACAGATTAGTCACCCCTCTACCATGTGATGTTCTAGAGTGTGGAGGTCGCTTGTGAGGTCAGGCGCATCCCCTAGACATATTGCTCGTTTCTGGAGTGTGCCTAGAAGCTTCAGGGAGTGCTTCGGGGCACATCCCCACACATGCGAGCAGTACTCCAGCGTTGGTCTAATCTGGGCCTTGTATAGTACCAGTAGCTATTCCGGAGAATATAATTTCGTGGAGCGAAAGAGAATCCGTACCTAGCGAGTCCAGCAACATGATTGTGCCATGACATGTTATTGTTGATGTTAATTCCCAGAAGCTTGATGGAAGATGATTCAAGTATTGGGTGTCGCTTCATGTCCACGGCTGGCAGACCAGCATGCGTCTTCTTTACAGGTTAGTTTTCTGAGTCTTCTGCGCATTGAAATGAACTCCGTTTGTACATGTCCATTCTACAATTCTCTCAATGTCCTCATTGATCTGAACAGCAGGTTGTCATCGCTGAAATACGGTATCTCGCGATGGTAGTGGTTTGCCCGGTCCATGCAGGAAATAAGGGTGCTACTATCAGCGAAGCTGTAGATAGGATTAGATGTTATTTCCAACAAATCGTTTATGTACAGGAAGAAGAGCGTTGGAGGAAGGACAGGATAGATCCTTGAGGATCACCCGCGTTGATGGTAACTACATCGAAGGCATATCCATCCACCACCACAAATAAGGAGCGATCCCTGAGAAAACTATGCAATCAGTGACGTAGACTCCGTGGCAGCCCATAGGCAGCAAGCTTGATCAAAAGTCTCTCATGCCATACACTATCGAAAGCCTCCGATATATCGAGCGCGACGACTCGAGAAGGCAAGGTCTAAAAAAATATTGACGAACTATATGCAATGACAGCTTATTCGCAAGTTTCAAAAACAAGTCGCTATCTAGTGCAGTTGGTGTTCGCCTTGGTATTGCACCCACTCCCACATCTACCGCGGAACCACTGTTGTTCTCCAACAATATATTACGTACAGATATAAACGCTGCTTACCCAGGAATGCAACATTCATTATATTGTTAATAATGAAACAGCGCGTTTTAATGTCGATTGGTTCGCGAGGTTGAAAGCGCAATGACAAAAAAATGCTCAACAGCGACCACTCATTTATTTTCCGGACCGTAACGTAAATACGCAATCTTTTAAATTTTGCGATATCTGGACAAAGTTATGAAATACGTCGTAGCAAATGGTATGCAGAATGGATCGTAAAAACATATGACAAAAAAGCGCAGTTCTGATAGTACGCAAGGATGATATCATGCCAAGTGAAATAAACTATAACATAGAAAAAATATTTGCAATCTTTCTTTTCTTATAGTTGGAATTGAATGTAAAAAATATCGAGGAACTAAATCTTTTGATATCTCAAAATATTTCCATAACTTCAAATTTCCTAAACCTACTCCATGTGGATTAGCGTTTCAAAAATCTGATCAAAATATTCAAAAACTAATAAAACTTCATGTGAACGTGAAATTTTTTGACAGGCTATATAGCACTTTTCTCATTACATATGATCCCTATTCCATTAAAATGGAGTAATCTGTAGCTAAACATAAACGGAAGAAATCATAGAAGATTGCTAACTGAGCCATGAAATACTGTACATAAAATGAATTCAAATGGTTAAAATTTGTGTAAAAAGCATCGAAATGGAAATAATCACCATTTTTGTGATTCTAATGATCATCTGTGAACGATAATGCTTGTCTAACAAGTACGGAATATTACCGGGTCCACAGTTTTATAGACAATAGAAGGTATTCTACCAACCCTTGTTTTTATAAACTCTTCCTTTCACCTCCAACTCGCCGCACAGAAATTTTGCAAAATGATCAGGGGCCTCGAAAGTTATATTTTTCATTTTTTCACGGCCACTGAATCGATTTCCGAAAACTACAAAGCTCTTTTATCCTTGTCACAGTAGTAAATTAGTGAAAATCTTTCACCAAACTTCGAAAAGTACTATATATATATGTATATATATATAGTAATAATGGGGCCAACGATTACCGGACATACACGGACATACAGATAAAAAACTGTCAGTGAATAAATGACGTTTATGGTGATGTATATGTCATGAAATATCAAGATCGTAAATGAAAGTTCTGATGAATGAAAAGGAAATGAAGATAAAACTAACGCAGTGATTGAGCTCCAAGAAGTAACCAGATAACTGTGACAAGCTTCCAGAATGCCCCGGTGGTCGACAAATGTATCTGGCATTTTCATCTGAAGCAATTTCACCCCGAGATAACATGAGGGAGGAATCTGCCAGCGCAGCAACACCTATTACAATAACCGTATTAGTATGGCCGCCAGTGGCCAGCGAATGGCGATATCCCTATTTTTTCTGTTATCTCAGCATCTAGCAGCATGTCGGTAGAAAGACAACCACAGATTTAGAACGGAGATAAAAGGCACCGGCTGGTCGCAGAAGCTAAAAATTCTTTTCCATAAAAGTCAGGACCGCAGCAGTTTCGCTAAAACGAGCGAACAATGAAGTGATTTAAACATAAAAATAAGCAGATCAAATTTTGTGGGGCCAACCATTAAGCCTTGGTATTTTGCCTGTTTTTTATACTGTATTGCGTTGACCAGCAACAAGTGTTGAAGATTTAATTGCATGTATTTGGTTTTGGTTATTATGTAAGATCACGTTCAGATTTTTAAAGGCAATTTCTAAGTAAAGGCAGAAAGCCGATGGCGCTCCAGAAGCACTGTGAGAGGATCTCATTGACTTTTCGCACTGGAAATTGTAACCATCGTGGAACAGACTCCTCAGACGGCTCGGCCGAGGTTTGACAAAAGTGCGACTTTTGGAAGAGGCTCGTACGAGGCGTTGGAAGGTCGACCTCCTGGTAAAGATGTCCCCGTTGGGATTGCATAAAATTTAGTTCTACGTTCCTTCACTACACGGCTTGCTGTCATCAAACCAACATGGCATCAATAGACAATGAGGGTTTGTTGATTTTCGTAAAGATGAAAATGCTGACTGCAACTAAACCTGAGTAATATCTGACAATTCTTGCTCTGGTGCATACAGCTGCAATTTCTGTAAAAAAGTTGTACATGTTATTTGTGGATTGACTGAAGGAGACAATGGCGGATACGGATCTAATATACTTTGCTTTGTGCAAAAGTGAACAGAGCATACAATATGAAAGGAACGAAAGCTATAAAGAAATAAAAAGATCCGCTGAAAATCTATTGACAATACTGCCGAAAAACCGACCTCCTTTGGTTGGAACGGTTTTCATAAGCGTGTCTACAGTGGATCATGTACCATTGGAAACCAAGAATATCAAAAAAAAATTCTAATTTGAAAATTCAGTTTGTAGTGTAGGAACACATTCTGGAACCTCAAAAAGCTGGTTTTTCACGTGTCATGTGAACATTATAATGAAGACATTTTAGATGCACCCATATATTTTTAAAAGTTGTATATAACTAATCCATATTCGAATCTCAACGATTCCAAAATTGTACATGTAAACCAGCTCAAAAACAATGCTGTACAAACAGATGTACCTGTTATAGAAAAAATACTTTATGTGGATGGGAGTGCCCCAGTAGTCATGTGAACAAATAAAACTTAGTAATGGTTTTGAATAAAAGGACATATATTTTTTGATTGAGGTTATTCAATTTTAAACAAGACAGTAAAACATAGCTAGACGACGTTTAGCCCTCTCGTTGAACGTTACTTTCAACGATCGTCTAATGAACGGCCTAGGAGTATTACGGAATGACGCTGTTTAGTTAGCAGCCTATCCCGCCAACCAACTGTCTAATTTAACCATTTGGCAATGACATATCCACGCTTCAAAAGGAGAAGGACGGTCCTGTAGACATAGAGCTCGAAATTCCTTTCCATAAAATGCAATCGCCTTCTGGGAAGAAAGGAAGTGGCCACCAGCGACCGGCCGGTATCTCATAGAGCGTCGTTGTAATGGTTTTATTGCCGTTCGTAGCCAGGCAGCAGCAGCAGCCGCCACCTTGTCGGGTCGCCGGATCGCGTCGTGCCAACGCACATGTTCACAGAATACTTTTGCCGGATTAGCAGATAACCGGCTAAATGACGGGCCCTGACCACATGCCGATTTCCCGGTCACCGGGACATTCCTGGCCGTGATTTCTTGAATAATTCTTACCATAACTTCTGGAACGATTCTTTGAGTTGTCTCTTCAAATAGTCAATATTAAACCACAGCCTACATTAAACCCATATATACGTACAAAATATGAACCATAACAATAATGAAAAAGCGTTAGTCAGTAAGGCTGACGGTGTATTTTCCACGCAAAGGTAATAAATAAGATTTTTAAATTACTAATAGCAGGAATTGAAATTAAAATATTTCAAACTTCGTTAAATCTTAAAAATAAAATTATTTTCTAAAAAATCCTTAATTTCAAATATATCAAAAACTTCCTCATTCTGAAAAAATCCGATAAAATCTTCATCAAACTGATGCAATTGTACGTGAACCACCTACTTTGAGACATGTAGATAAAAAGTTGTGTAGTTATCACACAGTTTCACAAATAATACTCTTTCTTTTAGTGACGCGTTTCGATTTTTATTAAAATTATCGTCGGACTGTCAGATTTGACTACTACCCAGACCCAGATTACTTGCCAAATAATTAACTAGTCCTATCATGGTTAATCTACTAATTTGAGTCATTTTTTAAGCGGCCAAATAGCGCTTTAATCATTATCCATGTCTATGAGACAAAACGAAACATAGAACAGTGCGATTTCAAGGCAACAATATATTATCCCCGTATTTGGCATCCAAGAATAAACCACAAAGAAACCTTAAGTAATAATTAGGGTCCATCGGTAGGTTTGGAGAACATTGATAAGATCTTTTCCTGAAGCATACTCAACCAAACTGGGTCACAGTAGACTGATGAATCAGAAATAGAATCATCTCTTATAATGGCAGATTATTTGACCTTCTTATTGAAATTGTTATCATTTTTGTGTTCCATATGTAGAAACTATTTTACTTCATCCAAAAAGAAATCACTAAGTAGATGGATTTGTATTCGAGTGCTTAGAAAACTGGGGTATGAACTGAATATCATAATTTCACATGTTTGAGAATGGCATGTTGACAGCGATCACTAGTTTGTATTTTATTACAGATATTGGAATACGTTAATCCATTCAAAATTTTCAAAACTCACAAAATCTTTCTCTTTCTAAAAATTTCCATAATTCCGGATATTATAAAAACATGCTTTAACTGGACCAACAGTCTTAAAATCTAAGTCAACCGACTTGACCCTATTTTCCAAAAGTCTTCATAACCATTTATGATTTTACTTCAATTAAAATGCAGTAATCTACAGTAGAAGTTTTTGAAACTAGTGAAACAAATTAGCTCCCTTATATAAAGTTGTGAACTTTCACTATTATGCAAGATCTGGCATCACAGGAAGTAGGTTACCACTGATCTCATCTTACCTCTGTCACCGCAGTTTAGCCTAGACGTGGAATGTGGTTTGTAGTCTGCATCACTCATTATGTGCGTTTAGAATTTTAGAAATTAAATGGTCTTTAAGAAATATTCCGGATGCAATTAAAATGTATGTAGGTACTATGTTTCTGATTCAGATGTTTTGAGAAATTCATAGCCATTTAAAGCTTATAATATTTTTTAAGGAATGTATGCATTATGGTTCATATCTAAAAGTACGCAGAAATACCATGGTTTAAAGTCTAGAGCTGATGGAACGTCTTTTAACAATGCCAAACAAATTTTGAGGTGTCCCCCTTCCCCAATCCGCCAAATTTCATATCATCATAATTTGTTTGAAAAATGTTTAGGGGCCTCAGAAACTGAAAAAAAAGTTTGGACCTTCCGAGTTACAGAAGACCTAAGGATTACCAGATACAAAGAGGCCGATCATTTTGCTTAATTCACTGACCGATCATATGATTATTTACCAATAATAATGTGGTATACAAATCTTCCAAGAGTTTTAACTAACTACGGGTTTTTGAGCATCTATTGGTTAATATTTCCAGAAACTAAACAAAAAACTACGTGATCCAAACTTTCATTAAAATGTACGTTCAAAACTCATTCTCGTTCCTTACAAACATACAACATACAAACAACAACAAAAATTATGATAAAAGGTGAATTTTATTCTTTTTCAGCCCCAATAAATGTAGAATAATGAGATGTTAATGAAACATCCCCTGTTCAACCAAATCCTACTATTTATGTACAACTAATAGACGCGACATCGATACAACACAAAGTGTTGATTGAAGAGTATAAAATATTCCTATGGCCATGTTCTGCACCCAATTATGAGCAGTTACTACGTGTGAATTAAACATCATTTCTGATGAGTCGCAAAATTTAAATTCTTCTAAAATATATAAATCTGTACCGTAGGGTATAACAATGCACAAAGTCCGCCTAAAAATAGGAATTATAAGCTTTCGCATCATACATAAATGATATTTCAATTACTTTTGTGGCATTTGAAATATAACATGCTGTCATATGAAGAATTAATGAGTAGATACATTTATTTGCCTCCATGGATGTAGATGGATAATAATAACTACGAGCTGTAACACATTAGAGTGGATGTTATATATATGGACTTATCTATAAAGCATTAAAATAGATCATTAAGTTTTCATCAGCAAACTTCTCAATTTCGGATTTCGCTCATCGTTTATTACTTTTTTATATCTTTGATCTCAGATCGCAGTATGTTCAGTGTTTTCGATATAGGTCTGAAAGATTTGTCTCCACTTCTGGAGTCCCACAGGGGTCTAACCTGGGGGCGCTTCTATTTCTTCTATTTATTAATGACTTGCCACTGCTTGTTACTTGGAATAACTTGCTATATGCAGATGATTTGAAAATTTTCACTCTTATAACTGACACTAAGGATTGCTCGTTATTGCAAGAAAATAGATTTAATCAACAACTGGTGTTTGGAATAAAATCTTTTTTTCAATGTGCCCAAATGTAATGTTGTATCATATTCTAGGAAAAAATAAAGCGTTCTTCACGATTATAAGGTTGCAGATCTCCGACCTTCCAAAGGGAAACTATTGAGACATCTGGGTGTCGGGTAAGATGACAGGTTGAGTTTTGATGAGCATATACAGTTGAAAATTGCCGAAGGCAGTTCTATGGTATTATTGTTAGAAATTGCAAATCATTTAATAGCATCGATGCATTAAAACTACTTTATTTCTCCTATGTACGTTTCAGACTAGAGTATGCTTCAGTAGTGTGGGAGCCATACCATAATTTTCAAAAAGCGAGTATTGAAAATGTTTAGAGGAGATTTTTAAAGTATCTAAGTCTACTGAGTGATGGAATTCATCTGGTATGTGGAAAACTTGTATGCTCTAGGTTTGATGTATGTAATTTAGATTCAAGACGTATACTATCTTCGCTAAACTTTCTGTATAAACTGCTGCAGAATAAGTTGCACTGCATGTAGTTACTATCTCTAGTTAACTTCTATGCTCCATCTGTTCCTTTGCGTTCTGCTGCACCTTTTAGGGTGAACCGCTCAAGTACGAATTTGGGTTTAAATTGTCCTATGTCATATCTCTGATATTGGATATTGAAAAAATCAAAATACCTATTTTGAGTACACTTCAAAAACTTTCGACTACACCACTAATCGTCTGAGGATGCGATAAACAAAAAACTAAAAAAAATGTTTCAACTACGCCCTCAGAGGGTTAGAGGCAAACTCAGGGTGTTTGTACATTTATAAATCCGTTTTTCTCACTTGATTTTTTTCCTATCGATATTGCAAAACAAATTTAAATCAACTGCTAAGTTCCATAAAAGAATCATTCAGCTTGACGCCGTCGCCTGTATTTTCTAAAAGATTGTTCATCACTTAGAGCATTTACCTTTAGTTTCCTAGGAAAATACCGACATTTTTGAGTTCTGAAACGGCTGTTCCATTCTCACATGAGCAACCCATCTACAACAATGTGGATACCATTATAATTTGTTTGTGCTTATTCATAAACATTTATCTATTTTCTAATCTAAAGCCCCTTAAACTCGCACTCCATCTGCTCGAACTGTTCTTCAAAAATGCCCTCCCACAGGGTTTTTCAAAAGGGTTTATTGTTAGCTACGTCACAGATGGAATTAACAGAATGTCAGTTACCGGCGCATTGAAGGTAACCGTCATTGGAATGGCCACTTGAATGTGTCCACCTGATTTTGGGGAACAACATAAACATGCTATTGTATGATTATGGACTGAATGCCTGAAGTACCAAAGAAAGCAAGCGGACGAAAATATTCTGGGCGGAACTCGGTTGCACGACAGTTTTGTGAGAAGACAATCTTACTATTCGTCATGTCTTGTCAGAGCGGTCCACCCCTTGAGTCTGTCGGTCGTTTTGTGTAATCTGACAGGTTTGGAAAGCCAGGACATTGTCGTTAGAAGTCAATGAAGAAAGGAAGACAAAAAGCAAACACGAGGATAAGGATCAGGTGGAGAGTAAAATGCCTAAGCATTTGGCATTTTCAAAATAATTTTTGATTTTGGTTTAGTACAAATGTAATCTGACACAGAAGCTTCACAAATAAAAATCTCTTCCAGTGACTTGACTCAAAGGCTAAAGTCCCACGGATCGCCCTAATAAGACATGACGAATGGTACTAGTGTATCGATTTACATTAAAATCATCGTTGCACTATGTTTACCTAGGGGACTTGCCAACTAGCTAATCATGAACTCAAAACTAGAGTTTTCAAATTGAGCATACTATTCATTCTGTCATTATTTTGTCTGTCTTTAAAAAAATTAATAGAACATTAACTAGACACAATAGTACGCTAGAGTTGACAAGTAACCTGGTTGGCTTTTGTAAACAGTCAGATCTGAAAGTCCACGTTGATTTAAATTTAAATCGAAGCGCGTCATCGAAAGAAAGCGTTTTATTTGTGAAACTTTCGTGTTGAACGCACAATTTTTCGCTTTTCCTAGAAACGTCTTGAGTTGTGCGACTGGATATTCCTGAAAAACGACAACTTATGAATAGTGCCGGAAATACGAATTGCCATTTACTTCGTATTGCTTTGATCATATCTGGCTCTACGCCTTCCATACCTGGGCCTTTGTTAGATTTCATTTCATTAAACCATCTTAACCTTATTTACAGTAGCTTCGTAAATAAATATTGAGGTGAATGTACTATACCTTTTATAAGTAAGTATAAAACTACAATTTAGAGTGAATATAACAACCGTCACTTTTTATGTACTCTGTCCAATAGTGTACGCAGAATTTTGATAAAAGGGGGCAGAGAGGTTCAAGAATTAAGACAAAGATTCGATGGCATTATAAGTCAAACTGTACGTATTATAATACATGGTCTTTTAGCCTCGTCGAGCGTCAGCATAAGAGAGGGTCATTGAAAATGACGAATAATCATGCTGTGAAGTTTTCAGACGTCACAAAAAAGTGGTACGATGAATTCGAATAAAAAGAGCGAGGAAATTCCCCCACTTGTTTATTTCCTACTTAAGCCTTTGACTGTATCATCTAAAATCACGTTTTCGAGTTCTCTTTTTCCATTTACTTGATGTAATTATTTTTCATGGAATTTAAATAATGTTAAATTACATTCCTGCAGTATATTTACTTTTTAATTACGATTTAATTCATGATTAGCGTGCAACAAGTGTTTGTCAAGGATTGTTCATTTTTGGAATAATTTAAATGTTAAATATGCTTTACCATGTACCAGCTTTAGAGAAAGCATAAATTCTTCTTATCTATCGAAGGCATTCATATAAGACCTTGCCTGACCTGACTACAGAACATTGAAGAACGCTGAAAAACATTTTTCTGGCCTCGAATATTATTATTTTCAATTTTTCATAACCTGATGTGCAATTGGGTCCTCACCATATTGTAAATACCTCGACCATCCGTTTACGTTGAAAGCTGAAAAAGCTCACACACCTGTTCGCTAATTGGTGTTCATCGCAGTCATCTTGGTAGTCGGGCGACTAATGTGATCACCTTTTCAATTGATACAGTATCTCATGAAGCCTTTGTTTGTTATACTAAACCAAACCTCATAAACAAAAATATTGAAAAACTAAAATAGAATTTGGTTGATAAACAACAGATTTTGTATATCAGAACTATTATTATCACGATTAAAAAGTAGAATTCTATATTTTAACATTTATATAAGATCATTGACATCAATTTGGCATTGTTGATGTTTGTAAACATCATCAGCTGTGAGGGTGTAGCAATTGTATTTCCAAAAAAAATGTTGAAATATACTGCTATATGCTTCAGATCTTCATATGTTTCACCCATAAAATATCAATGATTTACAGTAATTTATGTAACATCTTGCGTTGCCTATCCATACCAGGTAGCTTTCAGAGAACCCATATTCTGTAAGGAGCTGTGCAGTGAAGTTTATAGAACTAATAAGTCTTAGATTTAGATTTTATTTTCGATTGTTTAGTGTAACCTATAAAACCACAGAGTAAGGTAATAGATAAATGAACAAATTATTCCCATATACTCATATCCACATCACAAGAATATTTTATGTTTTATTTCACGTTTACTTTATAAGATTTTATACAAATTCTGAAAATCAGTGTCATGTTTCACCAATCACCATCTATGAGCGTTTTCATATCATATTCATTGAATAATGAAATGATATAGGTTGAGTAAGGTGTTAAATTGATACAGAATCAAAGTCCTGGAACTGTAAAAGCAGTTCAGAATCGAAGAAGTATTCGAACATTGTTGGAATATTGCAGTAAAAAATTCATAATTCGAATATTTTGATCGTTAAAATGATTGAGTGGAGTTCGGTGTTGTTTTAAACCTTTGTCGGAATGAAACTCCGCAAGGACCACATTGATTTTTAGGCAATAATGATCTTCATAGCTATTTTTAAGGCCAAGATTTTTAAATCCTGAAAAAACAGTTGGAACGACTTACCCACTTGAATTAAGATTTGGAAATATTATATAATTTTTTAAGACCAAGAAATTTGGATAATAATAATTTATATACTTTAGAACTGTGAAAGATTTTAGATTTTCTAGTATTTTCGATTTCTATAAATAAAACTACATTATTCCATACGGTAACATTCTCTAAATTTCAACAAAATCTATGCAGCAGCTACGGATACTTGGTGACCGTACTGTCAACAGACAAACATACAGATGAAGCAGAAAGTAATGTGAAACGTACAAAGATATCTATTTTCATTTTTTTAATCATTATACGCTGTGTGTGTGTGGGAAGCTGACAATAGAATCAAGTTAGTATAGCATTTGTGAAGTAATTTCTAAATTATGTTCCATAGTCACTGAGGGACAATAATTTTTTTTCATTCCCAGCAGATTTTTGAGTACGTCAGTGAATAATGACCAGGTCAAGCTACGTCACTAGTTTCTAGTAGACAAGGAAATGTCAAAAAATAATAAACAAAAAATCAAAAATCTTTGTCTCATTTATTTTCTCGAACAGATAAAGTTTGCTTTTTTACTTGCTATTTTGATGACCTGTTATTCACCCAAAATTTTTATGAAATAACTTTATTTTACTTATTTAGTTTCAGCAATCAACTATTCATATTTTTCTTCACTTTACGGTCTGAATATATTGCAGATTAATAAAAAGTCATTATGGCATGGAATAATATTAATTTAAAAAAAACAGTAAATCTAACAAAATAGAATTTTTATCACGTTCTTGTTTAAACTGGAAAATCATGCTATCTAAAAATATATATACTATTAACTAGAGAGGAACATGGTTCGAATTACAACTTTTCTACACGTTATGCCTGAAATGTGATGTACTTACTTTCTCACCACCGGGTACTATTTATTCCTAGTGAATTATTCACAGTCCTCTTATATGACTTGAGTTTCGGAGGTCATGATTCAAGTTAAAATACATACTACTTCTATGCTTTTCTTATTGATATAAAAACATATGCGTTATTCATTGAGCAGAGTATTTGATAAACTACAAAACATAATCCATTATATATTGCACTCCGTTGAGAGATATTCCCCTATTAGCCACACTTTTTCCACAAATTTGTCATTCGTAACAGATTTTTGGGTCGCCAATACGAAACATCTGTTAGCCACTGTTAATTCTAAGTATGTTTATCATCTGTTGAAAAATATTCCAACAGAACTGTCACTAAAAGAGGTTATTAAGTTATAATTCAACGATCTATGAGGGATGTAGTGCAGATGTGATGTGACAACATTCAGTCCACAGATGTGTGTGGATTGTCCCCGTCTGATTCCTGATTTGTGGCATCTGAAAATAATTTTTTATGACTAAGTGAAATATTATCCAAATATCTTCGTCCAGATGCTCTTTTGATTATTATTTGGCAATCCACCAGAGTATTTAAGATATCTAAAAATAAAATATTTAGGTACAGGTATAAAATTATACGATTCTTAATTATCTGATTATCCTATGAGTAGGCTCTTGCGTGTAAATCTGGCTGAATCCCTTTTGGAAGAAATAGGAGGTATGAAATCTCTCCTGCACATTTTTTTCGAGGTTGTATGATTTTCGCTTATATATTGCCCTTTAATTTTTGAACTACATAATTGCAGTAACAGCTGTTTCTGCATTTTATGTCTCTGATTATTAGTTTAGGAGTATTTGAAAAAAATAAGATTCTCTGAATTTTTTTATTGCTAATTTTTGTATTTTTACATTGTTCTTATTGTTCTACATAGCTAGACAGAAGCTAACGCCGAGGTCACAAAAAATATACTTTCCCAAAAACCAGAATTAAAATGAGATACAGTCGATATTTTATTGCTTTAAAAAAATATACACATGTTGTGATAGTCACTGCTCGCCGAAATCCAAAGAGAGAATGAAATTTCAATATATTAGACCCCGTACCCCAATCGAAATAAAATATCTCAATTTTGGTATTTATGGTCCATGTTCCAGAGATAAAATCCTGAATCAAACTCTGTTTCTTACGCGTAGCCTAATTATTTTTCTATCATTTGATAATACTCCGGTCGATACATGTTGGAAAATATAAAGAATGATTTAAAGTATTTCAGTTCAATGTGTTTCAGGCTTAATTGCAGAAGATCAGCAGTTTCAAAATTCGGATCAAATATTAGTTTCTAGCCTGATGCCATAGCGTTAATCTACGTGACGTCATTTTTTTATATTGCAGTAGACCATGAGGATGGACACTGGCGAGTTGCAATAGACCTTTTTTAGTAAAAAATATTTTAATCTGTACTGTAATCAGTTGCCTCTTTCTTCCCTAATTGCATTTTTGTCTATTAAAATATAATCAAGACATAACGCATCATTAAATCAAAATTTCGACATTTGAACCCATTTTCGAAAAAAATGATGAAACGAAAAATTTTGAAAACGGTCGGATTTGACAGGACTTCAGGCATCAGCTCATCATCAAAGTGATATTATCTTCAAGTCTGACGTACGCAAACATATGGAAGATTTCCGATGGGGCATTCAAAAGCAAAATATAACGAAAAAGTTGGTTCATTTATGTATATGCATTTGCTCGTTTTAAGAACAATGAATATATGTTTTTTGGGATATATCCAACAAATATAATTTGCTCTTTATATCTGCCGGTTTTACCTTTCCTGTAAATGGGGATTCTAATTCCATCACCTCCAATTTACTCTATGCATAAATTAACTCTGATTTTCAGCTCGTTATTCTTTCAATCTATTAACGCTCCAATTAACTTTGAATGATAGTTTGTAAAATTAGGGGACCTGCCTCAAACGTTCGAAGCAGATGCGCCCATAGAAGGGAAATATGCGACCTAGGGGTGAGTGGGGTAAATGAATCCTCAGAAATAAGCCTTATAGTATGACTGCGTAGTTTATGTTAGTTATTTTGTACCTTGGTTTTTAGCATTTGAAATCATAATAATAATAAACAATGTTTAATGAAACCCAAAAATCATTAAAATCTCATAGCCTAAATAACTTGCTTGAGCATGATCTGACATTACTTGTCAATTAATGTTCATTTAACTTACTCAGTAGCAATTTTATAAAATAAACCTGTAAGTTCTCTTCAGTTTCGCTTAAAGTGAGGTGATGCTAGTAAAAAAATACTTAGCTCAGATTATTATACGGTAGAGTTATATACTTTTTTCCAAAACACTTGATTGAAAGGTGAAACACTTACCTGACTTCAGCCCTACAGTTTTAATCAGATATGTTATTTTTAACAACAGCCTTCAGCATTGGGAGCCAGATTAAGCACGGACTTAGTCAAAAAAACAAAGGAACAATGAAGTTATTAACAATCAAATGATCATTGTAAATATTTTTGAGATCTATCATAGTATTTAGATATGGATACCATAATTTCATTGGGTTATGAGAATATAATATAATTATAAGCTGGGAAAGAATTGGGATTTGATATCACGAAAATTTTATAATTTTTGTCTATAGTACGAAAAATCTTTGCATCCTAGTATTTCCGGCCTGTCTGTCGATTCATCGTTCTGTCGGAATATCGGTGTTTTTTTCACTGCGTCATTGGTGCACCCCTTTTGATAAAAATAAAATTAAAATATATTTTTTACTGATCATAAATATTTAGCGTAAAAAAGTAATTTCTCTCTAATTCTCTAATATGCAAGTTTAGTGATAGTGATCTAAACTTTTATATAAATTAGGCTCTACTATTACCAAAATACTTTGAAGTTTTAGTTCTTCTCTATTCCTATTGGTGTAGTCATATTCTATTTTTAGATCCCTCAATCTTGTTTAAATTTTCGGACAAATATAAGTATAACATCTATAACAAAAATTACAAACGCCTAAATACCGTCTGTGACATCACTGAGGAACACCAATATAAATGGAAAGAAATCCATTCCAACGCAGACTCGCAAAAAGTGCAATAAGACAGCTGCGATGCAGCCAAATTGTTACTTACACTCGTTCTATGGTTTTAATTAACGATCAGGAGAAGTGAGGTGAATCATTGTGTTTATATTAATGTGTACCAAATTTTAGTATAAGGAAATGCGAACATCCATCATTTCTGCCAAACACAGTCTTCTTAGCGAGGACATTCACCATTTATCAATAACGGATGTTCGATACCGGACGACATAAGGGATGAGCTGAAAGAAATCATTTAAAAGCATTTATACTAGCCGAAATGTTTCCGTATCACTCTCCCCCTATTTCAGTCGGGCAGATGCGCCACACCTGCCACCCCTGGCCCACCTGTGCCATTCGCCACCGCTATTAGGCAACCTGCTCCCCTCGACTCACCTGATTGTGATGATAGCCCACCGGGCCCACAGGCGGCATTTGGGCTCTCACTGTTTATTGTTTTATTTCTTGTCGTTATCTACACCTGAACGGCCGGACGGCATGTGCAGCGGCAAGTGGCGAGCAATGTGTGTGCATGTTTGACTACCGATACCGTGTCGGGTCGGGACAGATGATACGATTATTATTAACAAAGGCACATGTGGCGATTTCACTACCACCGGGCATTTTCTGAGGAAATGTTTAATAACGATGAGCACCTTGCCTAAAAAACAACTTTAGCTGTGCTACCAGTATATATATTCACAAAAATTACACATGCCACTTTTTTTAAACCCGACATGTGTTTCGCTAACTATGTTAGCAACTTCATGGGAAGATTGTTCTAAAGTATTACAGCTAGTTATTGTCTTATATACCTGTCATGTGGTGCCAATCGTAAAATTTACTTTTCAGGAAGGCACGTCAGATAGACACCTAGTCTTTTAAACTAATGCAAACAGCAGGCTGTTATGGAAATGACCCTTGTCCTTATTCATTGCATTGCTTATTTTCTTTGCTATCTAGAAATAGCCTCCAGCTTCTTTAGTAAAAAAACTGGGAGTTAATTTTAAATTGCTTAAAACTATCTTATATTATATAGTTTGCCCTATACTACATTTGTTATAGTCACTACAATTTCGCATACTCCACACCGACCAAGTTTGCCGACTTTGTCCTTCGGGTTTCCTAATAAGTTTTTAAGTTTTGGATTGGACTCTGTCAAGACCCATCGCATATTTAAGATTAAAAGGTAACACCTTCAAATATCAACTATACCTAATTTGGTCTCGCCCTTTCAAGTTGTAAGGTAGTTGGGCTATGAAGTGTTTTCTCAAAGCTATGTTTAAAAATAATTTGTTCTACAGTGTTCGTATCATTAATCTTAGCCACATGTTTTATGGCTTCATATTGCCACATTCTGCGACTTGGATTATAAAGGTCGTGGGCAATAAATGAACTTTCTAAGAAAAATCAATATGATATAAGTCAATTCAACAATCTCAATGTAAGGTATAACATACTTGAAGCCGTACAGATATTTGTTTCATTGGTTATATTGAGATGGCTCATCTGGTTCATCTTACTGGTACTAGCCGCTTAGAAAAATATGGCTGATGAAAAAAGTTCATTAGTGCTTAAGGTGCCATGGCAGCCTTTATTAATGTATAAAAAATGAGTCAGTCAACTGTCAAAAATTTGAGTTTCAGTTCTTTGTACTTTGATAAGAGCTGTAGATGTGGCCCAAACGTTAATGAAACTTTTTGATATGTGGTTTTAGTCGTATCCATAGTATGAATTTAAGAAGTTAACAAATAGCTCATTTACTTTTAATGGGAGGAATCCACTTTTATATTTTTCCACTTTTATATGTGCCATTACACAGAATTAGTAGTAGTCCTCAAATATCAGCGCTTGAGCCTCTCAGTTTCGTATGCACTTTTGCCCTTCTTATCACAACTGATGAATGATGAGAGATAATTCTGATGAGAAAAAATGCCGACAAAAATAAAAAATATTAATACAAAGTTAAAAAACAAAATTATTAATAGAATTAGAAAAGCCAGTTTATGAGTTTTTTCAGTGTAAATCCCAGATGCATCATTTCGGGCTATTTCCCTGAATTAGGTATCATAAAAAAATCTGTCCTTCAACTATAAAAGGATGCACGCTCAAAATATCGTCAAATTCAATCAATTTTTCACACACTTACATGAGTATTCCACCAACCTGTACATCAATATCTTAGCACAATCCTCACAAGATTTTTACTGTTATAGGTTCTTTTTTTGAGGGGTTCGCTAATACAGTCAAATAAAAAATAACAGAATATGGTATAATTGACATCATTATGAACCCAACAGTGCAGATGTTTAAGGTGGGAGATTCCTTAGAAAAAAACGCCCTCGATAATGACATTAAATGAATGGGTTTGAGTAGTAGGGTTAGAGCAGCTATTCAAAATTCAATATTTCGGGAGCTGAAGATGACAAATTATCATTTTTTCATTACATACTCTAAACTCTATTTTTTACATTAAAAAATCAAATAATAACTCAGAAAGCTTAAACAGCACCCTTTTACACCACTATATACTAAAATTGAAAATAATTCCAAAATTCAAGGATTCTTTAACTAAAGGAATAATGGGGGACACTCACACTTCCATCTTAGTTCAAAATTATTTATTATTACTAACACCAATACTCGAAAATAATTATGCATTTTCTAATATATTCACAATGAAAATATGTATTTTTGGTTTTTTGAGCTCTAATCTGTTCATCTCAAGGCAGGCTCCCAATTTTTGACCGGAAACACCGGTGTCTGTCCCCATTTCCTTGTTGAACATCCAACGTATAGTACCTGGTGCGATGAATTCAGCCGGTGCAAGGTGAGCAATTCTGTCCAACAAATAACGCAGAGCGATTGCAGGAGCCCGGAGACCGTCTGTCCCCGCAAAGTCGTTGGAACACCGGGTGCCCGGTGCCGTCGCCGGAGCGCTGCCCATCTTACACCTGTGCACCGCCAAGCCGAGGAACAGATGGTCTCGACGCCACAGCGTGAAAATATATCAGCGCGACATAATCCGCGAAAGATGTTGCCGTCTCTTTCATGTTGTATTCAGACCAAACCAAAGTGGAGAAGAGGAGGGCTTCTGATGGGGGTCCTAGTGTTTCTAGGGGGCCCGGATTTTGGAGTCTAAGTCAAAATCTTGAACTCTCCACAATAATCTCAACAATCGCGATCAAAATGTCTTTGAGATATTCCATGACTTAGTTGAGGTTTTTCCGCAGTTTCTCTCAACCCTAGTGCAAATACAGTCCTCAAAAAACTGTAGTCGACCAATAATATCATGATAGCAAGTTTAGAAGAAACCTGGGAATTCATTGGAAACAGTTAATTTAACAGTCTGAAAATGCTTCAAAAAATAAATGAATCGCCTCACATCAAGCATGAAACCTAATAGGATACTTACAAAAAATTATCTGAATGAGAAAAGAATATATCTAATTTAGATTTCAGAACACAAATAACGTTGTTTAATGCTTTTACTTAGTTCATTACTGATTTTTCTCAAATTGTGTGGAAGGGCTATATTTTTCGTAACACCTCTTGGATCCACCACTTTCTGTAATATCCTGCGAATAATCTCTTTCGCAGTGCCCAGCTTCTAATCACTTTGAGACAAAGTGAGTAAATTGACAACAGTCGAGAGCATGCATTGATGTATTGTCACACTGAATCGTCCGTCCTTCAGTCAAATGAAAAAATATGACAATCCGTGATGTACACAGCCACCTCAAGCTGATATGCTGATAGGTCTGACCATAGACCATAGATGCTTCTAGGGTATAACTCCATAGAATGTTCCACCAGTTTCCTTTGATCCGACTGTAAAGATGTTTAAAACACCTCCCGAGATTTGGTTTTCAATAAATGTAAGAACTTTATGAGGTCGGTGAGGAATACAGAGTTGGAGAAATTTTAACTTTGAGTAGTTTGGCAACAATGCGCATTATCGTCGTACAACCGTCGAAGTATGGCATATGTAGATGACTTGGCGAGATATCGCGGCTACGTATGAGGAATGAGGAAGCGCAAACGACGTATCGTTGGATAAGTGCTCGATCCGTACTGACCAGATGTTATGAGACATATCACATGGTTTTTTTGCGCTACATCACACCAACCTGTGTGTAAATTGTGAAATTATTATATGGAGAAATAGAGAGAGGCGGCTGACATCAACGATCGACAGATGTATCAAAAGAGACATATGATCTTTGAGATATTGCGCAAAGTAACGACAAAGAAGTAATTGAATCATTGAGCATATACTAGAATGTGGAATGTGGAAGCTTTCTTCAGTTACAATCTGCGATAAAGCTTTTAACTTTTCTGGTTTCCTTTATTAGAAGCATTTTTAGTTCTGCAGATATTAATTTGAGCCTAAAGATGCTAGAGGTACTGTAGGAGTATAAAGGAAGGCCCAAAACAAAGGGGAAGAGTAGGGGAAAACCCTCCGGGCCCATGGTCGAGGCGTGGTCCCGTGTAGACGCACGTTTAGACAAACAAGGCCCAGAAATAATAAACTTTCCACATTGTTATGTACCAGTCTATTTGAGGTCTCTAGAATTTAGAATTGTAATAGGAAAAAATTCTAATTCGAGATATGGTGATTCCTTGTAGTTCCATTATATATACCTCACGAAAAGCAATATCCCTCATTTTCGTTGGTCTGTCTGCCGGTTTGTCTGTCTGTACTCCGTCCGGTAATCCTTGGCCCCTCTAATACTCGAAAATTACGTTTTAGTTTTTGATTAAATTTAGGCACTAGATTAATATTGTGAAATGGAAAAAACATAGAAAAATTAAATCGCTTAAATTTTTATGTAGGGGGGGGGGGGGACTAGGTTAAAGTGATGATGGGGATGGGCGAAAGAAATCAAAAAAATAGTACAAGTACAATACGTTCTATCAAGTTTTGATCACAGAAACCTATCTGCGTTGTCAAACGTTAAATAATAATTTTTTTGTTGTACGAGGTACGGTAGTACGTGTAAGTTATTTTTAAACCATTTGAATGGTTTCCATGTTGTACGGAATTTCAGAACGTAATTAGCTTTTTCTAAATGGCGCTAATATAATCCATTTCTATGTTAGTAACCTTTACTAGGTACATGTTACTGCATTTTAACTGAATAGAGATTATGAAAAAGTAATAAGGGCTAAATATAGCCTCTTAAAAATTCTATTCACGTATGTTGCATCAGTTTATTAAGGATTTTGGTTGAATTTTAGAACTGCTGGACCACTTGAAGTAAATGTTGGAAATGTTTTGAAAAACTTGTATTAAATATCTTTTAAATTCCATTCCAGCTATCAACAGTTTCAATATAAACTCTGATTACAATGCTTATTTATAGTCTGATACTAGTCTGTATGATGTACAACGTCAACATACTTGACGTCATTTTTCACTATTGCAGGATTTAGCCGATTTCTGGGATAATGAAAAATCTAGTATATCAATAATATCATTATTTATAACTTGATACCATTGCGCCAAATATTTGATGCCATTTTATAAATTAAATTATTGCTACCAACAGTTCTAAAATCCTATCAAAGCCGTATTCCTAAACTGATAACACATCGCTTTTCAAACACGTGGTAGGTACAAACACCGTTAACATACTTGATGCCATACATTTTGCTCTCCAGGTTCTTCAATTGCATCCTGAATTTTAGATTTCTCTAGGGATCCGCGTTCTCTCTGGACGGGCCTAGATAAAATTTGTCGGAATATCCGTCGCAAATATTTAGTTGTCCACCTTGCGATGGAAAGGGATCCCCCAAACCGTCGCATCGTGTGCTGTGAAAGATATGTTTGGTTACCATGGTAGAAGCTATACAGGGATAGATAAAACCCTCTTTTATGTGATGTTCCAGACTCCTCTGTAATGTCTGGCGAAACAGTCTTTTTCCAGCACGTATATTAACATACGGCATCGGAGGGACGGTTCGGATTAGAAAAAATAATGTTTCCAATAGAATTGAATTCAATTGCATACATATATGCGGCATTATGCAAGTTTTTCTCCGCAGGCCATTTGGCGTAGAGTGGCTATTAGCTCAAAATTACAAAAATATACGATTTAGGTAATAGGTATTACTACGATGTCGTTGAAAATCATATAGTATGTAAGGGCGTATCTAGAGCACAATCTTCATCGGAGTAGTTGTGGCTACAGAAAAAGGGATATGTTAATAGTAGTATTATAATAAAGAAAGAGAGGATAACAGCAACTGAAAAAAGTGAAGTCTTTGGCATCGTGATTTCAATTCAAATGGGATAAAACAGATAAATACGATAAGCTTTAGCTGATTTGAAAGAGCGTAAAGAATTATTTTCGATCTTCTCGTCTCTCTTATACGTAAAAATGCGCGCTTACCTTGCCGACTTTCAGTTGCAGTTGCGCTATGAGATATAGAAATTAATATCCAGTTGATTTTGAGTTATTGCAAGGTTTGAGAAATTTGAAAAAATTGAAATACATCATGTATTAATCTGTTATTTTTATTTAATTGGCAATGTCTATACATTTACATACGTTTTTATGAATATTACTAACATTTAGATATGAACCATTCATTCCTTGGGAAAAACAAAATTGAATTTTTGGTCAAAAATCTTGGGGGGGGGGGGGGGGCGGATATTACTCCGTTATCTCCTCTTGTATACACCTATGATAGTATGTATCAGTACATTTTTTAACCAGTGGAGCAGGTGACACAAATATCACCTACTGACTGACTATCGCTCAGTACTTGAAATTTTGATGTAGTTGGCGACAGATGGATTGTGTTATATTTTTTCGGTGATACAAATGAGATAATAAAATTATAAGTACCTCGTCTAAGTTCCGAATACGGCAAAACCCAACATCCTATTGCCGCCATTCATCTTTTTTCTACTCCATTCATGGAACCCACCCTCACGTTGTATGGTAACTTACTTCATGCTCTAGTGCCCGCTACCAAATTATGAATAGCGATTGCATAATCGCAGACCAAAGTTTCCCGCGATGAGTTATAACACGTGTTTAGAGGATGTACGGATTGCTAAACACCCTATAATTGTCCCGTGGGAAAAAACAACAGAATTTTAGTGTGGGTGGTATCAACGGCAAAAACAGTGTCCGAAGAGGTTCATTTTAGAATGATTCGGAAAGTTTTGTATTCATTCAGAAGACTTATTGCTTATATAAGTTTCTACAATTTACTAATCATCCCTCTTCTGATCTAACCGACATGAAAAAAATAGCTATCTAAATCGACTCAGTATTGCCTACGCATTCATGTTTTTATAACGATATTCTGCTGGCCCGTAATCATGAAATGACTAGGTAGGTAAACGTTTGTTATTTTCGTTGATGTGTTTTGTATAGTTTCGTGCTGTAACGATACAGTTACAATATTAAATATAAGATTCTTTGTGGAACAATCGGATCATGCAACGTCCATGAAGGATGTTTTGTGACATCCACAAAACCGCGAGATGTACATTAGTATATACTAGTCGTAGTTGGCAAGACAAAAAGACAAAGTACTACACAACTTCTGATTTTTTTACTACACCCTAAAATGATCAGAAACTTAAGAAACATATAATAAAAATTATTGTCAATCGTTAAAATGAAGCATTAGCACAATAATACAGACAGTGACAGACACTACGTAACATGAAAAAATCTTCGTTTTGCAAATAAAATAGCTTGATATTTAGCAGGAAAACCATAGGACGTTTTTAATTACCTAAGAAAATTCTTCACATAGCAGAAACATAATTCAAAAAGACTTTGATATCTACATAATTTTTAATATGTATATCTTATTTGATGTGCAACCTGGAACTCGCTGAAAAGAGTTTTCTATACAAAATAAGTGCTTCAAAAATGATCTAGTGTCGAAAAGCATAAAAAATAATAAAGATTATGAAGCTGCCTGTCCCGGTTACACATTTAAATCTAGATGATGGAGGAGTTCCACCAATGGAAAGTCTCTACAAGGTAGGCACATAAACATCGGGTCAAGTATATTGATTTCTTTTTACACTGTAATTGAGTTGGGAAGATCATTCACTGTATAATATAATTAGAAATTCACGAGGCCTCCCCCCCCACTCGTTTATAATCAAATTAAACTTTTATTAATGTTGAGAGTTTTGAACATTAATTAGATTTCATTGTGTATAATGACTATTATTTCACTAAAACAAAATCACGGAAATTGCATATTGAGGTATACTTAGTTTAGATCTAGTATAATTGCAACGCTTATTATACGCCCTCAAATTTTTTTGTATTTTTCCAGCAAGGTGCATGAAAAATTAAGGCATGGGGACGGGTATATTTAGAGTGGTACTGAAGAATCGAAGTAGTTTAGTCATAGCAAGCTTTTTTTGGTTTGGAAATAACTTTCAATTTTAAATAGGTTTTAGAAATGGATCACTGAAATACGTGAATATAAGGTTTGGACACGTGAAAATGTGAATGATTACGTTCCAACAAATATATTGGACACGCAAGAATCACAAAAAGTGAAGTATGGATAGATACTAATAATTTCTATTTCACGCGGTGACAAGAATGCCAAGAGACTAGACAGACGGAAATGATGTATACAGATTTTTGTAGAGACCATAAAACATACAAAAAGCTTTGGTAATTTCACATTCACAATCCTCACTTCCAAGCACGTAGCCAGGAAACTGTTTCGGGACGGCTCGGGACTGTTACGGGGGGGGGGGGGTCCGGAATTTTAGGATATAGGCCTATATAAATAAAAAAATCCTAGATTTCGAGCAGGGGGTTGTCCGGACCGCCCGGACCGCCCGGACTGCCCGGACCTCTCCACTAGCTACGTGTCTACTTACCTCGTTTAAGCGTTAAAATTAAAGAGGTTTTGGAGTGTTATGACTTCTTTTTATTTGTTTGCTTATCACTTCGCCTTATCTACCGCCAATGCACAAATATTCAAAATTAGAGCAGCCTGACCTATTCTGGGTCTATATCCTCCCCCAACCCTCTTGAAATAGATGCGCTCAAGTGTTGCTAGTCAGAATTATCTTGATTCTTATGTTTTTGACTTGCCGTCGGTGTGGGAAATAAAGTTATTTTTAGCATCTTTCTTCGCCTCTGCCATGCATTATCTCCGCAAAACCGTGTTGGTATACGCTGAAGTTAAACGCAACACCTGTACCTGTATGATAATGGCTGCGCATTGGAATTTCCACAGAGGATAGCGTGGGAATCTCCAGTCACGTCTTCGCTGTTGTCCACGAAAATAAAAATCGAATAATCACCATGGAACACCGCTCCGTCTAGAGGCAGCGTAATCGCTTTACCCATGTCCGGATTTCAACGACAACCACACCTGAACCCCGAAACGTCAAACACATCGTTGCCAAATGGAGTGTTTTAGATGCAGTAAGGGTGAAATTAGAACTTGGCTCCTTCACACTTTACACCGTCATATTTAAACTTGCAGTTAGATCATGATTAGCGTTTTGTTTGAAGTGTGAGATTAATTTAGCAAATTGCTCAAAAAAATTGTTGATTTGATCAATACTGACACTGTTTTTGTGTGATTTCAATACATACGATCCATTCGAAAAGGGTATGTGAGAGAAATCCATGGAAAAGCTTAGGTTCAGCCGTGATCTGAACGCAGAATCGCCAGAATCCCTGATGATTTGTGGCTGATCTGTCCTCATTCTATATGTTCTACCAGGGTATGTTCGACTGAGATGTCTCGTATAAAAACACCAAGAGTAATCAGTACTACAAGCACTGGAGGATCACCAGTATGAGCTACCAACATTTTAAACGAGCCTATTCCAAAACTTTATCGGAGACTTTATCCCCGATAGTTGCAGTTTGCACCGTTTTAAGGTTGCCGCTTCAAGGCATTCCAGATGTTATGACCTTTGACTTCGTAAGTTGCCAGTGGGCGTCCCCATAGAGAACGACACTTGGAGATGAGTTGATGCTGCTATCACGCCCTTGACAGGGTTACGTATATACCATCCGATTGCTCTTTACAGCTAGAGCTTCAGGGCTATACTGACGAGTCTAGGCTAAAGACGAAACATGCATGTCTATAGCAGGATCTGATGCATAGTGGAGAGCATACACTTGCAAATAGTATTAAGCTCGACAATTTTCTGCCCTCGTGAGTGGTTATCTATATTGAACGAGTATATAAGAAAAGTGATCATATTTCCTGTTTAGAATTTGTTATGTGAGAACAGAAGGTGCCACAAATAGAATTATGGAGTTTGATCAAGTAAAAGATCTTAGACACTTGACTAAACCTCCACTCAAATTTTTGTGTTCCGTAAACCACTTCCCATGACAATCGCCGTGGGAAGTAATCGCGGAATTTATAAATTATGCTACTCATTTCGATTTGACACATTCCAGAATGAGGCAAAAAATGATACATAATGCATATGTTGTACTGACGATACAAATCTACGGAAAG
Source organism: Bruchidius siliquastri (assembly GCA_949316355.1). Taxonomy (NCBI): domain Eukaryota; kingdom Metazoa; phylum Arthropoda; class Insecta; order Coleoptera; family Chrysomelidae; genus Bruchidius; species Bruchidius siliquastri. The sequence continues at coordinate 23,460,564 of OX438533.1, forward strand.
AGACAAGTCATTGAAAACTGAGCCTCTCAATATCCCAAACCCACCCCACCCAAGCTCGGCAACATCGCTTCCACCTGAACAAGAAACCGTAGCCGGTTGAAGAGCACCTGTCTAATCTCTACTACCCCTCTTCCACCCGATATGGGGTGTGATACAGGGGGCGCATCACTACCACTTGTCTTCCCGTCTCAAACACCTGTTGACGTATCGTTGGTATCCGCAGAGAACGGGAATTACCTGTGCGTGCAAGGACCAGAGGCGTAGACCAGCAAGGTATGGGTTTAAGTGACAGAAAATCATTGTAATTATTTCTTGTGATAATTGTTATTCCAGTACTGTAAGTAACAATAAAGTCATCCTGGTAATAATAGTGTTCTTTAAATATCAGTTATCTGTTTAGAAAATATAGTAATATTATCTGCTATTGAACAGAATTTTTCGAGCATGCTCCGATAGTCAGTTAGCTTTGAGAGCGGTAGCATCTCCTAGGATCAGATCACCTCTGGTCCAGGAATGCAGCGGCGCCCTTCAACGCTTAGCCCAATTCAAGAACGTGACCCTCATCTGGGTGCCCGGTCAAAGTGGGGTGTGAGGTAACAAGAAAGCAGACTGCCTGGCGAGGATTGTGGCAAGGGGCACATGCATTGGCCCCGAACCCTTGCTGGGTATTAGCAGTGGCCAGGTTAGTAATGCTCTAGATGCTTGGACGTATTACAAACTTGGGAAAGCATGGCTGGAGATAGATGACTGCAGGCAGTCCAAGAGGTTCATAGCAGGCCCCAACAAACGTAGGGAGCTATGGCTATTGAACCGGAGGAGGGATTCACTCCACTTGTTAGTAGGGATCCTCACAGGTCACTGCAGATTGAACAGGCACCTGACACCCATAGGAGTGGTCAAAAAGCCAATCTGTCAAAAGTGCTGGGAGGAGGACGAGACCTCGTTCCACTTTCTGAATGAGTGTGCCGTATACAGCAGCCTAAGGGCTTAGGAGTTCAGCACAGCAGATAGGGAAGAGTGCTACTCAGTGGAATGATCAGACGTCAAGACCTTTATTAAAAGGTCTAGAAGGTTCGATAGTAAGGAACTACCGTGTCTGCCATAGTTCGATCCCCTCAGAATTGGAATGCTGTGGCGGGATTTGTAGAGATGGTTCTACGGGAGAAAAAATCAGAGGAAAGGGCCCTACAGCAGGTGGCCCGAAACGTGCGAGCCTGATTGTGGGCGCTGGCAATAGTGCCCATATTCTGGTTCTTTTCGGTTGGGCAAACCTGATTGTAGGCGCCAGCCACAAGGCTGCCACCGTGAAGTATTGTGTTAAACAGTTCCGCGGTGGCGGTTGGCGTTCGGAGGTTTGGGTTTTAGTGCGTATGCCATCGGGTGTACTATCTACTACTGTGTAATCATGACGGTAGTGGGTAGCCGGTGGAGACTCCCACACTTCGGCTATAAAAGCTTTCCCCCTCCTAAAAAAAAACTACTACTACTACTAGTAGTGGTAATTTTGATAAAATTAATGACAATCTTATTACCTTCTGCGTGTAAGGATTGGAGAATTATTAGTTACTCTCTTCTCGATACTACAGTCGTAAAGATTGTTACTGTTTTCTTGAGATTGGGCTGGAAATGACAAACAAATGAAGCAAAACATGGCAAATATGTTTAAAATGGTGTGTAGTGAGTTACTGACCATCCACTCTTTTGGCAAAATGATCGATTGGCGAGTAGGCACCGAAAATATTATATAATAACGGGCGAAATGTGGAAGGGTGACTACGACATACTTAGTTGTTTTGGGGCCCAAGACTAACATTTTTCGGAAAAAAACGACTACTTTAATAACCGAAGTCTAATATTTTAGTCTGGGGAAGTCGTCAGTCGGATCTTTTTCCGGCAGGATCCATAAAATACGGGAACTCATCTCAAGTAAATCCAGAAAAATGTGAAAAGTTGTGATCGTTCCCGAAAATCACATCAATCGTGGTTAATGGACGAAATTATTCATTTTAAGCCTGGAGGTTGCTCAATGGGGGTGAGACAGTGGAAACATAGTAAACGAAAAAGATATCTACAAAGTTTTCCATAAACCCAACAGTAAGTGTATGTTTCATTTTCAGGACCAACCATGCGGCGAATAGCAGTGCTATGGGGCTTCGTCGCTGGCAATCGTGACAAAGGGGCCAGCATATGAGCAACATCCCTCGAGGAGTGGCATATTAATGAAACATATAAGCAAACTATTCAATTTCAAAACATATTGTAGTCTAGAAGGTTGAGCTTGTACTCCTCAATTCCTGAATTCTGATTTATTTTTGGCTGACTTAAATTGGCCTACCACAAAATCACAGTTTTGCGGTATGAAAATTGTGCTTGTAAACATACATATTATTGAACTTAAATCAACTTTTGTTTGCATGAACCAAATGTCAATGTTTCAGGGTATAGCTTAATTCGAGTAATTAATGCTATGAATTAAAAAAAATGCTAGTAAAATATAACTTCTGCATGAAATGCACAAATGCTTTACTTATAAGATTTAATTACAAAATCAATGGAATCTTTTCTTTTTCATACCGTGTACATGTATGATATACCGGAAGGAGCGAGCGAGGGTTGATGTTGATTTTAGTATAATTAGCATCATCCGCTGATTCAACGAACCCTTTATGCATATAAACGAAATAATTTGTGTTGTTTAACAATACTCATTGAGGAAGACGTCAATTGGCTTCGTGCTCCACCCCTGTCGGTTTCAATGTTTACCTGCGCGCAGATCCGCGCAGGTGTTTGGGAGCTAATCCGACCGACAAATCACAGGAAAGGGTAAATCATATAAAAGGGTGGCATCTGCTTTTTTATCTTCATGACGTTTCTTTGATGCCATCTACGCAATAGGCTGAGATATGCAGCCCTGAAATATATCCTTTATTTTTTATTTTCTATGCCATAGGGGAGAAAAGTATTGTAGTCTAAGATCCGTATATAGGTCGACCTTCACCCATCTGATAATCACATGAGTATGCTTTTTTATCAATTATTATTTGTATCAAAAGGTATTCCAAGTAGGTTGCCTTAAGAAATTCGGTCAAGGATATTTTTAATTAAAAATTTAGTTATTAACAATTTTGTAAAATTTACACTTACTTGTTAACTCATACGAGTAAAATACGACGCCAATGGAAAGTACACAGATTGAAGAACATGCAAACGTAAGGTTGCTTACTATCATATGGTCAGAAATGTTAGGTTGCCAGGTATGAACAGGTAACTCAACTTAGTAGTTACTATCATCTGATAACTAAATATATATATATAATAAAGATAATTTTATTGCGAACACAATGGTATAAGGTAAAAGCCAGTCACAAAACACGGTTGCCGGGATTTAAAGTTACGTAAAATCGTAAGTACCGAGGCGTGCGACAAAGATGTTAAGTGCGTACTGTTCTGTGTGGTATTGTGAAATAGTAAACTAAAAGCTCGCTTTAGGCGCATTAATTTTTATATTTTGATCACTTTTAATTATTTTGAAATAATATCTTTTCATTATATTGAAAAAATTAAAATAATTGAATAATTAAGTAATAATTAATTAATGATTAATTAAAAATTAATTGAATAATAATTTTAATGAATTATATTAAAATAGTTTTTATTATATTTAAATAATTTCGGTATTCTTTTTTCAATTCATTTTAAAAATGAGTAAATCTGGTTACTGGAACTATCACCCGTTCATTAACATGGACAGTAAACAAATGTCATAATTTATAAATATAAATTTTAATAATTAAAGAAAATAAATAAATATTTAATATAGATTATCATTTCAAAAATTAATGGTGAATATAGAAACATAATTTGGTCGTAGATTCAACTATTATTAAATATAATGAGTGGAAAATTAAACTAAATTGGTCATTTTTTTTCTCACTTTCTAACCTATATTTTATTAATTTTTTATATGTTACCTTTATTTAATCTTAAATAATGGTATTATATTCGATTGATTGAATTGATTAATCACTCGTCAATATAAAATTAGAAATACATTAAAAAATTTTATTTCTTTTTTCTTCTATTATTTAATTAATATCCCCCCCCCCTCCTTTTTAAAACTAAGAACCAATCGAAAAAGTCAACACGCTGCAACAATTTCGAATCAATAGAAAAATTTTAATAAAGCTAAGTTCAGACTGTCATGGATCTTATAATAATGGATTAAGTAAAAACATTAAAAAATGCATCATTATAATTATATTATATATTATAACGAAGATTTTTATTATTCTTATAATTATTATTACCATGATAAATATTTTAGTACTTACTAAAAAAGCATACTCATGTGGTTATCAGATGGGTGAACGTCGACCTAAATACGGATCTCGTACTATTGTGGCTGACATCTTTCGAATTCGAGATAATACGTTTTTTCCCGTTTTATAGTACACAATACATACGTCACGAAAATACATATTGTTTATAATATAGACTCTATATCCTATTAGCGTTTTTGAAACTACGTAATATCAGTAACCGCTGCATTGATTCTGATAAAATTTGGGACGAATATGAAATAGAAATGTAGCAGGTATCGCTACCCCATTTTTTTAATGTGTCTAGTGCCAGCGGTGTAATTTAAAAAATCCTCAGAAATTCTGAATACGTTTTTTATGTTTCCGATGCTTTTCAGCTGTAGACAATCAAAGTTTCAGGAATACTCAAAACTCAAAGAAATAATTTTTTTTTAGCTATATGCAAAAGTCCTGCTTATTATATGAATAAGCGAAAAAAATGCAATAAGACTTGATCATGTAGATTGTAAATGCTCTTACTTGGTGATTTTTTCTTTTGTTGTATTTATATACTTTTTGATATTTTTGCAATATTAAAAATGTTTTGATTTGTGTAATTAAATATGTTAGCCTCGTATACGGATACAGCATCTCATGTGCAGGGGTATCAGTTTGCTTTAGATAGTTTAGATACTGATCAAATTTTAGAGCTTTTCATCTAGTTGAATAAATTTTAGAAATAATGAAAATCTAGAGTTTCTAAAATCATAAAAGTTTGGTGAAGGGACCTCCAATTTTTTGGCATTGTAAACACGTTCTATCATCAATACATTTTTGACACCTGTATTCGTTCGTACTTGATGGACATACATGATTATTCGCACATTTACCTTCAAAACAGATTGAATTATGTATTCAATAGCTGTTGACCTATAGTTCTACAACACACCCGAGTCATGAACGTACTACATTTGAAATTTAAACAATTGTTTTTTATCCATGTTGTACGGTATTTGAGTTTTAGTTCCCACATTAATATTTGAGATATTCGGTTCTCTTGATGTTTCATATAAACCACAAAACACGATGGCGACCAATTTCATTAGTTTGCTTGTTTCTGTTCGGTAATCTTTGGTCCATCGGTAACTCGGAAAGTAGTCCTCGGATTTCAAGTATTTTTTGACACTAAGTTGTTAGTGTGATAAAGATTATAAAGCTTTCAGAATATATGAAATCATACTAACCTATTTTTAATCAGACGCCATTGCGGGGAGGTACAGGGTCTACCTACTTAATATCATTTTTTCTAAAAAGTTAATTTGCCCCGTTTTTATTTTAGCGGCTCTAACTACAGATTATTGAAGTTGAATTGAATAGGGACCATGAATAATGAGGGAAGTGCTATATTATCTAAAAAAAATCAAGTACGTTGACTCTATATTCCAAGTATAGATAAGTAGATTGAAGATTTGAATCGAATTTTAGGGTCGCCGAGTTTTGGCAATATTGGTAATTATGGAAATTATTAAAAACTTCAGAATGTTGGGAATATTTGATATTATAATTGCTTTTAGCATCTTGATGTTCATTTATAAAATGATTAGACTGCGTAGGAAGTATAGCGTCAATAAACTTGACGCCATTTTTCTCAAATATATCAAAAACTCAGCCGTTTTCCATGAAACACTGCAAACTTCCAGAAAGTAAATGAGAACTTGATATGTGTTTGTATTTTTGATTCAGCTATTCCAAGGGCGGCGCTGGTTGCAGGATGGAAAGCGTAATTGCATTATAGATACCAATCTGTGGTATCCCTGGTGTAAAAGGTCTATCGAAAGCATACAGATGTAGCATAGCGATCGTAAAAGTACAATTCAATAAACCGATTTGTTCACAAGCATCCAAAAACAGCATGCTTGGAAACCAGCTGCATTCCTCGGGGCGTCGGCATTTTCAGATATAATAAATAAACGGCAGAGATGGCTTCCTCGGGAATTCCACGATCCACGCTCCTTATAAAGGCGTTAAAGGTGGCAGCCTGCGGGCCCGTCTCCGCGAAAAAACCGAATGCCGGTCGCGTTATTTACATTTAAAATTCGGCGGAGCGGTGTGATCGGACATCGTTGGACCCCGATCTGTGATGCCACGGCATGCCGAGGACGTACCTGTTTTGTGATGCCAAGTACCATTGGAGACCGTGGGAGCGATTCATGACCATCTTTCACTTCGGTAAAATAATCCAGTCATAGCATGGGCGATTTATTCCAGCTGTGAAACTGTATTAAATGGTACAAGCTGTTTCTAGTTAATTACTGGGTTTTCCCCACAATAATTGTCGACAAGAGGTACTTTTCTGAGATCTGTATGAGACTCTTATATATTGTTTATTTTCAATTGTAATTTTCCTTTCCTTATTTTTGATCTGCTATTAAATGCTCATCCCGATCGCAAAGAAATAGCAAGTACTATCAACTTCTTTATTTGTTTGACCCTAAAAACAAAAAAATGTTGTCAAGTAAATTAAATGTACTTTCCATATGGAATGAATCCCGTTTTCGGTTCGAAAATTAGTTTTTTATATGAGGAATTTTGTTAGAATGTTTGATGTCTCTTCGTAAACTGATGTAAATCAAAAGTTCCGGATACATTATTGTTTTATAAGCTTTTGTGCAAGTCAACTCATCTAAGTGTCGCCTTTTATTTTATGACGCCCATTGTCATCTTACGAAACCAACGGTCCCATAGAGGGCGACACTTAGATGAATTGATGTTGCTATCACACCCTTGATTGGGTTACGTATATACCACCCATTGCTCTCTACACTTAGACCGCCACGTTATACTGACGAGTCTAGGCTAAAGACGAAACATGCATGTCTATAGCGGGTCTGATGCATTGTGGATAGCATACAGTTTTGTGCAAGTCTTTTTTCGGGGACATAAATATTTGTTAATATCGTGATGTTGTGATTTCCAGGGGTTTATTGTTTGATATAATATATGACTGATATTTGGAATATTTGGATCCTGTCAGGGCTGTTATGTGCAAAATTTGATGTTTTGGTGTATATTGGATTTGAATTGTATCTGTTAAAATCTAAAGCATTGCAAAACAACGAAATATTCCCTGAAATAATCACATAAATGATGTATAGAATAATAGTTGGAATTTAACACTTATCAACCACGCCCAAAGATGATTTCAAATTCGAAAAACATACAAACATGTTGTTTGAGGATTTTTGAATAATTTATCATGTTTTACTGAATACTTCGCCGGCAATGCACCGTTTTGAAAAATATAGCAGCATTACATGGTACGATCCCAAACTATATCGATTTCAATATTTCATCAAGAACGGTACAGCTGTTACTGAGATAACATGGTTATAAAACGCCGACAGACGAGACAGACAGACAGATTGACTGTGTGACCTGATTATTATTGTAATATAGACGTTATCAAACTTCCAAGAAATGTATTATTACAAATTGAAATTTTCCCTGATCTCAATACTTCCCACTCCTGAGTGAGTAGTATAATCCATTTTATACGTTCTGTATTTCTATATTAATCATAGTATAATTTTTAATTAAATATATTAATAAATAAATTTAAACTTTCTTAAAGCTGATGATGTTTTTTTATTCGTAATCTCTTCTTATATATTTTGTCACATCTCCAGTCTGAAAGGTTCACCTTCCATAATCCATTAGGCAAAACCTGGAAAAGGCATCAAGTGCGAGGAATCTCAACATCCAGATACAAACTGATAATTAAAAAAAATGTGTTCTTCCTAATCACCGAGTGGATACATCAAAAATATCGAATGTCTGCACATTAAAACTTTCCTGGCGCCAGATGGTGAAGACATAGCGCGAGATATCCCATCGTGCTTCTATAGGATACTTTATCGAGTCTTGTTATCATTCCTCTTTGTAATGTCTGCATCTGGCTAGATAACATATGTTCAATGACGACGCGGCAGACTAAGCAAACATAAATTACTGCTTTTATTGCGATTACAGGACAAACTGTAGACATATGCGTAGTTTCGGGGCTGCAAATTTACTCGTAATATTGGATTATAATGTTATATACTCCTGTCATAATAATAAAATATGGAGAATAATCAATTCATCACTTCTAAAACACAAGGCTCTGTAAATAAAAATAAGTGAAACTGTTGACTAAATCCTCAGCTACGGTCCTCAAGTATCTTCAAAATAGGGTTAATGACCTGCATATATATTTGATCGCGAATCCGCATATAATAGCTATGAACTTTGATGTATTGCTATTTGAAACTATTACTTCTTACTTTTAAGTTTTTTACCAAAGTGACTGCAAATGTCCCAGAGCTGACTTAATTCCAATATCATCAAGACTATCAAGAGACCTGCAGTCTCAGCAGAGAGAATATCATAAATTATTTTTAAATTAGAGAAAGAGTAACTAGGACTTTGAGTTCATACTGAATTTACAATAAAACTATTTTTGCAGCCATGTTTTTTTTGCTGCAGTGACAGCGTAATTATTTCACTCTAAATACGTATTTATAGAATTCCGTCTGTTGTCAGATTTACATAACATTATATTTCTTTGATAATGGAAATACTATTGAATTGGAGTGGCAAACTGATCAAAGTAGATATGTACTATGTTTCACAAATGGTGGCATGTGATGCGAGGAAAGCATGGATTAATCATTGTAATAATTTGTTAAGCTATCATCACCAGTTGGTTCACCCACGATTTCGTGTAATATACGAGTATGTGTTACGGACGGAAATATCTTGTACATGTTTCATGGAAAACTATCAGAAACAATACCTTCGTAATTTTTCAAGATATGGTGAGCTGGAACATGACCTGGAAGCAATTTCAGTATTCATCGATCAGATCTAGGTTATATAGGCCTAGAATAAATTGGATTTTATCTTTATCTGAAACGGCATTGTTAAATTTCAGCGTCATTCAACGATCTCTGCAAGTACATTTTGCTTTGTAAAATTGTTTTTTTTCAATAGCTCTATTTCTGGTCTTGTTTGGACTTAATCTGATTTTTATTATTATTTTTATAACGTTGATTACACCGAGTACATCTAATAGTGATTTTTGGAGCATGGACATTATATACATATCTAAGACGAAACCTTGCCAGTTCATAAAAAAAATAATCAATGTCTTGGCATCTTAGGTGTTGTGTACCCACCGAAGGTATTGCTTCTAGAATACATTGACTGATGGTTTCTACATCATAAATTTTGACTGCTACTCTCTATAATATCACAGTTGATTGTGATCATTATAACAAAATCGAAGACCTCAGACATATTCATTGTGAGAGGCGTTATCTTATAAATTTATGAGCACGATAGTAAATACATAACATAAAATATATAATTTGTTATGGAATGATCGTTATTGCATAGGAGGTAGTCTGTGTATTTATAACAAAAATATTTATACAGCAAATATCGTTAATTATTTATTTGTTTTGTGGTTGGTACAGTATAAAAAATGTATATCAGTTTCTCACAATTTAGCAACTAATGACTCAACATTATCTTATGTTATCACTCTATTAATATTTTTTATTCCGAGCTTATTGCTCCAGCACATCAGTCAGTCAGTTTTTTTCGAAACTCACCCTGTGGAAAATAGGTGATGCAAAAATGGATAGCTTTCCTACGCTACTGGCCCAGGGTCTTAATTTTCATTCAACACACACATACCGTACCAGCTGCACCTGTTAGAACTTTTCAGTATGTTTACCAGGAAGCTTTGATAAATATAGACAGCTTCAGCCTTGGATGGTATTATAGATATTGTAGTTTGCATTTCACGGAAAGTATTGATATAGCGCAGTTATATGCATAGTGCACCTGGCTGAAACTCGAATGATTAATTTTAGACTAGGGCAGACAGGGGTCATTTGTCATGTAAATAAATCGCGCACATATATTATGTTCATTTCAACAAATGGATTCGCAATGCTTTCATAAATGAGGAATATGTAGAGTTCAAGACTACAAGTAGATAAATACATTATATTTTTGATGATTAGATCTTACACTCGAATTCTTATATTCCCAACTTTTAACATCATTCTGGAAAAGTTGCAATAAAAATTTCTATTCCATATGGCGTTATATCGATCGCGGAAGATATTAATGATACTCTTCTATTGTTCATATAAATACAGTATAAAGCCAAGCAAAAAACTAAAAATGAAAATTAGTAATAAAATTAATTTACTAAATTCAATAAGTTCAAATACAAATTTAAGTGTTATTTGATGTCGAGACAGGACTAGATGTATATATATATATATTATATATATATATATATATATTCCTTTTTTTATCAATATTTCATATCCTCTGACATTACTGTTACTTTCTAATAATTGTACAAATACCTAAAATACAAAAAATGTGTAGGGATGAAATTGGGAAAAAGGGAAGTTAAGGAAGCGGAACTGGGAAAAGATCTGTTTTGGTTGTAGGATTAGTGGTAATGTTCTCTTCTCTCTCTGAAGTATACCTGTGTTTGAACGCTTTAAAGTATTATTTATAGCCAAACTCTGTGCCATTTTTAATATTTATATTTATTAATTTCTTGCATCGATAATCACTGATGGTTAAGTAGAATAGCCTAAGCTAGACTTCGCCATCAGTTTAACACCACTTTTGTAATGCCTGATGTTTATGTGCAATGAAATACGATTTATTATTATTATTATTATTATTATTATTATTATTATTATTATTATTATTATTATTATTATTATTATTATTATTATTATTATTATTATTAAATACACCTTAAGCTGACGTCAATCTGCTTTATGATTTAAGAGGGAGGAGGCACTGCTGTCTAGAACCTGTGTTCTAGGTCAAAATCAAAATAGCATATTATTAAATTTATCAAATCTGTTAAATACATGATGTGCTTGGAATGTTGATGATATGTTTAGGTATATTTTAGTAAGGGGGGAGCTTTTGTAACCCTTCTCAGAAGAAGATGCTTGCTGAATATATATTCATTATATAAATCAGCCCTATCTCTCTTTCTCAGCTTCAAGTGTGAGATTCTTTGCAAATTCAGTTTAATCACCAAAACTAACCCTACACCATAATGCAAGAGCGGCCAAAAGTTCGTCCATTAGGTTCTAGAACATGTAAAAAAATAAATAACGTAAATAAATAATATTCGTAGAGCATCAAAAATGTACTATGTTCATAAATCAGACGTATAGTAAAATTCAGATTTATTGAAAATGAATCTAGCATTCGTATATCTTGGAGGAAAATGTGAACAATAATCTATATCTAACAAAAACGGGTGATTACCAGGTTGAAAAGTTTATAGATTATAGAACGTCCTTAAACAACATCAAAAAATGAGATATCCTCCACTCAATATGTTTCATATTTGTCATAGTGGTAGCCTAGTGCAATTTTATTTAAAATAATTACTATACCGATACAGACGACAGACAGGCATCTTTTTCCCGCTTCTTGACGTGGGAAGTAGAACAGGAGAATGTGGCAATATCTTATGGATATAATGGCAATCAGATAAAATATAAATCCATATTTTGCTTACTTTGGAAAATAACCTAACTTATTTAGCAGAATTTAGAGTCCCGGTTTATTCGCTGGGCACTTGGGGCCCGGGGCCCGGAGGAGTCCGCAGAGGCCCAGACTTAACATTAATTAAAAAATAAAAAATAAATTGGCTAATTTACCTATTTTCCAAAAACAATCTGGTTTTCATTTTCATGATTCATTGTATAGTTTTTATAATCAATGAAGCATGTATTTATTTGTTAGAAAACTGATAATGAAGAGCATTGAATGGGCCCAGTGCCCGAATTTAGGTAAAACAGGCACTGGCCAATTGGATAATACCGATTTTTTTTATCATCCCGACAAGTTCACCTAGGCCGGCGACACCCGGACTCCTTCACCATTTTTTAAATAGTGTATAAACAATTTATCTGTAACCACATATCGATAATATAAATATTTTTTCTGTGCAGGAAAACAAAAGATTGGACTCAAAGATACTGATTTAGTTAGTACTTCTCACCTATCTTGGAGGAGACTTCCAAAATATGAAAAGTCTATATATTCAACTTTCCGGTATTTTTTAATGAAATTTTATGCTTGGTAAAGAAACATACCGTCAGATTCTTGAAAAATATCCAAAATAACGGTCGTAATTTTACGAAACTTTTATTTGTAGTCTATAAAAGTGTTTTTACTAATTACTAATTTATAAATAAGTTTTTGATCGTTTGTGAGCGCGCATAAACATGTTGAAAAGTAATCAATTTATATATATGTAGATATATGAGTGATAGTGGTAAAATGCTGAGTAGAGAAAGACAAAAAGGCTGACTTCTCATGCGTGACCTTTTGTGTCGTGTTAAAAGTATATCTGATGATCTGGTGATTCTGGGTGGATTGAGCGGCTGGCAGTCGCCAATCGCGAGAGACCGGTAGGCTGGAGGAGAGACAGAAGCAGAAAAGTTGGTAGGGTGACCATAATAAGCGGTCGATTCGCCGCTTGACGCTCGCCGCTGCGCTGATCGGACGGCACGATGGCGCCAGATGTTGTTTGGTGCCGCCGGCTACCGACCAATGACGTACGAACTGGGTATTCACTAAGGTTATTGTTAAGTGTAGGAAACAACAATTTCGTTCTATATAAAGAAATTCAGCCTTTGGTCTTCCTATTCCAAAAATGTGTGCCTCATTTCCGTCAGTCTGTTTGTCTGTTGGCGCTTTTGCAATGCTGGCCCTAGCCCTTGGTCAGGGTAGAGCGAGATTGTTGTTTGTTTTGGTCGTCACAGAAAGGAACAGAGTGTTATTTGTGAAGCTGCGTGTTAATTACACAACTTTTTATCAACACTATTTGAGTTTAAATTAAATTAAATAGCTATAATTGTTATACTCCTGCTTCTGTAATATTAAGAAAGTTCTTACTGCTCTATAATTTTATAGCATTTGGCTTTCTGGAGCTTCTAGCCACTTGACCACTGTAGCGACCGCTTTTCTCGCTTCACCCCTGGGCTGGCGATACTTTCTTGTCACAGCGTAATCACAGTAACCGCAGCGCCGATTTTGATGGAATTTGATTAAAAAAACATTAGCTAAACTCACCTCAAAACCTTGTTTTTGGAGGGACTTACATCCGCATCTTATATAATTTTAGAGCGTAAATTAATTGTTTTGGGGTTGAAAAGTCTTCATGCCACTCCATTTTAAGTAGCGGATCACTTGCTAAGAAGTGAAACATGTTTTTTATATTTTTTTATTTCTGTCACCGTGTGATCTCATAAACGGGTTTGGAATTTTTGTAGAAATTTACAGATGGGCGCTACGTTGATTTTTTTAGTGGACAGTGCTAAAAAAACTATGCGAACGGAGGCTTTTGCAGTTGCGTGCTGCGCCTCTGTACTACAAGCCTGAGAGCAGGACATTATGTAGAAAAGAGGCTGTAGCTGAACTGAAGAGGGTTTGCACGACAAGAAGTCGCAGCATCGTCTCGCATCTCGCCTTATAAGGACACCGGGCGTTCGGATGCCATAAATGCAATTCCTTATATGATGCGGAAAGGATTCTGTATTCACCGACAACCACGGTGGCTCCCTTGCGAATACTCGCAAACATGCACTCGTGTTGACGGGCCTTTCAACCAAAGGTCAAACATACTGCAAATTTCATCTTTATTTTGATGGAATCCATCCATTTACTCACTTTAATTGACCTTGAAATACTCCGTACTTATTCATTCGGGATAACTTCAGAAAAGCGGACCTAAAATAAAATGTTGACCACCCGATAGTAAATTTTCTATATTAAACTATATAAACGGCATTTAATAGTTGCATTTTTATAATTTCCTTGCATACCTATATCTAAGTATTTTCTTTATGGTCCTACAAGTAAATAGTATAGACAGTTATCTGTTCCGTTTTCCGATATCTACTGTATGGGATGATCACTCTCGTCGAAAAACTTTAAGGAGGAGAAAATTGCACAACTAAATTAATTAAACGTTGTTTTCAGTAAATACATTTGGATAATTACGCATATAAAATTTTTAAACAATGTTCTTTGTGGCATCTAGATTATGTGTGCAGTATCCGAATCCTGTCAAGTCAATAGTTTTGCAGTTAGTGTTTTAAATTAAATAGCGCATTTTATGACAACACCAGGTGCATATCATGACTTGGCAGGTTGCTGCTTTTTTGTACCTGCATCTTATATGATAATATTAAAAATGATGTTAATTAATTTATTCAAGCAATTTTCGAGGATTTTTCCTCACCGAGTTGAAGTTTTTTGAAGATAGTTGTACTTTTTGGTAGATATCCAAAATAGTATCCAACAACTATTATAATTTTTTTTCGTAAGTTTTAAAGTAACATATGTATAAGAAAAAATAAATAAGGCCGAAAATACAGTAACTGATAATCCTGGTGGTCGGTGTCTTATTTTAGATCAATTCTACTACTATATACCTGAATATAAGCTTTTCGCTCGAAAAATTGCACTAATGTCATTGACGAGAGCGACATATTACTAAATACTAAAATTATATCCAGATAGATAGGTATATTGAATTTTTGATTGCTTATTTTTTAAAAATTCAGTACTATACTAGTGTTTTGAAAATGCTCTTCAATTATCTTTGATTGAAGGAATAGCTCGAATCTATATACTATAAAGTGTAATCCATACAAAGTATACTTCGTTTAAAAGAAAACATACATAACTGTTACCAACTGGATTGTAGTACAATATATCCTGGGTTATATACGTGCATATATCTTAAATTAATTCCATTCAATCAACAATATTATATAGATCTATAAATTCCAGATAAATTATTTTATTTTTATTTACAGCAAACTATAAAATGCGCGATTATTGCAATTGAATGATATGAACATTAATGAGCATTTTGAAGCAGCATCAACGATGTGATCGTTTAGGCGCTAATTCTGAAGTTTGCCTTTATTTTTAGAGCTGAGACGACTTTCGCCTTCATCAATTGAAATCGTACAATAACAAACTAATATGTAATATTAGGAAGTAACTTGTGGATTGTTACAGGAAAAGCCTAAAAATAAATTTCGTATGGGTTAAAGAGCATGCAGGTATTGAAGGCAACATTATAGTTGATCAGGCTACGAAGTGCGCCACGAAGCTCAATGTAATTACTGAAGTACCAATGTATTCTGATATATCAAATTTAATGTAGGGCAACATCACAAAACGGTGGGAAAAGGTCTGGGCTGAATTCACGTCGGCTTCTCAAAACAACACGTTGATACATCAAACACTTCATCACATCATACCACACATAGATTGTTTCTACTCCAACAGAGGGTACTCAATAATCATTTCAGCAATAAAATTTAACCATGGCTGCTTTCCCTCTCATCGCCGTCGTCTCGGAGTCATCGAATCGCATTTATGCCTTTGTGACAACACTTCAATTGGCGACATTAATCACTTAGTCTTTTCTTGCACATAACGCGCAACTCATTCCAAAGAAAGAAGAAAAAACTTATCAATGAACTTCTCGAGCTTAGATTACAACTTCTTGCAAACATTACTGATATTTTTCTACCTTCAACAAAAGAATTTACGAAGCTGTTATTAAATTCGTAAAAATGCTATCATAAAAATATATTAGTGTTTTTGAAACAGTTGAAGAAGAACTGTTTCTGAAACAAATTTTATTGAACAGAACCTGCTATGTTTGATGTGATTTATTCCATATACACTTGATAGATAACAGCATATACGTCGTGTCTGTTACTCATAGACGCATATTTAGAAGCTATAAATGTCGAAAGATCACGATTTTGTGATGGAGGTTTCTTTTTTCAAATCAGAAGCCTTGTTAAGGCCGCAAGTTATAATAGTGTACCACGTGAAAACTTTTAGAATTCCTGGGAATGTTGCACCATTTCTGCTACCAACAATAAATCACTATATTGCAGATTCATTATATTACACCATGACGTGATCGTTTCATGACATTTGCTTCTTAAACAACTTTCATGAGATTTGTTGCACCATTGTATTACGAGCCTCATGCCGCGTGTAATGAAAATGGGCCATTCGATTAGTTTCAAAATTGGGCCATTGTATGATCTGTTAGTCACTTGGTATCCTTTTGAAGTTTCCACATGTGGCTTATTATGTTTTGGCAAAGATAGAAATATGATTTATACGGTAATTTTCGAGAGAAATGTGCCAACGCTTTGCGGATCCTTTTAATAGCTTTTACGTGGATCTTGCACATGTTCAAATTACGTTGTAGCCTGTGTTCCTGTTTATTTAACCATTCTCGCGCAATTTTTCCATTAAAACTACTCATACAGGTAATTTCTGGAACTAATCGTGTAACTGTCTCTCTGCTATACGAGAAACAGAGTTCTGCTTGTCTTATGACATAAAATGAAGTACACGGTAATGCGATCACAAGAAGAACAAAGGAAATCTGGAGTAAAACTTATGGTCTATCTATAGGTTTGGAGAAGATTGATCAGATTTTTTCCTGAAGCATACTTAACCGGACTAGGCCACCGTCTACCGAGGAATTAGAAATATAATCATCATTCAACTTTATAAAGGCAGATTCTTTGACTTTACTATTGCAATTGTTGTCTTCTTGGTAAAGTATAAGACATAGAGTTAAATGACAACTACCAATCATCAGTACAGTTCTAATTTGATTAATGTACTTGCAACCCATTTGTTGAGTTTCCTCAGTCGGTTGTTTATTTGACGGGCAGATAACATTTTTTTGAGGGGTTTGGAGCGGTTGTATACCTCAATATGCAAGTTCTGCGTTTTGTTCAGGCAACAACGTCAAATGTAATATTACAACTATCGTCTGAGATATCTGTGAGTATTTTCCATTTTGGTGAGAAGGAATACTCACCACTGACTCGGAAAGAGTGCAAAGAACAAAAAGCTGGAGTATGAGGGTCTACAAGGTGTCCTATTTTATATCGAGTAAAGGTTGTACGGAGTGAATTCAAGCGAGGTTCATTGGCTGTAGGTACTACATTTTTGCTTTTGGATTTTAAAATTAACATTGACATTATTCTATATTGTCGTTGAATGTCACCAGGTTCTTATTTATATTGATCGATCATAAACCATTAAAAGAAAAGGTAAATATTAGAGACGGGTTTATTTTTTGCTGAACAAATCTTAAAAATTTTTATAAAATTTGATAATGCTTACTACAGGATATCACATGCAAGGACCACCAACATAATAATCAAGATGACAGATGACAGGAAATTTCGGAAGCGGTATCATTCAAAACAATTGGTATACAGAGAACGATTCCGACCAGATGTGTTCATGTTCCGCCTACTGCTGGCTGATGTAGCTGTTGGAAAGAATTCCAGATGTGCACTTGACTCTTCTGTTTAGGTTAACTATTAGATTACGGTATAACATCTGGAGGCGAGAGAGTATCCGTACGCCAAAGCGCGGCAACGTGAAATCCCAGCATAGGCGTCGTCTAGATTTTTTTCAGATATTTGTTGCTTCCCACACCTATAGTATTTGAATCGCGAAAAATTTCTGATTCATGAGATTGGTTTCCTGATGAAACATTATACATATTCAATGAAAAACTATGTTCTCCGTCGGTCTCTTTGATGTCTTGTAGATTGTAGACGCTCTTACTTGGTGAAAGTCTTCCATCATGCAGATAAAAATTTGTGTAGTTTTCACACAGTTTCACAAATAAAACTCTTTCTTTTAGTGACGCGTTTCGATTTTAATAAAAAATAAAGGGTTTTATTTGTGAAACTGTGTGAAAACTACACAACTTTTTATCTACATCTTTGATGTCTGTTTGTCTGTCTGTTGCGTAATGAAATTTAGACACTCGATATTAATATCACATAATTGATAATTCTCCGTACTTGCTACACACAGACGATCCCAGATTTGCCTTTGAAATACGGAAATTATGGCTAACTTCCAACAGAAGTGTACCTAAAATTTTTTGATACATCTCAATTATGGATCTAGAATCTTTATAATAAACCTGAATATTTTGATTTCAAGTATGAACTACGACTACTCGTTCTATGCCGTTTTAGGGTGTAGTAACGTTTTTGCTAACGGGGGTTAATTTGTTCCGCTTGTACTTTAGTAACTCCAACACAGTTGTAGCACTTACATGTTACCACTACGACCCTTGTGGGTCCATTGTAGCTATCCATTAACACTGCTTAAGGCGCTCTATTCAGCTCTGATCCTTTAATTGGTCTTCATAGCCTTGACATAGCATGCATTTTATTAGATATGATTAGGCATAATATAAAATATTTGTCTTTGTAATGTTTTTGTTACGTTATAAATTCCATACTTATGAAATGAAAAAGCAAATTTCAATTGTGTTGAAGTAACAAATATGTATTTTCCTTAGTATAAATCGATGATCATACGATTTCCGATTTTTAAAAAATGTAACCTTGCGGTGTTTTGTTGTGATGCGCTTATGCTAAACTGCTGTATTTCCCCATGTGTTTCCTCGGCAGTGTGCAGTCACTGGCATCCCAATTGGGATAATTTAACAGTAATGCCATGTGGCCTGGCAGCCGGAAGGGTGAGAACAGATTGGGAGACACAAGTGTATATTTTTGTGTGTACTCCCACAGGATAAAAACAGATGACTATCGTACGTTGTTTTTTCAGCCAAACGATATTTTTAAGTATGCATGGATACATTCACAGGAAATGTTTGTACAGGCCAGAATCCATAAACGGATTGGGGTAATTCATGCGTCAGAATTATTTTTCAGTTCCGCGAAAAGAGACGAAGTATTGCCATCGCAAACGTTATCGACTTTGAGATAATACGTTTTTTGATATTTTATTATGCCTACATCGCGTTCGCGATATAAATAGCACTCATTTATGTCGTTCTGTCTGTCTGTTGTCCCGTAGTTTTTTTCGCCGCGTAATTCAGTAACCATTGCAACGATTTTGATGTTTGTGGAGCAATATGATATAAGGCCACTCAATATGGGGTGGGGTGATTTGCAAAATAATGCTCTAAATTGTTTATACGGCAATTATTCAATAACTAATCATGCGTCAATTTTCGCCTATTGCCTGTTATAAGTACATACGGCTAAGGGTCTGCATTCATGATTGCAAATTTCCAAGAATAGATTTTTTTAGAATAACCTAGTGTTTTTCTTGTGATTGTACATGTTCTAACTTCTTGAAACTCTTTCACCCGTATAAATTATCTGGAAAAGTTTTTCTGAATTTTCTTGGTGAAAAGTTATTTGATCGCCTTCTGTAAAATATTATGCTTCAGTTTTTTAAATGTTCTGCAAATGTTACACGAAGTAATTCAATTAGTTCAATACTTTTTTCATAGTTTAAGTATGCAGAAATGATGATCTTGCGGTTGTCTCTTCATCTTGTAAATCTTACACCGGCCGCTAATTAAAATCTCATACGATTGAGTAAAATATCTCTTTTAACATTTCAGGTGCATCGCCACTTCCTATGCTGTACTTTGATGAAGGCCACCGAGCCGCCGAGCCGCTAAAACATTAGTAAAGATATTTAAGTCTATCGTATATAGTTTTAATTATTGGTCGGTAGAAAATATAATGAACTATTTTTATTGTTTATAAAAAACTAAATCTTAATTTTTAACATCTTTTGGGTTTCATTCGTCGATGGCTCACTCTTATAGTCATTGTTATAGTACTAAAACTAATTTATATATATATACTCAGGATAAAAATATATGTATATATATATTGCGTTTTTCAAAAGACTTGTTTGAGAAGTCAAATTATCAAAACATGCAGGAAGTTGTTAAATTTCATCACGTAAGGCGCCATATCGCGATGTTGAATCATTCACCATTTTTGAAGTAATTGCGAATCATTTGTAACGACGCTAGCAACTGACCAATTAAAAGGATGTGTTCCATATCCTATTGTAAGACGAGATGTAGATAAATAGGTAAGTACATACTGCAACAAAACGGTAATCTAACAACAAGCCCCAGGCCTTACAATGAGTTCCCGTGCCTGACGATGGTGTCAAAAGCTATTTATCTATCTCAGAGGGTTGGTAGTGAACCATATTACCTCGTGTTTTTTTTATTTACAGATAATCTCATTAAAAAGCAAAAGGCCTATCGCGCTTCATAAGCGCTGCAAGAGGATCGATTTCTATTCACATTGACCTTGAAACGCTGTAGATTTCAACCATCGTGTAAGTCCCCGGTATATCTCATTCCACAACGCCTAGATTCTCCAAAAGAACGACTTTTGGAAGAGGCTCGTTTGAGACGTGGTAAGCTCGTTCTGGTGGGGATGCGACATTCTTATTCTGTTTTCTAGTGTCAGTTTAGGGATCAAATGCTTTTCCTAGTAGGAGTTATATGCATCCTCAAAGTTTTTTCATCCAGAGTCTCATCTCAAGCCTGTAGATTGAAAGAACAACTAGTTCAGCCAACTTCCTCGATTGATGAAGCACACTGCCGCATCTTTCTGATGATATTTATGGGTAAAAAAATATTACTTATGTTAAATGATTACAGGATTCGTATTTGGTGAGCCGCGGATTTTTAATGTAATTCTCTGTTTTCGAAACATAGATCTTAAACAAAATACTTTAAGTACAACAACAACAACAACAACAAAGTTTAGGCACATTCAGAAATGACTTGTTTGGTCTGCTACCACTGGAGCTGTATAAATTTAATTGGAACCATGAAATATGTATTACAAAACAACACAAAAAATCAATTCAAAGTATGGTCTGATAACCTAAGAACCCGTTAAGATCAATTTCAACACTTAACAAAAAGTGATCTAGTCAAAACAATAATTTACTCATTTCTCACTGTAAACGCGTAACGATTATCTGTTCAACGTCGCGACAAACGAAGACAAACATCTGTTAATGATAAATCTTCATTTATCTCCATGTTTTTATATCTTTTTTCTCGGAATAAACGGGATTTGCTTAAGAATTCGACACATAATACGGTTGATGATGAAATGAGTGCCCGCATCCTGTGGTCATGTATCATGATAAGAATACTGAATGGACACGATTAACTCATAACAGCTGACGGTTTCATTAGATGTGAAATCATAATGCAACATCTGAAGGTAGTGTGGAAATATCATTCTATTACGTTTACAGTAGACAAACCTATAGTGTTCGACCGAAGGAAGATCATTTGTGACCGAGGCCAAAGGTCTCATCGTCTTAAAAAAGCGTGAGAAAAATAACCCATTGATTAGAAAATGGCAGAATGAAATGCACCTTACCCTCACCTTGATTACGTATAATCCAGTATTCCTGATGATAATACATAATATTTATGATATTGTATAATCAAAACGTGCATTTTTGTAATTATTTTTCTATCATTTTAAATCATGACAAAACAATAACTAATTAAAAGCAGTAGGTAGCGATAAATACCGTCTATCTAATGTGTTACAATGTCTCGAATTGCTAGCTTATTTTTAAACAGATTTCTATTAACTTTTTATGCACAGGAAGATTTTCACATTCTATGCTCCTCTATCATTTTTTATATTTGATTGAAAGATCATCAAAAATGATCATTGAATATGGTTGGATTTTGTCATTCTACTTTCCAATAGTTGTTGCTAAATGACCTGCTTTGTTGGACTTGGATGATTGTTCACAAACTTTCCTTCAAAACACAAGTATGGAAAACATTGTTTCAATAGTTGTTCACTCTGAACTAAGCAAGTGATAAAAATTTTGGATTTTTTTTATTAGTCAAACATTTTTGGGATGTTTAAAATTATAATATATTTAAAAAGACGGAAAAAAAGGTTTTTAACGGTTTTTATTAGCGGTTAGTACAAGTCTAGGATAAATCAGAGAGAAAATACCACAGGGTAAGTTTAAGAAGTTACATTCTTCTGTACTTGTTGAATTCCGGTAATTCCGACACAAGAAATAATGAACTGTTGTAGTTTTGTGTACTAATTTTGAATAAAAAATGGTATCGACTAGATTGTCTCAGATTTTCATAAACTATATGTCTAGACTATAAATCTTGGAAGATGTTTCCCTGACATAATGGAATCAGAATCTTAAGAGCCTCTTTGTAGATCCGAAATATGAACTTCCCCTTTTTTGAACTCTTTTGAGGGTCTGTGATTGAACAGATTATCTAGTGTTATCGAAATGGGCTGGTGGTGATGAGCTCTTTGTTGACTATTTGTCTGTTTGGTATGGATATTAGTTATTGTTATCTTAGGTACTACGTTTGATTACGGTACCAGAGTAGATGGTGGGAATTTTCAAAGGCGGCGTTTGATATACTGACTGATATATGACTGGCACACATGCCGCGCATATTGTTTATATATACTGCCCATAATTAAGCGCAGATTAATATTTTTCGGCTTATGAAACTTGTTATTAATATTTGGTAGTACTGATTATTATATCAGAGGCTGGAGTAGCGTCGCTGGCTAGCCTTTGTCATGCTACGTAAAAAAATTGTGTGTTGCCGTATTTCACTCTTACGAAAATAATATTATGATACCTTCTCCATCTGCTAATGAAGTACTGTCTGCTATGATTTCTAATATATTAATTAGAGAATAGCTCAAAGTAGGCGCAGTGTCCTCGCACATGGTTGTAGTCCCGCCAGTTATGCGACAATACGGCGTCGCTAAACAATCCAAACAACACGAACATGTGTGTATGCGATAGTTGGGCGGTGTGGTGAGCTGGCGATTGCACAAAGAGAAATATATCGAGAAAGCCCACTATTTGCAGTCCGCGTTTGGATGAATAACTTTAATTCCGGTTATATGAGGACGGATAAATACGATAAAAACTGTTGGGATATTCGCGATCACCCAGGGCGATGTCGATTGTAAATGAGTCTTCTGGTTTCAAATCATGCTGTATAACAAAAATATTTTCGTAGCTGCCTTCGAAAGAGATTTTGTCATGTTACAGGTTTTGCTACTTTGGACTAAAGAGGGTATCTAGATCTCAGCTTGGAGGAGGGTAAGCAGGGCATAAAGTTTGTCTATGATTT
The DNA here is from genome assembly GCA_949316355.1 of Bruchidius siliquastri. NCBI lineage: Eukaryota > Metazoa > Arthropoda > Insecta > Coleoptera > Chrysomelidae > Bruchidius > Bruchidius siliquastri. The sequence goes on from OX438533.1 coordinate 23,484,003, forward strand.
CACCATTTTTTGTGATATCTTCGTCGAAGTAGTCAAGGCAACAGAAAGTGGAATTTCAATAATATTATAATAAAGAAGGGGAAGATAAACAAACAGCAAGTGAAACAGTGGAGTCTTAGGTATTTTAGGAAAATGAAATGAAACATCGATTCATATTTTTTGAAAATAATCGGCTGAAGGTAAGCTTGCATTTGTACTGAACAACCACAATAGAATCATCGTGATTTTTCCTCAAATGGGGTAAAGCAGAGAAATACGATTAATTTTAGCTCATTTGAAAGAGGGAAAAGAATTATTTTCGTTAATCCCGCATGTTCGATACGTACAAATGCGTGCTTACCTTAAGCTGACTTTTAGTTCTAGTTATGCCATGGAATTTCGGAAATAGCGCAGGAATTATGCCATTTATTAGAATTAGAAATACATAATGTTAATCTACTATTTTTAACTGAAGTTCAATGTATGAAAATATATACAGAATTAATAATACGTTGTTATAGGTTACGTAATTCAAATTTAGATATGGACCAGGCACGTAGCTAGGGAAGGGTGCGGGGGTCCGGACCCCCCCCCCCCGAAATTCCAAGGTCTTTTTTTAGCAAAACTATACACACATTTTTATATAGCCAATCAGGTCTTTCCAATTCACAGTTGTACTCGTATAAAATACTAAATGATACCAAACAACCGTTACTTATTTATGCAAATGCTTTGCCTTTATGCTAAAATTCTGGACCTACCTCCTCAAACCGCCCGGACCTCCCGAAACAGTTTTCCGGCTACGTGCTTGAGATGAACCATTCAACCCTATAGGAAAAAAGTTGAACTAAATGTTTGGTCAGAAATCTTGGCGGGGTAATTACCTCTTTTACCCTCCCCCTTGTATACGCCTGTATTTGGACCTAAATTCTTTTGAGATATAACCGCATTTTGTGTAAAATAATTTTGTTTGGCTGTAAAGACAAGTTTTAGCTTCTGGAATCTTAAATCCTGGAGATATTATTTTTACCACTACCTATAACCTATAGCTATATTAATTTGTAGCAGCTTCTGTAATATGGATAATACTTATGTTTATGTCAGATGTGATTAAACTCATTCATGTTTCAAATGTGATCACCAAGACTTACAAGCGATGGTTACTGTCGTTTTTCGATAGCCGATTGTGCCAATATAAATCTTTGACCAAAGTACCATCAGCAGTGACAAATTGCGGATCTGTAACAGGCCTATGAATGTACCTCTCTAGGCAATATATCAGAATGCTGGAGATCATTGAAGTGATGAATTCTTAGTTAGAACCAAAATACTGTAAATACATTGATAAAATCATTAGATTATGAAGATTAATCAATTGCTATTATTTCCCAGTTGTCTCCATCCATTCGGCCATAGAATCCTGGCTGTACCTAAATACCCAGTGAGCCTGATTCTAACTCATCTTATAGAAGCATGTAGCTGTAGTCCGATCAATCGACGCTCGCCTATTTACCATAGTTCTCTGTACTTTCGAACACCAGGAGAAGTACTACTGAAGAAGTTAAGTACTACATTGACATCTGGGACCGAACGGATTGAGGGCGAGATGAGGAAAACCTAAAGATATGAGTATTGGATTTTCTTCGAAAATTCTAATACACATTTGAATTCAAAGCATCATGTTTTAGCAACTACATGCAATTGAAAGGCTAGAGTGGATGGTTTGGTATGAGGTCCTGTGTAAAACATACTACGATTGTGTTTAGTTTGATTTATTGGATAAATTGTACTTTTCAAATGGATTACCCGGTGTACCTCACTTTATGGATGCCAGGATAGGCCTCGGAATTTCTATTTTTAACACAAAGTATACTTTGCTATCAACAACATATACAAGAATTCAGAGCCCACTACAGTTTATAATGAAAACAGAATAACAGACAGACACTACCAGAAAGGAATGTATTTTTGTGATGTGTATACTGTATACCAAAAAACATGAGAGATCTGTATTATCTCTAATTCTGAAATTTTCGCGTCCTCTGACCTCTCCACCATGTCAATATCATGAATCCGTTGCAATGTATGGATACGACCGTAGTACATGGTGGCGTCAGAGTGGCGCTATCACAGATGCCCGCCCGAGCCCAAAGCAGCGAGCAGCAGCCAAGCTGAGCAATCAAGCAAGGAGAGCGAAAAACGAGTAAACGCCAGCTAAGGACATCACTGCTCCGCTCACTTCTCAGAATCAGATGGCTATCGTTGCTTCTTTTGCTAGACCACAGTGTCGTACTATTTCTAATTAAATGTCATGTATCATTGCAAACGTTATTATTGAATGATGAATGAATTAATAAATAAATCTTCAAAAGGATCTTGATTCATTATCACAGTGTATTAGTCGATTGTTCTATGTAGGGGCATGTCGTTTTTCCTAACCGAACTCAATCTGAGTCAGCTCAATATATCTTAAGCTAAAATAACTGAACTTTACTTCCCTATGTTCTTCGCGTCAACACATCAAATTATGTCTTTGTAAAAGCTGTTCGAAATAATTGGACTGATGAGAGCTCAAACCATTCACGCAAATCGCGCAAGCAAGACATTCTTCGTCGTTCAGCACTTCTTAGTCTAATTTTTTCTCTGCATGTGTTGATCTGCCGAATCTTAAATTAGCATTAGGTTTGATATAATTTGGGAGCTCTAACATTCTATTTTTAATGGTTTATAGAAACTCAATTTCTCTGTTTATTCTATTCAATACCTATTGGTTCCCCACCTAACCTGTGCATGAAATTTTTGAGCACCAGCTATTCCAATCTCTTTGTACTCTTTTTATTCAGTCTATACTTTAAATTTTGAAATTCATATAACTAAAGATAACTCATAGCATGGTCAGATGCTCTCAAGATCAATGAGAGATCCCGAGCTGTTAGTAGTTTTCTCAATTTTATGAATGCTTGACTGCTTGTTCAATTCTTGACGATATCTCCATCCTATGTGTGATATTTTAAATACTCGTAACCATAGTGGTAAGATATTGCAAATGTTGGTCAGATCAGACGATATCTAGAATACTGTTCGCATGTGTGGGGATGTCTGAAAGAGCAATGCGTCTAGTGGACGCGCTGGACCTTACAAAGGACCTTCACAGTCTAGAACAGGGATCACCAATTTGTTTCTTCTGGGGTCTTTATTTTCGCGGCCTGCATTGAAAACCATGTAATATAACCAGGTAATACTATATCGGACATTCCTCCTGTCCAATAAACTTGAAGAGCAAAAAACCTCTTTCCTAAGACATTGTCGCACCAAGCATTGTGGCGTGGTCCGCACAAACTAGGCTGGTGGACCGCCATTTGGTGACCCCTGGTCTAGAACATCGAAGACAAGTAGCTGATGTGTCCTTATTCTATTGATCTACAATGGTGAGCGTCATTTGTACAACGAGCACTAGAAGGGCTTAGCACCTCAGGTCGATTTTCCAACACCTCGAAGGAACCTCTTCCAAGGGTCGTTTTTATGGAGAACCTCAACGTTGTGGAATAGGCTACCGGGGAGTTTGTTCCTCAATTCAGAGCATTTTAAGGTCAATGGCAATAGTAATTTATCTTCTGGCAGCACTTTACAAACATGGTATAATTTGTCTTTGCAAGATGTTATCTATTGAAAGAATGTGGAGATTTTGTGTCGCTACTTATACTGTTATACTGTTGCATGTTGCGATATCACTCAAAAGACATGGTGCGTTGTGTTTCTGATGTGATGATAAATTTCTATTTAGATTAATCAACATTTCAACCACCCCATAATATTCTAAACTGAGTTCCAATTTGAAAACTCAGCTTTATTCTGGCGACAGTTGATCATTGCAACAATCTTTATAGCTTAGTTATTTACTTTGTAGTTTCATGGAGACTGCCGAAGCAGAAGTTATAAAGTTCTTCTATTAATCCTACATATATAGTTTCAATTAGCGGCCAAGACAAGTAAAGGTGAAGTAAGCTGACAACCACAGGATATGTTTCAAAAGTACGTTATGAAATATGTGACATTTAAATATATAAGATCTTTATGAATATTAAAAGCTGGATGGCATCTGCATAGGACGAATGGGATATGTGAGTATGCACCTGAAATGTTGATCCATATCGTACCAAGGAAGTAATTAAACAAATTTCACTGTGAAAGCGGTTTTGACACAAATACAATGTGCATGCTACGTATTTTAAAATGTCGCAGGGTTCTGTACTCGTAAAAATGCAATCAATTGGCGATTTCGATATAGGTATACATGCAGGTATCAGACGCAGGCATATGCATACTCGAATTTGAACGTCGGCTGTTTAATTTATAGCAGTTGTGCTGACCGACATTTTCACCCGCTGATACACCTGGTCCTACAGGTGGCTTTGGATTGCTGTCATCACTATGTATCATTATGTGAGAGTTTAACTGATACCCTGATATGGTGAGTTTGCCCTTTGTAATCAGAAGATAAATATTAATGGCTACAAACCCGTATTTACTACACCGATAGTTATGTATAGACTATCTTCAGTTTGGCGCTGAATGAGGTCTCAGATCAAAGGTCATTTAGGTAGCTTTAAAATTATATATGATGTACGCTGCGATAGATTTTCAGAATGTTCTCAAAAGACAGCATATTGAGGGCCGTGCGAACTACTGAATTGAGCGCACTTTACAACTGCGACATCTATAAGCTCGCTAATTAGGAAGTCCAGAATTAAGAGTAGTCCCACTGTGGGTTGACAAGACACCAATGAAGGAGACTTTTTCGAGCTGAATCACCTGCAGAAATAATTTTCCTGTCGCATCTGCCAGAAAATTGCATAGCCTGCTTGTAGTCGGACACAAGGACGGCTGCCTTCGAAAAGTCAGATGGTGCCTGCTGAACGCTGGGGGTGCACCTGTGGTTAAAAACAGGGAGAGCCTACAGACGGCCAGCAGCAGACTGAAGGGTAAACTACGCGTGTTCAGGTTTTGTTTTTTAAATTAAGCAATTCCTGGGGTATCGGAAACATTTGGTTGCTCGTCGTTTTGTATGGGGGATGTCAGTCGCAGTTAGAATAAAGGGGGTCGTATAATGACAGCATATGGTACGGGAGAAAAACGAGCATGTATCCCTTAGATTGATATTGCGTTACTGTTTACTAGAACTTACAAAAAGAGTATTTATGATCCAGTGAAATTGTCCTTGTAAGGTGGCTAAGGTATAAGTACTATGAAGTAACGTTATACACCAGGCGAATTAGCTCGAAATATCCGTAATAATTTATGTAGGAATATTGGATATTGCACGAATTTCTGTCAAATAATGTTGTAAATGAGGAGTGCATACCGCCGTCTATTTTTTTCCTGCTATTCACACAAATATATGTTTATTTCCAAAGATACGAAAGCATTCGTCAGTTAATTTTATTATTATTAATTACTTCTTCGCATTCGGTGTACTTTTGAATCAAATGGTTAGATATGATAGTTGCCCGTTACTATTGTAATTGTAAGAAGTCTTCCAAAAAAGTTTATTATTATTATTAGTAGTAGTAGTAGATTGATGAAATGGAAAAATTATATCATACTCTTTCTGCTTATAGGATTATGATATTTCTACAAAAAAATTGAAAAAGTGGTGCTTCCTGCTTTATTTGTATTTTTTGGCTCCTCCAACGTTGCGTAATTAGAAGGAAAAATTTGTGATTTACAAGATTGATTTTGATGTGTCATTTTTTGAGATACCACTGTATCATGATACTATTTCATTCGTTATGTAAAAGTTGTTCGTGGGACACTTACCCTAAGCTCAATCAGACAATGTGCATGACTGTCACAATGTCAGCGGAAAGATGTTTAAAATGACATTTGCTATGATACAGGGACCAATTGAAAAAATCTTGAATATGTATGAAAACAATTAGAACATAGAGTACTAATATTATCAAAATTGGTGTGCCTTAAGTGATCACGGATTTCTTGTACATAAAAATATTATAAAAATAAGTATTTTTGCAGACACCTGTTTTGGCTGTAACTATCTAAATCTGAAGCTCACTAGACTGAATTCGCATAGTTTTTTTTATGAAATTTTATTTATTATTGATTCATTATACCTCTTATTGCCTATTTCCAATTATCAGTCAATTTTGTTATACAGATAATTACCAAATTCCACAAAAATAAAAGTAGTGTTTTGCTTATATAAACTGTATAAATATGCAAACATCATTCCATGTAAAGATAAAACGGTATTATCCACTAGTAATTAGCACATATAATCACATCGGCAGTAAGCGCCTGGCGTCATCACAAATCAAATGGTGTTGAGTATAATAAATAACTGTAATCAAACTTAAATGATAATAGATATGCAAAGTATAAAATAAATCACAAAAAAAGCTAGCGACACGCGGGTGTTCCCAAGCGCGGTCACTCGGTATAGCTGTTAGTAAACAGCCTGTTACATATCGCAATATTATTCTTAAATTAATATATTCAAACATTGCTATATTTTTGTAACCCGTTTGATGTAACTACTGAGACTAAATTAGCAACTTAGTTTTATTGCTTCTGGTTTTTTAATTTTTAATGGAAAAATTGACCCAGGTATGTCATCAATTAACAATAAAATATATTTGTTCGAGGCCCCTTACGCATTGTGCATGGGTTGGCACCTATTAATCTCTATATGAAGTTAATAAAAAAACTGCTGATATCTTGCTGGATGTTACAATCAAATCAAAATCGGTCTTCAATGAAACCCAATTTCCATAGAATTGCATAAAATTTGTTATTATGACAATAAACAAATCGTTTTTTTTTGGAAAAGTCTGAGTTGAGTCGTTGACCATGCTAAAACAATTTTAGGGAACAGTTTTATTTTATTATTCGGTGTATTCATATGGTACTTTTTTTAGTAGCAACACTCGCGAATGTATTGCAAAATTGGCGATTGTCATTTAATATTGAGTGCAAGTCAGACACAGTGTCATTAAGAGGTAGTATACGCGCTCACAGCAGTGGTGTTACATTTTTCCCAAACTCTTGCAACTCGACAATGTGTCTCCAAAAGATTTTCATTCGATATTTGCTTTTCTTAGCTTCAGTCATAGCCACGAGGCTTTTCACTTCTCTTTCACCAAACTTCCTTTTTGGGAACGGTTAATTCAACCTCACAATCTTCCATATTGTGCAGATCATATTCTTTACGATAAAAAACAGCAAAGGTCAAAGTGAGATTGAGGCTATGTTGACCTTAATCCCTAAACGCTAAGAGTATAGGAGTGAGTGAGATATCAAAAAATATAGAAAGTGAAAAGGTTGTGCTGATATACGCGGCGTTCGGGTAGTATTAGTATACAAAGACTACTAACGTGGCCAGTGGAAGAACTACTTAAAGTGTTTCATTATATTTTTCGCTGGTCGCTAATTTTAACAACCTACATACAAATTCAGGTTTCAATTAGCAGCCTGCGAAAAATATAATCCATTACTAATCATTTTCATGATTTCATTTACAGGTGTCTTTTTTAGGGCGCCCTTATAAAACAAAATCTGCATGCCCGAAGTTCTAGCAAACTAAAGATAACAAAAATTTTAAGACATTATCACTTGAAATTGAAAAGCTATTTTGATACCTATTTTCTCTTTTTTTGTAAATAATAAGATTCCGTATGATTATTTAAACAATCGATTTGGAACATCTGATTCATTAGAAACCTTTTTGAATTAGGTTTTCGATTTCAGTTATGATGACCTGCTTATTTTAGATATAAATACAATTAAATAATAATAATCATTAGAATAAAATTGCTTGACGAGTTTCTAAATAAACTGAGTAACCAAAATAATTTAATACATGATGTGCGTATAGGGTTCGTTTAAAGTGATATGTGGTATGCAGGATTGAATTTTGGAACAAATTTGTTGTATAAAGTTTTGTTCTAGATTTGCGATCTAATTCTGATCAGAGTAAGATTCACGACCTTGCGAGCCTGCGCACTTGTTCGACTGTATAAAATGTGAAATTCCCTAGAATTTTTTCAGGGCAAAAACTTTTTCCAGTATGGTATCTTCCCATGGTTCATATTTTGCCTTATATTTATATGAGGAACCAGATTGTACTTTCAACAAGGAATATGACATGTGTTCTCTCTTTTATGCCATTCTGCATATGGTAAAAAGCCTAGAAATTGCATTACAACGTGAACAAAAAGATTTGGTATGTTTCATGTTTTTCAACTACATACCGACGGTGATGGTGGTTCGTGAGTTAAACTCATAACATTAATATTCGAAAGGAATACATCTTTTATAATTACAACTCAAGTAAATCACAAAACGCGCGTACAAAAAAAGAATATTAATTATAAGTCATGTATCTAGGAGTAGCGGAGAATTTTGCATATGACTTGATAACTTTGTTAACAGCCTCAAGGAAGTCTTTTTCAGTAGCCACCTTTCTTCTAGCTCTGATTGCAAACATTCCAGCTTCAGTACAAACACTCCTTATTTCAGCACCAGTAGAATTTGGACACAGTCGAGCCAAAAGTTCAAATCTGTAATTGTTGCAAATTAAAATTGATTACTACTATTCATAGGCAATACATATGTATAAGAAAATAAAGTATTTAATTATTTGAGTTTTTTTATTAAGCTGAAAATTTTAATATAGATGGGCAGTACATTACATGGCGGTGGATTAGTGAATAACAAATAACAAAAAAAAAACAGCAAAAACTGGGATGATAAATTATACTGTAAAAAGCGTGCGTTTTTCCTGCTACATTTTTATATTCTTACAAATAGCTACCAATAAAATATATATAGCAGTTGATATCAAGCATCCCACGCATTTTTACAACAAAATCAGTCAATGAAACAAGGAACAATTTAAGCCAAAGTAGAGTATTTGTAAACTATACTAAGTAGAGCCACAATTCAGGTTATCATCATGGATAAAAATACAAAAACAGTATCATATAGATATTACAATAGGCTGGAAATAAACATGAATTTAGCTATTTAGCATATTATCACAGTTTAGAGGTGAAGGTATGGACTTCTCTTTATAAGTAAATGAAAAAATTGCTAGTTATTGTATTTTTGTTTATATTCACAAATGTGAGCTAAATACGTATTCAAGGAATGTCTTGATAAACACATTCAATCATGCTTTGTGAATAATAAAAACTAATGAATCCCTGTTTGTTCGCCTTAACAATTCTTGAATTACCTGATATCTCTTTCTACTGACATAGATCTAGCGTGAATTTTGAAGATGTGAGTTCTACCCTCCAAGTCAGGTAGTCCAAACTCTACTTTTCTATCCAGACGACCAGGACGCATCAGGGCTGGATCCAGGGTATCCGGACGATTGGTGGCCATCAGCACTTTGATATTACCGCGGGGATCGAAGCCGTCCAACTGGTTGATAAGCTCTAACATAGTACGTTGAACCTATAGCAAAAGAAAGTATTCAAATTTCTATGCATCAAACATTTCAGTGATACAATGGATGCTGAAATGTCAGGTGACAGAAATTTTTTTGACAATTGGATTTATTTTGATATATCAATTTATAAATTTACAGGTCTGGACTCTTGATTGTAAAAAAATTATCGAATATTTTTGTTAAAGAAGTATTCCTTGAAATTTTTTTGAATAGATTTGTATGATTTCATTATTGGCTAGATTGGGCAAACATTTGATAATTTTATTCTAGTGGTCTATAGTAACACGATTTATGTAGCTCATAATGGTCAATTATATTATTATTATTAATACAAATTATATTCAATTTACAGTTTATTGACATTTTAGCTACCAATACTACCATTATCAGAGTTGAAAATAAAAATGAAATTAATTTCTTTCTTCAAATGCCACTTCCACCATGTAGATTGGCAATCATTATTGCAATAGAGATCAATGAGTAATTTGCTGGGGACTGAAACAATTGGTTGGAATTGTATTTAAACCACTAACTGGACCTTTCCTTACATAATTAGTTTTAGAAGAATATATATTCCTCCATGTGTAATATGGTTGGAGTATCCTACACTTCTTTTATTGAAAATGTGGATTCTTTCTTTTCTCATTGTATTGAGTACTTGTTTAAAGGTACATTTGCCCATCCATGAGATTCTCAATATTCTCTGATACGCTTAGATCTCAGAGGCTTCTAGTTTATTTTATTTCACTTGTTTAAGGTGCATTGATCCACACCATACAAGAGAATTAAGAAAAAATAAAAACTAAAATATTTGCAATCTCAGTTTCAGGCTTAAGTACCTTGATTGCACAATATACACTTCATGCTGAATACATTTCACAATTTTAGTATCTTCATTCTGAAATTTATTTTTCTATATAAGAAAATGAACAACATCCTCGAATGCTTACCTCATTATCCCCACCAGCTCCATCGTCAAATCTTGCTCCGCCAATAGCGTCAATCTCATCAAAGAATATCAGGCAGGCTTTTTTCGATCTTGCCATTTCAAACAGCTCTCTAACCATTCTTGCACCTTCCCCTACATATTTTTGTACCAATTCACTGCCAATAACTCTGATAAAGCAAGCATCTGTCCTATTGGCGACAGCCCTAGCACATAGAGTTTTACCAGTACCAGGGGGACCAAACAAAAGAACTCCTTTTGGGGGCTCAATACCCAACTTCACAAACTTCTCTGGCTGAAATTTTTAAAATGTTTATTGTCGTAAGTGGTATTTGTACAAAAGGTTTGGAAAAAGTAAATAACTTTTATGGGACAAACACTGACCTAAAAAATACTGACATCTCAAACAAGAAACCTGATTGGTCCAAGAGAAACATCTTGGGGATGATACATATCAAAAAAAGAATTGTATGAATTACAGACTGGACACAAATTTTTTTTCTAATACCAATATATAAAAATTTAATAAGGATAGCTATAGCATATCTTTTTCCTTTTATCAGTTTATTTTCAGTGTAAAATAATTATGACATATACAAGCATAGAAACAACATTTTTGCAGATATGATATCCATTCAAATTCAGAAACAATTGTACCTGTAGATAACATTGGAATACACCAAAAAGTCTTATGGATGAATACTGTTATCTTAAGCAAAACCCATGATATTCTCATTTTGAAATCTTATATGTATATTGAGAGATTGATAATATCACCCAAAGTTTGCCATGAATTATACCTACATGTAACAAGGGTGTCTCTACAACTTCTCTAAGCTTCTCTATCTGCTCCTTGCATCCTCCTACATCACTATAAGTTACATCTGGTTTCTCTTCTACCTGCATCATTGTTACTGTGGGATCAATTTTTGGGGGCAAGGGGATGTGAATTTGATACTTGTTACGGTCCACACTGAAAAAGTGTGTAGTTTTATTATTTCTAAAACTTATTCTGTGGTTGTCTCACTTCTACTGACTACAAATTCAAAACCCCATTCCCATATGACTGAATAAATAAGTACTAACAGGTGGTTTTATTAGTGACCAGCACAAGTTAGTTGTATCTGTGTAAATAGTATTTGAAAATTATGTTAAGGTTGTTGACTCTGATTGAATGTCCCACAAACAATCCACCTGCAATCACAGTGTGATGTTTTTAGTTTAGAGAACGCTTGATGCTGATAATTTAGTGTTTTTTGAAACTACATAATAGAACATATATGTACTACTAAATATTAGGGATGGCTCCTTTATATATTCTAGACAATGGTTACAATATAACACAATTAATTAAAATATAAAACTATAGATATTTTGATTTTTCAAAAAAAAAAATAGGAAAGTGTTTTATGGATGATTATTGTCACTGGATATATCTTCACAATTGGTATCATTAATTATAAGCACAATAGTGGCTTGACTTATAAAGGGGTGAAGAATTTCCAGACAAGGAAGTAGATGGATTGAATGATGGAAATGAGTGACATGCATCTTCAATGACTGCAATATAAACAACATATTAAAACCAAGGATTAGCATGATAAGGAGGGTGAAATTAAGTAAAGATATGAGATCTTTGATAAACTCAATAATTACAAAATCTATTTTTGTCTCTTGGAAATTGTTCTACTTTTCATATTCATGATAAGAAATAAATTGATATCATAGAGGAAAATTAAAAATTTATGAATTATTTGGGTTTGGCAATTTTCATTGTTTGTTTAATATGTAATCTTATGCTGTTTGGAATGTTATCTGTCATTTTACATAAGTTATTTGCTTCTGAAACACAGGATACACTTCCACCAAAAGAAAGAATAGCTTTGTGTATCAAAACTATTTCATAGAACTGAAAAAATGATAAAAAAATATATTCAAAAAGTGAAAAATATAGATTGGCAAATTTTAGAATTATAAATCTCATACATTTTTCAGATTGATATTGTATAGCTGTGAAAAAAGTACTACAAATAGAAGACTGAAATTATGACATGTTCAAACATTTTATATAATTTTATACTCTTCAAGTTATTCATTATACATATATCACTTAATTCTTTTCCAAAAATGACATGATATATTAGAACTTGCCAATATGCACAGAAAGGACACAGAGTGCAAACACATTATATATAATAACAATAATATGTTCAGTCACCTTATTCTCAAGTTATAATTGGTGACAGATTTCTATGCTGTTAATGCAAACTAAACATTTTTTCATACTCTTACCCGACCCTCATTCCTTCTTCAATATCTGTAGGAGCAACAGAATCGGCCAAATCAACCACAAACTTAGCAAACTGCTTGACATTGATGATATATTTGGGATCATCAGTGTCTGCATTGATAATTTTTGTACATCTCGCCACCTGAAGTGGTTGTTCATTCTGGAGTGTTTGTTTATCTGCGGCCAAGTCCCACAGTGCTGGGGGAGCCAAACCAGTGTCAGATTCTTTAATACCAGTGAGTTCATTAACCCGTTTTATGATGGTTTGGATATCCTCTTCACAAGTTTTTATAGTCTTTGTGTATTGTCCTTGGCCCTGAAACGATTAAAATTACTTGCTGGGTCCGTAATATATATATCAAATACTTACGTATGTTTTTAGTAGGGCAATATCCCCTTCATCAAGAGCTGAAATTTAGAGATGTTGAATTGGCTTATTCACAATAAAATATTTGCAACATACCTTTGATTTCTTTCTCGGGCTCATCTTTATCTTTCACCTTACGCATATCATTTCCCAAATGATCCGGCATTTTCGATATTTATTTAAAATTTATAATAATAAGGAAAAGTACAATTACAAGCAGAATTTATTTGACAGAAGGCAGTGACAGTTTTGACACGTGCAATTTGAAATTTGACAGTTGACATAGAGTAAATTATAGTAGAATGGAGACATGCTATGAGTTTAAAAAATCGACATAGTAGTGGAGTACCTTTAGTAGCATCATGAGTAGTATTAATTAAAGAGTCTGGAATAGTTATTCAATGTTATTAGTCAATACTTTGTAACATTTTAAAACCAGTATACGATATTTTTTTCTTCATAGTCGGTTAAATGGTTTAAGTAAATGCTTCCTTGATAAAACTTCTGTATAGCGGCTTCATCTGAAACTTAGTTGTAATGATGTTTTTATAGGAAAAAATAGTATACACTTTATATTTAACATAATTAGGACTAAGTTTTCGATTTAGCCGCTATTTATTTATTCAGAGCTTGAAAGTCTAACAGGATACGGAAAGGTTTTAGCAAAGGTTTTTTACACTTCACGTGGTTCAGGGGAATTACAGAACTTGCCCTGGACGCCACAATCCCTAGCTACGACACTGATTACGATAATAAAATTTAACATATTCTTCAGTTCTCCGAAATTTCTTGGCCCCCTCCCTCCACCGGGCCACTCTTGTAAAAATAATGATTCAAAAGGCAATCGGGTAATGGTGGGTGGGTGAGTAGCCAATCCATACCCCAACGCTCTATCCTTATCGCTGGTGGGTGCCACAAAACATATACACTGAGTGGGCGCTATTGTCATAAACTAACCTATTCGGCCTAAAGGTGTCGTGATGGTCTTTTGTTTACTTTTTTGTTGTCTAGTGTGTTTGACGCTTTTCTTCTGTCACTCTAAAGTTGTCAATGTCAATGGCCGGCTAGGAAATATTTATAAACAATTTTGAATAGTTTTGAGGAAATCCTGCATATTTCCTCACAGATGTCCGGTTACAAACGAGTTAGTTTTTATGAACTGTGCAGACTTTGTGCTTCGAACACTCAGAAAGAAAAGGTTCATATATTTCGGGAGGAGGGCAAAAAAATTCAGCTACAAAATAAGATTCAGACTTGCTTGGCATTAACAGTGAGTTTTTGACTGTTTCTAGCTTACATCTAATCACCAAATAATTATGTATATTTTAGGTGAACGAAAATGATTTCTTGCCAAAAGTGGTGTGTTCAAGATGCCTACGTAGCTTGGAGACATGTTATGTCTTCAGGCAGGAGTGTGTACGATCTGAGACCATGCTATCTACATATTTCAAGAATTTTCGATACACAGATGATTTCAAGAAATCTGGAAAGGTGTGTGAATGACTTATTTGTGATAATCAGATATTATGATTTCATGACATGGTCACCTTGAAGACCAGTTCATGACATACCCATCACAAAAAACCCATGTCACACATTTCTTTTGGTCTGTCTTTACTCTGTCTGGTAAACCTTGGCCACTTAGAAAGTGCTTTTTGGTTTCTGATGAAACTGACACTAGTGTGTCAGAGAGCTTTGCAGATTCGCAAATCGGTTCAGCAACAGCAGTTATTGCAAAAAATGAAAAATATTATAAATATATTTTGGTTTTTGGATCATATTCTGAAACAAAAATTGGGGTCAAATATTGAGATTGGGAGATTGAAGGTGGTGAGGGAATGATTAAAAAAAGTTTGGAGTTGGTAGAGGTACTATCACCCACAAAGTTTTGACCATAGGAGTACTCAGTACTTTTAGAGATATTGATCCAGTGGTAGCAGAGTAATACTGATTTTATGTAACCCTATAACATCATGCAATATATGTGTTCAACATTCCAAGCATTACCATTAGAGCAATATTGAAGTATATTTGGATTAGATATTTATTAATATAGTATCAATGGATGCTCCAGGCTTTTGTCATGTTGCGAGGCTATTCCAATCATCTAAATTGTCCTGATTATATTTCACCAACTGTTCATATTACAGATTACTGTACTGTTAGCTGAATAACAATGATAAATAATTACAAAATTGAAATTCATCTTTTAAAAAAATAATGTCTAGTAGGTTGACACTGTATTTCATGTGCAGTGATATCGGTTTATTAAATATTTTTATCAAGATTCAGAACGGTTAATCCAGTTCAAGTAAGCTATGATAATTCTGTGACTTTTTTAAATCATCTTTCATGGTCTATTTCTAATTGTTTATTGGATAGAATTCAATAGATCAGCAGCTGCAATGTTCAATTCATATCTTTATTTCTAAAGTGATGTCATTGTTTGGGAGGTAAAGGACTATTCTGCTTAACACCATTTCTCTCTAGTTTAATAATATCAACAAATACTGATTAGATGATTATTCAATAATGAACTGACTAATTGCTTACTATTTATATGAATTTCTTAGGCAAATCATATGAATTGATTGAAATTTAAGGTATACATAAAAGACACAAAGCCACCTATCCAGACTCAGGCAACTCCACAACCAATGACCGAAGTATTGACAGCTATAAACCCCAACAATAATGTTGTGACCACTACTCCAACTTCGGTTCCCACTGCTACAGCACAAGTTCAACAGAATGTTATTCCTTTCTATACCTTACAACTACCTGCAATTGTCACAAATCCAAATGCTATCACCCAGAACAAGAAAGAGGTAAGTCTAACCTTTTTGGATCGTTGATGTTGACATTTTTAGCTAATATTAGATCAGTTTTTAGGAAATAAAGTTAACTGAAGAGGTAATATTGAAATATATAAAAATATATGTAGACTGAATTTTTCTCAATAGTTTACTATTATCAAGATAATTGAGAATGGTTGTCAGAATAGAGCATTGAGCTTTTTTTAATTATTCAAGTAAAATTTTAAACATGGTTTACAATAATGAAATGCTGTCTGTTCAGTCAGTTAGTGAAAAATGAATCAAAACATTTCAGTAATATTTTAAAATTTTCTAGCATTCTTTAGAATTTTCTAACTTAAAATTTCAGGAACATAGTAAGTTTTTGGTGAATTATGATTATTTCAAATAATTTTAAACTATTTACATTTTGCAAGTTGTACAGTTATAGTTATTTTATTTCCTAGGCTGATGCTTTGTTCTGCTTTTGTTTTAACAATTACTACTGTACTACTACTACAGATTACCGAATTTAAGCTGAATAATGATTATAAATAAATTATGAAAGTGCTACTCACCCTCGTGAAAAATGGCGCTGGTGTAGGTTAACTCTTCATTCCACATGTAGTGGTATCACTTTATCAAATATTTTGGGATTTTGAACTGTTGAATGACTTGAAGGTAGTTTTAGAAACATTGATAATCTTGGAAATTTTGGATTTCAGAAATTAGGAAACTTTGGAATTAGATAAAATATTGTTTTCAATATCTTCAATATTTTATCAAATTTAATTACATTAACAGTTCGAAAATCCAATGTTAATTTTCAATCTAAGCTACCATTGCATGGGAAGTACTGTTGGATGCTATATTTCAAACTGTGTTTGTTGAAAACCACCTCATTTTATGCAGGTAGTTAATGATGCTTCAAAAATCAATCAGAATCAGTTTGCTTACAACCTCAATCTGATCAACACTGCCAATATCAAGCCGACAATGCCAAAGAATGAGCCATTGAACAATCTTGTCATCAATGGAGAGGTGATCAACATCACACAAATGGGAGATTTGGATACATTGCTGAACCAAGGTATACAAACAGTTCTGACTTCAAGATTTTCATAATCACCAGACAAGCTCCCTTGATGAAACTAAACATAATCTAGAAATCAGTTTGTCTATTTCCTTTTAGTAATGAAGTATCAACCTACAAGCGATATAGTTGAACAGTGGTCTCAAATATTTCATGTCTGTAAGACTTTTATCCTTATACAATATATTAAATTAAATTTAGAATGGTGTATAAAAAATGTGACAATCAAGTAACCTTTTTGATTTTCCAAATGTTATGATTAACATTTAAAAGAATGTATCTTGAGTAGTTTTCTAAATTAATTCCTTTCACAGACTGCAAAAAATGCATTGATATCCTTGCTGTTAGATGAGCAGATGAACGTTTTATATTTGTTTTAGGTAGCGTCTTAAAGAGCAAGGTGAAGAGCAAAGCAAAGAAAGTGGTTGTACCAGAAGATAGTGTTGTCAAAATCGACCTGACCAACGCCGAAGTTGGTGGAGAGTATCAAATTGATACAAAACCAGATAAATTACCACATATCAAGTCTACCTTGAATCAGACTAGTCAAAAGTACAATTATTCAGTAAAGGTAAATCAATAAACAGTAAGAAATTCATGTAGAGTGAGTTCTAATGAAAAATATGAATGAATAAAAAATGACAGGCATATATTCAAAATAAATTCAGTTCTTTAATCTGGGACTACTAGCATTTGAAATTCATTTTGTAGACAATAGAAATTTTTCAAATAATTTGGAATCTTCTTCCTTCTTGGAATACTTACCCTACAGTTTTTTTAAATCTCTATTTTTTGAATTGGTAAAAGGACTTTTAACGTCTATAAGCGTTTGGGCCCGGTAATCGTCTGTAATTGTTATAAAAAGCTGACCACTTTATATTACCTTGAACTTACAACCCTAGTAAATTCTCTATGCAATTCGAATGTTTAAAAAAAATTAACTAATTAATTTGTTTGTACAAGATTTACAGTATTTTAGGCCGTAGCTAAGTTAGTTGAGGGATCTAATATAATATAATTTCTGAAACATATCAAACAACGGTTCTAAAATCAGAACAAAATCCTTGTTTTTAAACTGATTGCGTTTGAACTACAGCTTCAACCAGCTTGACGTCAGTTCTTCTAAAAGTTCCCTGTTTACCTAAGATTATGCCTGTGACGTGGTAGTAAAGAAAACTGAACAAAGTTGTATATGGTTTATTTGGAAATTTGAGTTTTGATCCTGATCAGCAGACTACACCTCCAAAGTACACAGTAGCTGGTATTGAAATATGTTCATATCTCAACTAAACTTTTTTGCAGGTTGAGGAAAAGAATCAAAATCAGACAGTAATTTTTCCCGTGTCTGAGTACAATCAAAATTTCAACTATAACGCCGCGACGACCACCATGTATACACAACCGACAGTAGTAAACACTGTCACCAACACTAGCGTGGTATGTAGCACTCAGACTACCACTGTCGACAATAGCATATTGAGCATGAACTTGAACGAAGGTAACCAGACTGAGTATACGAATCTTGTGACTGCGGTGGCGCCCAGTGAGGATATAAAACCGAACTCGAATCAGCCACAGAATAAAAGCCACGTGTGCGATATTTGTCTGAAAAGTTTCAAGCGTCGAGAACATCTAGGGCAGCACATCAAGTTACACACAGGATTTCGCCCATATATTTGTGAGCAGTGCAACAAGGCTTTCATGCGGAAGGAGCACCTGGTATGTATGGTTTTCTCAGAAGAAATTTCCTCTATTGAATTTGCAAAAAAACCCATCAGCAGCCTAATCAAGATCTGTTGAAGTATGACGTCACACATTTTTAAAGTCACAGAAATTTGAAGATTGCATTTTCAATCACATTGGTTGTAAATATTTTTATTCGTATTTTAAAATGAGCCTTTTTGGCAACTATATCTCTTGCCTGAATATAGTAAGACGAAGCCTTTTTAAAGTTTGAAGGTATTTGATTCTATATCTTGTTTATTTGGATTTAACGCGGTCGTCATCAATATGGTCAAAGTCATTGATGACATAATTTTTAGATACTACTAGATAGCTCATACGTATTTGATGCAAGATAGACGATTTTTGAAGTAACCTCAGTTTTGAGAATAGGAAAATTTTATTTTTTATTCAAACATCTCTAGGTGCGTCATAGTACCTTACACTCTGGACAGAAAAACTACATCTGCAACATCTGCGAGAAAAGTTTCTCGCGAAACGATAATCTTCTGAAGCACAAGAAGACGCACGAAAAGCAGGCAAGCTATACGTGCGAGATCTGCCAGAAACAGTTCGTGATGAAGCATTACTACAATGCCCATATGGTGGTACATGGAGACAAGTGCTATGTACCCAGCAACAACTGGGGTTTGCTGAAAACGTAGTAAATTCTTGGCTTTGGTGATTCGTAGTATGTCGCAGTCTGATCATAGAGTTGGGTGGTATTCATAATTTTTTTCAATTTCACAATTTTGTTCTATTGTATCGTTCCAAAGGTTAAGTTTTCAAGGCTTGTGGTTGGCATGTAACAATGACTACAAAGATGTTCAGGTTGAAATGAGGGATAACAAGTGACGTTTGATACATAACTTGCTTTTCTCCGCAAGATGGAGTTTTTGATACATAAATTCGCATTTAGAAATCCGAAAAGAAAGACCCAGTGCAGGATTCGAACCCGCATCTCCTGATGTCATGTCAGGCGCTCTGACCAACTGAACCAACTGGGTAGCTGGTCAGTCGTTACAGAGCGCGGATGATATGTTAGGCAGAATCCCCCACAAAGCCATCGTTCCGAATTTCAAACTGTGAAATTTATAACTTTTCACATTGTTACTTTCTCTTCAGCGCAGGGTTGCCGGATTGCAGATTTTCTCATTGGCTTGGATTTTCTCTCGTCAGACCTGGTGCAAAGTAACAGTCTTAGGTAGTTTGTATGAATTACTATTATTTATTTCTGTACTTTAGTACAGTCCCAACAACAGCAATATGATTAACTGCTGCAGGCTAGATAACAGCCAATAAAAAATGCTTAGATGTTTTCTCAAAGTAAAATTCAATTATCATTCTATTATTTTGAAATTTATGGATTTTGTTGAGGAAAAATTTTGAGGTGCCATTTGACCCCTCATTTTGTTCAAATTTGCCTCTGACTTATTTTCATTGAAATGATAAAACAACTCCAGCCTATGAATTACTTTGTATTTTTTCATTTAAGAGAGGGGGGTGGGGCATGAACTCCGTGCAGCATTACAAAGAAACATTTTACATTAACGTATTTTCTAGGAAGTTTTAATTAAACTGACATAGGTTTTATGATTGGGCTGCGACATAGGTAACTGTGCCAGGTTGTGATTTGTGTAATTTCTAGTATTTATTTGAAGTATTCCATGAGGTTTTGTTGCATCTCAGTACCTTTTAAACAAACGCCCACGTTGAGTTACTGAGCGTTGATTCATTGTAGATATTATGCATCCGGCATTATTGATCTCCGTAAAATATTTTTTGAAAGATATTGTTGTTAACTTCTGATATCTTTTTAGTCTTCCTTGCAGTAGTAAATAATTATGAGTATCTTGTATGTCACAAGCGTATTTTAGGTACAAAAGATTAGACACAATTTTGATCATGATTTGGCCGCCTAGGCGTTTTTTCACATCCTAAATTCATCAAATATCAGCACATTCACTGAGCAACTGAATATATTGTCTTATTTTCAAATCAAATTATGTTTTGCAAAATATGATAATGATAAGTGGCAACAATATTCTATCTGCCGACATTTTAGCGTCGCATCTGATTTGTTTCCTGCACTTACAAGATAACCCATAGAGTTAAACAATGTTGCAATCTCTATCTTGTATCTGTTTTCACATTTGGTAGGTTTTTGATTATACATTAGTTATGTTAACAATTCAAACGTGATTGAAATGTAGTTACAACCTGGTGCCAGTAAGGAATGTGAATGTTTATCTTTAAAGTAGTACAAATTGATTATCAAAACTATTTATATATTTTTTTCTTACTATGATATATTATGTATAGCTAATATAGTTTGACTGACTTTATTCATATAGAAAATAGGATATATCGTGTCATTATATATACAAAGTATACATTTTTTGAATTTTTTTCGATATAGGAAGTTATATCAGGATTTACTGATATAAAAATATAGATTTTGCTGAATTGACGCGCTATGAATGTGTTACTTCTCTATTCATATAGAATATGTACTGAATTTGAAAATCTCAAACTTGTTTCACTGGAATAATTATAAGTTTAAAATGTACCTGGCATTATGAGAGAAGGTATGACAAGCGTACATTCAATTCAGGCTGAAATGCTTATATTTCATTTTCTATTGAGTCTCCAAATCAATTTGAATAATATCTGTATTTACCTATTAACTGTGCATAATGATACTTTGCTTTAATTTTATATACTAAAGTTGATATCAGTACTTTATCAATAGAACTGATTTGCGCATCTCCAAAATACTAAGCATGACTACAACTTTCATTAGTGCTCAGCTTGTCACTTGTCATATATCCAAGTACTTCAGTTTGTTTTATAGATCCTGTTAGTTATTGATACATGATAATGCTTGCATATGTCAAAACATTTATCAAAGAATAACTAGTAATCACACATCATACCTTTGACATGCTCTAATACAAAATAAATGGTTTTGTTTTTTACATTCAGTACATATTTAATTATCGGTCTATAATGTATTTATGCAGGAGGGACTCTCTCACTGCTTTAAGTACGAGTATGTGATTTGCTAATGTCTTGGTCACTGTGTTCTAGGCTTTACCAAATCATCCAGTTTGGCAGATTGTACTGTACCTTTTCTAGTCTCTGTATTAATTTGTAGGTATTTATTTTTCAAATAAAAGTATTATGAACTGGTATAGACTAATACAGTATCAAAAATTATGAACTGTGCTTATCTTTCTTCTGTACGCGCTGCGTACAGATTCTCATTTCTTTATGGAAAGGTGTAAAAGTGAATGCGACAATTAGCACTGGTTAGAATGTTTCAAATTGAAACAACATCAACAAAACTCAAAAACCAAGTAAATACGTAACCTATGGTATCTCAAGTAAAGTGGCGTGTGGTCCCTGTGACAAAGACCGTAAGGTGTTAGAAACCGTTCCGAGGGGATGCATAGCCCCACGTGAGCGGGTCATGATACCTGGCGCCTTTCGAAAGTACTAGCCTTGTCGTGGCATGCGGGGCTCTGTTGTGGCAGACCGCTTTTCCCTGACTTCTCGTGGGACTAAAACCAAAAACCATACCAAGGCATCCGCCAAAACGTGGTCCGTGGTGGCTTTATCTGAAAACCAGAGTAGTGGTGAGGTAATTCAGGAAAAGGCGGTAGTACCCTGGTTTTTGACCAGTAAAATTAACGGAGGAGACTATAGCAAAACAAGTCCCATTGTTATCGAGAAGAAGCTGTTTGGCATCGCTGGTACTTTCAAGAGTATCGGGAAGATAAGAGAAGGACTTTTAATCGAATTTGTGTCAGATAATCGATCAAGAAAGCTACGGCAAGTTAAAAGATTTTTTGAGTTCAGTGTCTCCGCACAAAACTTTGAATGAGATGCGAGGTGTTATTTATTGTCGAGATCTTTTGAAATGTACCATAGAGGAAATACAATAGAAACTTAGGAGCCAAACTAAGTTTTCTCTAAGGAGAATAACATCGAAAATTACTGGTGAAGTTGGAGATACACCCAACCATATTCTGGTATTCTCAGGTACTCGGCTGCCTGAGAAAAAAGATAGCCTTTTATCCTTTGCCTGTGACTCTGCACCGTTGAGATGTTTCCGGTGCCAAAAATTTGGTCATACATCCTCTTGATGCGATAGTCAGCAGGTATGTGTGTGTGGCATGCAACCACATCATATGCAGCACCAAGAACATCATATGCAGATGCTGCATCATCATCGCGTGGATATTAAGCCTTTAACTAGAAAACTGATTCCCGTAGTAACATAAACAGTTAAAACAGCACTACAGTCCAGTAATAATGAAGTTTTCACTCCTTCTCAGCCCTCGGTAACAAGTAAGGCTGCCTCCGCAAGTAGGCAAAGCAAGATTCAAGGAAACAGAGTTTTCAAATCCTCCTCAAACTCGCATATCATGGAAGGATCACAAGCTATATCCTCATCTGAGAAATCTATTCATGCACGATCCACAACTTCTGAACAATCCCAGGAGAAAATGAAACGAGGGTGACTAAAGGGAAAGCCCTGAAAGCCCTCTAGCGAAACGTGATAACTCTGTAAGTCTGTAATACCTTATCTGTGATATATTTTGTACCTACCCCTCTCCCAATTTACTCGTCTTCAGGTGGTCGCAAACAAGATGTCGGCACCTGAGGATGTAACAATATGTAATATACATCTACCAAGCTATATCCCAGGCTGCATTTGAAAGCATTCCACTTAGTAGCAGTACCATAGCTTAACGTAGGGTACCGTGATGGAATCCTAATATCGAACGTGGGATAAGAAACATCACTTAAATGTATGTAAAAAGCGTCCATCAAAACTCCGAAAAGGTGATGGTACCCTGATAACAGTACCTAAAGTCTAGCTAGTTTATTGGTAGAGAAATTCGCGAGCAGCAGTAGTTCGGATAACTACTACCCAGCCTTCCGGTTGTACAAAGAGGAAAGGGAACACGAAATACTTTCACAACTAACGAAGAGCTCATATATAATGTCTTTTTTCAATTTTTTGAAATGGATGTAGCATTGCATAGTACAAAAAAGTCAGCAGCAGCCGACTCTGACATGATACCTTATGATATGCTTCAATATCTGCCCCATGACCTTAAAATCTTTCTCTTTTATATCATATAAATTGTGGAATGACGTTATAAGTTGATAGTAAAAGTTTTAAAGGAAAAGTTCATTTTATTCTTTTTAACGCACTTAAATAAAAGTTTGTTTTTAAAAAAGTTTTTTCCTTTTAATTCATTAATTATTTTTTTGTTATTGCTGGACAGGCCTGCAAAAACCCCGGAACACCAAAATTTCAGACGGATTGGAGCAACGGAGTATAGTATCTTTTTTAACTCTTATTCATATTCTCAGCAGGTCCTTTCATGTGATACCCATATTTTAGGAAAGCATAAAAAGCTTAGTCCGCCATCTTTAAAAGTTCGCCGTATTGAATTTAGAGTGATTTCATTTCATTTTTCGAGTTATTCTCAGCAAGCTCTTTCATTTGATACCCATATCGTAGGAGTGCATTAAAAATAACTAGTCCGCCATCTTGGATGTTCCGCTATATTGGATTTAGAATGACGTCACACAGCTCACTAAGCATTGTCATCCGAACTAAACGTGTATATAAAATTTCAGCTGAATCGGTTGATGATATCTATTTTCAAAATTGAGTTGCAAGATTCCACTGAACAAACATAGTTGATGATATCCGTCAATTCCGCTCAGTATACCTCTTTTCTATCTCTGCTCTAAGGCACATCTACCTAGGAAGTAGAATCAGGTTTCGTCCTCTTCTCATATTTTCTTGTGGACAGGATCTATTTCCACTATCATGAGTGACAAAGAGCAGGAAGTCCCTCGGTTGGAGAGAGCACCGTAGTGTTGGATATGGTAGGATTCGAAAATTTTGTATGGATCTAAAAGCTTAAGTTTGTGGTTCGAAATTGTCGAATTAATGCAAAATTGTTTGTGTGCTTTTGAACTTGATTGACTATGCATAACAGAGAGTGTTGTGCGATTTTGCTTGACTATAACGTCTCTACGCAGGGTTTCACTGGAACATCCATGGCTCAGAGCCAAAGTTTATTGTTGAAACTCAATTAAATGTTCTACAAATCTATATAGGGTAAAGTTGCCGAAAGGTAGTAAGGTTTCGAATGCTTCAGTGCGTTTCTGCCTTGTCAAAAAGTGATACTGAGACTAAGGTATCTTGATATACGAGCTATATCCACTAGAACCTCGAAGCCGCGTCACGTGCTTTGTATTTATCAGAATAGATAGCGTAGGTTTTCGAATAGTTAATTCCGATCAGCCATCAATAAACCCATCTCCTCCACTGCGTTGAAGCATGCCATGGACTAGATCTTCAGATAATTTCCGCCAATGGCGATGAATTATTTCTATGTTCAAGAACATGACTGATCTGCAAGCTGCAAGTGCAGTATGACGTTAGCATAGAGATAGGAAATTCCGTTTTATCAGGCTTCAGGTGTTGCTGGATATCATACTGTAAGATGGTGTCATCCGGTATAAGCACCCTTAGCGACCACCATAAGCAAATTGTCGCGCACTTACGGGGTGATGCAACATAGCGGTTTTACTGTGGTATGGGGTAAGTAGGGGGTCAACGTAGCTTATGGAGACGGTCGTTCGGCATCGATTGTTTATTTGGTTTGGTGGTTTTGAACCGTAACCGCGAGGACTGAACGGGGGAAGCGGCATTTGCCGGCAGCGCACTATTCGCTTGACCACAAACGCGGCCGCCGACTGCGAAGTCAAAAGAGAGCGACGCGACGGTATGTGTCAAAGTGCGACTGGTTATTAATTTGTTAACGAGGAAGTTGTTCGAATACAAAAATGTGAGTGATATTTTTTTTCATGTATGCCGTTTAATAAATTCTCAATAGCTAGCTGAAAAGAATAATTATAAAAACATGTGATACATTTATAAATAACAACAATAACTAATTATTTAAGTGGATTGACTTGGTAATTTCCACTCATCGACCTAAGCTCATTTTTGAATCAGGTATACACTGAATTATGTAGATTGTAGATGCTCCTGCTTGGTGAAGCTCTTAGATCATCCAAAATGTGTTATTTCTGGCAGAAAGTTTTACGAAAAAGGAGTTTAATTTGAAATTTTGTTCTCAAATTAGACAATGTTTATCTGAAGGCGTAGAAATTATGAATTTTTCACTTTCTCCCCAAAAAATACTTTATAGACCAAAACTTAATTTATTGCAAACATTTAATTATCCTCAGAGACAGTTTGAAATACTTTGAGGAGTTTATTATTTCTTTATATTCGTTTTTGATTTCCTCGAATCCCGGTCAATTTTTGAGCGTATAAAAAATGTATTTAAATTTTTCAAGGCTAGACGTATTTCGAAACTATGCTCACATCATACAGTAAGTCCGAGGTAAGTTCATAGTCTCAATTACTTCTTGTCATTCCTCAAAAAAATAATCGAACCGCCAATCTGAAAGTTGTATAGATTTTTCAACTCTTTGAGGTAAATTTACAGTAGTTCATAATCTTCCACCTCCCACATAAATACGGAAAGTAATATAAATTGGTAACGGTTTTTAGATATAAAAGGTAGACTAAAGACACAAAAATAGAAAAAATTTGATGTAGATGGGAATTGAACCCGTGTGTCCAACGTTACGAGCTGACGCAGTAGCCATGCTGCACCAGTAAAAAAATCAGCAAAATATAGAATTATATCAATATTTTTGGGTATTGAATACTTATGATGGGTATCATTTTAGATCTATAGATGGTGTAAACATGATATCCTAAAAATGTGTGTTTAACTCTGACCAATTTTTCTTATACACGATAATTACTGTTGTGATTTCGTTCAAATTCAAGAAATGCTTTGATCTATTGAGTTGGCGCATTGGTGTTGGATAAAGAAACAACATGGACAGAATATTCATCAATTTCATTGTTATAAATGTTTCTCAGAAACATGTTTTTTGTGTTCAATCATTTTGAAAAATGGACTCAAAAACGGTGAAAAGTACATAAGTTCAACGTTAGGTTACTACTGTGTCAAGGACGAAAAAGCTTCCGCTAGTTTTCGAAAAACAGTTCAGTGGCGGCGGGGTTATCAAAAGAAAAAAAACGTCAGATGCGTATTTAGCTCACTACGTTAGCATCTTCAAAAGAAGATTATGATAGTTTTAATCTTAACCTAACGCAGTTAGCGAAACACATGTCGTGTGTAAAAAAATTGGTTTAGCGATACTAGAACTGTGTAGGTTTGTGGTTGCTACTACAAAGGATCCAGTATTATACGAATCTGAAAACAAAATATACCCAAACATTATTCTAAGGCGCTTGTAGCAGCCCATAATCGAATTTAGGGTTAAAGGAGGGTTAAATTTGAGGAAAAAAGGGTTGGTAGGGCTCAATATTATTAAACTGGTTATGAGTTTAATAATTCGGTCCTATACCATGACTGTGTTAATACAGTTCATCAAAATGCTTTCCTATAAATTAGGGTATATTTGTAATATAATTTGTTTTTCGCAGTGACTTCGAGGAAATATACATAGATAACCGATATCCACGAAATACGCGCCTATGTGTGTTATGTAGGCGCCATAGGTATCTGAAAGGGTCTTTGAAACCGCCATGCTTTAATAGGGATATACCTATTGTGTAAGAAGTTTGCGGAAGTAGGTTGGTGAGAGTGGAATTAGTAACAGGAAGGACAGCGGTAGCGCAACAAGGAAGTGCGGCACTGGCGACTGCTTTTGGTAAGTAATTTATATATGTTACTTTTCATGGAAATTGCTTGATTTTAGTTCCCACACCAATAGGCGGCGAAGTAAAGTAATCGAAAAAATTCAAAATTTCAGATATTACGTTTTCTTCATGTTTCATGACATATACACGGAAAATCATTTCATTCATTCAGGTCACTATTATGGTTAAGATAGAAAACGGGTGAAGCGGTGGCAAAATTATCAGCGAAAGCAAAAAAAAAATTTTTTATACAAAATGTAGAGGTCAAAAGTTTGAGGTAAGTAGGTTAAGTGGAAAGGGTGGCGTGAATATATTTTTTGACTTTGTCACCTGAAGACGATTACACTCAAAATTATATAGATAATGGAAGTCCGAAACACAGCTTTTGATATATTTTCTTGGTGTTGGTAGCAGACATTTCATTATCTATAAACTTTTGACCCTGGTAATCATCCGTACTTGTTTGACATGGATGATTTTGCACAGATTTTCCTTCAAAACACAGATATTATAGATTTATTTTTGATAACTGTGGAACATTACGATACATCCGATTATGAAAATAGTAAATGTTCGATGCTTTTCTAATGTTTCAAACAAATTTGAGAGATTCATTTTTTCAAATTTAAGGCATTTTAAACTTTTTCTTGTTACGAGGAATAATTTGTTTCACTTCTG
This sequence comes from Bruchidius siliquastri, assembly GCA_949316355.1. Taxonomy (NCBI): domain Eukaryota; kingdom Metazoa; phylum Arthropoda; class Insecta; order Coleoptera; family Chrysomelidae; genus Bruchidius; species Bruchidius siliquastri. The sequence goes on from OX438533.1 coordinate 23,512,127, forward strand.
TTACTGCTACTACTACATATTACTGCATATTAATTCGAAAGGATCATAAATAATTCGAAACTGCTAGTGAACATCCTAAAAAATGGCGTCAAGTAGTTCTTCACATATAGTGGTATCACTAGGCATATTGACGATTTTCATCTCAGTTCTGTTTATCCACGAGTAATATTTTAAATATGATAATATTTTTAATTAGATCCAGAAAAGCAAAAGCTCTAAAACATGATCTAAATATTTCTAGACCATTGCGTGCGATATTGTCAAACTACTTGATGTCATTTTTTTGTGTGAATGAGCGATTTCACAAATCGTCATTTTCTGCTCAATTAGAGTAAAACATTTACTCGTTCGACCTTAGACTCTGATTGCTCTACCCAACTCTACCCAACGGAAAAACCTCTGCGTGGGTTCATAACGCCCCCGTTTTTTCTAACCGATATCCCCGCGCAAATTCAAATAACCCCACCGGTCGACCCATTGGGGACAATGGAATGGCCTACAAAGGCCCATATTCAATACTCGGTTGGTTGATTGCTTCCGTTGTTCTGGTTTACACACGCAACAATGTTGTTACTGCCGCGCTGGTTGGCCGCACGACGGTCATTACAGAAGGTCCAGTCTTGGTGGTGACCCCTTTTCGGGGTGTCTAATTACTACAAAAATGCGGTTCGGCGAATATTTCTTCGTTTCAACCCTTCACCGCTAAAGGTAATTTTGTGTAAAGGTAGCCATACATTTCCCTACTTAACAATCCAGTTGATGTGATGCTGACCATGTCACTACTAGGAATATATCTGGAAGAGGTAGGTTTGGCAACGATGGTATGCTTGGTGCACAGCGTTATAGGATGTGGTGCATCTGGAAGTCGCATGTGGAGTATGGCTTGTGAACAGGCCAGAGATTAAACAACAGATCACGGAAGATGTTGTTAATATATTTAAAGAAGATCTAAAAAAAACGAGAGAACAGGTTGTGGAGTACACTCTAGAAACCTCAGTATAAACTTAGTCTAAGTTAGCTATCGTAATCGTACTAAAGAGAGAGTGAGATAGAAATATTACGGACAAAAGTGTCAAAAACTCTTCAGATAGGCATTACTGAATCTTCAGTGCTACAAATGAGGTCAGCACTTGGGGAGGCCTCTGCCAACAGCATAACAGTCTCCTGGTTAAAAGGTCATTCATAGTTGAAAGACAATATCACAGCCGACCAGTTGGCAAAAATGATTGCTGGCACTATATTATTGGGTCCTGAATCCAATTGTATTTTGCCCACCTGGCTATGATAGCACTGTTGATATAGCACACCCACAAGGCTTTCAAAAATATGTTGAGCGACATTTTTGGCTGCTCTTCCCCTTGGGAGTTACTTAATCACCTTTGCGAAGAAATACTGAAATACTACTTGTTCATGTCAAGGCAACACAGCACTTTGGAATCTCTTTTCAGTGGTCAAGCGGACTTGATACACTGAGAGTGTAGCAGTGAAAAAAACATTTTTCTGATTCATCTGACAACACTCCTAGAACATATCGGGGATTCTGTCTTGAAATCCCGTTGCGATTGAAGTTTTTTCATGGATTTCTCTCACTTATACAGTATGTGTCTGATTTGTGTAGATCGGCAAGTTAAATACGAATAAATGGTTCTAAAAAACTACCTTCAATAGAATTACTGAATTATCATTCATGTGGATGCAATAACAAATTACTCGTCGAAAAACAAATCCAGAGCAACACCTCCATAGCAGCTAATATAATCTGAAAATTACTGAATTATGCTAATATTAGAGGCTATTTTCTTGGAAAATCAACCTTTTACAGTATCCCGCTTACATAACGCTACGTTCAACCAATATAAAAATGATAATCTATGTAGATTCAAAGTGATGATATGAAACCTATAATTTTCCTCCCAAATTGAGATTTTCGCAACTTTCACTCTCTAGTTAACAAGAATAATACCGAAGTATTCACGTTTTGCAGCGACCATCATACGTTATTTGCGCAATTCACTACTCTAATCATTAAAAAATCCTTCATATTCATAACCACTATACAGCATTGGATCTAGGAATTTTTCTCCGCAACATGCTCCCCCCCAAAAGGGTGTAAAATTTCATAGTACCGCCATTTCACCTTCTGTAGACTAAATAATGACTATTGTGCTGTAATCAGTGGAAGTATAAATCCACATATTGTTGTGGTGGAAGACAAGCCAAACCGTTTTTACAGTGAATCGATAGTTCTCGTTCATTATATGATTTTTTTACATTTCGCGGACAAAGCCACATTTGCATCTAGTGACAAAATACACATTATTACACATTATGTGTACAAAATCTGGTAACATGACTACTTAAAAAACTATGACAGTGTGGTTCTAAAAATATTGACAAAAACAGTATAACAAATACGGCGCTGTTCTTGGTATCAATGTTTTTATATTTACTTATTAATTTGAATGTCAAAGATAAGAGAAGGTTCTGGAAACTAAAATCTATTGAGACTCAGTATTGTGTTTTCTAGAACTGGATTCCTGGTGGGGCATCGAAGAATAATTAGCCTAATGGCGACGGAGTAACAATCAAAGTGTTTCCCAACTATTAGTATTCGGTTTTTTGAAACTTTGTGAGACAGCTAACATTTAGAATAGAAAAATAATATATAAGTTATCACTCTTCAGTGTGCTTTATGTGTACAAATCTTGAAAATTTCATAGAAATATGAAATTACTCAACTTGGACACATTTTCTCTAAAACAAGGATATAATTAAGATCAGGGGGCAAACTATGGGTGCTGCCAACACCAAATATAATTTTAACTATCACAAATTTATTTTTATATTGTAATGCGGAATGACTGAACCAAATTGGGATATAGCTTTTATTTTCTGAAACATTTTGAATAACATTGTGCACAAAATAGGCCTTAAGCAATATAGATGTCATGATGCACAATGATAACGAAAAGGACAAAAATTTCTATCAAATATAATAAACAATAAATTAATTTAACAGTGGCATGCCACCTACAATGTAAGCTCATGAAACATTTGATATATGAATGAGTAATGTGACATTCAAACTCCGACAGTCGTATTTTTTACAATCTTGGAGTCAACTATCAATTAATCAACTATTTTCATGACCCCATGAGCGTCATCTGTGAGGATTTGTCTAGGATTTCATGTTGGTGAAAATGACAAAATCTCTTGTTGTTAGGCACGAATTTACTTGTATAGAAGCTCGATTCAATTGGCCAACGAACAGCACTCATGTTTAGTTCAAAATAAAATTTTATTCAACTGTATCTTAACTATTGCCTCATAGTACGGCCCTGGTTACCAGTCAAAGCCGAACGTTCTATACAGTGCGTTTCAGGAAATCGTCACTTTCCCGTCATCCGTAATATAATTTTTTTTGTTTATGCGCAAATGAATAACTGGCGTTCTGGTAGCGTGAAGAGTATCACAATTGAATATTGAATTAATTTGTGTGGATTCTGATGAATTATTGTCCTCTGACCGACACGGTTGTTATCATCCGGTGCATGCCAAATTAAATTGAATATAATATATATGCGTTATTCTTTGTGACAGTTAATAAATCAATCGCGGAAGGTGGAAAAATGTTTTGTTCTGTACATTCGTAGAAACATTGACCTATTTGTAGGATATCAACGCGTTAGCTGTCAATGGTTTCAAACTTGATGGAATTTTATTATTTGGGATTTGATGGCTAATAACCTTAATACGATGTATATAACCGTGTCAGGGAAAACATGTCGTCATGTAGGTTGAGGCTGTACTCCATTTATTATCAGGTTAGAAAGAACGGTTTAGATCGTATTCAATAGCTTAAACTAATATTTCAAAAAATTCCATAATTTCTTTTGTCAATTAAAATGCAGCAATGTGTAGTTATTTATTGATAAAACATAACTACAAAATATAATGCTTGGAAACCACCTGATATCTCCTATCCCACATAAACACTCTCGAAGTACACCGTTATTGGCATTATTTACGCCAGTTAAAACCTGATCACTAATAATACTTATACACTCTCTACTATATACATGCTTGTGACATTTTATAGACATACATTCTAAATTTTTTGTTTTTCTGACGATATCTTCGCCATCACTACACCGGGTAAAACAAAATTCTTGGTCTTTTCAACGCAGGAGACATGAGACGACGGTATATTTTTCCATGGATAATATATAATTTCCATTAATTGCTGCAATTGTTGCACTAAATTCTTTTAATGTTGTTTCAAAAGATGCGGAATCCTCAACTTTTTAACCTCGCCTTGCAACTGTCCTGGAGAAGGAGATACGTTTTACAAAAGTTATAGAATTTTAAGAAAGTCTTCTTTCCTTGCCTTGTGGGTTGACTGCATAGCCCACTAATTAAATTTTTGATGTTTTGTTTATTTCAAATTGCGCGTATAATATGTCATATAGTAGGGTATTTTATAATGAAATGGCCCGTTGATACCGTCTCCAAGATATTTGCAATATATTTATTTGAAAAAGAGCGTCATGGGCAGCTTTGAAAATTATTAAAAAATAACAGTTGTACACTCTAGTAAGGTTTGTTCAGTGATCGCTCAAGTTACTGTGCGTTTAATAATCTCATTACATAGCTTATAAGTTAGATATTCATAAGATATTCATAAAATGCTTAAAGGTTGAGTAGCTTAAGTATTTTTCATATCAATTTTGCATTTTTGTCAAAGAATTTTATGAAAACAGCAAAACTTGAAGAGCTTGCGAGCCCTCATCCAAAAATGTATGTTATGTATAGAAATATGGATTTGGTTTTATTATTGATCATCATCGATTAGATTGCCTTTAATCAAGAAACGAGAAAAATGTTACTATTTTTAATTAATCTTCAAAGTTTCTCATAAAATACTTTTCCAAAGAATTAATAAATTGAAAATACCTAGAAATCAGTTTTCCTCTAAAGTGTGCATTTGTCATTCGATCGCCAACGCGCACCGCTATAATCCTGAAAGAAATCATGATGTCTTACCACTCTCCCTGTATATATTTCTTGTAATTCTGTTTGCTATAACTCAAATCTCAATGTTTTCGTTACTAACGAACAGAACTAAAATTTACAAATAACTAGAGAGACAGTGAGACGGATCACTGAATATATGCAAACAAAGTAAATCAATCTTAAATCAAGTTAACATACTCTCCAATTGAACGGCAAACAAACCAACAAACTTGGAGTAGATCGCCATTTGCCTGGACGCAGTCAATACACTCGACTCTGTTTTCTCTACTGACTACTTCGAGCAGTCTTGTATCTAGCACGAAAATGCCAAGAACAAAAATAAGACTATGAATAAGACTAGCGTGGTTACCTTCAGAATTATCAGATAACACCTTGGAACGCAATTTCGTGAGCCATCCAGCCATCAAGCAGAGGCGTTGGTAGAACGCTAAAAAATAAAGGCGTTTATCTGTCGGATCTATGTAGGCGAAATTTGCATTAAGGGCTGCTTTCTATCGATTAGGGCGTACTTAGTTGCTACCATACAAACATTCCATGTACAAGAGTGTTTTTCCTTCATATTAAGGATGGAAGAATATGGGGCGCAGGAGTCAATCGCAAGATGTTCCAGAGTTAATCGTGGAGAGCACAGAAAACAATTAAGTGAATTATAACAATTGAAATTTGACTACAAAACCCCTAAAAAATGAAAATAATTGTAGTCGATTCTTTGAAAATGGTTGAGGTCGCGGCTATGAGCACTACTCAGAGATTTGGATGTTGATACAAGGTGTTTATAAAGTATACGAGTATGTGGAAGGAATTCGTTAAATAACTAACAAATGTTCTATATACCGTGTTATAAACAAATTTATTGAATAGTCTCTCAAAAATATGTCTACTTATAATATCAGTTAATAATTCTTTATCTATTCGGTGAATACACGATCATCTATACTAGATTTTCTTTTTGATTTCTTCGTGCTCATATTATTGAAATGGCATACTCCCATAACATCTGCGGGTTTGGTTTAACAGTAGCTGTTACAGATACGCTCCTGCATTCTGTATTTCCTCAAAGAAGTATGGTCCAATTATATAATTAGCAGTGACATTGTAAATGGTAAATTTCTTAAGATTATGTAAGTATACCTAAACATGGCTATGATCAGCTCATAGTCCCAAGTGAACTTACTCACTTTGATTTAATTTTTTGCTCTGAGGTGTCACTTAGAAGCTTGAGGGCCACGAATCCAATTACCTCCAATTATGAAATTTTATTTGCATCAAGTTTTTAAAGTGGCGATTTTTTTTAACTAGTTAGTTATTTCATATTTTTAAATTTGTAAGTTTAATCACAGTCTGGAAATTGGTGAATGCATCTACAGCACTGTATACACTTCAAGTTCCATAGGTATCCAAAGTAGTTTTTGATTTAATTATTGCGGAAATACATGTATTCACATATCTACCTAAAAAATAAAAACAGAGGTACCTTTTTAGGGTCCCTCAATTGTCGTGATTTGTAACCAAAATTTTCCTGGCTCACAACTGAAACAACACAAATTTATGGTACAAGTTTTATTGACCTTTCACTGTATTTCAAAGTCAAATTTTCAAAACCAAAATCACATTTGAGTTGACTAAATGCTAAAATTTAACTTTTCTACTTCGTAAAGGACTGCCTTTTAGTGCAAAGATATGTGAAATGATGAAAAGTCGGTAAGCATTACAAGGTCCATCAGCATTTTTCGAACGGGCTCTGAAGATACTGAAACAAGAAACATCCATCAAAATTCTACCTGCAGTTAAGGGAAATGCCACAGTTATCATGGACACAACCACATATAACTGGAGGAATTCATGAAAAAAGGAAAATACAAACGCCTACCAAGTGATCCAACAAGGAAAATCGAAAGAAAATTATATCAACATTGAAGAAGTACAAGGAATACCTAACAGATGGCGAAAGGACAAGTCTAACACCGCACTACAGCAAGCCACCACACCTCTACGGTCTACCGAAAATACACAAGGACAACATGCCACTACAACCGATAACCAGCTCGAGAGGCTCTCCGACGTACAATTTTGCCAAGCATCTCCTGCACATCATGTAACCATTGGAAGGAAGAACATTATCTTATGTGATGGACTCCAAACACTTTGTAGAAATACTCCAAAAAACACAACTAAACGCTGAAGATCGTCTCCTAAATTTCGACATCGAGAGCTTATATACAAACGTTCCAGTTGAAGAAGCGATGGAGGTAATTCAGAAGAAGTTACAGAAAGACGAACAACTGAAGAAAACGACAGATCTTCCACTGGATGGAATATTGGAGTTTGCTTACATTCTGTCTGAAGGATAACTATTTCCAAGAGAAGGAAGACTTCTACAAACAATAAGAAGGCCTGCCTATGGGATCACCCTTGTCTCCGGTTGTAGCCAACTTGTACATGGAATGGTTTGAGTCAACTGTCATCGAAAGTTCAAATATTAAACCAAAATTATGGCACCGCTATGTAGATGACATATTCATAATCTGGGACCATGGAGAGAGCCAACTGAAAACATTCTTCAGTCATCTGAACAGCATGAGACCTTCGATAAAATTTACGAAAGAAGAAGAGAGCAACAACAGCCTTCCATTTTTAGATGTTTTGGTAACTAGAAGAAACAACCGAAATAGAAACGCTTATACAGAGAAAACCAACTCACACAGGTTAATACTTACACTACACTTCAAGTCACCCAACAGCCACGAAGAAGGGAGTCATCCGAATCCGATACAAGGTTCAAACAAGATTATCTAGGAATGCCACCCTCAGATGTATCCTAACAAAAACCAAGCCCAGGAATGAATGTCCAGAGACGAAGGAATGCATCTACCAGATACCATGTCAATGTGGTAAAATCTATGTTGGGGAAACAAAAAAGGCCACTGGCAGTAAGAATCAAAGAACATCGTCTCAACACCCAGCGAGAAGAGACAAGAAAATCTGGACTAGCTGACCACGCATGGATGGAGCACCATAAAATAGCTTGGGACGACGCTAAGGTTATTGCCAAAGAACCGCACTGGTATTGAAGAAAATTCAAGGAGGCGGCATTCATCAGCAACAACAGCAACGTGTAAAAATTTATAGACAATGGAAGTCCGAAATCAAACTTTTGAAAAATCCACCTTGTCTACAAGTTTGAAGCAACAATAATCAACCAACCCGTGAGAATTACGACACCTGTAACTCTTGATTTGTGTGAATACTAAATACAGAAACATGCAGATCATTTTTATGCAGCTATAAGAACAACATACTTTATGTAAATCAAGTGTGAATAAAATCAAAATTGGAATACAGAGTAGTTAAGAAACTTAAGAACTCTAAATCTAAATAGAGCTAGCCAGACTCTAATTCCTTTATTTTCAAATCGTGACTTTCAACTGACCCATGCGTTATCTGATTTATAGAGTGACTTACCCTTGCTAGTTATTTATGTCTTTCGAGCTCTCACACGATATGTTTTCAATTATAAATGGGTCAGAAGTTTCTTTTGTTCGGCGTACAAGAATTGTCCCAGAAATCTAGTTTAGTTGCTGTTAATGCTGGAGTTGGTAGTACCTTCGTGAAGCAGAGTCTGTATTTAATTATGGATAAAAGAGGGACACTTGTACAATAAAACATAGTGGATGCCATTAAAGCAAACAGAAGAAAATAAAAATTGTATTCGAGCTGTGATAAGGAAAATAAATCACGACTTTCCACTAACTCATAGCTTATCTGATTATAGGGTAATTACCTTTGTGTGTAATTAATTCCTTTCAAGACCTCACACAATCATGAAACTGGAGATTTGGGACGGTGATATTTTCCGAAAGACAAATATACATTAAACATGTCTACATGATTGCAAACAACAGGTTATAACTCTTCCTCCTCTAACGAAGATGCACCACGAAATTGATTTCAAAAATACTTACCCTCCTGTGATGTGCTGATGTGTGTTGTTTGCATAGATCTGATGTTTCGATATATCTACTAAATTGTGACGTTTCACCAAATTGTGAGTGCTTACTGTATTGTGACTATTTAACCTAATTCTTGAAATATTTTTTCAGTCACAGTTATATATATTATTTGTATTTACATCCTACCACTATTTATTCGCTTTTTTGTGCTGTGCTTATTGATCATGTATTTAATTCACTTATTTGGGAATAAATTCACATCACATCAATCAGGGGATCAAGGCATAGAGTCGTTAGCGAACTAATCGTAATGTATCAGCACAGCCTACGTAAGAATCTAACAGTAAGAAAATGAGAAAGCGATGATCCACAAGGATGCCTCAGTTTGTTGTAGTTTTTCCTCCTTTTTTCCATTCTTTATGCTTTTAGAATCACTCCCATACTATGGCGGAGACTCAGTGAATGTCCCTTCTTGAAAGCATGTCACAATATGACTAAATTAAATAAACGGTATATTTTGATTTCTTGGACTACTGGGAGGAATATATTATAATATCCTCCAGTAGGACGGTATACCGGTGATGACATATTATGCCACCACTTCAGTAAGTTATGAATATGGAAAAGGACGACGAGGTGGAGCACATATTGCGAAGATGTCCTGGAATGGCACAGATTAGATACAAACTATTTAGTAAAATAATGCAACCAAAGTGTCGAAAAAATGTCTTCCTCTAATAAGCTTGACAACTTCGTCAGGAAGGAAGATATGTTGGAAGAACGCATAGCATTGTCTGCTTACTTCGAATTTCTACCTATATACCTATTTATATGTGCTATAGACAGGTATAAAATCGAATCGACTTATCATAGTTTACTCTATTTCATTGCTTCACTGATGTGGTGATCGCTAGAAATAAACTTCATTATATTTTCATCATATGAATGGCAAATATGTAACTTTCAGATGCTTTATTTGCAATGCTATAAAAACTGAACTCCATTAGTAGTTTTTTATCATGTAGTAAATTTGAACTGACTTCTTTGCGTGAGGCATAACCGACATCTGACACTTTACAAATTCTCTTTGACTTTTCATAACTATTCATACGTCCTTGGCCAATCGCAGTAATTTCTATATGCCCAGTTGCTTGCCATGAAATCAGATAAGCTGTTCGAAGAAGTAATTTATAAGGGCTGGCTCACCTCCATTTCGCGAGTGACAGTAAAATGGTTTTTGTATTGTAATGAATTACAAGAAAACTGCTAGCTTCCTGTGGACATGACGTATACATTCATCAAGACTTTTTCGGGCTATGAATAATAACGAAAAAGGAAAATCTGCATTATAACGATACTTATGGGCTTAAGAGCACAAACGTGTGTTTTGAATACTAGACACACAAGATGCAAAATATTGGATCACTAGTATACATTCTCTAGATATGATGATCTTCGAACAAGAACATGAGTTCTTTCCTGGGAAAGTGGAAGCTTTGTGTGCATATAATTTTGTTGTATTCAGTTAATAACGCCGCCGCAAACACACCAAGACTGAGTATTACTTACTATGACCCAACATCGCATGATTGCCAAAAATTAATCATGTTTCATAGTAATGATTGTGTTGCTGATTATCGATTATATTGGATTACCTACTATGTCTTTCCAATCATCAAAATCTCTGGAGCGTTTACTGACACTATGAGATGACAGAAAACCATGGTATTGAATATCATCCACATAGGACGCTGTGTGTTATAATTTAATTTAACCCCATAACTATGAAGTGCAGAAAAATATGGCATTTCAGACGTTAAATTGATTGACTACACTCAAATGTCAGTCTCAAGTCGAGGTGGTTCACATTATTTCTAAATTATATGCCTCCTATTGAATTCCATATAATTTCATTCATGACAATTTTGCTATTTATAAAACCTCGTACCAATGGAACATAAATATCGAAATGAAATTTTCAAACAACATTGATTTACAGTAATTAGTGATTCAATATTTAATGCAGCTAATCCTGAGTCGTTGTATTGCGAGTGATGTGTAGCAGCAAATGCAGTGGGAGTAAATAAGTCGATTAAAGTGAATTACAGGAATTAGATTGTCATCAAGAACTATTCTGACGCTAATTAATTAATTTTTTATTGCGTAAAAGTTTTTCGCAGCTGCTACTTGAACGATCCCGATGTAATTTTAGATATAACTCAACTCCGGATAACTTGATTATGTTTTTTGGCAACAAAATCTTCCCTGATTGCCACCGCCTTGAAATGTAGGTGTTTCGATTCTAGATTTCGCTAATTTCCAATTTTGAAAATCAGATTTCTTTTAAATTTTCACAAAAATGAGGATGGATGAAAAACTTTTACTGAAATTTTATTCCGAGAATTGTTTCTTCGGATGTTGACAAATATATGTTGCGAAATTGAGCGCTTTTAGGTGACTTTTCCGTTTTGGACCAGTCGTTCTGCTCCTCTCATTATCCGTATAATTGTCCCCCACTATTCCGTCGCAAATGAATCAATCTTTGATAAAGTTAAGCAGCTTTATTGTTTGTACTACATCATATTTCTGTCTGAATTTTATCGAAATCGATGCAGATAAGGTCATAATGAAAAGATTAATGAAGCTTCCTCCACTTACGCGTAGAAAGTATTATAAGATATCAAACATAGTATAACTGTAGATATTATTGGAGGTGTGCATTAAAAGTGAAAATGTTGAGGTTGAAAGTAGATATTTCATAACTGTGATTATTGGCAGCTTTGTTTGCAGGATTGCTATATTATGAATTGTTATTTCCAATCTCCAAGTCAATTTAAACAAATCACTGATATTTGGCCACTCAATCAATCTGCATAACGAATACTTTGAATAATACTGGTGTTTTAGTTAGATCTCTATACTTTCTAACAAAAAAATATGGCAAACGGAAATGCCCAAGCGACTATTTTATATATTGAATATGTAGTTCTGTGAAGCCTTAATATGCACAATCTCAAATTTGGATAAAATAATAGTAGATTTATATTCAAGAAGTTGCACATATCATTGGTTATTATTTGTACACCTGTACATATTTCATATATTTATCTGTAATGAGCATCATTCAGTGTGGTCCCAACATCCAACTAAGCAGCTTCCGGAGTTAATGCTGCCTTTCAAATTAGCGAAACAAATGACTAAGGCACATTTCCGGGCCATCATTCAACCGGAAAGTGTACTGCTGCTATTTGCAGGAAAAAATTGTTTCGAAAGCAGGTTTTTAAACAGAAATGGACGCTGCTAGTGTGGAGTTGGACACAGAGACTTACGCTAGTCGCATATTTTATTGGTCTAAGTGAACAATAAGTTGACGATATATGCCCCGTTGTAGGCAAGCTAGAGTATCAAAAAATTGAAAAATACAATGAGGGGGATTTGTTTTCTGCAATTTAAGTATTGATTGTAAAAAGCTATCGCTTGCTGGGTCGGCAGAGCAGGTTTGGTTTTTGAACGGGAAAACATAGCACATCCGATTTTTTGTGATCCGTGGTCAATGAATAAACTGAGTATATCACATTTTTTTAATAAATACAAGAATTACTTCTTCATATTTCCAACAAAAGATCTGTATTTGCCCGCCATCCTGTTTGACAAAAATGTATCTAGTTTTGCCCGGTTTCAGTAGCAGTGAAATGATAACATGCAGAAAGTTATAAATAATCATTGGATTTTTACATGGAGTTCCCAAAATGCAAAAATTGAAAAAAACCTCAGATAGTACTGGTATTCATTTCATACACTTTATGTATCGCTTTCTTAATGAACTGAATGAATCATGAATATTATTGACATATTAAGATCGTTTGGTTAGAAAAAGCTATAAATTAAGCATGACAATGCAATATGTAAGGATGACATGTTCAAACAGCACTTCGCGTTATTGGAAGTGAAATTCAATGAGTGGGAAAAGTTCAGCTGGCTCTATTATTTATCGGATTTATTAGAAGGTAGTCTGAGGAAATGTACACATATCAATGGTTAAACGTAACCCAACATATATACGAAAATGATATTTAAGAATATAGCAGAAATAAAAATGCAATTAGGAGTTACTAGCATTACAAAACAAAATTATACACATTAAAAGTTCAGTTGCATGTTCACGATATTGACTTAGCGCCAAGTTGTGTAACTTTAAAACATCCGGTGGTTATTTGTCTGATTCATCTTGTACTTGTACAATCTGCTAATTAAAACCAAATATAATCCATAACTTATTTTAGGTAGCTGAAATGTTAGTAATGTAGTTTTAATTTTCGGCCAGTACAAGCTAAAGATTAGGAGTCTATATAATAATAATAATAATAATAATAATAATAATAATAATAATAAATCGTCTTTATTTGTTCTCCATCTACAATAGGCGAAGTTTAGCACGGCTATTCTTCCACTTAACCTCATCAGGTTCAATCCATATGTTGAATTGCGAATGTCTTTATATCGTTTTTAATATACCTATAGGTAGAGTGACAACATAATGCTTGTAAAAGCCGAATAGAAAGACTAGTAAATAAGTTTGTATCCGTAACTGTACAGTGATGGAACCACTTAGACAGTTCATAGCGGAAGTACATTGCCGCATCAATGGCAAGAGGATAACTGGTTTAACCTCTGAGAGGCTCAGCTGCCATCAAGATCAGATAGGTGTTAGAATGGGAGCGAATCAAACACATGGATGGTGTGAACGAAACCGTACCTCACACGGCATCTCATCTGTTTACTGCGTCTAGTCTCGTCCGAACCATTTGCATTCCTCGTTCTGATTTGTTTAATAAATAGCTTGCATCAAAATTATTGGCGACTAAATAAATAATATATATGATTTATGGATTGTACAATACTAATAGCAATCGGCGAAAGGAAAGGAAATTGAAGTCTAATTCAATGAACAGATACAAAAGAATCATGTAGATTGTAGATGCTCTTACATGGTGAAACTCTTCCATCATGTAGATAAAAAGTTGCACAAATAAAACTCTTTCTTCTAGTGACGCGTTTGGATTTTTATTAAATCATCGTCGGACTGTCAGATTTGACTGCTATCAAGGCTACCCAGATTACTTGCCAAATAACTAACTAGTCATATCATGAATACAAGTGTCTAGTTATTTTTCTATTAAATTATGTTTTCATTTGTTGTATCTTTCTTAGGCGATATATTTTTTTGATGACTGCATTTACACTAGTGTTAAGAGAAACACCTACAAAACCTTAACCTTCGCCGTCAAAATGTCCTTATGATATTTCATGTGATAAACAATTTTATTTCTTAAGATATTTCACGTTTCTTGTTAGTAGTCATATCTGACAGTCCGACGATGATTTTAATAAAAATCGAAACGCGTCACTAAAAGCAAGAGTTTTATTTGTAAAACTGTGTAATAACTACACAACTTTATATCTACTAGATACAAAAAAATAAATAATGTATATTAATCAAAAGGAAAGTTTTGCACGGGACTTTCGAACTAAACACTATACCACATAGAAACTGTAACAATCCTGTATATTAAAGATTTACTATTAATTATATCTGATTCCTTAATAATGCATCTTTAGTATATGCTCCAAAAGTTATTTCTGAAACTTCAAAGCTTCAAATGCAAAAATTAATATTGAGATGAATGACAAAAAGTATAGCAGTTTCTTTATGGTTAGTTCCTGCATATTAGGGGGTAGACTTATATTGTTCTCTCACTCCAGATTTGCAAACATTGCAAATGCATAATTTTTTATTCAAATCATGTTAAAACATTCTCCGGGAGGCCATGTAAAAACGTTTTGACAGTTAAATCCAATGTTTTTGTACTTTGTAATGTTTTTATAATTTTTCTTTTGGAGTTTTAATTTTGCATTATTACATTATTGTATGCATGCCTCAATCAATAAATGCTGAATAGGTATATCCCATTAGCTATGCAAACACAATTTGCAATATCTAGGTTACCAATAATAGCTCTTATTATATCCATCTACAATTTCTCTTTTTTTCGATTTGCTATTTTATACGTCTCGGCTCCGTCGTATCCATACAATATTGTTCACATTCCGCATGATTCACTCACCTTTTGAAATCCTGAATGAGCCATCCTCACAATACAAAAGACCTACTTACTGTGTGTGGGGTTGAAAAGAGCAAGTTCATTGACAGGGCGACGTAGCACCCAAACAATCAGTGGTGGAGTGGTTATGTTGGTCTGATAGATAATACATTCTATCAGGATATAGGAAGCACAGGTGCTTCCGCGCCTTTTGAAAGATAATGGCCTACTTATAGTAGAGATATACATAGATATAGAGTATAAGTCAGGTTTTTACGTCCTCTGTCATGCACTAGATCACAAGGGAGTACAGTACTGGCAGGGAAATAAATTGCAAACTAGTACAGAGTTCATCACCGATAGAATGGGTTCTGTAAGAAGTAGTAAAAGCACAATAAGCCTGCAAGTGCATTGCAGAAACACTGAGGAAAGAGAAGGTAATCCTCAGCACTATTAAATTTAGAAAAGCGGCATAATTTGAACATATCATTAGCAACGAAGTACCGATTGCTACAGTTAATCTTACAATGCAAAATTAACACCAAGAGAGGGCCCGGACGCAGGCGCATTTCCGGGCTGCCAAATCTCAGAAAATAAACAGACGTAACATTTCAGAATGGCAAAGTACGATGGGCTTATATGATCGCCAATATCAATAGAGAGAGTTTATTTTCACGTCTTTATAATTAGGTAAAAAATATTGCCTTTACTTCCCACGTATATGAGAGAAGTATTGTGATCGCAAAAATATTTGTTTTGAAGGTTTTTTCTATTTCAACGCTACATGACGAAAAATATTTATACAAATTCGAATGTACAAACTCAGAAATTAAATGGCCTACTACAAGATTCGAACCACATACCTGCTGATCACTGATCAGGCGCTCTTTAAACTGGGCTAAGTTGACGGGCAGTCAATCGATTTTCAATTTGGTGGGGATCGTTTAACTATTACACTAATCATTTATATTGATATACCTATTCTTTCAAATCCTAATTCTAAACGATATTTTTTTTAATTCATTACGTGTTAATTAATCTGAACCTTCATAGAAAAATATATGTAAACTTTTTATAGATGTATACGTCATATCACTATCCCTAAATATGACAGTATTTCTTAAGATTTGTAACGAGAACTAATCTTCTGCTACAATTATTTTTTCTTCGCACGCCAACTAGCGGAGAAGTATTATTATAGCGAAAAATATATAATTTTAAATATTATGTTTTTTTCGAGGTTTCATGGCATCAAAAAACCATGCCACTCACATCTGTCGATCGTTCCATCTGTCTGTTTGTACTATCCGGTAATCTCTGGTACTTCAATAATTTGGAAAATATATTTTGGACTTTGATGAGCTTTGACCCTAAGCTACTACTGTGACCAGGACGAAAAAGTTTTATAGTTTATGAGGATTGCCTTAGTGGCGGCGGAGTTATCGTCAAAAAAATTAATATACGCTTTTAGGTTTCTGAGTCCCGCACGATATGTGTTGTACATTCTCAGTCTACCATTCAGGCAATACTGATTAATGGTCAGAACATTATAGGTTCCTATTTCAACAACTGCTATTAGGTACTACAGATTACTGTATGATTATATTGAATAAAGATAATAATTACAAAAGTGATATTTAGCCATTGAAAAAATAACTTCCTGAAGGTTGACTGTATTTTTTCGTGCAATGGTATCAATTTACTGAATATTATTGGATTTCAGAACTCCTAATCTAGTTGCAGTAAGTTTTGTAAATCTTCGACTGAAAAAAATTATATTTTCGAAGTATATCCAAGATTTATTATTTATATTTAAAAAATCAACAGTTACAAAATCCTATTAAAATCTCTATTTCCGTCATACCGTTACATGGGAAATACCGCTCCACCTGATTGACAGCATTTTCTTTAAACGACTCATTCGAATTCCTTAGTATACTTATAGTAATTTTTTTACCACGTATGTTGTTTTTTCAGTGATTTATTGTTCTACAAAATTATTTTTTTTATAGTTTTACTGTAGGCTGGTATTTCGCGTAATCTTTATTGCAAGAAATTAGTACTTTATAGCTTGCATCAGTAAAATGAAGGATGTTTACAAATAACCGTCCAATTTTTTTTCCATGTCATTTATTATCTGAACGTATATTAATCTTTCTGTCAGTTTTTCAGTAGCTTATCAAGGGGAAGTCAATAAGATGCATTTTTGAATATTTTTATTAGTTTGAACGATGTATATATTTGCTTTTTCTATACAGTAGTATATTACTTTTCCAGGGAAAAATGTGGTGGGTAGCACCATTAATCCTTTTACTCCTAGCCATTCCAAGGACATCATCATTAGGAAGAATGGATTGTTCAAAAACGGAATATGAAAAGTGCATTCGAATGGCAGATCCACTGGTTAGAGAGGCCCACTTGGTGTTTCCTGATAACATCAATGACATTGATCAGGTATTTGTTTATAGTTAGTCAATTATGGAGTGATATAGAGATTCATATCAGCGTATCATGCAAAAAGGCCTTCTAATTCAAATAAATGCATTGGAAAAATCTTAGCTTTATTTAGACGCATATACTGTACAACTTTTAGTAATGTTTCGCCTGCTTCTGCAGGTCTTTACAAAATAAAAAATGAAAAAAAGACTTTTAAAATTAAAGTCAAATTAATATCAAATTGAATAACTGCCAGTATAATTTTCAAAATTAATTTGTTATCGACATTCTTGAAAAAAACTGCAAAGGCAGCCGAAACGTTTAGATAAAATTATAGGATATGTTTTAGAGGATACAACATCGACAAAATACATTACAGAAAAATCAATATACATGTATTTTTTAGGAATATGGTGCAGTTCGATGATTCTTAAACTTTGTACTGAAACCTGTTCGATGATCGGTAGTCAAATGAACATCCAGTTCTGATGAATGACGAGGCTCTAACAGGAAGTCATTCATGTAGATTGTAGATGCTCTTACTTGGTGAAACTCTTCCATCAGGCAGATAAAAAGATTGTGTAATAACACACGGTTTTTCAAATAAAACTATTTTCCTTTCTGTGGCGCGTTTCGGACTGTCCGACGATGATTTAAATATAAATCGAAACGCGTCGATGACAGAAAAAGAGTTTTATTTGTGAAACTGTGTGATAATTACAAAATCTTTTTATCTGCAAGAATTCATTCATTGAGGCTTGTGAGAGTCATGACAAGGCATGATTTGGGATTAGCACCACTCGTTGCAGCAGCTGGTACCGAATATCTTCTCATATTTTAACACAACCAGATAAGACCTGGCCTGATGCAGTGCCCTCATATCTGGGAATCCGCTGCCCCGAATATATTCTCGATGCTGTTCAGAGAAGGTCATATCGTTAACATTACGTGGACACTCACCTCATGGCCGCTTTCCTGTCGACAAGTGGTCGGTGACCTGACACTTTTCCATCGATATACCAGCGGAATCTGTTCTTCTGAGGTCTACTAAATGACGCCGACGCTCTCTGAGCCAGTTTGAATCGTGAGACTCTTCTCTTTACAGCAAGAACTGGCTACTTTTATCAACATAATCAATTCAAAACGTGTATCCAAGGACTCTCATTGACTTCTTCATAAGAGTCACGATACATGATACAACACAACTTTAAAACTCCTTAATTTTCGAACTGCAATTGAGTTTGATCCAACAAACAGTATTTTGTGAAAAAATTGGTGAGACGTTATATAAAAATCTTAGCAGATGTGCAATGGTGGCACACTATCAAACCACAGTGATACAAAAAACTTCCTATAACAAATTGTTGTATATAAAGTAAGGTGCTCGGTATTTGAAGAATATGATTTTAAAATGATAAAAATCTTATCATACAGTTAAGCTTTTCTGACAAACACTGTATTATATTATAGGTGTGCACAACATGGAATCAGTTCGTAGACTGTTTAAAAGTATACACTGATGAGTGTTTCACAACACAACAACGGAAACAGTTTAACAGAGCTGTTGAAAGTCCTATAGCCAGCGTACACCAAATGTGCACTCAACCGAGCTATCAAAAAGGTGAGTCTTATATGGTATTACCAAACTGATGAGTTTTTTGATTTAGGATCTTGAATGTGGGATGTCTACATATGTCTGAATATGATCGCTTGATGATATAGGAAGGGCAGACACATTTTCTCTACCCATTTGAGATATACCACCCAATAACAATATTGATTTGCATTAATAAAGTTTAGAATGTTTTCAGTTTTTTTGATCGATACTTTGTGTAATAAAAACTTCACATATTTTATACCCAATGAGTTCTGTAATACAATCGAACAAAAAATCGTCTAAACCGCTATTTATAATGGTTCCAATGATATTTAATTAATATTGTTTATCTTTTCTTTGCAGAATATTTGCAGTATGCGCCGTGTATCAAAAGTACGATCGTTGAAAGGTCACACTGTGGGCCAGAATACAACCTGCTCGTTGAACAAGTTGACCAAGGAGACATAATTTCAAAATCAACATTATGTTGGTAAGATCATTCTTTCAGATCCAGTTTTTCATTTCAGTAGGTACACACAACCAATGTTCAAGGTTGTTTCTATATTTTAAACGCTTTCATTCCGCGTGAATTGTTGTAATTGTGTTTCGATTTTACTTTTGTACTGTCCACGACAAAACCTGAAGAGCAAAAAAAAAACGCCACTACAGACCTCTGCTGTAGCTCACAAAAAAAAAACACGTAACAGTATGAACCATTAAAATTTTTACATTTATGGCGCCCCTTGCCACGTAGTGCTCAGAGCGGCCGCTCCATTTGTTCTACCTTAGGACTGGCGCTGAATATATTAATGCCAATACTTCGCACAAGGCTTTTTAGATTAAAGTATTTGTATTGTAATAACAGTAAAATGAACAAGTAGATGATTGAATCTCAAGCCACAAGATGAAGGTATTGTGAATTCAGATAATATCTACTGCTGATACAAAAACTTTACGAACATCAATAATGCGTCGGAAAAATAATACTTAATTGTGGCTATTTATTTCAGTTCTCATGATCGGTTCAAGCAATGTGTTGAGAGAGAAACAAGAAGATTGTGCGATAGAGGAATATCAGGAGGTCCAGCTCATAAGTTCGCAACACAAATCATCGACAAGGCTCTAAGGTTCCTACAGGACCAGTGTTTAAATTACATGTACGATGCCTACTATATTTTATCTAAGACTTTTTTTACTCGTTCTGTTTGAGAAAATAATTGCCATTAAGGGTCTATTGACGTGATGAAGTTTATTACAGGTGGAACAAGAGCCGTTCATGAAGCAACTTCTACATATCCTTTACTCACAGCAAAATCAGGTCCTATCAATTGGCACTATAACAAATTTTTCAATTTATTACTCATAACTATGCTCAAACTTAGGGAACGTGAGAGACTGAAAAAGTAGCTAACGACGATTTTTGTACTCACTGATTTTGCAGATATAACTAAATGAATAATTAATAAATCAACGTTATATTTTGAATTTGCATTCTACTGGTTTATTGAACTTTTATTTGAAAAGGAATATTATTAGCAACAAATATATTTCCTGATTTCTCAAAAGGAGGGAAAGTTTAAGCGTAAAGCGTTTTTTGGGTCATTGTACAATATAAAAGACATGGCATACTGATGTGCTAATGCTCACTCCAGTAACCAACCTTCATGGAACAAACTCAACCTTCTTTTCATAAAAACCTTTGTCTCAAAATTTGTAACAATCACTTTCTAAGGATATCAATATACACTGTTTGGTATTAGCCAATAAAATTACATAACTATATTGTAGTTCCTTCGATTTTACCGTTATGGGGAAAATTTCGATATTATTATATACCGAAGATTTGTTCCAGGCTAATTACAGCATTGTAAGTTCTTAGTTACTTTAATTAGCTCCAAATTCTCTTTCTATTTTTAATGTTGATGTTATTTTCCAGACCAAACTCAGGTGACTGCCAACCCCACCCCACGGATTACGTACTGTCATTCTCTCGCAGTACCGACTCAGTGTCTTCCAGCGACATTTACCCTTGGAGCACCTCCAGATTGGAGCCGAAAGAGATGGTGCCACCGGTTAGAGCTACGCCCCCTAGAATGTCTACACCCTATTGGGGTAGTACCGGTGCTACGCAGGAGAGCTCGCCATCTGACCAGTTTCGTTTCGAACACTTCAGCTCAGATCAGTTCAGGTTAGTATTGACGATTTCCACGAGCTATGCAAGCGCTGCCATTTGTAAGCACATTTGAGCATACACTTAAAATCATCACTTTTTTGGTATGCCATTGACGGAAATTGGTTCAGCAGATTTGATGTGGGTTTTTTAGTTGGCTGCTCTGCTTACTGCCCTCAAAAGGAAGACTTTTTACCCGCATTCTTGACTAACGCACAAAACCTAATAGCACTCTGCTATGCAAACAGTACAAACGCAATAATCACGCCCTCCGAGATGCCTTAGAATGTATAAACGCGGGATTGAGGAATTGGGATGCAAACCTTTAACCATTTTCATCCTTTGTCGAGTCTTAGTGTGAAGTTCCTCGCAGCTCGTCCACAATTCAGTGAATGACACCAAAGGTGCTTAATAAACGTGTGATCGAAAGCATTTCTAAAGCAGCGAGTATGTTGTTACTGGGCAGTTCTGACATCCAGATCTACTGAAGTCGATGGAAATTCTTTCACTGGAGAGATTTTTAACTATACTGGTCTATTTTATATGACGCTGCGCCACCCAAAGGTAGGCATAAGCCTCTCTGGCATGAAGATTATGCAAAATGCTCCCATCCATGAACTGTTCCTCCTCTCAAACTAGCACCAAGTCGTCCTTGTTAGAGATGAACCACTGTAAATACAGGTTTCTATCCAGAACTCCACGCCAATAGAATGACTGTACCTACACGGCCGTTAGTGACTGCTGTAAATTAATATAAACTATATTGTTAATAATAAGAGTAATAATAATGAATATAAGATGTGGTCCACATTCTAATTGTTAGTAATCTACATATAAATAACAATTATAGCCATCCACACGTAACAAATATAGAGGAGAACAATATCCTTATAGACATTATTCTTCCAGGTCAGATCAAGATTCAACCCCAGTTTTAGGTTCAAGGTCGAGACCAGCATCATATGGTAGAGCAAACAGTTGGGATGACAATCCAACCACACTAGGACAAACTCAGCCATTTACTACACCTAGCAGTACTCCCACACAACCGAACTGGGCTGTTGGGAGTACCTGGGCTGGAATTAGAGAATTCGTCAGAACAACAGGTAAATATGCAAGACAAGAAAAACAGAACTAAATCCACATGACTACTGCCACTATGTGGGTACAAAAGGATAACATTAGTTATTTTCAGTTTTATCATTATATTTGTTTTTTTTGTATATAACCTATTTTCTATCAACGGTTTCATTACCTGCTATATGACTACGTTATTGAATTGAAGTAGCCAAATAAAACTTTTATTAATGTTGTTGTGTGTTTCTGTAGGTGCTGTAAGTGTCAGTACACCAAGGCCTTCAGACAGACCATCATGGGTTATTTCTTCGACAGAAGGAGCATCCACGACTTGGTACCCGGCAGCAGGAATACAGTCTATCAATGAAGTCGACGAACCCAATCAATTGGGTCTTCAAAAACCCAGACACAATTCTGCACAAACACTAGAAATGTCCGTATGCCTTGTATCTGTATTACTGTCTTTACTACTTATATATTAATATATACTTACATGAGACTTACGCTCATATTAACGAACAATTGAACAGCAAAAGAGATACCACTGGATCCCAATGTTTGGGTAAAAACATCAAAAAGGCTAATTAGGCCTCAAAGGAATATCTAAAAGCAAAAGAAAACATGTATATACGTTTTTTTGTATTTTTAGGTGTTTGAGGTTTGTTTTAGCCCTCTTTAATGCTCTGTTTTTCAATAGAAAACGTCTCATAGTATTGGTTAATTATCATTCTGTGTAATCCTCCAATAAAATTATCTCGAATTGACACAGTTCATTCAGTGACAAATTTTGCCACTGCTCCTCCAAATTCAGTGATATTCACAAAAAATGATATGTTTCATAATCTTATCATAATATCCAAATTTTTAGCAGTAGTTGGTTATTATATCATATTAAGTTAGCTGTTTGAAACAAATATAAAATTTATAACATACCAAAGCAATATACTAAAGTTGGTGCAATATATACCATAACCATAGCCTAACAATCAATCTGATTATGCAGTTAAACGTACTCGTAATTATGTACGAGTATTGTCGAAGTGGGTGCTTTCAGTACAAACACGACACTTTGAATCTCTTGGGAATTTGCTGTGAGCGGCAGTTTTGGTTACTTCCTCTACCGCACCTTCTGGATAGGTTTCTACAATGCAGCAGTAACTCTTCGGATGTAGGGCATTATGAAGATACCTCATTTACCGCAAACCTTCATAGCTATAACTCATTTCTTAAACAACAAGCAGCCTTGACTTTTGAATTATTTTATTCAGTTACTATATACTATGTGTGCCGCTACAGTAGCATTAAAAGTTGCACAGCGATTTATTGCATTAGGCTATGGTGGCAATATTTATGTAATTAAGGTTATAAATAACATGCCTTTGCTGTATATTTTATGGAATTTAAGTTAGACAATATCGCACTAGTCATAAATATAGAGAACTTAGATATTCGCTAGTTCATAATAACTATCTAATGTTATATTGTATTGATATATGTTTATAAAAATGTAAATGTGCTTATGTACACTATTTATTAATAAAACAGTACTTCCGAATCTTATTTTGACCTACATGTGAAAAATATAAATTACAGTACCTTTATCAATGGTGAAAAACATATAGGGTGTAGAAGTAGAGTAATGCATAGATTTAGATTGCATGCAGTGCTGTAGGCGGTTTTCTGGTTATTATAGTTTTGGTGATTTTGTAATCAACCTTTACTATGACCTTCATTTCTGTAATTGTACCCCTTACACTTCAATCTCATTTATCAATGAACCCAACAAGAGAGATCAAGAGACGAGTTAGACTGATTTCGGAAAACTGAGCTAAAAAACAAAAGATATCAACAATATCTCAAACCAAAGTATATAATCAATGTATACTTCCAATAATCACATAGAGATCCCAAACATGGACAATTAGAAAGTCAAACATGGACAAAATTACAAAAGCACAGAGCCCCAATGGAAAGACGAATGTTATGTATAAATAAACTGATAGGAAATAGGACGCTAAACGAGTGGATATGAAATTAAACAAATGTAAACAAAAAACAGAAAAGAGTGGAAATGACTGAAGCATGGGTTGACAAAGCTAATAAGATAGATATCATTTACTTTTTTGTGGATGATTCACTTTATATATCTGTGCCAGCCGATTAGAGTGCATGGTAACCTTTAATATTTGATATATTGTTTTCTAAATAAATACAAGTGGAAATAAAATATATTTCATATATTTCATGAAACAGATACTATATCGCTTAACAATTTAAGAAGAAATTGATATTTTATTACTTGACAAAAGAATTGTTTCCATATAAACTTCAAAAAAGAAATCACGTTATAGTTTGAATTTTTGGATTCCCTCTTTTAATAAATTTTCAGCATTGCCTCTGACAAAAAATATTGGGAAATTGAAAGTTACTAGAAACTAAGTATTGTGATCAGCATAGTTGCCAGCTCTCATCTGTTTAAAGTAAATCTCATATTTCATTCATTCTGTTTCCAGCCTTGCGTTCAACGTTTAATATATTACTGAGGACAACGAAAGTATCGCAATAATAGATTTTTAATAATGAGATTCAACCGTAAATGAAATTTCGTTGAAGCTTCAGATCCACTTTTTAATTGCAGAAGTGGACGGCAGCGGTACATACGGATAGGTGTCAATATGGTTCCACCATGCATGACGTGCTATAGGTGGCAAGAACTTTCACACAACATATGAATATGGTGCTGTGGGGGCGCACATTACCATTTTGACTACATAAATGCTCTATTTAGTGCACCCTACATGACCAATATAGCACCTGAGATAACTGCTCCCACAAATACATTCGCAATCCGCCCAATAATATTTTTACAACCTAGGGATTGTGTTTTATGACCACCCTGATTGTTTCCATCGTTCTACTACTATTTATAGTCGTCACAGCACTCTTGAAACCTTTTTTGCATTAAGGAAGCCTACAAAGGAATAAGGTGATTGTAATGTAGTACTCAATAAAGCTACCTTTAAACTATACATCTCTTTTGAAGCCAATAAACAGGTATTGAGTAGACACGGGTAAAGCTGGAACAATAAATATTGATTGAAATATTGAGTCAAAGACTTTGGCATGGATTTATTTCAATACAACATGATTAATAATCGCGTAAAACTTCCATATAGTACTCTAACGAAAACTTATTCGTAATGATGTTTTCTCTGGTAAAAAGGAACCACTTTAAAGACACTTTTAAGAAAGGCCAAAAGCCAAAGCACGACATTTTTCTAAAGTGGACCATTTAGACCGGAAAAAATATCACTACGACTAAATTTTCCTTAGAGCGACACTAAGCAAGTTTTACCCATAAGCATATCGTAATTCATAAATGAGTAAAGTTGATAATATATAATAGTTTGTGATGTAGACGAGTATTTTTTTTATTCTACGGTTTATGTACACTGCCTCTCATCTAGGTCCTACCCTGGAAACTAACCACTTTAAATGATTAGTATCCATATCCAAGATCGGGATATTTCTATATACCTATTTACAATATTAATGCATTGTACTTGTATACCTAGTTTGGACAACTTTGTGTTTAAGACTTGGCAACATCGCACAACAGCCACAGCTGATTGAATGACGTAAAATAGACGTGACGTGAGTGCCTTGAATGGTGGATGTGAAACGTCTTTATTGTTGGAAGTTTATCCACGACGTTATTATTATCATGTAATATTAGTGAACTTTATTCGGAGTGTGGGGATCACTTTCGAGCATAGTGTAAATTTCTCCTGCAATCTGTGATTGGCCGCTTTCTCAAGCGTTGAATTTCAGGAATCAAAGTAAGTAAAAATCGATGACACTCTCAGGTAACTGAACAGTTAATTCGCAACCTTGTTAGCATCTTTCCAACATTAATGAGGATCCAGTTTTTTCGAATAAATCCAGAAGATAGCTAATATAATTATTCCATTGACGCTATCCGAAAAGATACGGCAGCGTATGTTTATGTTATATGAATGTGATTACCTTTCTTTGTTATTTATTTATTTGATTGTCTGCTTAACATATTGACGGTTCAGTTCTAGTTGTAGCTCGGTCATAAGAAGATAGCATCATGTCTCACTATAGTGACGCCGAGGACTCCATTAATGACCTCTCAGAATTGGAGGGGCTGAGGAAGAGGAAGGTCTGGGATCCTGAGGCTGAGTCTTTAACTTCAGATATTAAAGACCTGTTGGATGAGGATGTGAACTCATTGGTGAGAAATTCAGCTCTCGATTATATCATTACTGTTTTAAGTCCAGTGAAATTGCAGAGTAAAGATGGCTGCATTCAGCAGAATATAGTGATTACTATTACTATTGAGTAATATGTATTTGCTGATTTTGTCATCCAGTAAATATTTTGATGTATATCATTCTTTATTGCAAGAAGTATTTGAATTTCTTTCTCCCGATTTTGTGTGGCATGTGTATTGTAAATGATAATAATTGTAGAAATAAATTAAATGTAAATAGTAGAATACTAAATAGACAAATGTATTCTTATCTTGCCATTTTGACCTCATCAGATGTAGAAATGTGATATCATCCACACACAGCATGATGCACATATTATAAAACTTATTGAAAGGATTGATGTAGCTCTTTGAAGTTAGCACTGATAAATTGTTAAACACCAACAACAATTTTTTTATCATTTCATCACTTTTTGAGCATGTTTGATCACCAGTTATTATTTCACCACCCAAAAAAATTGATGAGTATATAATTATGTAGATTTTTATTTGACCATTATTGACCACCAATTAGTTTTGCTTGAAAACCAGCCGTTTTGGAAAAAAAAATAGATATCAATTTGTCAAGACAATCGAATTTGGAAATGGAAACTAATTGGTGATCAACATGGTCAGAAGGAGGTTAAACAATTGAAAACTTGTTGTTGGTTTTCAACTAGTTTGTCTTGCCAACTTCTCAGAGCTGTGAGCTGTTGAGATGTGGATGAACAAATAAGGACTTACTTCAAACCAATCCTTGTGTGAACCCAATTCTATGATATTTAAGAAGCTATCACCTAACAATCTTCTCAAAATAGCTGCATAGTGTAGATTCAATCGTTAACATCAGACTAACTGCACACAATAGGGCATTCACAAAAAAAGTTGCAAGAAGTTAATTTCATTTGTAGTCTTATCAATAAAACAAATAAATATACCAAGAAAAATCTAATTGAGAGATAAAAAATAGATAATTATAAAGGTGATGATCCTGAAATAACATTTCATTA
The DNA here is from genome assembly GCA_949316355.1 of Bruchidius siliquastri. NCBI lineage: Eukaryota > Metazoa > Arthropoda > Insecta > Coleoptera > Chrysomelidae > Bruchidius > Bruchidius siliquastri. Next base: position 23,539,778 of record OX438533.1, read on the forward strand.
TGATATCATAAGCTAAATTCTCAACCTGAGTGGCTGTTGTGTTCATGAAATTCTTAAATTACCTAAGATATGTTTTCTGTTATTTAAATTGATGTCATTTTCATTTCTTAAAATTTGATTTTCAATAAGGTAATATCTAATGTATGGATGATCATGTATAGACTTCAGGAGCTGCAGTTAACAATTTGTGAGAGCCTGTATTTTATAATTATATAGCTATTTCTGTAATGTGATGATAGTATGTGGTCAGCACACTTCTATATATTGATCCAATAGGTTTTTTGGGCTGACTTGTCAAACAATAAATATAACATAGTTATGAGGAAAATTGAGAAAAGTTGCAGGAGGGGCGGTACAGATCTTCATTAATAAAACACATTTTTTGTGAATGTAATTTAGATTACTTCATGAGTTTTATGAATGTTATCTTATTACGCTAGAATAATTCTCTAATGGAAACATACTATGTGATTTTGTTTAAAAAATTACAGATTTTAGTACATTAAAATAAAAATATAAATTCATTTTTCATACCCTATCACTGAAAATGTAGCAACATCATTAATGTGAAGTTTGTGTTTTTTCTTACCAGCTTTTTTGCTGCCTTTTTGATATGTGATTTGACATACATTTCTTAATTTAAGTAAAATTATCATTCAACGGGTTTCATTTTTAACTTAGCATTTTTATATTTTGTTTGATTCATACAATTTATCAAGGGCGGATTTAGCGCTGAATTATTGAGGGGGTGAAAAAATAAACATATAAATAGTGTCCTTGCCAGTAACTTTGGCGGTCAGGCCAAAAGGTTCAATTCCGTAATTTGCGCCCCATTTGGTCATTATTCAACGCCGCCATATTCAGAAATTTTATATTTTACTGTCTTATTGTTGTTCATGGGAGGCGTAATAACCCCCATTATTCCCGTGTAAATCGGCACATGCAATTCATAAATATTATTTGTATTCTGACAAAGTTATTGCTCTATTTGTTTATCTCTGTGACTATCTGTCATATACATGGAACATTTGTCGATAATTGTGTTTGTTTGCCTGATTCTGCGCCTAAAAAATGCAATCCTCATTTTGTGGAATATGCATTTCATTCTCAAAGATCATTTCATTATGCAACTCTAAATCAATTTTGCTGGTGATAGATTGTCATATTTTCTGGAAATGGTTCAAAAAATTTATATTCGAGCAGTTCATTGTTAATACTGATCATCTAATTTTGTATGAATAAAATAGAAAACACTGCATGTATGGCTATTAATTGGTCAATCATTTGAATCATGTAATGCTATGGTATAAAATAATTGCGCACTTGTAGATATTTATGTATGCTGAATGTTTTGAAGTCTGAATTATTTACCAAATTGCTTTTTTCCATTGACTTTTCTTTGTTGAGGTGAAAAGTTGGTAATGAGAAATTATTGATTTCCATATTATCAAACAAATATTTTAGGTTATCAATACCTAATGATATAATAAATTTCACTATTGTGTTATAATGCAATAAAATATTAGGAAAAGTGTCAATTAAGTCACATGTATAGTGTTTGAAATATAATACCGGAGCAACTATGAATCAAATGTTGTTTCTAAGTGTAACATTTTCGGAAAAGTAATAATTGTCATTTCATATTATATGGTTACACTCACTCACCCTTCATACACAATACTCAATATTCGAATTATTAGCTCTTAATGCGCATCTGCAATAAATACTGTTGAGATGGATATGTAATTATAGTTTCAGTAGAAGATTTTGACAAAAAAATGCTAATTTAGTACATTACACTCTTCTATCTTCATTCTAGAGTGTACAATACGAGAAACGTGGCGATTTGTTTATGTTTGTCTCTCTGTGGTAGCTTCATGATGCCCTTCAATTTATAAAGAATCATGTAATTTAGATGAAACTTTTGTACTGATAGTACTGTGACAAGAATCCAAAAGCTGTACATTTATTTGTTTAGTGGTGGCGGAGCGGGGAATATATTTGCTTTGATTGTTTATAAACTTTTGACCAAGAACATCTGTTTTTATTTATAAATTAAGCAATTGTTCACTTGTTTGCGTCTGCAGAAAAAAGTGGTAATCGATTGAAACCATAATTGTTTGATGGAAAAATATTAACCTTGTCCTTTTTATATATATATATATATATATATATATATATATATATATATATATATATATATATATATATATATATATATATATATATATATATATATATATGTATATATATATATATAACATTGGATTGTGACAATGCATCGTGATAAAATGTTTCATTCAATATTTCATTTGAAAATTATGTAAATAGATACTCATTTTCTGTGTACTTTTACATGTATGTCACTCGACCACGTCGTCGCCCAAAAAGTCCAGAAAACCAAAACTGTGTCTGTATTTCCATTCACATAACTGTATGAGGTGATGTCATGAAATTATAAGTAACTTGATTTCCAAGCGTTACGCACTGTGGCGCTGTTCATTGGCAACTTACGAAGTCAAGGTCCTAACACTTGGACTGCCTTTAAGCGGCGACAGATGTCCCTTATGACATCTGTCAACAAGGGTGAACTGATTTAGTCGACGTCCCTTGTTCTTCGTACACATTATTTGCTATGTACCATGATCTCGACTCAGTCACGTCAGAAGATATTAAGTGGAGAGTATACAGTTAACTTAATTAAACCAGATAATGATATTTTCTAACGGTAAATAGTATCTGTACAGCGTGGGAAATACTGAGTCAATATATCTGATACCATTATTTTTTTTGGAATATTTTCACGGTTTTTGATAACCAGTTGTGTTAATTACTACTGTACGCCTCATTTCACTATACTTAGCATAAAACAACGTAATTTTGTGATGGTATTCGAAATTACAGTTTTTTTTTTGATTATTTTCGATGTAAAAATAATAGTTCAAAATAATCATTCATTTAATTATATGTGATATATAATGAACTCATTTTTTCTCTATAATTCTTATACTTACATCTTTTAATACGAATGTTAAAGTTTATATAGGTAAAAACCACTTGGGATTGAGTCTTTCATAATATGTTGTATAAAAATTTCACCTTGTACTTGATCTTGATATTAGTATTATTAGTATACAGTGCATGTCATGTTTTTGATTTAGCTGTCCATGTAGATGCTGCATTTAAATAAGTTTATTTATATTCGATAATCGCTACAATATTTTCCGGGCGTAGTATGCTTTTTACAAGCTTTTATTTAACTTGCAATAAATTGCGCGGGGGGATGTACCTTCCATAGCGTATTTGCCGTTCTGTCTGACCAGTTCGTCATAGTCTAATGGTGAAGGCGCCTGTTTAGAATGCAGGAGATTGTGGGTTCGATCCCTACTGGCGACAAATTGTTCTTAAATTTTTCTAAATATAGAAATTGCATTGTTATAATGTTTTATTTGAGGTTGGCAATATAATTTTTTGAATGCCTTTATTGTTACAAAAGTAGTCATTGTAGTAGCAGTCACTTTTTTTCATAGATGGCACAACGATTTAGGGTTGTAATGGGGTGCATGGATAGTTGTACTTATATCCTCCTTGCATCTTGCTATAATAGCAGGTACATTGGAGACATCGGAGCTGCAATAATGAGTGTCTAGGTTAAGATCTCTTCTGTATCAGGCCAAGTCTATAATGATTTAATGAGTTTTCTTCATAGCTACGAATCACAAATTATTTGTTTACTAGATATGAGTCAAAAACAGGAATATCGCATCCCATGATACAATTTATGTAGATGATGCCAGCAGAATTTGGTGATGGGACTGTGGCTTCAAAGATATTATATTCAATTCATGAATTTATGATTGATAATTACAATTGAACTACAATAGATATCATTTGAAAGAAACCAAAGATTTTTATTGTTTACAGGTAGAGGAAGATTGCGTAGGATGCCCATTGCCTTCAACGCCTGAAGATGAAAACATCTTGGATTCAGAGATGAGTGACGTACTAAAAGCGGCGGTTCTAGGTACAGGTAGAGTAGTTTAGGGGTCGTGTACACCCTTCATTTGTTTTTCGTTTTTTTCCTCCTTGTATCTCATCCATCATGGCAGGCCCCCGAGTGTGATGCGCTTTGGCTACTACTCTCTAGCTACTGTTTCTAGCTGGCTAACGCTAACGGAAAACTGCCTGATTTCCAGACACAAGCTTTTTGTGGGAATCGAGGCAGTTTTGCAGGTAGTATCACCTTTCCATTCTATAATTTAAATGTATTTTCCTTGAACAGGTTTTATATTGACGCAACCCTGTGCAAGTAATTGATTGTTGGACATCTTGAGATCAGAGATTCCGTAAGGGACTCAGATCCTACTGCAAAAATCTGGGACTAAGGTTCTAAGTCAAAAGACGCATGTCGTGTCTTTTTATTATTGATTACACTGTACTCTAGTCGCTTGTCATAATCATTCCATATGAACGTAATTTACGAGAAACTGTCGACGATTGGAAGCAATATATTCATAATAAAATTATTGATAAGGCAATTTGCCATAAAGTCTCTTGAATAAGTTATTTCTCTTGAAAGTATTTACGAGATATATCGTTTCTCGATCTGCGAATATATTATTAAAAACGCGATTTTTGTCTAATATTTCGAGGACCATATACTTTGGGAAAAATGATCAGTGATAAATTTTTGCTTGGACAATTTAACATTACTAATTAGTTTAACTATCGGCGCACCCTTTCGCCGCTATGCGTATATATGTATTGGTATAGTACTATAGAACCTTTGAAGGGCTATATCTTAAATGGTAACTCAATAAACCCATGTACTCGATATTAGTACTAGTTAACTTCGATAGTAAATTGTCTCTGGCAACAATTTTATTTCGAGATGCAAGTAAATGACGTCAAATGGAAACAAACGTTTTTCACAACAAAAATCCGTAACGCTCTATCTCGTAGACGATACACCCTGGAGCTAAAAATTATTCAAGAGATTTTGTAACAAAACGCCTTAGCAATTATTCACTAGCAAATGTATTTCTTTGGAAAGTTAACCGTTTCAGACGTTAAAATACATATCTTTTACGTACATTGCATATATGGTATTAGCGTCAGTGTAAACCTATCATTACAAATTTAGATAGTTCTAATCTATTAGATCAGTGTTTAGGTAAAGTTGAAATTATCAGCTAGACTGCTTAAGTACAACTCTCTCATAACGTTGCCTCAGATTTTAATTTTTATAAGTAACAAATATTAAACAGTTTGATATCTTTCCATTGTTAAGATTAACTATTGTGAAGGCTATAGTTGAGCTTAGTTGCCATGATTAGTCGCCCTTTATGACACGCATGAGAACATATTATAAGATTTCGTTTGGCATTGGAAATGTTGTGAGAGCAGGCTGTCATTTGTTTAGAAAGCGAATCATTCCATTTAATCTGATAACACGTTCAAAAAGTGAAGTTAATAGGGATACCATGATAATCCACGCTCATTTAGAAAATGTTTAAAATTACTATATTTAGGTTGTAAGGCTCCATTTATCTTCTTTAAATCATACTTGCTGACCTGAAGGATTGATCATTGTACCTCTCTTGAAATTCCCAGCCTTCAGTTTCTGTATGTAAATCTTCGGTTTATTGCAGATAATACAAATTATAAAAAGTAGAAAATATTTGAAATGACTATCTGCTGATTAAAAACTTAAATAGAATATCTGCAGAAAAAATTGTGAAATATTTTCAGCCTTTTGGAAATCGGAATTAATACAATCATTGTAGCAGAACCCAAAAAGCATTTATTAATACTATTCATTTATGTTTCTCAAAAATGCGAAAGGAAACGTCAAATAACAGTCTTGAAGTTACCAGCCATGACAATATCAGCAAGGGGTCATTCATTCCACCACGAACCATGAGAAGGCACATAAGAGATTCTGGAACAATAAATTCAGGAAGTTTTAATTTAGGTGCGAGAGTAGAGATTCTTGCTTTATAACTTGAATACTTTGAAAGTAGATAATAACTCTGGGATAATACAATATTTTGTACGAATACTTAGTCTTCAGTCACCAGCATTTATGAACATTTTTTATGCTTAAGTTGCATCTTAAATGAGTTGTAAGGTTTGCCCTTGTCAGCCAATACAACACAAATTGCTCATACGTCACTTTGATCTTGTGACCCAGACGTTTTTCTATTGGATTGTACAACCTATCTAGATCAACTTTATCAACCGGTGCCCCATTCATCAGATTGCGATAAAGCACTATCAGGTGTTTTGATGATAAGATGCTTAAGTTTATCCAGCAAAATGTTTCATTAATCCGTACGATGTTTCGGTTTCGCTTATATCTGGACTGATACTTGAATAATCACATATTGCCATAGATGCTATACAGATTATTATTATTCATGGTAGTTCTGAAATAAACTCATTGCGTTTGATCATATTGTGAAGTAAACTATCTTAATAATATCAGTCCTAAATGTAACTTCTGAAACTTATGCTGTAGTTGCCTTTCTGATTCACTATATTTTCCGCTGACCGCTAATTGAAACCACATACGAATAAATGCATATCTTTACCGACGTTTTGGCTGTTTCCGCAGCCTTTATCAAAGAGCAAAGCAGTATAAAATAATTTGATTTCGAAAATATGTCATTTTTCATATTCAAATTCTCTCATTATGTTTTGTACTTTGATAAATACGGCCGAGGCAGCAGACCCGTCAGTAACGAACTATCGTCCAGTGGAAAATGTATTGATTATATTTCCATATTTATTTTCAATCAAGTGTTTGAATCAGATGGATTGTAGTTTTCATTTTCAATCGCTTAATGCTTATTTGTCATATAGGTATGACCGGAAACAGTCATTACATTTCTATGTTAATTTGCAAAGTTTCAATTTATTGCCAATCACTGAAATGTACGCAAAAAACTAGAGTAATGTGATTATGCTTATTACTCACCTAGAACGTAGTATTTGGGTGCATTTATTCAATTTATTCCCAAATATCTTTTAATTTGTTTCATTTATTTGTTATTTCGAATTTTATACGGAGGAGGAATGCATTTATCATATAACAATATTTTCTGAAGGTTACGACATAAACGACGAAACGTCAGATTAATTAAACTATTTTGTTGTCTGGATCAAAAAATATTATGACATTTGTAAAACAGGAACACACTCACCAGCTTGCTTATTTGAAAACTTGGAATGGATTTCGCCATAACGTGGTGCATACTACATGTATGTCCATTTTCTCTTTTTTCTCTGTCTCTCTGTTGTCCTTCTCCCTGCGCTCCGCGTCCTGCGGCTCCGGTGCAGTAAACCTGCTTGCCATTGCAGGCGACGAGTTAGACATCTCGGCGTTGGCCCATAATGCGGCCACCCAAGCGGAGCACGTGGTCAGGAAGATGATCCAGGCCGGCTGGTCGTGCTGCCACTTCACTCACCTGCCTGCCTGGTTGCAGGACAACGATTTCCTGCATTGCGGACACCGCCCGCCACTTCCCAGCTTCAAGGCCTGTTTCAAGAGCATGTTTAGGATTCATACAGAAACAGCGAATATCTGGACGCACCTGTTGGGCTGTGTAGCTTTCATAGGTGAGTTGATTTTGGTGTTTTGTTCATCATTGGCCTCCGCATCGTGGTCGAAACATATATGAAAATCATAGATTAAATACATCATGGAAACATGAGAGATTTAAAAAAATTTAAGTGAATCAGACTACATTGTCGTAAATAACGACTAATAAAAAACTTTCGGTCTCAGTTACAAAAAAAGCAAGCAAACTAACAAATAATAGTCTAAATATTGCACCCTTTAGCACTATACCTAAAAAAAAGAAAATGATTTTATTCATCCGTGGTAAACGCAATTTTCCAATAATGTTGTATACATAAATGTTATGAATGTGACCAATTTTCGTACATGCAACTTTATAAAAGAAATTCACTCTAAATGGTATCCCCTCATTGCAAAAAGCTATTCATGCTACTGATTATTATAGTAAATAGACTTTCCTTAATGCCACATTAAATCACAACAAAATCTTGGCTGATATATAACATCTATTCGTTATAAATATTTTATAATGTATTTCGATTTTACTCCAGCAATAGGTTAAACATGTCTTGTGGCATACAAAAGTAGGAATGCTATTTGTCGACATAGGTCTTGTAATATTAATATTATATATCCAATATCAGCGAACAGACCGTGATCAACAAAATCAAATTTAGAATTTATCCCACGAATCTTATTACCTGACGACCACCAGGTTCGCTCTATCAAAAAAGTAAAGCCCGAGAGAATAGAATTCGATATACATATTATCGGTTTGCTTTATAGTAAGTAAGATAGTTTGAAAAACGAGATGAGTCGTCGGACAGTTTGGCTTGATAATTATTGTTTTTTGGAATGATTCCGGTTTGCGGACGCCCAGCCGCTGATTCCGAAAATATCTTTCAGTGTTATTAAAGACTACTTTTATAACTCTGAGTGGCACATGTCAGTATAGGAAGGTTAATACGTTAGATCTTGTGAAAGTTCAAAAGTTACTATGCTTAGGACTAAAATTGAAGAGGCGACGTATTTGTTGAATTTTTCTTACAAGTTCTGCGATATAGCCAATACTTATCTTGTTTAACTGAAATCCTATTGGACAACGATTTGTGATATGTATGCTTTAAAAAAAACATCGAATTTCGGAAACACTATATTTCTGATTGTTTCAGGAATAGCCATTTATTTCTTGATGCGTCCTGTCATCGAAATTGAACTGGAAGAAAAGATTGTCTTTGGAGCCTTTTTCGCTGGAGCCATCATTTGTCTTGGATTTTCCTCGCTATTCCACACATTGAACTGCCATTCGCAGTTCATCGGAAAACTGTTTTCCAAGCTAGACTACTGTGGTATTGCATTGCTAACAATGGGATCCTTCGTGCCATGGCTTTACTATGGTTTTTATTGCCATTTTAAACCGAAAGTTGTCTATTTGTCGGTGAGTGATCTACCTAGTGTCCATTCTGCTATTATTATTTCTTAGAGATTCATTATTGATATCATAAATACTCGATTTGTAGACGAAACTCGCCGTAATAAGTGTTTTGGCTCGGTTACATTTAGTTTATATTCAATCTCAGAAATTCAAAATTACGTACAACAAAATAAGATAATTTGAACTATATAAAAATTATTTTTGAAAGTTGAATAATTTAGATCATAGATGCTCTTACTTGGTGAAATATTTTTATCAATAAGATAAAATTCTGCAATTTATATAAAGGGTGTTTTTTAGGAGGTTTGTTTTCACGATAGATGTCATTTGATTGTATAACGGTTGTTCTGACAGCTCAGAGTGGCATTTTTACTCAGTATTGTTTGGCAAATCATCATGAATCGTTTAACTACAGAACAAAGTTTTCAAATCGTGGAAATTTATTTTCAAAATCAGTGTTCAATTAAAAATGTTTATAGAGCACTTCGTGAATTTTATGATGCACGTAATCGTCCGTCAGAGACCACCATAAAGAACGTAATTACCAAATTTCGGTCTACATTCACTCTTTTGGATGCCAAGCCACCGACAAGAATGAGAAGAGTGCGTACAGAAGAAAATATTGCTGTCGTTGGAGCCAGTGTCGAAGAAAACGACAATTTATCGATTCGTCGTCGTGCTCAGCAAATTGGACGTTGTCCATCGACTTGATGGAAAATTTTACGTAAAGATTTGGGTTTGATGCCAAACAAAATTCAATTGGTGTAGGAATTAAATCCACACGACCATCATTTGCGCCGTGAATTCAGTAATTGGTCGTTAAATCAATTGATCGAAGATCCACTTTTTTTACCGTAAAATTCTCTTTAGTGATGAGGCGCATTTTGGTTAAATGAATACGTCAACAAGCAAAATTGTCGCATTTGGAGCAAAGATAATCCACACACCGTTCAAGAATTACCGATGCATCCTGATAAATGTACTGTTTGGTGCGGTCTATGGGCTGGTGGAATCATTGGTCCGTATTTCTTTAAAAATGAGGAAGGACGACGCGTTACCGTGAATGGAAATCGATGCAGAACCATGATCAATAAGTTTTTGTTACCAAATTTTGAGGATATGGATATGGACAAAATGTGGTTTCAACAAGACGGTGCCACTTGCCATACAGCACGTGACTTATTGGAAGAAACATTCAACGACAACATTATTTCGAGAAATAGTCCGGAGAATTGGCCTCCGCGTTCGTGCGATTCAATGCCACTCGATTACTTTTTGTGGGGATACGTGAAATCATTGGTTTATGTGGATAAACCTCAATCGATTGACGCTTTAGAAACCAATATTCAACGTGTCATTGCTGATATACGCCCTCAAATGCTTGAAAAACTGGTCGAAATTTGGACCTCCAAAATGACATTTGTGAACAATAGTCGTGGTGGCCATATGCCAGAAATTGTGTTTAAATGTAAAATGCCAAGAAATTACCTACCAAATAATACAAAAATTTTGGTAAATTTATAATTTTGTGTTTTATTATATAAAAAATCGGCAACCTCTTAAAAAAACACCCATTACAAGGTCCTACAAATAAACGTTTTCTGTAATGCGTTTCGCTTTAATCTTAAAAGCATCGTCAGACATCCGAAATCGGTGTCTCTATTGTCCGGTATAATAAAGTTACTCAGAATTTCATGACGGCATTTTGACTTTCAAGCGATTTTTATTGATATCATTTGAAGCCGCCTTCGGATTATTTATTCGAGTTTTATTTTGGTTTGCATAGAATGCAATTTCTAACCACACTAGTCGTGCTACTAGAGTCAGGTTAATGATATGTAGGCTTGCAAAATATAAACCAAATTTTCTTTTCAGAATTAAGCATCTTACAAGATGTGTCATATAAAAGGCTTACCGTTTTGATTACAGATCGTCTGTGCTTTGGGCATCACCAGCATAATAGTGAGCTTATGGGACAAATTTTCCGAATCGGAATGGCGTCCTTTCAGAGCGGCCGTTTTCATGACGTTCGGCCTTAGCGGTGTGGTCCCCGCTATTCATTACGGCATCGTGGAAGGATGGTTCAACTACGTCAGTCAGAAATACCTGGGTTGGTTGGTGCTCATGGGAGTGCTTTATATTGTAGGAGCTATGTTCTATGCGCTAAGGATACCAGAGAGGTAGGTTTGCAAAATGTGTGTGTTCGTTTTGCGGGAACGATTTTTTTAGAGTTACATAAATTTGTGTACATACATAGTTGTAATTTAAAAATCTAGTGACTCAAAATGGTTTATTGTGGAAAATACTAGGAGTTATGATATCAATCTCAACTTGCCTCCTTAGAAATGTTTGCTGTTAGTATTTTTTCACCATCCTTATTATAATATAACCGTGCATAAATTGTATAATCGTACAGAATATACTGCTGAATATAATTCTCCTACGTTTTTTTTAATTGTGGGTATTCATACATGCTAGAAGATCGGTTCGTTTTATTATTTGAAAAAAGCGGCTGGGTAGCCTAAACGTCAGCAAAGTTTTGCAGTTTTAATGGATAGCCAGAATATGTCAAGATGAACCAAAATGAAAAGTACATAATAATTGTCAAAGGTTATATTAAATTAAATATTGTGCAAACTGTAGTTCTGCTCGGAAGGCAACTACGAATATCTCTAAGTGAGCATTTGAATCGCTAAGATTATTACAAAATTCCATAATTTTGATCATATGAATTGGAGAAGCGTTATGCTGTGTCAGGATTCCAGTGAACCCTTATACCCTTCACATAAAAAAAGTGATATTTTTTTAAACGTTGAAGTCCGTTTGAATACAAACGTTTTCAAAAATAATTCTAAGCAAGGAATTTTTAGAGGTTAGGTAAACAAATAGTGGACTATAAAATCAGCTATTCGAAAGAACTATTTTGAATTGTGTTATCAATATTTTTTAATTGTTTCTAGGTGGTTCCCTGGGAAATTCGACATCTGGTTCCACTCTCATCAAATCTTCCACGTGTTCGTCTTAGTCGCAGCCTTGGTCCACTACCACGGAATTTCTGAGATGGCGATGTACAGGGTCACGATAGGTCAGTGCGAGATATCCAACTCGTTGATATACTAGAGGAAAACTCGTAACTATCATAATCATCAAGTAGCTGTGAATTTAATTAGATTTGGTGACCTGATGCCCGGTTGTTTACTTGGCGGTCAGCAGGTCGTGAAATAGGTGATACTTGCCATGCAGTTTTAACGGAACTAGGCTGGTAGGATCAAATGTGGTACTCAAGTAGATATTATGAATCATGAATCATATTCTGTTTCCTAGCAAAATACCGTGGGTGATTTTTTCTTTGAAATACAGAGTTTAAAATAAGTATCTTACGACATGTCGATAGTTACTAGTACCCAACTAGATGTCTATACCACTGATATACGACATTTGGGCGTACCAGATAAGTTCTCATCGAAAATTGTATTGCATGTATAATGTGTGGTATATTGAAGTATGTTTGTTAATTGTTTATATGAAATATATATAAATATCAAGAGCATAATATTAAATGGGTCACCAGTTGTATAGCCTTTCGCACTTTTGTTGGCCACTGCAAGGATTGGTTTGGTCATGCAAGTCATTTTGATCATTAAGGCTGGTAGGTGCTTTTGGAAAAGGTGCTATATCTTTTTTTCTGGGATATATAAGAATAATGGGTGGGAAAAAAACACACATTTTAGAAAGATGGGAAAATTGTTCAAATGACCTTGTGGAACTTGATGAGTGAGAAAGAGAGCATTTGTGCGTGAAATAGGTATCACACATATCAAAGAAAAAAAATGATTTGTTGCTGATCATAATAGGTTTTTTTCATTTATTGGGTGCCACATGTTCAATATTTAATCTTTAAAGTTATATTTCAATCGTGATATTCTAAAAAATATAATACCACCACCTTGGTGATCAAATATCGCTATCATGGTCATTTATAGGATCAGTAGCAATCTTTGTTCATGAACAACAGCATCGTGAGGATGACCTCAAATAGCTTTTTGTATTAGTTTTTAACTGAACATTGAAATACTTCTCCACATTGTAAAATGATGTGAAACATTTTTGAGGAATTCCTTATGATGATACCATACTAGGGTTGACTTGATATTATCATATTGGATGAATAATGGATCAACTGCTTTCTATATTCTAAATATTCATATTAATGTGCAATTTTTCAAACACAACTCATAAGCTCATATATTCCTTTCATATGCTTGCGAAATTTCTCTTGTGTACCTTTTTATAATGAACTATCAGTATTTGTTAATAAAGCCGAATTGTACTGAAGAAAGTATGTCAAAAAACGTGATTAGAGATCCAGAAATGTCTTTATGACAGACAAATTTAATAACGTGTATGCAGCTGCAATTATTCATTTGAGAAGGTTAATGACCTACGAACAAAATCCAATATTCCACCATGATTTTATGCATACATGAAGACTCATTTTTGAAAATTGCACCCGTTACCATTGGCTCTTGTAAAGACATGTAAATATGACTAAAAGTCGTTTGGCTCCGTTAATCTAACCATTTCCGAGGTTATTTAGTTATATGAATACTAAGAACAAGAAAAAGATCTACTATAGTATGCTCTGTTTACAATTCAGCATAGATATCAACAATCCGTAACATTTATGTTATCGAGGTTTGACAATGTCACAGAAAATAATTGAAAGATTTGGGCGAAATGATTCTTCATGTAAACATTTCACAAAGCAGTTGCTCATATTAGATTTCTAGTTATATAACCCCATGTATGTAACATAGGATGAAGGGCTTATCTCATAGTTTTGACATGCACTCTTGCAATACACTTCCTAACATTTTATACAGGGTGTCGTGAAACAAGCTAATCAAACGCCAACATCTGATCGCCATCAAGACATGCTGTATATTTTTACTAACACCCATGGACTTTTTATCCGAATATTAAAAAAAGAAAAAATCAATAAAAATATATTTTGCTATTGTATGTCGACGGGAATAAAATTTAAAACAGATTATTTAGCGTGAATTTTTCCATATTTAGTTTATTGTTTTTCTGTGTGTTTTGTCTTGGAACACTTTCAAACCGAGACTAGAATGAGTTTTATATTTTGTTTGGTTCTTTTGGTGAAGGGTCAAATGTATTGTCCTGTAAGAAGGTTGTTTCGAAAAAGCTCTGTTGCTTCCCTCATTATGCATTTTGTGAGATTATGTACAATATTCAATAATTTCATTCATTATGTTTGTATTAATTATGGTTCAAAACGAATAATTTATATACATTAAGCTTATTTTTTTATTGTAAAATGCAATTTCAGTTTTATTGACTCTAGAATCACAATATGTTTGACTATTCACTATATTTTCAAGAATCTTTGAAGTATTTAAATTTTTCCTAATGGTATTACTAGAATGTGGATCACTTTGAAAATGAACGGGTTTTTCTAAAAATGAATTAGTTTAACACTTTAAGTTTAAAGAATACTCAAGGTGGAACTAATCATTTACTCTTACTTAAAACATATTTCTTTTAACTAAGTGGTGCATATTTTAGTGATATTTTATTTTCAGTTTAGATATTTATTATGATTGCTTTATTGTAGTTATACATACCTGTTTTAAATTATAAAATGTACCTAATGTTGAATAAATCTAACTGAAAAATAAGTTTTTTTGTTCATAACCATCTTACCTATATATGTCATGGTTCTTCTCTGATGACTGCAGTTTTCCATTTTTTCAAAAAGTCGGAAAAAAATTGATATTATTTGATGCCTAAGAATTAGCCTATCTTTTTACATACAAAAATTGGCGCTCTTTTACTCGCGCATTAATAGTCTTATTATTCGTGTCGTATTTTTAGCTCATCAATGTTATCATATGGTTTTTTATTCCAAATGCTGAGGAAGTTATTTTTGCATAATGATCTCCTAATACATGCAATATTAGTTAGGGAAATTTGGAGAAGTGGTCAGCGAAACTTATGGAAATAAGGATCTTTTGGAATATTTTATTTTGGACACCCAGATATACTAACTAGTAATTACGGACAACAAAAAACCAGATCCGTTTATAACGTGGGGTTCGTAGCTTTTAAACCTCTTCCACGCTTTTACGATCAATTAGACTAGATTAGCAATCGAATTGTGTAGTGTGGATATAAATATGAAATTCAAAGTTATTTGTTAGTTGGCACCGCTTGACTCGATTGTGTCCAATCAAATCAGGTGGTGTGGACCACGATATAACACCATACGAGTTCAGAGTTACTTCTTGATGTAGATGTGCGCCCAGAACGAATTTGTGCAGGTGAATCAGCATACCGGTATAGGGAAATGCATCGTGGTGTGGAAGCTAGTTGGCCAATTTACCGACGTAGTCGCAATGCAAGCAGTGTGGTGCGGCGTGTCGGGCTGGTGTTAGAAAACTGCAATTTTATTAAAATTAATAACGGAAGGTTTCATGGTCCAGCTCTTCATATTTACGTGACTCAGTTGCTTCCTTTTCAACATCTATTGTGTTCTCCATAGTCTTGTATTTTATATCTTATTATACATTTGCCCTAATAAATGCATTTAAAGCCATATTTTTTGTTTGTTGTCAGGAGGCATTCGTTTGTACGTGTGGGCGGATAATCAGATTGTAGCCAATTCAATTTGGAAATCTGATTGACAATCAAAGTGTATATACTACCCGATTAGATTTACTCACTACTTTCCACGCAATATAGAAAGGGCATTTCACGGTATGATAAAATCAGAATTCCCTCGTATACCTTTGAATAGAAATTAATGCTTTTTCGCAAATTGCGAGTCCGTGATCGAGCGATATTCCTGCCTATTATTATTGATTGAACTTACTAATATCTTAGACGGTGGTTGATCTTTGTAATATTCATTATGAAATGTTATTTTACGTAAACAAAACTGTTGAATTTGGAAAATGATATATATCCTTAGTAAAACCTTAGTTAGGTATGATTCTAATCGGTTCAAACTGTTTCACATTTTTCACCCGACAAATGAACAAGAACTCGAAAAAAATGCAGTGCAATGTAGATACAACTATTGTGTAATTAACGCACAGTTTTATACATAAAACTCTTTTTAATTCAGTGACGCGTTTCGATTTATATTTAAGTCATCGTCAGACTGCCAGATTTGACTGCTAACAAGGCTACTCAGATTACTTGCCAACTAATTAACTAGATACTATTCTGGATACAAAACTAGAGCTTTCAAATCTAGCATACTATTTATCTTGACTAGCTATTTCTCTATTAAATTATTTTTGCCTTTCTTGTATCTGTCTTAGGGAAAATATTTTTTTGTGGACTGCATTTACACTACTGTTAAGGGAAATCCTTACAAAACCTTAACCATCGCCGTCAAAATGTCCTTAAGATATTTCATGTGATAAACTATTTTATTTCTAAAGATATTTCACGTTTTAAGATATTTTATTCCTTAAGCTATTTCTCTTCATTTGCGAAATATTGTATACTCGTAGGTGATGTATGGTCCCTCTTTTAGCAAAAAAAATCGTACCTGGTTACAGAGATCTTGTGGTAATAGAAACATTTTTCAGGATATTCTCGTACATCTTGATATTCTTCGTAGACCTCAGTTGTGTGCACAGACGAAGTTGAGTCATTAAATATGGGAGGGTTATGCCCTGTGGCGACGCCATATTTTTGCTTGACGGGTGGTAAAGGAGGGATTAGACATTTCTCGGTGACTGGACGGATGGAACTAGGTTAAATTATTTTGCCTATTTCGTATCCTCAGGCCCAAAATGTCTGAGCCAGAAAACCCTGTTGAATAAAACAGATAGGAGAAAAACATCGCGTGTGTTTTGGAATGTGTTTGCCTGTGAATTACTTGGGGCCATACTCGTTCCATGGAGGGGGGAGGTTTCTTAGCTTCCTTGATGCTCCCTAGCTTCGCCCATGTGTGAGTGGATGTATCCAGTATTTGCAGTATTTTCAAAATTTGTGCTGGCATTTTTTTCTAACCCTCAGCACTAGTGCTACAACTCAAGCTCAGTACTCTTGATTTGTATCTTGCAACTGATGATAATAAAATTGTGGATGATTTTAAGCCATAGTGCGTGTACTCTAAGCGTCTTTGCGCGGTCAGTAACTACAACTTGCGGCAAAAAAATCAGCCTCGCCCTAAATTGGTTACATGAAATAATACATATGTTAAACATATTTGAAATCTCTAAAGCTACAGACTAACAACGTGCATTTTATTGGTAATAAATGTCATCTGTTTCATGGTTTCTTGTAGGGTCAATAGGCAGTTTTGGCTAATCCATTCTTCCAGAGCGATGGGCGTTAATCCAGGTAAAGAAAGAACGTTTGGCTAAATACTCACATTTTTTATATACAAATCTGAATCTATTGTCATACCCGTATGATTCTTCTAGCTTATCAACTAGAAAAGGCGTTCAAAAATGATTCGGATAGAACTGAAAATTGTGATTTTTAACGAACGACATTTTTTTAGTAGATAATCTCTCTGAAAAATAAAAAGCCTGTCGCGTTCTAGAGGTGCTGCAAGATGATAATGTCTATTGACATTGATCTTAGAACGCTTTATATTGTAACAATTGGGTAACAAACATCTCGGTAGCACATTCCACAAGAAGTTTTCCAAAATAATGCCTTTTGGAAGAAGCTAACTATTAAAGTTATTAAACTTAACTAGCAATTAACTGCCTGTTTATCTTTGATGACTCATTCAATCACACATTTCAAATTATCTAATACTTCGGCTAAAATTATAAGATTTTGTATGAATTTGCTTATATATCTCAATTTTTTATTAAATACACATCTCATAGTTCTCAATGATTTTTGTTTTTTTTTCATAAGTAGAGTACGTATGTAGAACGAGTATTCTAGTTGTACTTTTATGATGCCTAGGTCACGAAAATCCGTGTCCCTCATTTGTGAACTTTAATATATATTTTAAGTTACATAACAGCCCTGATGAATATTTATATCGACGTGACACCATGCAGAAAAGTCTCTCCCAATTTTCCAGTTGAAAATTAAGTGAATAAAAAGTACTCTTTCATCTTTACTTTTTACATGCATGTCGTTCGATCCACATCACTGTATGATTCATCGGATAATTCAGATGAATGCAATTCATCTCTCCCATGCGATGGCTGTAAACGACCTCATATGACTTCTTTTATCAGATTGTTACTATCTATTTCAAATCACATTGCGGCGACTTTGAAGAATATTACGGTTTAATTGAAATGATAAATAGTCTACAACATTAAATAGTTGCATACCATTGCATAATTATGAATCTTCCATTATGTAATGTAAATACCAACTTTCCTCAGCCCTCAGCACTATACATAGATCTATATATAGAATAATAGACTCCTACTTCATAAAACTTTAATCCATAACGACACAAATCTCCATTTTCTCCAACTTTCTATCATGAGGTAGGACGTATCACTCGAATCATTTTTAGTTATTGTTAAAAATCTGGTCCTAACCTTTCGAATACCTAATTGTAGGGAAATATTAAACTCAAGATTAAAGAACTATGGAATGAAAAAAATGAGGGCTGAATCTTTTTGAAGATGCTGTTTCTGTTATTCCGATGATGGTTAAAAAGTTTTACGAATATCGATTCATAACATTTTGAGTAATCAAGAATCAACAATTTTTTTATGCCTAATTAACAGTGGTGCCATTTTTGTAAATTATTTGATAACTGGAAGATTCAAGAAGCTATTAAACAACGGTATCCCGTTGATATTCTCATAAACTCGCAATTACGATGGGTAATCATATATATGTATATATATGTATATATAAATAAATATTGAATCATGTTTACAAATATAAATGAATATCAAAATGTGTGGGCTTATGTCACGTAGGTACATCAAAATATATTTTTCAATCAATGTCAGATGTCACTTAATTTGTTAATTTGGGCTATATAACATAGAAGGCACTTCATATATAGCCCAAAAATAGCTCTGAGAGTTTTCCAATCCTAGCAGTGAATCAAATATTACGTCAGGCATAAATATTTTAGCATGGATTTAACCTATGTTAATCCTTTTCAGTGCTATCGGTGTTTCTTATCCATATTTGAAGATACTATGTGCTTGGTCATATAAGCATTTTTAAGGCTCCTGATCATTTTGTGCAACCAACAGTTACTGGTTATGCAATTAACTCTTCTGGAGACTCAAACCTTATATAGTTTGTAAATTACACCCTTATTGCATTCGTTTTTTATATATAATTTATGGCTTATAAGAAAAACAAAGCAAGATCTTTAAAACACACACACATACACACAGCGCCCGCAGAATAAAACAACATCCTTGATTCGAAATCCAGACTTTCTGAAATGCATAATTTTTCAACGCCAGCTGACTTGAGAAAATAAATATCCATTTGAAATGTAAATTAACCTTTTAATCACTCCACATATAAAAATGTTACAGTAGGGAGCTATTGCCGTTGAGAATTTTATGTTGTGCTCGATCTATTAGGTTGGTCGATTGTGCTTTGTTTTCGTGATACAAAGACAAATAAATTAGAAAAAGTAGGTCGCTGTGATTAAATACCTATTATCTAATCGTTCGGTTGTAAACGGAATAATTTTTATATTGGTTCCTAAGAGACTTTTTATTGATATAAATTTTATTTTTATTGACTTCAAATTGTTGTTTATGACCTTCAGGCTCAATAGTTGAACGAGATTTTCTTTCCTGAAAAGCGGCTTGATATGTTTGCCGTGTGAGTTTTTTCTGACCATTTCATTGCCCACGCCCATTGGTAGGAAAGTATTGTAACTGCAAAAGATTTAGGATTCGAGATGTTTTTTCTTGATGATTCATGACGTATATATCACGAGAATCCATGTCGCTAATTTCTGTCGGTCTGTCTGTTCGTCTCTCTGTACTCTATCCGGTAATCATGGGCTCTTATATGCCTCGGTAAGTACTGTCTGCTTTTGATGAACATTTCACGCTGGCACTTATCGCTAAGCGTCGCGCACGATGGCGCTGCCCATTGGCAACTTGCAAAGTCAAGATTCTAACACTTGGACTGGCTTGAGCGTTGATGTTGCTATGACACCCTTGAATGGTTTACGTATTACCACCCAATTGCTCTCTATGGTTAGACCGCCAGGCTATACTGACGATTCTGGGCTAAAGACGAAACCTGAATGCATAGCTGGGAGCATACACTTACTTTCACAATGGGTTACTAGTGTAACACGGTCGTAAGAGCTATGTAGTTTTTAAAACTGGTTCAGAAGCCGCAAAGTTCAAAAAAAATTGGGGTGTCTAAGATTGGTGTTGGGGTGTGAAGTGGTGAAGGGAAGATCTAAAAAGATTAGGTGTAGGTACAAGATGTTATCAAATTTTCACCGCGGTAGTACGTCGAACTGTTTGAGATAGCGAACCAGTTGCAGCAGAGTAATAATGAAGCTATCAATCAATGCGTATTTAGTCTTTGGCGTCAAGTACCTAGATTGATTCTTTATTTAACGTGCAGTGATATCAACTTACTAAATATTTTTATCTGGTTTCAAAACTATTAACTGTTAAGAATTTTTGAAATCATAACAGATTTAAGCTTTTTCAGTACTTCCAATATTTCTTGATTGAAATTTATAAGATCAACAGCTCTAAAACCCAATTCAAAGCTTAATTACCAAACTAATACCACTGCGCTGGAACTACAGCATTAACCTCTTTGACGCTATTTTTTACGTCACTCAGTCAGTGAGAGATTAAATTAGATAAAATCATGAAACGAATGAATGGGCATAACTTTCAAAAATTTACACTCCAACTTTTCAATATTGGAAACTACATTCGTTCAATGAAATATCCTCATTAACGTTTCGGCTGCCTCGAAATTGAAACGTCGCCGTTAGACCTTACTATAAGAATTTGTTAGAGTAAAAAGGGAATTAACATTACTAACACCCTTTGCTGTTGGTCTGTCAGTCTGTATTTAGTTTCTTACTTAATTCCCTACATAACTGAGAAAGAAACTCGAGCTTAGTTTGGAATGAAATTTAGAACAAAGTAAAAAATATTTTCATCGGACACGGTAATAAATATCTCAAAATATCTAAGCGAAGAAATTTTGTTTAAAATAAAAAAAGTTGAATACATTGCCAAGAACACACCGATTTACGAAAATATTGCCTACTATTACCTACGATACCACAATAATATAGATGTCAATCTTATAGTTTGAGGCACATTGATAGTGATAGACTATTTGCCAGAGTCATGGGCCTCTAGTACAAGACTTGTATTTTGCGCCGTCCCTAAAAGAATATAAGCACAACCATATTCCTTTTTTGAAGAGTAACAAACTTTCTCGTCGAATCTGGAGATCAGACTAGACCCTCTTTTAAACACATTAGCTTTATGTTGAAAAAATTGATCCATTACTTTAGAGCTAAGGTTATCAAG
This sequence comes from Bruchidius siliquastri, assembly GCA_949316355.1. NCBI lineage: Eukaryota > Metazoa > Arthropoda > Insecta > Coleoptera > Chrysomelidae > Bruchidius > Bruchidius siliquastri. Next base: position 23,561,319 of record OX438533.1, read on the forward strand.
CGCATTATTTTTAATTCGAAAATTGACGCAACTACAACGCTTAGCTTGATGGTGCGCTATCACTTTTACGCCCTTAAATAATTTGGCGTGTGACAGATTCGTGGTTATAATTTTGATACGTAAAGTAACACAAAACCGATGACAATTCTGAACTGTATTAATTTTCATAACTAGTTGTTGAAATGAATTTCAGATTACAATTAATAACATCATGCTAGAAAAGGTCTCGTCAATAAAATATTTAGGATTGATAGTTGATGAATGTTTAAATCGGCAACCATACCTAAATCAAATTTCTAAAAAAGTTACTCCAATGTTACCAATAATATTAAAATGTCGACACTACTTCACCAATAAAACCAAATATAGTATCTATAATTAATTGTTCCTTGCACATTTAAGGTATTTAATTCCAATATGGGGAACATGTTCCGCGACTTTATTGAAAGACACATTGTACCTGCAAAATAAAATTCTTAAAATACTATTTAATTATAGCAAATTAAAAAATACAAACATGTTATATGCAGAACTAAGAGTTGCTCAGCTGGATAAAATTTTATAACTTGAACAATGTAAGTTAATATACAAAATAATTAATAGCAGACAAAAAAGTGATACTAATTTTAATTTTACAAGGGAGATACATAGTGATTTTACTAGGTCACAAAACAATATATATCCTGTTTATAGTCGTACAAATATAGCTTTAAATGGTCAAATGCAGTCTGCGTCTAGAGCTTACAATGGTTTACCAGTTGAAATCAGATCTATACAATATTATAATAGCTTCTTGTATAAGCTAAAATAACACCTAAACTTGTAGTTAATTAAGTACAACGTATGTGATATAGTTGAGTATGTGATGTAGTTAAGCACAAATCTAGTTAAGAAAAAAAAACGCACTGTTGATATATTTATAGTTATTATTATCGAGGCCAGAACCTTTAGGTACTGTTTAGAGAATTATCAAATGTTATCATGGTATGTGAATTACTATACAGAAATAAACGATGTTTCAAAAAAAAACATTGTTGACCCCTGTTGTTGAATAAAATTCGTCATTTCATAACTGGTTGCTTGAGTAGCTATTTTTTACGAGCGGCATTTGAACTTGACTTTGTAGCTGTAAATTGTCACTGCTACATGTTGTACCTTTTGCACTTCGGCGCACTTGTGGAAAGTGGGTGACTCCAATGGAAGGCATAGTACAAGTTTTTAAATAAACTGACTAATGAAACAAAACATCCTCAATTCAAATTTATGCTAATGTACCAATAGCAATGAAAAAATGAAACGACTTTTAATTTTGATTGTTTTTACGACGGTCGCAGAAAAAATAATGTACACGATATGTAGAAGGAGTTTTGCTGTTCTAAAGGGGCAAATAGCTATTTGTCCTAATCGAAAACCTAGAACACGAAATGAAATGATTCACTAGAAGAGAAAACTATTTCTCATTTACGATATTTGTAAAACGAATAAGCGTCCAAATCAAAGATGGGCTAATAAAAAACCTGGCATTTTCATCTGGTCCAAATATGCGGGGGTGTCGTACATCTGCTAAAACCATCAAATGTGACAAATTGCCTTGGGCCGAGCCGACTACTGGTGTCCCGCACTTGTTGCTCATAACTTCATTTCCTCGCCGCTAACAGACGTGTTCAGGCAGCGGCACGATTCCCAGTATTCCCATCCCGCCTCAAATAGGGACTAATTATCGATGATTAACGCTCAAATTGAGGGAAATTAAATATCGCCGGCATAGGCTAGTGGCATTTGCGGAGAAAGGAGTGCTTTTTGTTTAAAGTGGTCAGTGGTTATTAAACGGTGGTTTTTGAACAGGAGATACTTTATAAGTAAGTAATAATTAAAGGTGAAATATAATCTTTTTGTGATTTTTATACTTCAGTTAACAGTTTGAATTCAAAATTGGTTTGAAAAGGAGTCTAACACTAAGATGTCATTATCAATAAGTGAAATTCATACATGTTTAACATGTATCATGTTTAGAGTTGTTCGCCTTGTTTGTGTAATGGATGGGATTGTCGCCAATCATGAAGCTATCGTCCACATTTTTGCCTAGTATTTCCCCCCCACATACATTGACGCAAATATTTTTTTCAAAGGCACTTACCGGATAAATCGTAATCGCAATAACCTACAAACTGACAATGTTACGAGATCATTTCCAAAATATTACAGAAACTTAGATTAATTGTAGGATATAAAGAAACCGCTTTTAGGCGTTTGATGTACGCTAATGTAAAATATGGTGGAAAAGGCTTGCCAAAAGTCTAACCTATACTTCATGCCCTTGTCAACACAAACTCTCTTAGTATCATCTGGGACAATTTTTCAACTATTCCCAATTGTTCGCACTATGTTTCAACGGTTTCAAAAATTTCATTAATCTGGCAAATCAGTCTATCAATCTGAAGATCTAGCGTTGTCGCGTACGTACTTCTATCAAAGTTTAACCGTTGATTGAGAAAGTAATATATACCAACGGTTTAACGTTAAACTTGCTTTTACCTAGTCCTGATTCGTTGGCTTAATCGATTTACGAATTTGGACTAGGTAGTGGTTGTGAGCTAGTAAGTCAACGGTTTTTTATTCACTTTCACCACCAACTCGTTGTTGTGAGTGCATACTTCACGTGAGTTATGAGGATGCTACGCTGTCAGATCGACAGATTTTTTTTCAGAGTTTCTGTAAAATATAGAGTTTGACACACTTCTGTAGAATAGAGTGTTTTATGATGAAATCCGAATTGGTTAGAAAACGTAAAAATGAACCGGACCAAATTATTCTCGCAAACTGGAGATATTTTTGGTAGAAGTTTGACACATTTTGGAGTGATTTTTATAAATACCCCCCTATCGGGAGGTGAGAACAAATGAAAAAGTACGCCGTTTGATAGACGAACGATTCTAATATGAACTTACAGTATTTTGTTTGTTGAACCAGCGATTTCTGATTTGACGCTTGAACTTGGAATTCCGGAAATTGATCAATGTTTATAAAGCATGTAAATAATTCTATATTTTTCCAATTCATGCGGAACAAATACTTTGTCAATATAGTTAGACAAAAATCCAAATAACTCAATTGACAAAGCTCAAACAACATAGCAGTCCATCTGATCTGACAATCATCCAAAGTTTGAACCTATTTGACTTTTTGATTACTTTTTACATATCCTCAAACTGATAGGGTTTGCTGAATAACTAAGAAGTAATTGTACATTTTAATACAACTAAAATTTATGCAAACTGAAAAATGTATATTCAAGAACAACATTTACAGTCCTGAAGATGGAGTTCATGCAGTATAGACCAGAACACAGTTTTGCAAAAACTAACAGCCAGGCCAAAAGAAAAAAGCAGATCAGTGTTCGTGGTCTGGAAGAAGATATTGGTACTGTCAGGCAAAGGAGTCAGGCGAACGCTAGAGAAAGGGATAGGACACACAGGTATTTTATTTCATAAATGTATGTGTATCGTATTTGAGGTTGTTGGGACAGAGTATCACATATTGTTACAATTATTATTTAATTTAAATTTTGTACAACGAACAAGTATTCAAAGTTTGATCCAGGAACGTATTCTTTCTCTTTTTACAAGCTTTTATTCAACTTGCAATGTATCATCATCAACTATGTTCAGTAGAATCTTGCAATTCCATTTTTAAGCAGGTACCTTCAACCGATTGAGCTGAAATTTTGTATACATGTTTAGTTAGCTTAGCATGACAATGCATGGTTAGCTGTGTGACGTCATTCTAAATCCAATATGGCGGAACACCCAAGATGGTGGAGTAGTCATTTTTAATGCACTCCTACAATATAGATATCATATGGAACGATTGGCTGAGAATAACTCGAAAAATAAAGTGACAAGTGATAAATTCAATATGCTACAATATGGGTATCAAATAAAAGGACTTGCTGAGAATACGAATGAGAGTAAAAAAAAGATGTAGATCATGAACTCCGTTGCGCCAATCTGTCTGCATTTTTGGTGTACTGTCATTGCAGACTTGTTCAGCGATAGCTAAAACGTAAAAAATGAATTAAAAGTAAAAACTTTTTTTTAAACAAGCTTTTATTCAAATGCGCTAAAAGTAATACAATCAAATTTTCCTATAAAACTTTTACTATCAACTTTTAACGTCATTACACAATTTATACGATATAAAAGCTTATCGAGACTTCCTTGTGTAGATAAACAGGTAAACTAAATAACTTGATCTGATTGAATTTAATTTTCAAAATTTTCAAACTGATAAAATACGAGTACTTAAATCTCGCCTCAAGCTTCTCAATCATATAAATTTTGTAATCACGTTATAAGTTGATAGTGAATGTTTTAAAGCAAAATTTTATTCATTTCTTTATAGCGCATTTGAATAAAATCTTGTTTTTAAAAAAGTTTTTTACTTTTAATTTATTTAACTGTGGGTTCGAAAACTGCATCAGTAGGTTTTTTATAAAATTTCATTACGATTATTGGGAGTAGATGCTCTTTAATCTTAATGGAATTTCGTTCGGTAATACTTACTTTTTTAACACGCTTATATTAGCTTCACCTGTATGTAACGGAATCTTTCAACGTCATTTTCCCCGACATCAAGGCGTTTGATTTATTTGAAAATTTGTACTCATATGGAAGATCGACAATAAAGTAATTAAAACAAAATGAAATGGGTTTTCCGTTGCTTTCTGACCGAATAATCGAGTTAAAAAAAATTAAAAAAAGACACGTTTCAAGTGCAAACGGCACCAAAAGGTAAACAATAGTTTTTAATAATTTGTTGATTTTATGTAAAAAAGCGTGGAGTGCTTGATAACAATTGGTATAAATATTTCATTAGTAGCTAATTGTAAAAGTATAGTTTGTTGAGAAATATATAGTAATATGTACTCTAAGCTCTATTATAATAAAATCAACAACGAAATCTGAATAACTAAAAATTATTGTTTACTTTTTAGTACAATTTGCTTCTGAAGGGTGTTTTCTTTCAACGTTTTAAACTATAATATTTTGATTTTCAATCCTGTTTCCTATCTGCACTACTTCTTGGCAAGGATTTTCGTTGAGAGAAAATCAAATCAATACCTACCTCAATTACCAAGTTGCATATAAACGTGTTCAGAACTATGCATCATTTAACTTTAAGCAATTCAGTTGTATTCTCGTATACGATATCACTGACTGCCTTTTGATTTAAGTTAAGCAATTACTGTTTCAGTGTGAACACAGCATTTTCAACATTGAGGACATTGATTCCTACTGAGCCCAAAGACAGAAAACTGAGCAAAATAGAAACACTGAGGTTGGCTTCTAGCTATATCAATCATTTAGGTGCACAACTTATGGCTGGTAAGTGATAACATGCAAATAATTTATATAGGTGGACACATATTCTTGTCGAGTTAGAAAATCTTTAAAAATATATAAGAAAGTTGTTCTTCGTAATTAGAACTTTCCCAACTTATACTTGCTATAAATTTTAATTTTTACAACTGTCAGTGAGTATCTAAGAGCTCACAAATTACTATGCCATGAATTTAACAATTTTCTGTGCACTATAAATGCATATGAAACAATTTTTTCATTTTAAAATGACATATTGCCTTTAATGTTTGATCACTAGATCAAGTTTTTGGAACGATTCATGTTGTTCCAGGTCCCATTGATCAACCGTGCCTGAGGATTCCGAAACCATCATCTGAAGACGACCAATTCCGCGGCCACTCTGTATGCACGTTTTGTATAGCCCATAAAAACAATGTGAGTTAATTATTATAACACATAATGGCGATACTCACCTGGATTAAATTTTTCAGAGAACAATATTGTCAGAAGATTTTGGTTGCTCCAGTTTTGAGGGACAGATCTACCTAGCTCCAATGTCAACAACCACCTTGAATGTCAATGATTTTACTAATAGTAGTCTCGACAGTTCGACAGAGTTGACGAGTATGTTTTGTTGATCTGTATCGATGCATTTCAAAACATTTATTTATGAATCCAAACCTTGCTTGTTCTAAGAGGCCACATCATGTAGATTAAGTAAAGTTTAAGGTTTGAGAAATGAAAGTATTTGTCTGAAGAACCATAACAGATTATTTTCATACGAGATGTGTTCATGATTATTAACTATTTTTGTGTAAATATTTCAGCGATTCATCTTCATTACCAGCTTGTTAGTTATTCAGTCAAAGCGTATTCAGATAGTTGGGTGCAAGATAATATTCCTATATGCAATTAATGGAAATACTATATGATCGAGACTGAAATATCGGACGGTGTAGAAAGAGGAAATAGGAAGAAACGGAGTAACGACGGAATACCAATCAATCCTAGTATTTTCGAACAATTAAATAAACTGAATTTGCGAAAATAGTGCCATGATTGGTTTGCAAACGCGAATTTTCAAAAAAAAATTAATCATACTAACGTTTATTTTTTGTCCAAAATTTTTCCGCCAGTAAGCTTTTGAGGAAATGGAGGAAAATACTGACATTTCAATCATTTTACAAAATCTATACGATAGTGTTAAAATGGATGAAAACGTATTCAAATCTGATTATGAGCTCTTATGTTGAAAAATATGATATACAGGTATATCAAATACGTATTATTAAATTTGAACCCACTTTTGCTCCGTTGTATTTTTCAACGTTTCAATCGAATCACCCAATTTTTAACCCCTTTACACAGCAGATGATAACAACCATCTATAATCAATGGCGACAGGGCAGATTGCATATTAAGAAAGCGTGAGGTTTATTGTCATTCTCAACTACAATGATATTTTCAGGTATTTTATATCTAGCAAAGTTGACCCTGAGTCATCATTCTTCATTGAAAGGTTTGCTAGTTTGCCATTAGCTAACAGAAAATCATTGTAATTGTATAATTATTGTATAATATGTAACGGTATTATTACAGGATTTAAGGACAATTTTTCGGAATACATTCTCAAATGCTCTATTTTATTGAAATTTAAGAGTGTGTACTAAATATAGAAATAATGTGCAATTTCATTTTTAGTTGTACTTAAATATTACCAAAGTTATTGTAACCAGTATAAAGTTTATACTTTTATAAATAATTATGTAACATAATTGTTTTATTTTCATGAGTAAACCATCAATTCGTTAAGCAGATAAATTAAATGCCGCTAATCACTTTAATTAACACAGTATTCCAAGGCTGAGTTCAGTTAGAGTGAGTCACATTCTTCTCTAGCAAATATCATTAATTAACAGGGGACATTTTTGTTCAGAATATTTTTATACTCGAGAAAATGTCATTAATGAAACTACTTACATACATACTTTGAATGCTTATGACAAAAATAATGCGAAATTTTATAAATGTTTTATTTAGATGTATTCCCTGTAAAGCACTTAAATATCTATTATAACCCGTGAGCAGATAATGTAGCGAAGTGACACCAATGAATTTTGGCACAGGCATGTAACTAAAACGGGTTAATCGAGTTGACTATGCCACTGTTTTAATGCGCAAAGATATTAACATGAATACACGTATTCCTTTCTTTGTCATTATTGTATCCTTTATATCTGCATTGCCCTAGTGTACTGTACGCCAAAATTATAGGGACCATTGAAATCGTTTTTCACTTCTTACTGTGCAGCATTCCTAGATTTCATCGATCATTTTAGATGATACATGAGTGACAACAGTGAAATTGTACGCGTATATTATTTCTATTCCAGAAGGGGTGATACCAACATATTCCAGTTTCATATTTTTTGCCTAAAGGCGCCAGTGGAAAAGTGCAGAAAGATAGTTGGTGTTTGTGTACACTTTGAACCATGCTCCTTTCAGGTACACTATCTTTAGTCTGGTTCTTGGACCCCATACACTGCTACTCTGTGAGTAATAAGCTATTATTACTACATTACTGTCAGGTTAAGGGCGAAACAGTTTTTGGAAATCGGTCCATTTGGGAAACAGAAATGATACAAAATTATTTCTAATAGCACCTAAAATATCTTCACATAATCACATTGAGTATATAGTTGGGTCTTACGGAATATTTTCTATGATTTTAAACAGTGGAATTTTCTTTGTAAAAACCATTATGTGCATTTAGTATTCAGCAACAAATGTAGCGAACATTGAATGGAGTTGAGTTATAGAAATTACACGTATATATTCAATTAATTTGTACAGTAATATGACGGTACAATTATGGAAAGACAGAAATGAAATTTTAGTTTAGTTTAAATTTAGTACTTTCGCAAGATTTTAGGCTTTAGTAATTTCGTATTAGCGAAAAAATAAGATTGCTTAGTATAACGCTTATAATGATAAATTCATTTTGAAAATAGGCTCTAATTATAGTTAAGAATTTTTGAGAAACATTTTTTTTTGCATTTTTTTATGAGCCAAGATCACAAAAAGTGCAATAATGAAATTTGGCATCTATGGAAAAAGAGATATTGTGCTAAAATTGGAAAAAATGAGAAACAACATTAATAAAAGCTATTTGTTCCTTGTTGCCGTTTAATAAGAAGATAACTAACAACAATTGAATTTGGAACGTTTAAGACTCATAAATCCATTCAAAAATGACTAGCTAAGCCAAAAAAATTGCCGGAAGTTCAAAAAACAAAATCAAGTTTGTTCACCTATATTCGCTGGTTCTAGATATTCAAGTCGGATTATTGTTCATAGGCCGAAACCGAACAGTAATGTGGTGTTCTGTAATTTATGCTTCAAAACGTAGAAAATAGTATTATCCTGAAACCAATAATTTTAGTTAGTTCAATAGTTTTTCATCGATATTCCATCAACTATATAGTTTCCGTGATGGATACACAATTAAAATTAAAAAAGAAAGAAGCCAAAATTTTGCGGTCGAATTACGTACCTCGTCTGTACATATGAGGTGGATAGTGAAAGAGCTTAAACATTACAATTCTGGTTTTTTAAATAATGGGAGGTTGCGTATTAACTGAATTGGGACTGTTGCTCAAATGAAATTAGGTAAGTGGTACACTGCAGACATCACTTTAGATGTGGAAGTAGATTCAGTGGCATTGTAATGATTTGAGCAAGATTTTATGTTTTAAGCATAGTTAATTTGGCTGAAAAAAGGTGAATTCTACTTTCTATCATCCTTAAATTTGCTAAGCTGGAAGATATTCTTATTCTACCAATTCTAGTACAAAGGAGGAGCTGCTGGAGGATTCAGATTAAAAATAGTTCTATTCCAATTTTAGTGACTATAAAGATAGCTGTTAGGATGAAGTTCTTATATGTCTGTCAACGAAATGTCAACCTTGAATTTTTGATTTAAAAAAAAAGTATTCATCAGTTTCATACTACGCTTTTAAATAGCACTGAACTGGAAAGATGACTGAAAATAGTAGTAAAATGACTGAAATTTCCATGCTATCAACGGGAAAGCCTGCCGATTTTTCATTTAGAAGTCTAAAATCAATAAATGTGTCCAACTTCCTGGAAACTATTGGCTTAGAAGGTGCAAGGTATTTAACTATATTTAGTCATGTTCACATATAATATATACATCATGCCTTTTCCTAAAGACACTCCGAGTATACTTATTATTCACGTTGTATTTGTCTTCTAAGTATTCATTGGTACCCATTTCTCTCAAATGTAGAATGTTAGTCCATATTCCAATTTTCGTTCCTAAAATTCATTTATATTATTCGTAAATATTGATATATGTTCATCAATTGCATCATATAGAACTGAGTTTCTGTCTATACAAATCAAATGATATTTTATTTATTTTTGTATCTGCTGGATTGACTCCAAACCAAAATATTTGCTACGGTTATTACCTGTTCATGTAATAGTATTCATATAACATCATTTACATTAATCATCCACTTTTGTAGAACTGGTCAGCTTGAACTGTATCAAGAAATGGTAACTTGTATCAATATATGTTTTGACTTACATGTGAAGCTTAATTTCCTCACTCGAAGTAGTATGTTTTTGTCCAAATTTGGAAAAGCGGGTCATTTGCTGGAATAATTCAGATTTCATTTGTAGCCAGCATTATCTACATATACAAATAAACTTTGATGACCTGACTTCCATAGATTATAAAAGTATTGCAATCTAGTATCATCATTTTTGATTTCCGTAGATATACCAGAGTTGCAGGTGTACCGGAAAGAGGTAGGGAAGCCAAAAAATTCCTCACAAAATCTCTTTGGCTGAACAACAATAAATTGAGAAATTTCAAGCATGTAGATGAACTGGTCGAGGCTGTTTTGGAATATCCTCATGAGTTGGGTTGGATCGATTTTTCATTCAATTATATCACAGAAATAGACGAGGTAATTATATTATACATCGGTCTGTCCAATAATGGTCATTCGTGGATCCTGGTAGCTCATTCCACAATGCCGAGGTTCTCCAAAAGAACGGCTTTTGGAACAGGCTTGTTCGAGGCGTTGTAGGGACAGATCAGCCACCTTTCTTTGATGTTCCAGTCAATGGATGTCGTTTTTGAGGTCAGGCGCATCCATTAGACGTAACAATACGTCTTCTGGATTGTGTCCAAAAGTTTCAGGGAGTTACTTGGGGTGCATCCCCACACATGCGAGCTGTATTCCAGCGATGGTCTGTTCTGAGTCTTGTACAGTAGCAGTAGATACCAGTTTCCATAACCTTGGACATGATGCACAGCCCAGTTATATGTCTATAGTTTCTGGATAAAGTTTTTTCGCCCTTCATATGTATAGATTGCACTCGACCGATCTTCCACCCAGTATGGACCACTCCTCGATGGTAGCATAGTTTAAATAGTTTGCAAATGGCAGGTGTAAGCTCTGCACCGCAACGTTTTAGGAGAATAGCTGGTATTTGATCTGGACCACTAGCTTTCGTGGAGTTCAGTTTTTTTAGAATGCGTTTATATCCCGGTGTTTGAATATAATGTCGGCATTTTTGAGTCCAAACTGATAGTAGTTGGAGTGCCTCTTTGAAAGTTCGCCCCCATCTCATCAGGCATGCCCATAAATGTATATACCGAAACTATAGTATTCTGTGGGCGTGTGGTAGATTGTATTTAGGTATGCCATACCTGGTCCAGCAATATATATACCTTTCAATATACCCTCTGAGGTATTGCTACTCCATTCAAGTGCTCATCTTCATCTGAAGCTAATATTTTTGTAGTGCATCCTGAAATTCAAATCTCTGAAAATACTTTATTTCCATGGTAACTGCATATCGGATTTGGATCAAATATTTAAGCTAAAACAATTGAAGGAGCTCAGAAGTGTCACTTTCCATGGAAATCCAATAGCTAACCATCCTAAGTATAGAAACTATGTTATAGCTGCCCTGCCACAGGTTTGTACAAAGAATAGTTAATTGCAAGTAAATCAGGTGATAATATTGACGAAAACTTCCCCTAGATCGCCAATTTGGACTTCTCCCCGGTAGTACATAATGAAAAATTGTATCCTAAGCCAGCAGAAATATTGAAGAAGCTGAAAGAAAGCAAATATTAAGAAAAGCATCCGTTTCATAATATTCTGAGTACTGAGTACTGAGTACTGAGTACTGAGTATAATTTATTATACAAAGGTCTTATATCAATATATATATATATATATATTTTAACATATTATGCAATGTGTTGTACAGTTCGCTGGAATAAGGGTTGCATAATATAAAACATAACCTATAATTATTAAATGTTTATGGTTTGTTACTTGTAAACAGTGGTTATGTGGTGGTTATAGAGTAAATTCATTTGTGAAAACGCGTTTTAAGTATGAAGCAAATGCTGGATTCATTTGTGAGTGAAAGATCCATTAGCACAGTTTCAAGTACATATTTTATTTGCTATTAATTTTAGCTTTCCAAAGATGTGTGGAACAGTGAGGATCAAGCGAGCCTGATAGCCTTTATTGCCGGGCTGTCTCCAAAGTGTGTGTCTCATGATGGTATCGAAAATCTTTCTAAAGTCTTGGCTAAAATCCTCTCAGTTATTGATCGAAGTGAAAGGGAAAACATCTTCTTCCAGTCATTCTCTAAAAGCCATGTTATAATAACCAGATGTAAGGTTATTGTGTCTAGACCATGGTTTTTCATTGTTTTACTCATAAATTCTCTCAGACACTACCATTTGATGTTTTCAACAAAAAATAAAACATTGGAGTGTAATGATTTCATCTACAAAGTAATTGTTGGGTGTTTAAGAAACATGAGAATACTGGAGCAAAATTCAATATATCTTCTAAGGACACTCAGTCTGATTTTGAACAAACGTAGTGACATCTTAACACCAGAATTGGGTTTGGAAATTATAAAATGCATGCACTGGGCTGCACTTTCACCATTAGCAGGTTTTAAACAATATACTCATAGCATAACAAAAATTTGTTTAAAGTTTCTGACTAGTGAACAGAAGGCAGTATTTTGTGATCACAGCATGATACCAGTTAGAGGCATAGAAACCTATAATTTGCTGAACTTGTTTTCGTTTGAATATTTGGATAAGCATATAGATGAGATAATAAATACTATTCTACATTCTTTCAAAACAAATATGGAGAATAAGGATGGTAGTATCCTTTATGAAAGTATATTGGCCTTTAAATTTGGAGAATGGAAATTGAAGGTTTGGCCATTGTTATCGTCAAATTTGAAGAATATTGATCAAGAAGGGTAAGTAATTAGTGGTACAATAGAATTTTGTCTGATAGCTGTTTTTGTAGAAAAAACCCATCAGCTAGAATAAGATAAATATTTTAAATTCATTTGTAAGGAAAACTGAATTTGGATTCAGAAATAAAAAATATTGATTTGCAGCTGCATCAGCACATCTTGGGAGGGATTTTACACAACATAGAGGTTTCACAATCTATGCAAAAAAACATTGATATATAATAATATCAATAATATCAAATTTCCGAATCACCCCAAAAATTATATAACAACAGATGACAGTGTATGTGATTCTGGGCGGCATAATAGATATATTATTTAACATAAATATTTACAGTGGTGCTCAGTGCTCAAATATTGGGAAATTATCATCAAAATATACAGCAATTTGCAAATTTCCACAAAAGTATTTACCATGTGGTTTTGAATTGCTGATTTCGAATCTAAACTTTAAATTGTCGAAAACAATATGACATTCAGAAATGCAGAAATATGTTTTATCTCCATAATTATCGAAATGTGTGAAGTTCTCAAGATGATGATGACTATTTTTTTATAAAAATGATTATACAAATTACCTATAATCCGATATCATGACCAATTCACAAAATATTTTTGAAGAGACTCTTCATAATACATATGGAAAGTACATTCAATAGTAACAATTGTTATCATGTCTGTAAAAAAATGTTTGAAAAAACAATAGGTAAAATTTTCCACTTATTATACTACAAAATCAGTATATTACAAGTAAAGAATTATTTTTTAGACATCATTTTTAGAAAAATTAATTCCACACATCTTGAAGTAAATACTAACATAAAAGTCAGGTTCACTGTTATTCGTAGCTAGGTTTTTTGGTGCGTTATGGGCCTAGTCTTCATAAAGTAATTAATGTTTTGGTGGTACTCAGTGGAATATTTTTCAAAATCATTGCAATTTATGAATTTGTGGTTTTTCTATGAGAAATTTTGGTTTCATTATTTCACTAAATTAAATAATTATTTGCAAATGTAATGCAATCGAAAAACTTGTTTCTAGAGAAGATTCCATGGTAAAAAAAATTGGATTACCAGTTGAGAAGTTTGTGTCTCTTGGAACAGCCGTTTTTAATTAGTTTAGAACACATAAATGATGAAGTAGTCAGACACTCAATGACAATGAGACAATGAACATAATAGTCGCGTTACCTACGGTTGCAATGAGTCACACAAATACAACTAAACCTTATGCATCAGTTGAAAGCTTTTAAAAAAAAACTTCTTCATTTTTGACTAACGTTTCTGGATTTATGGGCCGGTGTCACCTACGTGGCTGAAATCCGCGTTTCTCGGACTTATATACGATAAAATTATCATTTACAATGTGAAAATCAAACAAATGTTAACAGATGAGTGCAAATCAACCTTATTTCATCTCTCACATTTAAGAAGTGTGTATGTCATGTTGTGGTTGATTTTCTCATCCACTGCACTGTTTCATTAATGCCTTTCCATGTCTCACGCTGTTCCATATCAAAATACTCCAGAATCATATTATATTTATCAACTAGCTGCTAACAATTGATTAACAAATTACCTATAGTAATTTCTATTTAAGTACTGATAAAATAAGTAACAATGAAACATTGACAGTCTTTTATCTTCTTGCAGAGAATTTTTTCAAAGCTTACTTAAGTACTGGATACCACTCAGTGTGAATGCTTACAAACAAGATTTCTATTCATTTGTTAGAGACCAACAGGTTGATATGGTACTGAAAGGATACATCTTACTGGAAACCCGTAAAAAGGGCTTTGCTAATATTGATGTGACAGAAGATATTTGGAAATTATTCCACAATTTGGAAACAGTGAACTTGGCCATAAGGATAATATCTACCTATCACAAGAAATCAATTTGTCCAAGCAATTATGAAATTAAACTGATTTTAGAATTTCTGCGCTCAAATATTCAATTAGAATTGAATGATGAGGACATCAAGAGCCTGACTATGTTCTTTTCACAGTTATTTTTATCTGCTCACACTAATCTACTAACACATGAAGAAACTTTTGAGTCTTATAGGAAAATTGTTGATGTATTATATTACTTTTGCTACCACAGCTTGAGAACAGATTTATTTGAAGTGGGTGTGCAAGTATCACAAATACTTTTGAACATCTTGACAGGTATGAGAAGTTTCAGTTATTGTTTTACTTTATAGTGTTTATATAAAGTCTGCCATGCAAAGCTTCACACGTACCATTGATTTATATGGAGGCTTTTTTATTCCAAAACACATCTTAGGATTAAATATATGCAATGTATGGAATAGAAGCTACTGAAATATTTTACTGACACTTCTTCAGACTTCCATTATCTTCAATTTGTTGTTGGAATGCCATCTAAAGGCGATAAGGATACCACATCAATTAAAACTTTGTGAAACAATGGAAACCCAAAGCAGTGTTACTAAAACATCCACATTGTCTACAAATTTTAAACAACAGCTAATATTGAATGATGATAATTTAATTTTAGATTGTAGAAGGTAGGTTAAAAACACTTAAAAATATTAGACGCAACTGAACTTTTTCCTTTATCTTTTTTCCACTAAATTGTAACAATAATTTTATTTTTCACCCCAAATGATGTTTTGAGTTCTTTTACTTTGTATAAATATACTGGCCATCCTTCATAATTTTACCCATTTTATTATTTCTTTTCAGGTTCTCATAAAAAGTTGTTTCTGATTTATAAGCTGGAGAAAAAGGATTATTATGAAGAGGGTAAAAATGCTTTATTCCTGAAGTTGATGTCAAAAAAATGTTTAAAATTTGGTAGTTTGGAATTCCAAATTAAGTTGAAACATTGTCTTTTGATGAAAGGAGGAAACAGTAAATACTCGGCAAATTTGATTTTGAGTCATTACCCCCATGTCTGTTGGTTTGATATAACATCTTTTAGAGAAATATTATCTGCATGTGCAAAAACAACCTGTTTAAAAAGTATTGAAAAGATAATGAATTTATCACGAGTATTACTGAACAGCAGAAATACTGACAATGTTGTATTTATCAATGAAATAATGGATGTTTTATTGGAAGATATGAATGATTTCAGAAAATGTAGTACATATAGAAATATTTTACTATTGACAGTTGTGTCTATAGCTACTCAGAACAATTTCAAAATAAGTAATTTAGTCACGCTTTTAGAAAAGTGTTTTGAATATATACTATTCCTCATTCATCAAAATGTAGCCAGCAACATGACTGACCATTCACCAAAGGTCTATGAAACGTTCATAAATGTAAGTTGAATTTAATAATTATACTGAACAATTGAAAATTCCTAGTAGCAAGTAAACTAGAAAAATAACTTTGTTTTTGAAGGTATATATAAAAACACCTCATCTAACGCGAGCAATACTTTTTGTATTATATCTTATTTCACTACACCTGGCTCATTTCAGACAGTTATAAAAATCACAATACAAAATTTGGATATCATATGGCCTGATTTGAACAAAATGTTTATCACTGATGTATTGATGAACATAATTGAACAAAGTAATATGAAAAAACCAGTTACAGTCAGTGCAGATGCACTGATGCATATTTTTGTAAAGATGGAAGAATACAATAATGATAGTGTCAATAAAATATTGCTAACTGAGAATGTATTGAGATGCATATATGGAGTCCCAAAACGAGCTGATTTGAAGATACGCAGACATCCTGAATACAGATTGGTGCTTCATGCCTTGTGTTTGGCTGATCAGAATCCAAATAAGGTGAGAAGAAAGAGAGAGAGAGAGTAGTCTCAAGATTTCATCATGTGTATATCGAATATTAATTTGATTAGATTGAGCCACAAATTAGGATAAGGTTGCCTAGCCCATATATTTCAAGTTGATAGGCATATCTTAGTGCTAGTGTTATAAAACTTTTGTAGTTGTGACGTAGCTGGTGATCACAGAGTGGAGTAAAACTAAGGACTCTTTAAAAACTTTCTTTCTCACATTACTAGACCAGATATAGTAATCGGACAAAAATCTTACTTTGGAAACCTTTTTCATGCATCACTAAAATGTATATCTATCGGTTCTGTTACTCTGTTTGTTGGCTGTCTGTTTATGTTGAAAAGTACTGCTGGGATTGCCTGAATTTTTGTTAAGGTCATATTTTTTCAAAGAAAAAATAAGTGAAATAAAAAACTGTCATCTGCAGATTTTGGGCGTTTCTGAATCTCGTTTATTTTTATCAACGTGTTTGTGGCGTTTTTTTATCGGTATAGTTAGGAGGGTTTCTATATTCTATAGACTTTTGAGTGTTCGATTTTCTTATAGCTCTCTATGAATAGTGAATGTTGGTTTCATGTCAATCAAATTTTGAGTATATTCATATCAGCCTGAATTACTATGAATTTTTTTGGATTTTGTTTGGTCAGAGATATCACTTGGAACTCGTTTGTTATTTGTGAAACATCTAGAACAATTTTTCATATAATCAATATATTTTAGCCGTTCCTGCATTGGATTATACAGGCCCTTATACAGATTATAAAAAATGATGGTTCTCCAGACATTTCAGTATCCAGATCATTGCACTGCATTGAGATACTGATCTCAGAAAATACTTTCCATACACACACGTTGAGTTATGTAGAAGAAATCATTATTTTATGTGTTGAGCTTTTTAGGAACGACAGTTGGATTATCAGGTGATATTTTTTTAATGTGTATTTATCATTTTCCATTTGGCAGGTGTGGTTGGTGTTGAGATAATGAGATAATTTGGACAAATCGTATACTGGTTGTTGATTAAAACAGCATGTTATGAAATAACTTTGTTAACGCTGTCAGCGATGGCCTTGATCAAATAAAAACATAAAAAAGTGAAAAAACTCGAATTTCTAATGACGACCAATAAGAAACAACCACCTGACACTATACTATATCAAAATGTTGGGTAGGAATATGATGATTTATATAATTTTTTTACTATTCTTAAATAATAAACGGTTGAGCGTTTCGATGTGACATAATCTTACAATACCATAATACCTAATCACTGAAAATTTAGACCATGTAAAAAAAAATTAAGTGCTTTCGTGAAAAAATTCATTCAACATACACTGCACCTAAAAGTTTGTATCAGTGTATCAGTCGACAAAAATGTAGCACTTTTTTTGTTATATTAATAAAAAAATGTTACACTGCTAATGGACATTCATGGTTTGATCTGAAACATACTGGAAAATTACTTGTTAAACGATTATTTGGATTTTATATCCGATTGATTTTGCTGAGTACTAATGACAACATTTAAAATTTATTGCAGAAATGCGGATTTGCAGTTAGCGAAAGCCCTGATCGACAGATTTTTTGGAGTATCACTGAACTATTGCAACCGACCTAAAACGATCGAGCATCTCTTCATACTGTTTCCAAACCTTCTGACATATTTCTTCAAAATCCTTTCTCTGGAATCTTTGGATGGACGGGCTACAATGGCATTTCAGTTTTTCCTAGAATCTCAAATAAAATACAATATTTGGGAGCATATTACTGGAGAATGTTTGCCTTATTTTCGAGTATTATTTAATGATATAATTAGGAATTATGCTAACCACTTTGGAAGACTAGCTATTAAATCTTTGGTGGCATTGACTAAGGCTAGTGATATTTCAAATATAATTTCAAATGTATGTTGGTATATCAAAATTAACTTGATAAATATGCGTGGTAATATCATTTACAATTTAATATCTCTAGTCAAAGAATTATATGAGAAATACAAGAAAGCAGGTATGAAGATTTTGGCCATAGAGGTCTGTCTGCATGACCTCTCAGAATTTTTGAGGAAACACAACTCGTCCTTTTTTGATTTCATATTGGTGAAAATTGATGGACCATCAAATGTAATGGATAAAATGCAATACTATAATGATGATGCTTATGAAAAGAGAATATGGTTAAATAACTATGTTCCTCTTCTGGTGAATAGTAAATGTTTTTTACATTACCTAAATGATATTTTATCTGCCAGACTGCCAAATTGCCAAAAAGTGAAAGTGTTGTCTATATTATTATCGAAGTTCGAAAGAGGGTGCTTGAATAATGTAGACGTGTCAGATTTGTTGGAAATAATGATTGAAAATTGTCTTTTGGAGAACGACGGGTATCTGTTAGTATGTTACTATAGATTCATTTCTTTAATTTTACTGAACATTCGAGCTAATGTAAATATCGGCTCCTTATGCTTGAGTTCTCACTTAAACAATTTATACAAAGCTCAGGTATCTGTTTTATATCAATCTGTATCAAAAGCGGGTATTTTAAACATACAGCAATCAGCTTCAATTTTAAACTTGTATTTAAATCATATTGGACTGACCGAAGACATCGATAGCGATATTGCCTATAGTTTGACGTACTTCCCTGAAGATATTCCAGTAGATTCAAAATACTTATTGTATAAAATTGTTTTATATTACTTGTTGCGCCAGTCAACGTATCTCGATGCTTATAATTTTATTACCATTAAAACTAAAAAGCAGTATCACAGTATACTGACCGCACTTGAGTGCTTAATATCACAAAGTTTAGCAACTGAAAATTTGGGTGAATATACTCATAGATTTTATTGTGATATGGAAAGATATATAAGGGAAATGCACCAAAATAGTGGTAAATATGATGGCTTCTATGAAATTGAGAGTGATTTGGTTGTTCCGATGAATATTTTAGCGTCATTGTTGGTTATAAGAGATTCAAATAGTTAATATACTATACTATATATAATCATACTTGTTTTATTTCGTGCACGGTACCGTCCACAGCAAAGACTTTGACAAGAAAATTACATGTTGGTCTGCCAGCCGCGCAAAATCGAATCATCTTCCATGAACCTTATGAGGATTAAAATCGATAGTAATCTATCATGTTGTTGATCTTACTAGGTTTGCTTCTCAGAAGCTGAGGATTCTCTTCGCTCCAGAAGACTGTATTAATCGGATCAGATACTACAAACATACAAAATTCAGATTTGATCGTCGCTGGAGTCTGGAGTACTGCTCGCATGTGTGGGGGTGACTGAAGTTTTTGTACATAATCTAGAAAAGAGCAATATGTCTAGTGTCAGGCATTACAAAAGACCTCCACACTTTGGAAAATCGAAAAAAAAAAGTGGTAGATTGGTCCGAGTCTAATAGATATAGGGGCGTATTATTAAAAAGACCCGGCTTGTGGCGCAACATTTTGAAGATAGAATGTAAGAAATATAATGAAAAGAAAACTACAACGAACAAATTAAACAATAGTATTGACGTGTTTTTTGCTCTTCAGAGTTTTTGGAGAAGGTGAATTGTCCAAGAGAGTGGGAAATGGTTTAAGTGAAAATGTGTGAGAGGGTGAGATATAGCTTTAGTATAGGGCTTTTTTGCCTGCGTTTTGGAGGGGAGGGGCTATGTCTACAAGGGGGCGCAAATCACGGAACTTCTCCTGGGCGCCAGAGTCTCTTGCTACGATACGATGGGGCGTAACATTCTAAAGTGCTCCGGACGGTAATCGGGGATAATACGCCAGAGACTAAATGTTCCAACGAAGTTGTCTCGCATAGTAATACTAAGTCATCAGCACATTCGAGAAATAGATGGGTTCACCCGGCGCATCCCCACCAGGCCGGAACTACCAACACCTTGAACAAGTGGCAGCGCTTCTGGAGTACCATAAGCTTCCCGGCCTCAGATGTGATATTTAGGTAGTATGCAGAAATAAAATACTTTTTCTGATATTCAGAAGCATTTTGAGTTCTACTAAAACGAACGCTAGGTGATTTTCATTAATACTCAAAAATTTTAGACAATATCTACGTTGCCTACAATACAACACGAATATAGTTACTGAGATATAAAAAAACGATATACTTCGTTATCAAGAATAACGGCAAAAAGGAGGGTGCGTCGATCCCGAAAACTCAAATTCACATTGACCTCCTATCATTACAAGAAAACATGATGAATGAATTTTGAACCTACTATAATATAATGCGGATGTAAAATAAAAGTTCAGTATTTCTTTTAGTTAAAACCATAATTTGAAGATACTTTGTCCATTCCTTCACTTCACAGTTTAATAATCACTTTTTATTTCTATTTCCAATTAGCGAGGAAGCATTGCAATCTCGAAAAAAAATGTTTAATAACATTTATACATTACAAAACAACCTTGTCACTCATGTGGTTTTAGTAAAGTGATTCATTGACGCTGGAGTTATTCACAAAAAACTTCATTTTTTTTATGTTTCTGAGATCCCTGAACATTTTCTTAAGGTTTTAAAAATTGGTTGTGGGGGTATGAGGGAGGAGGAGGAGTCAAGTCGGTTAACTCAGTTTTTAGAACATTTTGAACGGATTTTGGGATTGTTGATCCACTTGAAACATGTTTCTAAAATTATGGAAATTTTCGAAATGGCTTTATTTTTATGAATTTATAAAATAGTAAAAAGATGTTTTCAATATTTTTGATATTTCTGAAACTTGATTCGAAACAATCAACCATTTTGAAAGCAGATCAAATATTAATTTTCAACCTGATATTACTACCTAAGTGCGTTAATCTACTTGACTTCGTTTTTTAATCCACGACATGTGTTTCTCTAACCAGGTTAGTATCATCAGGAACGATTGGAACTGCAATACTATTTATCAAAAAAGTGGTTTGGTGATTGATAAATCTGTGTAGTGTTTGTGGTTGCTGCACCTAAGGATTCAATATCACATATTGTATGCCCAAGCTTTGTTTGACCTTAAATTTCTGCTATAACCTTAATTACCTGCAGCCTGCAGCAGTTCATATGTCGATGTCACTCACTACAAAACAGTATGAACTACTGTTCAGCCTGAAATTGAACTGAAACTTGTTAATTAAACGGGAAACGTAACGTTGCAAAATATTAATTTCATACTTCAGGGCACATACAATTTCAACTGCCGAAAATGATTGGTAAATAACAGGAAAACGAAACAATCATACAAATTGTCCTGGAGAGCTTTACCAGGAATGAATTAGGTGATTCAATAATAATGTGATGGCCTCAGACAGTTGTCATGAGGGAAGATATATTATGTTATGCTGAGCCGTTCATTGGTGGCGGAGGAATTTGCAGGAAAACAGTAATATCAGAACACCCTGGTTTAAAGCTTTAGCAGGCTTCTAATCCAAAAACAGGAAGTAGGTCATTTGGGATGTTCCTTACGTGAAGTTTTATGTTTGGAATGAAACAAATTGACAGAACTGATAATATTAGAAATGTCTTGATTTTACATATTCTTGCTGATAATTGAAAAAAGAAGCCTCAGTTGAAGAGTTATTGCAAGTTAGTTTTAGTTTGATTTGAAAAATTTCATCTATCTTTGATATCTACTGAGATAATCTTTAAGGAAAATGAACAGTTGTTTGCGTATCTATTTAATAAAATTTAACAAACAATACGTATGGTTCTTCATGTTTTTTATTCATCATATTTTTTTCTCACGATTCCTACTTTCTGGTAAGATTAATCATTATTGTAGTATTCGCAACCAACGTGCTAAGAATACCAAACACTGTTAAAACATTTTCTAAAATAGGGCGATGTTGTACTTGCCCTGCAGTGCTTTCAGTTTATAAATTATAATTTGAATGTATTTTGTTAGTAACTGTTGGTACATTTGAATTGAACAAAAAATTATTTTTATGAAATCCAGAAATCGAAAAATGTTTAGATTTTTGAAAATTTCGTAATTTCCAATATATCCAAATAATCTATGGGGGCGGGAAACTTTCACCGGTTTTAGAAAAAGTCCTTGATTTGAGGATCTAGAAATGGACCTTTCTGGGCAGCTTTGGGACGTGTGCTTAATCGATTTTGATGTATCTTAAATCGATTATATTAAGTTTTCAAAGTATGTCGTCACAACTGTAAAATATTGTTTATTGTTCATAGCCAGTCAAAGATGTACAAATTTAGGGTGAAATACGCACTCAGAAAACTCATTATCAATGCTCCGGCTGTGGAGAGTCGCTGTATTAGCGCAAGCTCGAAAGTGGCGCGAAACTTCAATTGAGGCATAGGTACGTTTGACGGGACTTCCAGTAACGCGCGTCAGCTGCCGTAAGCAGCAACAGGACGGAACTCCCGGGAGTTGAAAGTTGTGCGAACTCGTTCACATTTATTCATATTTCGAAGCATGTATGTAGCAAAATAACTGTTAATTCTGCCATTGTTTGAATATCTGGTATTTGCGGCTTCTGAGTGGTGTTAATAGACTTAATTTGTTGTATAGTCGTTTGGTTGATTGCTGGTCAAGTAACAAAATAATTCTTACGTATTATTTCAAAGAAAAACTTTTAGACATTTTTAGAAGGTATTATTAAACTTCGATATAGCGTTAATTGGCGCGTATACAAATCTCAATCTCCTGAGGAGTAACAGAGTTTCCTGTATTTACTTTCCTTGCAATGTGGCAAATTTAAGTTCTTGTCTAGGGTGTGATGTTATTAAGTTCTTTAACTTGAGAAAAAAAGTTTCAAAATTTCTCTAAAGGTACTACAAAAATATATAATTTAAAAGTATTTATTGTAGAAAAGTGCAAATATTATTATTTTTAATAATAACATAATTATTTTTGGAAATATTTCAGCATACATGTCCTTTAAAATTGTGTTGGAATTAATTTTCATGTGTTTCCACTTCAGAAAACATATTGTAGGTTTTTGTTGGAATGCTCACCTTTATATTTAATTTCATCTTCAAAGGCATATTTCATCGTTGAATTTAAAGTAAGTTTTCACAAACTAGTTCATTAAATTCACTGAGGTTAATCAGAATGGTATTTAATGAAATCTGATGAAGTTATCATCCCTTGTAATTATGTCATAATGTCAATTTATGTTGAATATAAAGTAGCCCACTTAAAAAACAGCAGAATCAAAACTTAACCTTGAATCCTTTGTATCTCTTTGAGTAATTGTGAGCGGTTCTAGGTAGCATTACTTTATGAAAGAAAAAAAACAAATTTAATGTCTTTTTATAGATATATGCTTTGAAATTGAACAATCATCAGGTTATTTCCACAGCTTCAGTTCCAAGCCAAAGGGAAATATTCCCCTAAGACAGACACAGGACAGAAAAAATAATTTAATAGAAACATAGCTAGACAGGATAAATAGTATGCTAGATTTGAGAGCTCTAGTTTTGTATCCATGATAGGATCTAGTTAGTTAGTTGGCAAGTAATCTGGGTAGCCTTGTTAGCAGTTAAATCTGACAGTCCGACGATGACTTAAATATAAATCGAAACGCGTCACTAGAAGGAAAATAGTTTTTTTGTGAACCTGTGTTTCAAATACACAATCGTTTTATCTGTATTTTCATTGTTTCTCACAACGGGTCCCCAAGATTCGCTTTATTTGTAGCAAAGATTTAAACGAAGGTTATTCTAAATCTTTGTTTTATTGTGTTAATTACACAATCTTTTTATCTGCATGTTGAAAATTATTGTCTACTTTTTATTGCGGTTTGGTCTTAAAACGTGTTTTTTGGTCTTGAAATTAGTTATTTGTTTTCAATTTTTATGTCTAACATTTTTTTATATTGTTTCAAATTATTGTATGGTCTTTGGTACTCAATAAATGTACAAAATTTAAATAGATCAGAAGTCTTGGTGAAAATTACGTTGAAAGATTACGTTGCATAGATACAGGAGAACTAATATAAGCGTGTTGAAAAAATGGCGTCAGGTATATTGGTTTGTGTTTGGCGTCTAGTTGTTCAAGCTGATGATGATAATAACAATCTAATTTTAGAGCCACTGATCCATCTGAAGTAAGATTTTGAAATGTCTGAAATTATGTAAATTGTTTGAACTTGACTATTTTTGGGATAAAAAAATATTTTTCAATATTTTGTAAATTCGATTCAACAGTCCCATAATCTGGCCCAAATCCTCATTCCTAAACTGATACCATTGCTTATACAAGTTGATATTTAACTTCACTATCACAAGGACAGTGATAAGGACAGACGTCGTTATCAATCTGGTTCCAAAAGCTAATTTATAGAACAGGGCAGCTGGAGTGATCAATTTCGGATGTTGTTCAAATTATGTAATAATAATAAAGTAAAGGGTAAATGGTATAAGCCTTATATAATTTAAAGAATCAAGTTATCAGCAAAATGTAAATAGAATCTAGTCTTTTCCATTATTGGTTTTAATATGTCTCATAGCTAAATTCAATTTTGAACAATTGATGTACTTTCTATTATGAAGTCATTGTCAGGTAAAACACCAGATGTGCCCTGTATATGGGCACGTACTGTCACGTTGAGTGCCTAACATAAGATAAATCAACAAAAACGAAGGGAACTGCTACCTAAAGTATACATTTCATCGAAACAGTAAAGATCGTTACATCCTAAAAGTTTTATGTGGAAGTAGTGTCGTAACCGTAAAACATTTTAGGGGCAGTTTGTCAAGAGTATGTAATCGATGTAGGCAGCTACTTCTGACTTCTGGTAGATACAGAAAAATAAATCGACAGTTATTACATAAATTTCTGAATTTCGATATATTGGTGTATTCAACCATATAAGAACTTCACAGTCATGAAAAAACTAACAACCAAAAGCTGTCATTATATTCTTCTTGACATCTTGATCATTTGCATTAAAAGTAAAAACTTACCAACGGTGACGTGTCTTTCTAATGGCACTCACGCTTTCAGTCAACTTTATATGGACTACGTCAACTTATACATACAAACTTTATAGATGTGGAAAAACTTTATTGACCTGAAAGCTGCCATTAACATCTTAACTCTTAGTTTTATGTATAAGTGATGACATGGCACCTATAATTTACATACCTGGCGGGAAAGTTTCAGCTGCCTTAAGTCCCTGATGACCTATTGAAACTTGTAAACTTCTCAGACAGAGACTCAATTTCACTCAAAAAGTTCACTACAGCTTTTCTATTAGATGCAGTGACACTATGTATGTCACGGCTGGCTTTATGGATAGCATTCGATTTGTTATACCTGGTGGATATACCTTTACAGACACATAGTATTTACTGTTCCATCTATAGTTTGAATAATACACTTTGTATTTCATTTCCCATCATATGCAATGTGTTCGAAATGGATGTCGATAGTATTGAAATCTCAGAAACTACAACAGATACCGTACAAAATTGGTTAAAGCTTTAGGTAGCTATATCAACAGTTTAGTAGTTAGGTCACTGTAAAGCTATTTCAGTTTTTTGGTTGTTCAAGTATCTGAATGAAATTAAATTGATGCGCTGTCTTAGCTCAGCTGAAACTTTTTAATTTCTCAACATGTATTTGTAAATAAACTTTCATAGCATCTTTTTATGCAAAAGAAAATTATATACAGTTATCAGTTAGAATGTTTCGGTTTCTAGCAACTTTTCTATTTCCTATGATTTCTATGTTGAAATGCTTTTCACTGCTCTGAAGATTTTTATGATAATGTTCTAGTGTGAGGTACTAGAGATAATCAAGAACTTGGAAGAAGATCATACACTGCAAGAAAAAGCAGATCTGCCATGTAATTATGTAATGTAACGACTAACTTTCTGCCTGAAGAACAACTATTTCAAGAGGAGAATACTAAAGGCATGAAGAAGGCCTACTTATGGAACTACTATTCTCTCCGGTAGTCGCGAACATATACATGAAGTGGCATGAGGAAATTCAGAATCGGGCCTGGAAATTGAGCTACTACGCTTCAAGTAGACCTGTTGAAAATGTATATCCGAAAAGGCTGGTGGAAGAGGTATTACAGCAGGCCATTCTGAGCTAAAGAATTGATTAGGAGGTGCCTCAGCATCTGTGAATCTTGCCATACATGGAGCGATTCATCTATATCTATATACATATAGGAGGATATGGCAACGATACGGAACTTGAAGACTAGGACAGCAAGGACTTCATCTACCAGGCGTAATAACACACAGCGGGCTGAAACTAACAAATCTGGTATAGCAGATCTGACATGGACCGACCACCACAGAACTGCTTGGGATGACATAGGGTGCCACGTTGATATCGGCGAAATTTTCTGGATGCAGCACTCATTGATAGCAACGACAATGCGTATAGCAGACTCAGCTTGAAAATCTAACAAATATGGCTGCCAATAATGAACAATATCGATAGACTGCATTTAAACTGATACCACATCAGTCGAAACGTAAAATTCTCAAGACCATGAATCCGAAACAATGTTATTGAAAAATTTACATTGTTTACAATAGCTTATACTTTTTTCTTTAGATCAAGGAGAATCTTTCTTTAGTTTTGTTAGAAGCTTATAAAAAAATTGAGTTTTATAATATTGTATATTTGATGCACCGTGTATCAAGGTTTATATTATATCATATATTTACGGTTATCTGGTAATTAACTCTCCGTAGACATTACGATTTACTGTACATAAATCATGGAGATACCTGAATCACCATTTGATAGACGAAGCAAAGAACATTAGTAGCTATTTTTGGCAGTGAATTCATGTTTACATGCCTCAAAGATATACAATTGTTGTGGTTTGTTTCAATTTAATCGTTACAATCGTAATGAGAATCGACAAGCCCGTCATTCACCATAAATACTTTTGAATGTTGTAAATTGATTGTACGAGACGGTGAATTATTTTTGTAAAAAGGATTTATTTGCCGAATGCAAGTATAATTTATTAATTTTACCTCTGTCTGCATATGCTGCAAAGCAAAAAAAATGGCTGCAAGTAGTTGACGCTGTCCTTCCCACGGCTCAGAAATAAAAATTTGAACCTGTTATCGAAAATATTCATCTTTTGGATATAAAACATCAAATGACTTATAATTAAAAAAATTGCTGAAAGGACGGAATTGTCTAAGCTTTTCGCAAATATCAATACGTCTAAAACCTCAACAGTTCTGACATTTACTTTGCAGATACGAAATAGCACCTAAGTAAATAATTTTGATCCTTCTTTACTTGAAATGCACTAATTTCCTTTAGACCAAAAATTGACAATGACGTTGAAACGCTGCAAATTTTAACCAGGGAACAAACTTCCCGCCAGCTCATTACACAATGCACGCTGCGGTTCTCCAAAAGACGTACTGTTCTTTTCGGGATTGAAGTCAGAAGTTTCTTGGAGTATTTCGGAGCATATCCCCACACATATGTGCAGTTTCCAGAGGTGATCTGATCTGAACCTTGCAAGGTAGTCATAGCTGTACAGGTGAATACATTTTCTATAGCGGAAGAGAACTCATAGCTTATGAACTACCATCCTAGCAAGGTTGGTAATATGATGTTGCCAGGATATGCTATTGTTGATCTAGTATTGGACGTTGGACGCTTCTTTATCTCCACGGTTGGTAGTTGTTTCAGTCTTCTAGACGTTGAATGGAACTCGAATTCGTAGATTTCTATTCTCAATTTCTTCGATGTTTTCGATGATCTGGAGAACGCTGCTTCTGTTTTCGTAGGGTCTCATGCCCGGTGGTTTACCTGGTTATATCCAAGAAATAAGGGCGCTGTCATCTGGGAAGCTGTAAACTAGATTACAGGTGGATGTTATTCCCAAAAGTTGAGAGGTAAGAAAAGCGTTAGAGAAAGAACAGATATCAACAATTATTTATATCTAACAAGTATGGATGATTAGCTGGGTCAAAAGTCTATAGATGATAAGACGTACAAGAAAACATTATACATGTTATGGCTTATAAAGGTTTAGGGAATGTAACGATTTTTCCGTTTATTGGAGTGGGATGTAAAAACAAAGTAGTAGCTAAATGTTAATTGTGAAATGCATTCTATAGTAATATTCAGAGTAATGTTTCATGATTTTTAGTAAAATATGTATACTGAGTGCTTCAAAAGTCAGTTAACAGCTTTAATTCTGTAAAAAAGAACCCTGGCAACAATGTTTAGCTGTAGTGAACTTCCTATGCCATATCACCAATACCAACATGCCTCAAACATAATATTTATAACATGTGATGCACTTTGCATCGTATGCGTATTTTATCCAACTAGCGTACCCTGTATTATGAGATTTCGAAAGTTATAGCTCACCTACGTATAAATGATATAAATGATATGAGCATATAAATAAAAAGTGGCAAGGGCTCTTTTCTTGGGTAGTATGAGTAATAGGCTCTTCTGCAGGCACTCTTGAGCGGCTCAATTCTCTCAACGCCTGAAACTATATATATTGATAAATATATCTCCTATCGATACGTGAGAACGTGAGTTAATTTGTTTGCCGAGAAAACTCACAAAAATCCGGAGGAATCTGAGGCTTTCCATTTTCTTCACCATGACTATTCCTAAATTGTTCGTATTTGGCTAGATTGCATTAAGCTAATTTCGTTTTAGTACGTTGTGTGATCATCGTCTTGCTATTACCGTTCTGCCGGGGTTTTTGGATATCGTGTGGAGCAACTGCATAGTATTCTTGGAAGGGCTTATAACTTCAAGGAATATTTGCATAGTATTGCAAAAGTAATAGTGTTGTTGGATCAAGAAGATCAGGAATCTATGGCGTATCTATACATTTGTGAATAGAACAGATCAGTTTGTAAATATTTAAAATCGTGAATTTTTCGAAAACTATACTAGAAGGAGGAGGAGAAGGATACTAGATGCTCTTACTTGGTGAAACTCTTCCATTATGCAGATAAAAGGATTCTGTATTTAACAGACAGTTACACAAACAAAACTCTTTATCTTTCAATGACGCGTTGACTTTGAACAAAGGCTACCCAGATTACTTGCCAACTAGCTGACTAGATCCTATCATGGATACAAAACTAGAGCTCTCAAATCTAGCATACTATTTATCCTATCTTCTATTCTTCTGGTAAATTATTTATTTATTTTTTCTCCTTTCTTTTGTCTGTCTTAGGGAAAATTTTTTTTGGCGATTGCATTTGCACTAGTGCTAAGTGAAAGCCCGATGAAATCTTAACCACCGCCGTCAAAATGTTCTTAAGATATTTCATGTGATAAATTTTTTTTTTATTAGTATATCGATAAATACTCGGTCTGTTCAGTCAATGAAATAAGGATTTCGCAGATATTTTTGAATCTCTAATGTTTCCATGAAGTTAAGATCATGTTTTTTTATTAGTATGAGGTACAGTCATTCTATTTTAGTTACCAACTTTATAATTAGTATCTAGTTTCGCAAAATTTGATCTTTCTGGATGTTGGTTTTTGGAGGCACTTATATGTTCTCTGTACCTTGTGGCAAAAGCTCTAGCTGTTTGACCTATATAAACAGTATTACAGAAGGCACATGAAATCCTATAAATACCTGACTTAACATCTCTGGTTCTTCTTTTCATTTATTAAATATGATCGTACTTTAGGTGCTGACCTGATAGCTATCCTTATTTGATCATCATACACTGGCTAAATTGTTTTAGATTTCTTATTGAAAATGCTTCCAAAAAAGAAACGGTACCTCACAACTACATATTTTGGAAACATTTCCATTAAGATATCAAAACAATAAAAACAGTGTTAATAGTTCAAATAAGGATAGCTAATAGGTCAGCACCTAACTTCAGATGTTATAATTGAAGATTTGGGTAAGGGATTCCATTTGTATTGTTGTATTCCTGTTCCATCTCCATTACAGCTGGTGCAATTTTCAAACTCAAACTAGAAGCGTCAATTGCCTTGGTCAACGGTAAACCCCGAATGGAGCTGTCGCAAAATTCTTGATAGTTATCTGTAATTTTGTATCGACAATTTGAATATAATAGTTAGTAGTTGCTTTTATTTGCAAATGTGAATGAGTCAGAAATATAAACTGAATATGTCAACAATTTCAAAGGAGATTTTGCATAATTTACGTTAACTGCAGTTTCTTACTGCAATATCATGTGCGGTGTATCAGAATTTATCCTTCATAAATCTATGCCATTTATTTAGAGTCGTCAGGACACTGAACGCATAGTATATGCATTGTTTGTTTCCTTTGGCTAATATTTCGACATGTTTTAATGCTCATATTGTAACCGAATCTTATGGTTGTAAACAAAACTGTTGAAATTGAAAGGAAACACTGCTAGAATTACGATAGTAATTTCTGATGCACCTGTCTGATAGGAATCCCGGTACATTTAGATTAGAGATCATGTGATCACGATGTTTTAAATATATACAATCTGGAAAATGGTGTATCACTAAGTATACAGTAGCAAACTGTTCATTTGATGGTGATTCCATAATTACTGCGGATTGCAGATATTTTCGAATCCCAGATGAAACTTTACCTTATAAATATGCCTGTTAATCATTTCCGGCGATCTACCTGATCGTTGGTTTTTTGTCAGCGCGTAATCTCAGTAAAACTTGTGTCGATTTTGATGTATAGGGAGAGAGGCTGTAAGGGGTTTGATGTGCCTCATAATGTGGTTCCTGATCATTTTCAGGTGTTGTCAAGTTTTTTAGAGAGATAGCATCCGATTTATATGATACATTTTCGGTGCATTTCAAATTTTCCTAAACAAACTTCAACCATCATTTTTTATTGGACATGATTTATATGGCGCAATCAACTATTTTTTAAATGGGCAAATATGAGTCGCTGCTGTTTTGGCATCTAATACTACAACAGAGATTATTGCATCTGACTATGGTAACGGTAGCACCAAGATTTTAAGTGGAAGATATAGATGATGCCCCCACTTAAAGTTTTTAAAGTTTAGTTCAGTGCAATAATTTGTATTTATTGAGGTGAAATTAGTGATTGTAAGCCATTGGCCAACGAGCATGGAAGTGATGTGATGTAGACATCAAAAAAGGTCTGAAAATACACCAATATCTCCCAGATTTCAATTTGAGAATTTCGCTTATATATGAACCAATAGCTCCGTCTCTAGGCTTACGATTTATTCAGTTCTAGTTAGCCGATTGATTTCATTTGGAAAGCATACAATCCATTTACTACTGCTACTCCTCGCGTGTATATATTTTTTGGAACCAATATTCAGGCAGCTACCGTCGTCATTCACCATCCATACAACTAATTTGGATATGACAACGAGAAAAGCAATAAAAATTCATTAACACCAGGTGAGACATAAAAGAAAGCCGCTATCTATTTATTCTTGCGGCTTAGTGTTGAAAAGAACAAATAGGTTTTATGGGATAAGTGACTATTTTTTATATTCCGTGTTAATACTGAAATGAATATTGACAGTTTGAAAATGTGCTTCGCTAGTGCTGGTGTGGTTCTTCTTGCTGTACTTTGGATAGCAGGTGAGCTATTGTCCTATTTACTAAATAATTGATAATATAATTTTTTGACTGAATGGCATGAATGTCTTTTATCGTACTTTGCAATAATTAAGAGACGTTTCGTCGGGAACTATTTATGAAAAGATGGTGAAGAATGAGTAAACAATGCTCTTCCACCTTTTAATTTGCTCAACAAAAGTTGTTATCCACACAAAAACTTGGCCAGTGGTCACTATTTCATTACAGTTTATATTAACTGAACATCTTCAAGGTATAGTTGTTCCTTATCTTCAACTTGGGTTTTTATTCAAGTTCTTTTTACATATTCCTATACGCTGTCAGTGAAATGAAGAACTTCAAAAAATTTAGAATTGCAATTCAATTAGAAATCTCAAAGTGAAGCTAGTTGCCTTGGAACCGTCATAACACCCGAAACATGGCAAAATTATGTCGTTATCAGATCTTAACTTGAAAGTCTATTATTATTGAAGGGTATTAGAATGATTCAAAATAAAATGGAGTTAAATTTGGTTTGGAAAATTTGCTAGGGAGGTTGACCTTGTTTTCGGATGCCCTGAGCTCATGAGTGAGGGGAGTGAAAGAAATGCCTCACCACGAAATTCTCGTTACTGAACATTTTTCCGAGATGATACAGAGAGTTGGCCACACAATCCTTGACATTTTTCTGTATTTCTGCCTTGCTGATTGATTTAATTTATGTTGGAATCCTGCTCTTATCTTGGCGCTGCTTTCGTCCATTTCCTGACACGATAAAACAATGTATAGCTTTTCCTGATCCACAGCAAAACTTCTCCACTAAATACAGCTTTATCCCCATCTGAGCACGCTGAACAAAGACATTACATTACTGGAAAACAACTTCGACCTACGCAGTATACCCCTTCGGCTTGTTCTATTGTCACAATTCACATGAAAAGGACGATGAAATCAGATATTTTTACCTGAGACGTGGAGTGAATTTATGAATTACATAATGAAATTTTTTTTGACACTCAGTTATTCCAAGAATAAGTAGATCCTTGATCGAGCCCTTACATTCTTTTGTAATGGCTAACGTTCAAAATTACCCCGAACACTATCTCATACCAGTTTACTCATGAAAAATAAATTTTTGATAAAATCCTGGCATTAAATACTAGACATCACAAGTACGAGTCACAAAGCATACCTTTCAGTCATGTTATCCTGTGGGGCTTAATTTATCTCATATTACAGTAAAGTGCCCGTTATCCAAGGTGTAATTGACGCAATTAATGTCAGGCAATAATTCAAATATCGAAATGTTCCTCGTGGAGTAGCGTTAGACATATTACCCATAAACAACATTGCAAAGCTACATTTTCCAACTTTTTCCATGAAGAAACTAAATTCAAGCCCATTCTTTATTTAAAAGTATGAAAACCTTCATAGATTGTTTTAAACTGGAATTTCTTGTTTGTTTGAAATGATACTTCCAATTCGAGTTATATCCCGATGGAATATCCTTAGGAATAAGTTTGGCCTTCCGTTAACCTTGAAGATCAATTTAAATGTCAAATTAAAAATTGCTATATCCAGGGAAAAGAAGGATAGGGATACTAAAAGTTCAGGGTGTTTGGCAAGATATTGCCGATATACATAATTGGAGTCAAGTGGATTGATACTGTACGCAATGGTAGCAGTTCAAAAATAACGATACAGATCGGATTTCTGAATTGTTAATTTCTTGGAATTTAGTATCGAAATTATTCAAAAACTTTGAAGTTTTGATGGTGAACTGGATCAGCCGTTCTAAAAATTGATCAAAATCTACATTAAACATTTTTTTTAAGAGGTAAAATATCACTTTCGTGATTATTCATGATAATTGGTATCAGTAGTAGTAGTTGCTTAAACAAAAATTTAACAAATTAAACTCTTCATAAAGAAGTTAGCACGCCCTAAAAACTCATAAACATACTATGTCCATGAGAACACATTTTTAAGTCCACAGCTTTTGGGAACAAACTTAAGATTTTAGAATTTTGAAGGCAAATGTCTCTGCAATATTAGCAGTTCATCAAAGTGCGAAGAGTACTTTTCTTCTTTTATATAGGATTTCCGGATGGATAGATAGACTACAAACACAATTGATGAATTCGAATTATAAATTATTGGCGATTACAATACTCCCTTCACTTTGGCGGGGTAAGTAAAATGATGAATAGGTAGGATACTTTTCACATTTCATGTTTTTTCATCTTTTTAGTGTAAGCATTATTTCAAAATGGGTTTTTCTTGAAGATAATGATTCAATGCATTTGGATCTATGTTAATAGAAAACATTGTTAAACTGAAAATCTGATTTCCAGTATTTTTTAGAAAAAAACTAGAAAATCAACATGTCCTCAACCGTTAGAGAAAGAAAAGTTATTGGAGATCTAAAGTAGCTATTGCTTCTAATTACTAGTAATTTACATATAGCTTACACTTTATGAAATATCATCATACTATTCACTAGTTTTTTCAGCGCATTTCTCGGCGTTTCACAATGGGTCTTGCTTTTAGTCCGTCTTCTGGTACTATGAGGTAATTTACAATATTCGTTGAACCACAGTGAAACTTCTTCACTACTCGTGAATACGGCCCCATTTAAGACTTTTGCAAAAGACATAACATCACTGAAGAACTCCGGCCTACGCAGTAAGCCTCTGTAACTTACCTCGTTTCTATAATTCACACAGAAAGGACGATAATCTTAGGAGTTTCCAACTGGGATCGGGTACGTCGAGTGGAAGCGAGAGATCGACATGTTTTTCAAGACACGTTAGGCTGAATTCAATGGAATGTACGTAATTTCTAATCCGTTTTTCTGTTTTCCCCAGTTTAATTTTGCCACTCTCTGGAATCCACAAATGGATGTTTTCTGTACTGCAGAGTTCAGGATAAAGGGGTTTTATCAGGGATAGAAGCGATTACACCGGCGAACAGGGACGTTTAAAGGATATTTTCACTAGAGGTGAATTGAATAATTATTTTAACGGCGGATACGGTACTGTTGTTACTCCACCTAAGCTGCTCTTTAGCTGTGTAATTCTAAGCAATATTTGAAGATTACCATGCAATGTATGTCAGAATAGTAGCACACAAATTTCGAGAGGAACTTGGTAGACTCTGTTTTCACAGTAAATAAAGTAGTAACCAACCACTGAAACAGAAGTGGTCGAAGTTTTTGGAACTACAGGCCACCTGTCGATTTTTCTGTTTTGGGTAGCCCATACCCCCCCATATTCTGAATATCCTATTTTGGTAGGCGATGCAGATCGACTTACTTTGATATATATTTATTGTTCATTGTGGATAACGACACTTGTGACGAATGTTTATCGAATTACATTAATTTAGATACACTGTGATTCTGAAGCTATTTTTTCAGGTTACTTTTGTTTGATCTGTTGACAATACGGCATTATGAAACTTCAAGGGGAACTATACCTAGATGAAATATTGAAGGAAAGCGGTTCGAAAATCTTTTATGTATACCAGTGCTGTCTTCTATGACTATTTACCACATACTCGTACATACATTATGCATCTCATTATATATTTCTAAAGTTTCTCATTACATATACCTGAATTTATATAGTGTGGCACTTTAGAGTTTTAGATTACAATAAAACAAACTTTATATAAAATGTTTTTTTAGAATAGCTTTGAATATAATTGATTTGAAGTGACTGCTATGTTACTTCGCAAAATAATGTTGATGTATTACATGGATATTTTAGATATTTAATTTCAACTTCAACATATAACCAATTTGGTAAATTACTCATGTCAAAGTTTTAAATGTCCTTCACCCACTTAGATATGTTCAATATGTCATAACCGTATGAATTATTAACATACAAGTGAAGTAGGTACTTAGATGGTAGGTCTGGGTTATAACTAGGCATATATTTATTATTTGCCTCTGCATATGTTTTATAAGTTTTTCTTATAGGTACCGCAACAAATACTTTTTTCAACAAACTTTAACATGTGGCTTGTAAATGCTCTACCTTGACGAAACTCTTCCATTGGTCAGATTAAACTCTGTAACTTATTTGTGAAACCTCCACTTTTTTGAAATCTCAATTGTGCATTGCTTCCCTAGATTTTCATACCTATTTTCAGTCATCTCTACTTGTTTTGGTCATTGATGGAAATCTGATATGACTTACTAAAAGAATATTATTAACGTTTTGCTTGCTCTGTTAGATCTAATCAAAGTAGAAAACGGGAGAAATAAGGTTTGAAGATAGTTAGTTAGAATCATTGTTTAACTGTGGGAGGTTTTTGAATTTTTATGGTATTCAAGGTATATTTTGGATTTATGACATTGTGTTTGAATAAATTCTGAACAAAATTAAGGTCAACTAATTATTGTATTCCTTAAAATTTCTATCCTGGATTGAGAGATAAGTACT
Organism: Bruchidius siliquastri; assembly: GCA_949316355.1. Taxonomy (NCBI): domain Eukaryota; kingdom Metazoa; phylum Arthropoda; class Insecta; order Coleoptera; family Chrysomelidae; genus Bruchidius; species Bruchidius siliquastri. The sequence goes on from OX438533.1 coordinate 23,597,763, forward strand.
ACATCGTAGTAGTACAAGGAATTAAGAGTACTGTCAATAGCAGCCTATTCGCAATAATATCTAAGGCAGCACCCATTATTGCAGCCTTGACGTGCTGAACTATGTGCAAACTAATGATTCTGGACCTCTATTTATACTGAACTCATATGGCAAAAATGTCACAGAGCGATGTCAGCTTTTAGTTCTCTTTGGAAGGTTAAGGGAGCTAGCAATCACAGAAATGAGCCATAACAGAAATGATCAATTGCATATAGTTCGAATTAGAATCCAATCAGTCATTTCTACACCTACAAGCTAATCTTAAAACTATTATTTCAGGAATTCCCTTTCAGTTTAAACTCAAACCTATGTCGGGGGGTCATTAATATGACGCGTCGTCTTGAACATAAGAAAATGTTTTTTATCATTTCTCTTGCATTTGAACAAATTATTAGTATTTTAGAAAATTTATAATATACTATATGTAATTGTTACTTACGCAAACAAGATGAATAATTGAATTCAGTTGAGAAGGATTTACGTAGTATATGAGCCAACGTTCGGATCCACCCTAAAACCTTGAACGTAATTAGACAATTTACTTCCCACACCGGATCTAGGTCAAAGCTACAATAAAAAATCCGAGAAGAATACAAATTATCTTCCCACGAATCTTTACAATTAGTGATTAAATCATTCCCTGGAGAGAAATTTGTATTGCTCTGCTTTCACGTCAATTCACCAACCAGTTGACCTGTTGATTATTACATAATAATCTGGTGCCATTAGAGACATGTGTACAAAAAATAATATATTATACCTGTAACCCGCACACAGATACCAATTTTTTGTAACAAACGTACATAACCTGTCTTCCGTAAGACGTAAGTTATTTGTTGCGGTATTCTGTGGAACGTAATTGAGAGATGATCTAAAACGATTGATTATATTCTCAATCAATTTCTTTTTGTTAGAATAATTTAGTCTGTCATTTTGGTTGATGTGATGTCACCGTCAACTCCTATGACATTGACTATAATTCTGGAGATTGTAGCTTGAACAGTCGGCATCATTATTGTACAATAATCACAATATTTAGAACATTAGGTTATTTGCAGTTCCGAGCTGCTTGATCAAATATTGCAAAATAGAATACTTCGACCTGTTAAATTATTCTATTAGTAGTACCATGTCCATACCACGAAAATCTATGTCAGTAACTTGGACAATTGATCTCTCATGGTAAGTATTTATTCTACTGCGTAGACTTTTTTTTAAAGGACGTTATTCGGTTCTACTTTCACGGTTCCCGCAAAAAAATATGTCCGTGTTTGTGGAGCAGTGAAATCAGTTAATTAAAGATGTTTCAACTAAATATTTTTGAAATTCAATTCCAGACAGTCTCGAAATTGGATTGTAATATTTGTTTCAAACTGCTAGCAGAGCGCAAGAAGTCAAACTACTTGACGCCATTTTTTGAAGATAATTCATATTTTGCTATGTCAAAAGGCATAGAGTGTAGGGACTCATCCGTGAAAGTTCTGTCAGTTTACTTGCTCTTCCTCGTTCTATTTAGTTTCTTTTCTCTTGGTTCAGGACGTTCGAAAATTAAATTTTGTTTCAGGTTATCCTCCATCTCTACCCAGTATAATTGGGTACGATGAACTTGATGATTATAACTCATTTTCAACGAACTTAAGAGGGTATATTTTGAAATTATAACTTTGCCAAGGGCTTCACTCAGTGACATTAGAATACAGAAAATTAGTTCCTTTTATTCCATATAGAGCTCACTCAATCAATGTATAAAAAGAAGTGCTGATTTCAGTAAGGGAGATAGAAGTATGTTTACTACCCGATCGTGTTATGTATAGAGACAATCCCCAATTTACCACATTGATACGTAGAACCGTGAAATGAACATTGACTGAAATAAGGAAATTAAATAGCAGGACAGGTTACTACTGGAGCGGTCTATTCTCGGCGGTTGAGACACTACTTGATATTTTGAGATGGATAATACATAAAATCAAAAGTCTTAGTGTTCTTTATTAAAGAAGTTTCCCCAGCATAATAAGAACCTGCCGAGAAGTGGTGATAAGGAAAATACCAAAATTGATACTCGCTGAGAAGACTTGCATTCGTTTGGTATATGATCTGGAACTTGAATCTCTGTACGTTACTCGAGGCCATGCCTCTCGACATAACACGTATTTTAACGTTTCATTACGTCCATATCATTCACACCGACCTGTATATTTGTTTGTCGATCTGTACTTCTGTGGCGATGTTGGTCTGTTGGTCGTATATACTTAGTTTGTGCGAAAGTTTATTTGTACTTTCTGATCTTAGGAATTTATTCGACATTAACTATATGTACGTCCGTAGCAGCACATGCCTAGTCCTATAATCTATATAATATGAAACCGTTCTGTATATTTCTCCAAAAAATGTACTATATGTCTTCTAAATATTCTTTGATGTTCTAAAATCAATACACTCCAATCAGTTTACCTGCGGAAAATTTATAAATTCATAAAATCATAACTGCATATTTTCCTTGCTAATTTTACGCTGAAATTGGCTACTTCAGCACATCATTGAAAATTAATTTAAACTAAAAAAGATTTAATGAAGTTCAGGATATAAAGCATGACTGAGTCGTTTGGAGCGTAAATGCGGTACGAAGATTAGAATTTGTTAGATGTAGTAAATTATGTACATTCATGAAGGGATGAAAGAACCACCCAAAACAATCACTTAAGTAAGTGCCATGAGTAAGTGCTGTACGCTTCTACAGGTGTCTTAAAAATTAAATACCAGCTGTGTAATCTGATTTCATTAAATTCAGTGATATCGTATAACAGGAGCTGAAGGAAAATACCATTTATCGAACTTTCTCTAGCAATCCTATGAATGATCTTTTGATTTGATTGGGATCATGGATATTTTCAACTTTGAGTTAAAATGTTCATTCACATTGTGCTAAAACCAGTTTACAAGAAAAAAAACAACATTTTTGACACCTGTCTATTAAACTCAACAAAAAAGCAATGGCGTAATAGTTTATTACCTCATCATCACATAAGCCATAGCTATAAAAATATCGGCGAATAATTTTTATTGCTAAGATAAGTGTGACATTCTATCAAAACCTGCTACTAACATCATTTTCATTGCAGAATCTTGTCGCAATCTCAAATAAATTGCAAATGAAAAGACATCTACACTAACGGAACAAATTAATATTTTAAATAACCTACGTTCAAATCTTTGCTACAAATAGAGCGAATCTTGGGGACCCGTTGTGAGGAACAATGAAAATACAGATAAAAGGATTGTGTATTCGAAACACAGGTTCACAAAAAAACTATTTTCCTTTCAGTGACGCGTTTCGGTTTATATTTTAATCATCTTCGAACTGTCAGATTTGACTTTTAACAAAGGCTACCCAGATTATTGGTCAACTAGCTAACTAGATCCTATCATGAATAAAAAACTAGAGCTCTCAAATCTAGGAAACTATCTATCCTGTCTAGCTGTTGTTATATAAAATTATTTATTTTTTCGTTCTTTTGTCTGTCTTAGACTAGATTTGAGAGGTCTAGTTTTGTATCCATGGTAGGATCCAGTTAGCTAGTTGGCAAATAATCTGGGTAGCCTTTGTTAAAAGTCAAATCTGACAGTCTGAAAATGATTTAAAAAAAAATCGAAACGCATCACTGAAAAATAAAGAGTTTTATTTGTGAAACTCTGTATTAAATACATCGCATGTTACAAACACTAAAAAGTACCTAGAACGTACTGTCTTTTTCCAAATTGAATATGAAGTATTTCTAAAATAGTTCACAGTGATTCGAGCATCTTAAACTAATTGCAAAGTTTGCAACAGAGCATTTTCCAAATAATGTTCTTACTGTAGTCGTTTGGAGTGAACCTGAAGCGAGAAGACTTTCGGATTGTTTGTATTAAATAGTAAATATCTGAAGTGGAGCAAATTAAATGCAAATTATAGAAGGATGTGACCAATGCTCCAAAGCAAATTAAGAAACTCTTGAGACAATTAACTGCAGAATGAAATTGCTCACAAGTTTCTAGATATTCTGATGGGAAAGAATGTCTGTGCAATTATATGCTAGAGAGTGATTGATTATATTGCTTAAGACTGTTTGAAATTAGGTGAGATATTTTCTTGTAACTGAAGAGTGATCAAATTTTAGCGTTGTTTCAAAAAGTTCATATTATAAAAATCTTTCCCTAATTAGTTCCTTGTCAAGTCAGGTTACATATTGAAAAAGTTATGAGAAATTATACGGTTTGAGGCTATTTCTAACAGGTACTACTGCGACATTAATTTTCTGCTCTGCTCTACCTAAAAGCTGCATTGTTAAATATTCTACTAGAAGTAAATGTCCGTGGATTGTAAGCAGTTTCTGCTCTAAGGTATCATCTTTTGCTATCGTCAATTACATACATACACAAATATTAGGCTTACCTGAAAGTTCTTCTTTCTAAATGGTGTTATAGTCATTGGATAGGGTAAGCATTAACAGGATGAATAAATGTTGCTACTTGAAGTTAAATGTGATCGTGAACATTTTCAAGAGTGGATCAGCGTGAAATGTTGTGTACATAACGTATTTACATCTAGTATACACAAAACAGGCTAGAAGCTATCACACTCTTGCTGATGTAGAATTGTTGCGCAGAGAAGACAGACACAGAAGATACATCAAAAATAATATCAGACAATTTTTGAAATGTTCAAGCTGCCTTTGTTTTGATAACATGTGAATCAACTTTACCTACAGAAATACTATTTCATAAACCATCATCATTATCATGATTAGTATAATTTTGAATCTCTGTTCCTTGAAATATTTCCAAGCTATTCAGCTATGCCCAAAATCCTTTCCTGTTTTTGACAAAAAATTAGTCTCTTAATGTATAATGGACACTTGAACCAAGAACCAAGAAATTATATCACATAGTTTTTTATAATATTTCCTGACCTAATATTTTTTTCAATTCTGAGCCATCCAAGGTTCAAAGGGTGAATAGGAATAGAAAAATAATCAAAAATTCTGCCAAGAGTACATTTTCCATTTCGCCGCCTACGTCTATAATACGAACCTTATTCAAACAACGCAACGTCCTGAAATATCTTTTCAATATATGCTCCAGGCTACAATGCAAAATCCCTGCAGAAAGAACACTCTTCCGCTACCTACACCTAAATTGAATTCAGAGTTGTTATCGAGCTAAAAAACAAGGAACGGTTTGCTACCGGATTAAGAATGTTTGGATGCATTGTAATGTGTCTCCGTGACAGACGCTTCAATCTCTTGTTCTAATGAGGTATTTTCCTCAACGGTTGATTGTGAACAATTAAATTAGTGTAGCAAATATATTTTCATTGAAATTCATCCGCATAGTTATCATGACAAATTGATCAAACAGTATTAATAATAATTAGGTTGTCGAAGCCGGAATGATAATAATTGTTATTGAAACAAAGTCGCATGTCATGGTATGGTATGGTATTACAGCTGCAGGTGAATTGCCGGTCCATTAGTGCATGTTGCGTCGTTTCAGCAATACCTAATGTTGTTTGAAATTTGTAGACAATGTGGTTGTTTCAGTAATATTGTTTCGGACTTTTGAAATCTTTGCGTTTCATAATGTTTCAATTGATGTGGTATCTTCAATTGTCTTTAGGTCTTTCACCTGAAGAATCTCAATAAGAATGAAGCTACTCCGTCCACAATTGGTTTTGGATAAATGAATAACATTTTAATTATTTTTTGACCTGAGATGCGAGTACAATTGAATCGACAAATTTATATGAATCTCAAATATTTTAAGGCCTATATTCCATGGAATATTTTTGGGTATTTCTAGAATCTCATAAAGAAAAATAAATTCTCGATGGATCAAACGTAATACAATTATAAGCTTAATATTCTAAGCATATAGGATGACATATTCCGCAGACGGAGCAACACACGTAATTGCACTTGATCAACTAGCTGGCAGTTTGCCATTTATCATTTGCATAGAAACAGTCTGCTGCCCTCTGACCCAAACAATAGATTATAATTCCTATTTATAACATTATAATCGGGCATCAAGAACAGCCAAAACAGTGACACCGGCTGTTGCGAGATCACGGGATTAGGATGGACATTGCATGGGAGAGCATCAAATTATGGACTTTATCAACACCACCAGTTTATGGTCTTGGTATATAGGATCCAGCCCCTCCTATCGACAAAACTGGGTGATTTTGATATGTTTACAGGGTGGTTGAATGAGCCATCTACAAGGGTCACGCTGAAAGTTTTTAGATACAGAAAAACTACAAGGTTTTTTTAAAAAACTGTATTTTGTTTTTTCAACATATTCTCCCCCTACCTCAATACATTTACGCATTCGGTAAAACCACTTGTCAAATTCTTGTGACCATGCAGCGATTTCCTCTTTATCGGTGGAAAAATGGCGACTTCGAAACTTTTCTTTGATCTTAGGGAATAAGAAGAAGTCGCACTGAGCTAGGTCCGGAGGATAAGGTGGGTGAGGCAACAGTTTGACACCCTGTTCAGAAAAAAAATCGAGTGTTCTACGGCGCTGTGAGCGGGTTCGTTGTCATGGTGCCATTGAATACCCCGCAGACCAGTCTTTGGACGGCTCTTGCAAGACTACAGGAACACATTTGGTTATATACCATTCAAAAGTAACTGTCCTTTGATTTTCCGTTGTGCTGTATCCAATTTTAGAAAAAAAATGCGACTATTTTCTTTCCAATACTCTTGGAATGACGAACTTTCGTTGGAGGCTGCTCACTTTCAAAGCACCAAACTAATCACTGTTGTTTAGTTTCAGGATTATGATGATATAACCATGTTTCGTCTCCGGTAACGATATTAAAAGTGTTTTTACTGTGCCCATTATCAAATTTTTCAAGCATAAACTTAGCCCAATGAACTCTTGTTGCTTTTTGCTCACTGGTCAACAATTGTGGCGCCCATCTGGAACACCGCTTCCTTAGGCGAAGGTGATTATGAATGATTGTTCGGACCGCTGTCGATCCAATCCCCAGAGAAGCCTCAATCTCGGTGTAGGTTATATGTCGATCTGTTCTTACCATATTTTGCACAGCTTCTTCAGTTCCGGAGTAACAGCAGTGGGCAGTCGACCCGTGCGAGGCTCATCATCGAGTGAGATCCGGCTCTTGTTAAACTCAGCAAACCAATTGAAAACTGTAGCCCTAAAAGGGGCAGACTCCTCAAAGCAACTCACTAAACATTTAGATGCATTCGAGATCGTGGCAAGGCAACTACTGAATGATTGGAATGCTGCCTTTGTGTGTGAGCACTTACAACTTTAGACAAAATAGCTACGTGCTCAAACTTGTTTAAACTTGTATAGATTAGGAATATCTAAAGACTTTCAGCGTGACCCTCGTATTGAAAGTATTCCTGAGATCCATAGTGATTGCCAGAATGTAAATACAATCCCGATAGTAGCAAGATCTGATTCAATAAATTGTTTGTGACATGATAAACATTGTTTAGGATTATTATAGTCATTCAAATGTATTAGAATCACCGGAAATAGGTACCGATCTTCTGGCGATGTTGAGAAAGCAACTGATGAATCAGGCGTTTATGTACAGTAAAGTGCGAAGTGACATAAGCTAAGAACGATAATGACACAAATGCGACTGCCTAGCAGGTGCTTTCAGATAAAGGACCAGACAGTGGTAATTTGCATATAAAGCTATAAAAACAAATGCAATAAGCATCCAACGTGAAGTCCCATTGGGTTGCATCCTTTCTCCGTTGCTATTTAACCTGTAATCTGACGAAAAGTACAGGAGAATGTTGAATATGTAACTAAAGACTATGGAGTCGTTCTGAATATGAGTGAGTTTGCTTATGGTGATAGAAAAAAATTTCGAGGCTGAAACAGATACACATTGTATATTTAAACCAATATCAGTATGATATATTTAAACTATATTGACACATTTACTGGTACCCAGAGACCTGTAATCAGAGTACAGGTTATGCTAACAAATTACATAGTCATGTAGTGGAACACCGATTTGAAACGTGATTAGTGAGGATGGGGGTTCATGGCGTATCCTAAATTGCCCATCGCTAGACAGTCGCGGCAGAATAATCCTAAGCGGGTGGCAAATATCCCTGAATCGAATATTCCAATACTGACATGTAGTAAATGAACAGATATCAAAGAGTATGCCAAGCAAAAGTTTCAAGCCTTACATATGCACACGTTGTATTTTTAAACCAAGATAATGCTGAAAATCATTCCACATCTTTTATCTCTCGTTTATTGAAAATATCATCCAATACATTCTTTTTGAACATATATCGGTTTTCCTTGGAACATCTTTAGTTATTTGAGAATTATAAATAGTCGCTTGGAGCCAAATTGGGAAATCGCGGTGGTTGGTGGGATTGTTCAAATCCACATTTCCTGATATCACGTTGTGTTAGCAGCGATGTTGACATGCGTTCTTCTTTAATTTCAATCTGTGCGTTAGTTGCTTATAATAATAGCCAGTTATAAGACTGGGGGTCAGTATTATGCCTTTCGTGTGTTAAAAAATTGAGATGCTACGTTTGTGATTTTAACTCTGTATCATAGTAGTAAAATATCAGTTTTATTGGCTTGAAAATACTCTTCAGAACAACAGCTACGAACAATTAATTTCGTGAAACGTGAGCAGAACCTTTATCGAAGCTCATTGATAAAAATCTGCGCTTTCTTATAGGGGTAGATCTTTCGATATCTTTTCATGAGTATTTCTAGATAGTTTGATTTGAAAATACGGTGAATGTGAACATTGATCAGTGATCACTATGAACATGAAGTTCATTCTAAATATTTTTTCTTCCTGGTGTCATTCGTTTGGATTATCATATGGAAAGTGCATTGTTTGGTATGGAAGTCATGGATATTCTGGATATTGGAATTGAAGTTATTAATTGCAATTCCCGATGAACGTATAAATATAACAATTTTTCATGTATTTAACCTGAAATGGCATGTCATCTGAAAAACTACTCAGTGGAAATATTTCAAAAACATCTATTAAAAAATACCTAGCGGACTGATCGAACAAACTCTATATATGGACCTGAAACCCATAATCAGACAACATTTATGTCTAGAAAATCGCTTATAGAATAACAACAGCAGCAGCAAGATAGTCTCATATGTTAAGAGAAACATAGAGCTACCTATGCTCCAGAGAGACCAAGTAGTAATATCTTGTCTTCACTATGTTCATACAAACCTAACCCTTTTACAAGATCGGAACCACCAACTTGTTCTACGTGCAACGTCGTCTTATCCGTAAGACACATCTTGGTAGAATGTACATTGGAAGACGCCCTTACCAGAAGATACACTAGTGTCATATTATGTTTTAAAGAAATTAAACTGTACAACAGCATATAACATCATCGTATTACCGCTAAATATCCTGCGCGGTTGAAGCGGTACTTTTTTGTTAAATAAATCAAATAATAAAAATAAAAAGAAAATATAAAGAGATGAATTTTGATATGCAACCCACCTGATATGGTGCTATAGATACGTTTTAGCAGTTACATTAAAGTCTCGACCTTTTCCAAGGTTCCTGATTTGTCCGTATTTTACCAACGCCCAAAAAGTGGTATTGGGAGTATCTCACACTGTAATTCGCTTGGGAAAACATTATCCAGAATATATAATGAAATCAGAATTACATAGCTACTCTCCAAGATCCGTAAACTAAACTGATTACTTCTTTTGCTCTTTTGCGTTTGTTGACATTGGAAATAATAGCTTCAACACACCTCACAGCGGCTATGGTTTGGTAGCAAACAAAGAGGCGGAATTTGCGTATCGAGCTTGGCATGATGGTAGTCAATGCAATTTTCATGAAAACAAGAAGAACTGAGTGCACATACATTGTTTGTATTTTAATTCTACTAAAATTTTCGAGTTTTAGCGAGCTCCATTTACAACAACAACATGAATTGAATTAGGGTTTAGAAAAGTACACACCTGATTTTTTTATTATGCCACAAGATAATCAGAAACTTTTGACATATGTAACGATGAGATTTGCAGCCACCAAATAACTGTTTTGGCTACTACCACAAATGTTTGGAAAATCAAAGAACATTAAAAACGTAGTTTTGATTGCTTCTTGTTTTCAACTTCTCAAACTTCCTGTCGTTGTCTGTTCATTTTATCTGGTATTTGTGCTGAGCGCTCATTGAAACCACATGTGATTGATAAAATGACTTTAATGAATCAAGAACACATTGACGTGACTAACTCTATGAAAAAAGCCTGGTTTTCAGATAAGGATTTAGTATGATCTCTAAACAAATTCTAAAATGCAGATGAAGCATTTGCATTGTTTATAAATCTAAAATTAGGGACATAATGCACTGTCCTATAAAAAAAATAGTAGTTCGTTTATCCTTTCTCTAAGCATAATTATCTTATTTTTGTTATATTGAGACTTTCTTTACACACAGCCTATTTTATATATTGAACTTTTTGTATAAATATTTCCATTTGCCGGTTTGTGTGATGAAGGAGGGTTCATAGTGTATTTGTTGTCTTTCTGTTGTTGAACTTTATACAGCTATTTCTGCAATGTAAAAAATTCATTTTGTAGATATGTGTGTAACAAAATGATTTGTTCACGATTTACCCATGTATTATGTATTATCTCAAACTGGATAACTTATCACAATCTTTCTTTTATTCATATATAAGTAAACCTGGTTCTTGCGATTGATAACTTTGCCGGAGCCGGTGTTTGATGTTTTTTATATTCTGTCCGCTGTGCGACACTGGCCTTCCTACATACCGCCAGAGTTAAAGTGATGGCTCCTACCGTAGACCTCACAACCAGTCAATACGGATGATGCATGAACATTGAAGCTTGCAATCTGAATTACATCAGCCGTTTCGCGTTCCATTCTAACGCAGAAATCCGGAAATAAAAGTAGGTATCTACCCTGTTGGTGCCGAAGCCAGTTGACTGTCAATTTAGCAGTTTAGAGACCATTCGACTGTGTAGGCATTGGCGCCGAACAGGTATGTCACATAAATTGAGTGAAATATGAACAGGTATTTTAGCAGATAGATGAAATTGTAGCTGAATCGGGTATACCAACCTTTGTAGCCTGATCCGTGGTGTTATAGTAGAGGCAAATTATACATAGGAAATTTTTTGTATCAAAGTTTAGATGGCCTCTCCGCTGTTCCCTGATAACGAATATGTTCATGTAAGCGTTTGAACAATAAGCTCTAAAAAATAAACTTAAATCCACTAGTTTTGAACTTTCACGGCAGTATCAAAGTTTCAGCTCTTCGTAATGATTCCTTAACCTTCAATTTTCTAACAAAATCAAAATTTATAAAGTTTATCAAAAGTTTGATTTCGGACTTCCATTGTCTATAAAATTTTGAGTATCACGACGTTTCGATAGAATTAAACACGAAGAATCTCAGCACTTCTGCCTTACGTCAAAGGAATATCAGATGGAATCAAAAGAATAGGTCAGCCATACAAGATCCGAACAAGGTTCTCTAGGAATGCCACCCTCAGAAGTATCCTAACAAAAACTAAGCCCAGGAATGAATCTCAAGAGAAAAAGGACTGCATCTACCAGATACCATGTCAATGTGGTAAAGTCTATGTTGGAGAAACAAAAAGCCACTGGAAGTAAGAATCAAAGAACATCGTCTCAACACCCAGCGTGCAGAGACAGGAAAATCTGGAATAGCTGACCACGCATGGACGGAGCACCATAAAATAGCTTGGGACGACGCTAAGGTTATTGCCAAGGAACCGCATTGGTATCGAAGGAAATTCAAGGAGGCGGCATTCATCACCAACAATAGCAAAGTGTACAGTAAACCCAGCGTAGACATTAAACCAATATGGCAGCCACTCATAAAGAAGATCAATAGACTACGACTGGATCAGACAACAAACAATGACCGACAAACAACCACGTCAGCAGACCGGAATACCGCGCATCGGGAACTAATCAGAACAGACCGCGCACAATGACACGTCACCGGACGGGGTATAAATGGGCGTGAAAGGAACGTGTTCGCCAGTTCACCTGAAGACGATTGAAGATAGCATATCAATCGAAACGTCGTGATACTCAAAATTTTATAGACAATGGAAGTCCGAAATCAAACTTTTAGTAAATCCACCTTCTCTACAAGTTTCAAACAACTGATATAAAGTTCCACAAATAAATATGTATAAAATCTTTATTGCGTTTCATTGTATCGTTTTAAACTTTAGGCAGACTTTCAAATTGACTGTTTATTCAGATTAATTGTGTTTCAAGTAAACAAGTCCTACCAAGGACATGAAACTAGGTTATACATTCTGGAATCTATCATTATCGAGATTGTAAGTGTTTACCATCCCAAACACTGTAGCTGCAGTGCCTCGAGATACGAACGACGCGTGCTGTTTGAAATTTGGATGAATAGCTTCGGAGGGATTCCATTTAACATCATCCGCGATCTACAACGAGTGGGCAGGTGCCTAGTTAGCTCATTTGACCGGAGCGTCCGACCGGCAATCGGAAGATTTGTGGTTCGAATCCCGAACTGGGCCAATTTTCCGAATTTCTAAATGCGAATTGTGTATCAGTTTCCACCTTGCGGGAAAAGCAAGTAAGTAATTGTCACCCATAAGCATATTAAATACAATATGATAAATATTTACTCACTAAACTGGCATTCCGCATCTATATTTACAAATAATTTCAGAGGTTTATTGGGTGCAACATATTTGGTTTAACATATTGCTGTTTATTTTAGTTGGTAGCGAAAAAACTATCGATACGATCCAGACTTCCCAAACGACAAGTATAGTGTGGGTGTAACATAACGATTTAAATTCCTCTGCGTACCAGTAAACGAGCAAAGAACAAACAGCGAAAGAGTAGTCCAATTAAGTATTCAAAGGGAGGTTTTACGGAAATTGCTGCCGTAAGGTCATTTCATTAGTATGCGCAGGAAACTAAAATAACCAACGAGTATTCAAGGCGCGATATCTTCTCACTCCATTCGATAATCACTTTCTGTATACTCGAACCAACGACTAGAATTCCCTAAGGTCTACGAGATCGGTTTGAATCGAATTGAAATTATCTTTGATGCCCTATATACAGCAATATTTCTCAAGTGATCGTTACTTCTCTGCTCTTACACCGGCTTTAGCGACTACTTTCGGGTGGAACTGTTCGTTAACTTTAATATTTTCCTATCCGTCATGGAATAAAACAAGATATTGTCTCAATATTCGGCTCTGCTTAGAATATCATACCACAACAATACATATTCGTTGACAGTAGATTCCACACCTGTTTCTGAACTACCTGAGGAGCTATGTGAAGCTATCTTAATGGTAGACAGAGTAAAGACACAACTTTGCAAACAATCAAGAGGAAGTTTTGGTGTTGACGTGGTGTGGTAGGAACCTGTGTCTCCACCATTTCGTGCAGTTACCTTAAACCGCCTGGTTACCTGGCATATGCTCGCTTTAGTGGCCAAGGAATGGGTGGTGTGCTTTCCAGATCACGTAAGAACCTACCTTAAAAGCCGCATTTATCACTCCAGAATTGTGTACTTCATCTCCCTTCCTTGTACACAGTTATGGATGGTGATTCAGCCGACTAGTCTTCTTCATTGAAATGCTGTTGACGTGTAACGCTAATATGAAATTTATTCAATGGCGAGGTTAGAAAGTTAGAACCTGCTTTGTAGAAGTTTCAGAGAAGTTTCACGCATAGGTTTGATCCCAAATAATGTGATGATCCATGACGTGATATCTCGCGCTTAAACTTCTTGGCCTTCGTCTCTATTTACAATGGATCACTGAGGAATATACATTATATTATGATGATGGTGGTTTAGTTGAGTTGCTCTAGCATAAGCAGTAAAATATTATAACTGGATTTGTAAATGAATTTAATAGCATAGTCTATGTAGAGTACCTACAGTTTTTCATGTTAGATTCATGTTTATTCAACAAAATTTCACAGGAAGAGATACTCCCTTAACCCTTACTATGTTTAGATATTTTACCACAAATCTCGACCTCTCATAATTTTCACGTAAAAAAAAATGAATGACATATGTATATTTTAGTATATTTCTATGACTATACTAGGTTTTGCTACTAAACAAAGGTCATTCTTCACTATCACTATCATTTGAGTCACATATCCGCTACAAGTTGTCATAGAATCTGCTGAAATTTTATTTAACTTCAATTACCATCGGATCTAGATTAATATCTCCTTGTTCGGTTTTCAGAAATACATTCAACATAAAAAAATATAATCATTACAATAGTCTTTGGACGGCTCTTGCATAGTTCTTGGACGACTACAGGAACACGTTTGGTTATATACTATTCAGAAGTAACTGTCCTTTGATTCTCCAAGGCTGCCGTTGTGATGTATCCACTTTTAGAAAAAAAAAGATGCGACCATTTTCTATTCAGCACTCTTGGAACGACAAACTTTCGTTGGCGGCTGCTCAGTTTCAAAGCACCAAACTAATGACTGCTGTTTAGTTTCGGGATCATAATGATATAACCATGTTTCGTCTCCGGTTACGATATTAAAAGTGTTTTTACTGTGCCCATTATCAAATGTTTCAACCATAAACTTAGCCTAATCAAATCTTGTCGTTTTTGCTCACTAGTCAACAAATGTGGCACCCATCTGGTACACCGCTTCCTGAGGCGAAGATGATCATGAATGATTGTTCGGAATCCTGCCGATCCAATCCCCTGAAAAGCCTCAATCTCGGAATAGGTTATATGTCGATTCTTTTTCACCATGTTTTGCACAGCTTCTACAGTTTCCGGAGTAACAGCAGTGGGCGGTCGACCTGTGCGAGGTTTATCATCGAATGAGACCCGGCCCCTTTTAAACTTGGTAAACCAATTAAAAACTGTAGCCCTAGAAGGGGCAGAGTCCCCAAAGCAACTAAACTTTCGTGACATTCCGCTTGTTTTAGTCTCTTTTTATAGTCATACAAAATCATGGCTCGGAAATCGCGACTACCCTGTTCCATTTTCACGTTATTCGGCCAACACTTAAATGCATTCGAGACCGTGCAAGGCAACTACTGAACGATTCAAAATATATGAATATCATATAACTTATTGAGATTTTGTAATTGAAAATAACTTAGTTTCATGGTTAATTTAACTCTCGAACTTGGGTATATGAGGATCATAAATCAATAAGTTACCTACTGTCAATACCTTTTATTTTTTCTTCAGTTTGCATAGTCTTCATCTCGAGGATTACGATGAAATATGGCGTCTTGAAATTACGACGACGCAAGCAGTTTTCAGCAAAAGCGGTCGAAAGTATATAAAATTGATGCAGAACTTACTGGAAAAACTTCCCAAACTCATGCGGAAGTCGTAAATTTCCAAGTTTGGTATAGAAATGGCTGATTCTCCCGCAATATGTTTTCGAGCAGGAGGAGGACAGTATCTATTTTATACATACACAAAGCTGAAAAAGGTTTTACCGTATCGTATCACTGTATTATGTAATTTTCAGTCTGCAGTTAGTTCTGCGGCCGTTCAACCCAGTTGGAGGAGGTTGAAATTTTGAAGTCTGAGCTTCATTAGTTTGTATGTTTAACATGTTGGGACATGGTCATCGAAATCGTAAGGGGTTCATCTTGCTTGTAATAGTACTATTTACAACCGCATATGAATACTATATAAAATTAATATTAAATTTTGGGATATAAAATGACATTGACATAATTTGATTATTTGTTTTCAAACTGTTAGAATAGAAAGTGTTGTATTTGTGTTGTTTAGTGGATAGTCGATATTTTCCCCTGAGGTTTTCTCTTGGATCCCAAATGAGAAAGTTTTGTTTCGTTACATTGGGATTGAACTGTAAACGGTGCGTTTTTACAAGCTTACATTTAACTTGCAATGTATGTATGTATGTATGAAACCATATTTGTTCGGTGGAATTTGGCAACTCAATTTTGAAGCAGATATCTTCAACTGATTGAGCTGAAATTTTGTATACACGTTTAGTTTGAATGACAACGCATGGTTAGCTGTGTGATGTCACTCTAAATCCAATATGGCGGACTAAGTTTTTTATGCTTTCCTACTATATGAGTATCAAATGAAAGGATTTTCTGAGAATTCGAGTGAAAGTAAAAAAAGATGGTGATCATAAGCTACGTTGCTCGAATCCATCTAAAATTTTGAAGTACCGGGGTTTTTGTAGACCTGTCCAGCGATAACTAAAAAGTAAAAAATAAGTTAAAAATATAAAGCTTTTTCAAAAACAAGCTTTTATTTAAATGCGGTATAAATGATGGAATAAGCAATTCATTCAAAACTTTTACTATCAACTTATAACGTCATTACACAATTTATATGATATAAAAGCTTGTCGCGAGATTTATCTGTGTAGATTAACAAGTAAATTAAATAACTTGAGCTGTTTGATTTTAATTTTTAAAATTTTGAATCTAGGTAAATACAAGTACTTAAATCTCGCTTATAAGGATTGTGTAATGACGTTATAAGTTTATAGTAAAAGTTTTAAAGGAAAAGTTAATTTTATTCTTTTTAGCGCTTTTAAATAAAAGCTTGTTTTTAGAAAAGTTTTATCACCTGTGATTTATTCTTTCTATTTCTTTCCTCGCTTTCTATTTATAAGTTATGCAAATCACTACTCTATATTCAGAAATCCCTTAATTGTCAGCCTTCTGATTTGGAAACACACCACCACGAAGCAGTCAATTAATGTCTTCTATTCTGCGCAATAAAACATTATAGTTTGTTTAATACACTTCAATTAACGGATTGGGAAGGTAATTAGTTTTTCAAATTGTTAATTGGAATTTTCATATTCTTAGAAAAATATATGATATAAATATAGCAAGAAAGGTATTTGAGTGTTACGATTAATGAAAAATCTATACTGTGTGACAGAAGGCAAATTCGGGAATTGGCAAATATACAAGTACAAAATAAAACAGGAAATGAGGCAGGGGTATGTCCTTTCACCATT
Source organism: Bruchidius siliquastri (assembly GCA_949316355.1). Lineage (NCBI taxonomy): Eukaryota > Metazoa > Arthropoda > Insecta > Coleoptera > Chrysomelidae > Bruchidius > Bruchidius siliquastri. Next base: position 23,614,883 of record OX438533.1, read on the forward strand.
ACATCATGAATTTTTCACGAAGAGTTAATGGTGAACTGATAAATAATATTAAGTCAGATCAGACTTGTATGCGATGCAAAATGTAGTTTATATGCTAAACTGTGACAGCGAAGTTTTGATTTTCAGCGAAACCCAAATCCTGATAGAAACTTACACAACCAATTGAAATAGTGTAATTTTTGAAATATTTGGGAAGTTACAGGTACGTAATTTACTAAATGGACCTTGATAAAGAAATCAGATATAGAACTGAACTGCCTCGTTCAACCTTCCTCTTCTGCAATGATAGAATCACTGTATGACAGAAGATAGTAAAATGCTATATATGGCCAACACTGTATAATACTAAAATATGGACTCTAAAAATAGCCACTATAACTCGGCTAGAAGCCCTAAATACGTGAATTCATAGAAGATGGATACCATGGGTTATTACACGATCAAATGAAGTTCTACAAGAAGTTAACACAATTTGGGAGCTCTTAACAATCATGAAATGTCTAAAAATGACCTACCTAGGTCGCATTATTCGAGATAACCTGTATCGAATCTTGCAACTAATAATAAATGGCAAGATAGAAGGACGAAGAGGTTGGTAGAAAATAAGGATCATGGCAGAAAAACATTCGCGGCTGAATAGATAAATGCACTGTGGAACAGTTTATTGTTTAAGCTTGCTCAGGGTTAAGAAAAACTCTCCAAAATTATTGCGAACGTCAGGAAGACAGTACAAGGCACATAAATAAGAAGAAGGGAGTTCGATATTTGCAAAAACTTTTTAGCTTACTGACAATATCTAATAGGGTAAGAGAAGGAAATATTGGTTTTTCACAAAATAGAGAGACAGAATGATAATGAACACATTAGGTTTTTCCAGTAAAGTTAGGTCGGTCAAATTAACCAATGCAAATCCTTCATAATTTATATTCATTTGGTAAATCTAGTCATTACTATTCTGTCATGACGAATTTTCGCTTATAAGCAGGCCTCTCCCTGCCTCAAAATAGAGATCACCCTATAATAAATATTCTGTGCCATATTACGCTTCCCTTTAGGTTTTATGTCCAATAAAGATATCGTTTTAATGCAAGCCATATACTATTGCGTATGGAAAAATACATTTCAGGGATGTATTCTACCTATCTTGAGATTTTGGCATCAAGTTATAGTTCTATGGAGAGAAATGAACGCGAGAACGAAGAATGCCACAGCAAATGGGTTCTACTGTATGCCTTTAACGATTGCAGTGACAAAAATTATGGTGGTAATCCGAGAGTTAAATCATATAATGTAAATTTTGATACTCTAAATTGGTCAGAAGTGCAACCCAGTTATCACTATCTTGAAACATCTAATAGTAGTTTTCACTATTCTAGAGAATAATGAACTACTTAAGAAAAATACAAAAACGATGTATGAAAATATTGATATCATGCTGCTCTTAAAATAGCTACAAATAAAACCAAATGATTTTCTCACTATACAAGCAACGAAGTGATTGCACAAAGGAGGTCATTATCCTACGTAGTTTCATATTATACTGTTTCCTCGAGATCAATCAAAGAAGAAATATAATTGTTGAGATAATATGACTCAAGAGATAAGCAGACAAAATGCTACACATTGATGGAGATGAGTGACATACATTTTAGCCAGGTAGAATTCATACATGTTTGTTCCGTTCATACGAGTATTTGTGAGTTTTTGGGGTTGTGAAACTTCAGACACTCCGACAAAACTCTTAATTCATCCACTAATCTGTATAAAACATATTTCAGATAAATATATTTTGTAATTAACACAGTTTCACAAATAAAATTCTTTTTCTTTCAGTGTTAATTACATTATATTTTTATGTACATGATGGAAGAGTTTCACCAAGTAAGAGCATCTACAATCTACATGGAAAAACATATTTGTTTAAAAACAACGAGAATCGATTAATAGCGGATATATTTAGAATATTGACCCCCTCTCATCAGATACCTTGCACGTAAGCCACTGCATATGTGGCAAGTAAAGTTGAAAATATTGAAGATCCCAAGAATATTTCTTGTTAAAAGTTTTCTCAACTGCTCTTCCCCTTGGCTTGTGTATAAATCCAAAGCACGGTTTCTGATCCCTATCGGCTCTGTCATCATAAGCTGGAAATGTATAGAATCACGGGCTTGGCCGTGCTAAAGCTGCAATAACAGCCGATAATTCGACTTGGGAGTGGGCATCATCTGTAATGCTTTTAAATTACACGACCTGTGAAAACCGCTTCGATCAGGAGCGTCTGTGTAGCTCTATTATTGGATTCACGTAGACATTTTAGTAGATTTTATGATACGTGGAGATCTAGACCTCCTGTTGGTAAAGAAGGGTTGATGGAGCCCAAGTAGGATTCCGAGATCTAATAAACGTTCCAATTTTTCTTAAGCTAATATTGACAACAGACTTCCAGAGATTCAAAGCACCCTAGAATCGGAGGAGTAGTACAAATTGAACGTAGAGACACATAAATTGATACTTCAACAGGTATGTACTTGTCGATAACAAATTCAGATTGTTATAATGTATACATGCAAGAAAAATTTGTTTTGGTGACAATTTGGATTGTTTCCATTGTGAGGTAGTTTCCTTTACAACAGTCGAAAAAGTAGTTTCAAGGAAAAATCGATCCAATTGAATGAGAATTATATGATTATGTCATATGATGAACTTCTTAAACAATATATACCGATTGGATTTACACCTCAATGCTCAGGTTGATTTTAATCACAAACCGATACATAAAATCTACCATATTTGCTAAATTGTGACAACTTGTCGCACCGATTTTTCAAGTATCATAGTGCACACGAAACAATGCTCATTACACCACTAAAATATTCATATCTCTAGCAGCACCCTCGATGCGGCTGTAGGTTCTGACTAATGATGAAACCACATGGACATGAACTATGAAGAAAACGAATTTTCGATTTTTCATTTTAAAGTGATTAAAGTTACTTTCGTTATTATGTAGCTGTTCATTTTTAATGTTATCTATACTTAAAAATAACGGGTAATGATCATTAAAAACGTTTTCAACTTTTAAAGCTTTGCAATTCAGACTATTATTTATCTTAACGAAAAAAATATCAATAAATGAACCAATAATACCAGTGGCGGAAGGCCTTGTATTTTTCTGGAAACATGGCGTAAGTTTCTATTGTTTATGTCTTCTTTTAGTGTTTATTTTTCCATTTCATAGATATTCTCCTTTCCAACAACTTTCAGTTTGGGTTTAGCTATTTGTTCAATCTGTATATCATAGTTTTCCAAGTTTTCCCTCAGCATTTTAGTTGCTACTCTGCTGTACTACTCTGTCTGTATCTATACAATTAATAATAACTTCATCTGCATTTTTTGTTCTCACCTGCTTGGTTTGGAGTGTTTTATTCTTAAACAGACAGTTAGAAACAGTATTCTTAATATCAGTGTTGTCGTTTTTGTTTTTTTAATGACCGTTATTTTTGGTATCCTGTTTTTATGTTGCGTCTGTGGAAAAGGTTTCCGCACAGCCTCAGCAAAAGATACACTGTTAGCTTGCTTGCTTGTTTTGAGTTCAGCTAGTTGGTCTTTAAGCCACTCATTCTTTTCTTCTAACAATGTATTCTTGCTTCTCATTTCATCAATCAGATCTTTTAGTATCTTGTTTTTTTTTGGCAGCATCTTGATATTTTTTTGCATTTTGCTTATGTAACTTAAAATCATCTTTACACTTACTTAACTCACTACTGAAATTGGTAGCATATGCTTTATACTTTTCTTTTTATACATAAGTGTATTCTTGTTTCCAAGTTTTTTCTTCAATGTTTTCATCATTGGTGCTGAGATACTCACTAGAGTTTGAAGTTAGATCTTCTATACAGTTGCAAATTCCTAGAACACTACCAAAACTCTTGAATTTTTTTCTTGCTGAAGAACTAATGTGGTACAACGATTCACATAGAATGCAAATACATATTATCCCAGCATTTTTATCCTTAAAACACTCAAATTGGACTGGCTTCGGCTTTAGAGCGTTCGTTCCACCCGACGCGGATGCCATCTTTGTAATTCAACAAAAAAATAGAAGTTAGAACAATCAAGCCTAGTTTGAACAATAGATAGTTTGTGATGAGAACATCCTATTTGTTTAGTTATTTAATTGACCTTATTCGCATTATAAATTTCTCTACTGTCTGAAAAAAAGCCATTCCAACAAAACGATTTTTGTTGAGGTAACAAGTTCATTTTGCTATGTGAAGCAATCCTTAATAGCGTCGAACCACTCAAATCAAATTTCAAAACAGAATAATGCATGTTGTCTTATAAACGTTTGCTCAGTTGTCACTAACGTTAATTTTGAAATATTATTTTATCCATACTCTACACATTGTTTAAGCCTGGAAAAACAGATGGATAGAGTACAATGACTCGTTTTAAATTTAAACTATTGAATAAAAAATTAACATTTTATCCGGTTTACTCTGTATTGTTTGTTATTAAATAATTCTACGGAACACAACTTGTTTCTGTGTTGCACTGCATCGTTTGACTTAAACAAAACGTTTAACTCGGTGACGCATTTATACTGTTCTGCACCATTCGAGTGTTTGAAACGCTCTATGAGTCGTCTGCATTGTGAGGTCCTTGTTCAAGTTTTCCAATCCAAGGTCTATTTTGTCTTATCATGGGCATACAACAAGACTTCTTAGTGCTTTGTTCAGCGAACTTTGATTTTTTACTATAACTTCATTGTTCTGAATTCTCAAACTCTACAAAGCTTTTTTATTTGCCACACTAGTGAGCTATTGTTAAAGTTTTATCAAAATCCAAAAAGTACTTGAAGGGGGAGGGTCAAGTATTACAGGATAGAGTACAAAAAAGAACAGTCAGACATACAAACCGACGTAATGAGTGACATGGTTTTTACTCATGAATATAACACATCAAGGAAGCACAATATCTCGATTTGGATTTCTTTCGCGATTATAGTACTCCCGCACATTGACGCGAGAAGAAATACTATTGACATTGGAATAGCTTATATGCGATTAATTCAAAAGTTTCACAACTAATCAGCTGTTTGTGATTAGATCGGTTCTTCGCCAAAATAGGCCTACTGGGTCCCATTTACTGAATATATTGGTCACGTTTGGTATCTCTCTGAGAAACTACTCGTTGTTACTTTTTTGATATTATAATGAAGGTAAGAGAAGTATAATCACCATATCGCTACGAATTACTGTGCAAAACGTTCCGTGACGTCTATGCCCCGAATGAGATTAAAACCTCAAGTATAGTGATTGGGGCCGTTTGAGAGTTCCATTAGTATTATCTTAGTTAATTATTCAAAAGCCTATGCTAATATGGTTAAACCAAAATGCTGTTTTATATGGGCAATTCTTCAGGGATAATGAATTTCCTCTATACGCTAAAGATGCTTGGTGTGTAATTTATTGATAGTAATGTAATTCCTAAATCTTATCCTGCAGTTGTTTTTCTGGATTTTATGTTTCATACTGCTCTCTCATTTGAATCATATACGATTGACTGCTTATATAATATACTAAAATTTTGGCCTTATGAGGGTACAAAATATGGATAATTGAATTTTATAATGATAATGACATTAACATGGAAATGACAGTAAGAAAAATTCAGTCAATCGTATGTGGTTTCAACAACTCTTGAGCGAGCAAATTTAACATTTCATTCTGTCATCCAATTCATATGAATATTATTTACTCCTTAAAATATAGTCACAAAATCTTTAAATTCCTGTTGCAATCTTTCTTACATCCTGGGTACAGCACAAGTATTATTTTCTCTTCCAGCGAACTTTTGACTCGATTAACGAGCAGTTTCTGTGACAATGTGTTATTAAAAAAGTTTTTCTCAGTTCATATTGTTTTGTCATTCACGAAATACCTTGAAGCATATATATTCTCTATCACAATCTCTAAGCACCAAACACGTTTCAAATGTAGGTCCAAAGGAAACGAGGCGGAATTTATAAAATCAAGATGAACGTATGTGTCTAAAACATCTATATTATCTAAAAATCCCAAATAACACAATTAGATTTGTATTCTCAGTAAATAAAATGATGCAAAGACTGCAAAGACTGGCTTAGATGCAAACAAGATATTTCAGCAAAAATATTTACGTCACCAAGTCTTCTGTCGTCATTTTGTAGAAATTTTAGTCACACATACTCTGTCTGTTGTGCGGTAGTATCCATAAACTAGAACATGCTGGATGTGTTTTTAGTGCTTCAGTATCGATGTTCTTGAAACAAGTGTGATCCAGGGCTTGGTTGTTCCCAGTGTTCTAACTATAATGGAATTAGCAGCGTCATCTCAAAAATAAATATTGAATCAACTCTAGGATCCTAAAATAATGAAAGTACTATTGCCAAAATAAATAAAACGGCCTATCCAATTGCCCTACGGGACTAATTTGATACAGGATGTAGAGTAGAATTGGGTAGCTTAACCGGTTTCCTCTGAAAATTACTTGTACCTTATCAACTTTGTGGCAATTATCTGCACACGTGTAAGAAATTATGCTACCGCAGTCCGATTAGGTATTGTTTAGTTCTCCGTAAAAACATGTAACAAACTTTCATTATTTACTTTATTATGTAGTGATTTCTTTACTGATACCTGTTGGAAAAGAAGAAAACTATGTCATCATCAGTCATATATAATATAAAAATGTATCAATTGTTATATTTAACTATAGATTAATTTTGATTTCTTTAAGCGCTCTTTGATACCAAATAAGTTATTGAAATTTTTTTAACTTTTGATTGTTTTTGTAGCATCTACTTAAATGAAGCGTAGATTAAATGATTTGACAAACAATTGCGTTTCGGAGTATCAGACAAAATTCATCGGCCTTTTAAGGTAATTAAAGTTCTTTATGCTTCAATTTCTTTTTTGGGGTACTTCAAACAGCGCCTTGACCAGGGTAGAGCGAGTCTTCTGGTTGATACTTTCACTTCACGTAAATTGTGTTTCAAAAGCTCCTCATGAAGAAACCTGAATAGCAGCACTTAAAAGAAGGCTGATTTCAATCAGTACACGTGTCAGTCAAAACAGATTGGGGCAGGCTTTTTCAGTTAATTTCCATAGCAGTTTACCGAACTTACCAAATAGATCTATATGTTTTTGCTTGAACGAAAATTGGAGGATCTTTATTTTGATATATCAATGGCTTTTATCTGATTTATCCGGATTTGCTTGATTCTTCGAACAGTGAAATCTCTTGACCGGTTACGGGCACCAGGAAAACCTTATTGAAGCACCAAGTAAATAGCATCTGAGTACAGTACTTTTATTTTGTAATATCGAAATAATCATTTGTGTGAATTAAAAGATAGGAAAAAGGTAATACTATTACACTATCCAGTTATGTACTTTAGTCTCCAATACATTATAGATGCTCCTACGTTACTTTGATAAACTTGGTGTTTGGTTTTATGACTGTTTGTACGTAGCTGTCACATGACAGTATGGAACACGCGTCCAACAATACTGTGTATTATATTCTGAGCTGCCACATTTTTAAGGTTCTCTGTTACTGTCTACCGTACATTGTACGTTCTAAATATTCTCAATTGCGTCTTATAACTTCAGCTAGCAAAAATGTATTTTATTTTCTGATTCTGGTGCGCTTTTACAGCACTAAATCCTCTGTTAGTCCTTGTAATTCGAATCATTCGATACAGACGACAAATACGATTTTATATCATCATGTGTGGAACTTTATCCGCAACTTTTATATTCGACTGGCTCCATTTACGACAGTGAGGCACTGTAAAAGAGGGATATGTAACGACCCACACTTTGTGCGGATATGTGGGATTTAGACAGTATGAATTTGCTGTACACGGTCCATTCCACGACAAACGAGATGCCATTCGCCAAATGCAAATAAACTTTTACAGCACAGAGTAACATTTCAAAAGAGATTGAAGATTATGTCAACGGATATTAGTTTATTCAATGGCTCAAAATGAGAGCATCTCGGAGAGAGATACAGTCCTGTAAGGTGATGACATGATGCAGGGCTAAGATTAGCATAGTATTAAGTATCAGCGATTGTATGCTCGTTTCATTCGTTTTTTATTTATTTAATGGTGCATTGATGTAGAATGATCATCTAGATTCTAGACTCTAGACAGCTTTGTCTGTGGCTGGAATCAAATGTTAGTGGTCATATGTAGATACTATATTCATTTTATTTTAAAGAATACTGGTCCACTGCATGGTTTGAGGTGAGAGCAAGTTGAAATGAGAGCTTCTTATGCAGGAACTGTTGAGAAGTATAAGATATTGCAAAGGTTGTTATCTATTTGTACGCATTGGTGTAACAGCAAGCCAAAGAAAAAAAACAAAAATGAGGATTTAAAAATGTACAAGAGCACAAGGCATATTTGGATTTCCACAAACATTTTATAATTGTTTACTGATATTTTTTCTTTTATGCTACATTAAGACTGATTCGATTTAAAAAATTCAGAAATAGCTAGTGCTGTACCATAATGCATTCAATAATTTCATCAAATGCTCAAAGTTCATCAGCTGAAGCAGAATGTATCATGTCGATAATTACTTTGAACAAACCTGGAAAAATATTATTGGAAAAGATTTCTCCTATCTGACCACGTAACTACACTAGTTATATAAGATGCCTTCTACCTACATTTCAATTAGTCAAAAGCTCACTTACTATATTCATACTCCATATCGGTTTACCAGTTAACTTCAAAGGTTATTCATAACACAACGTTACCACAAAGATTTTGAGTGAAAGATAAAGCTTGGTATTGAGTCTAACGTAATGAAGGCGGAACTTAATACCTCAGGTACTTTGGTATAATGATACCCAAGACCGTGCAGCGTCGTTATAACTTATGTGTTTTTATAAGCACTTCCTTGTTTGGTGATACTTTACATGTGTATGAATAGCTTTTTGTTATTGCTAAGTAGATGCAAAATCAATCAAGGAAATCGATATGATTTCTTCAAAAACTGAGTTATACAGGATTGCAGACGTACTCATTACAATTAATTGGTACAGATATAAAATCTTGAGTTATAGTAAGCGGATAGAGTAGATCAGGCGCAGAGGAGAGCTTCTTTAACAATCCGTTGAATTTAAAAACCTGATTATTCGGTACATATCTAGTAATGACTTGCTGGAAAGTGTGCTAATTATAATTTTGATTGGCTGGATTTCTGGAAGTAAACTAGAAAATAAAATCCTAATTGTGACTGCCTTCCTGCTGAATGGTTTGGAGGTTGTCACATGGAGACATAAAAATTAGTGTTTATAAAAACAAAACAAAAACATGCTTTCATAGTTAATCGAATTGAAATTCAATAAGGTTTAATCTAAGAATAAAATAATTAACGGGAAAATTAATGTCATTGAGCGTTGGGTGTAGTGTAAAAACACCCCACGCTCGAATCACAATGACCTCAATTTTCTCATTAATCATTTTATTCTTATATAAAGAACTATTTTTTACTTTTTAGTCCGATAGACTACAAGAGAGTAATTTTTTTTTCTATAGGCCCCGAAGTTACATCTTCGTGCATGCTCATAATTATACTGTATGTATGCAGATTAAATTAACACCTCGCAGGTAGTCATGAGACTTGCTTCTGGCAATAAATCGATTAGTATACTAGACGAGCCTCTTCACCATTTAATTATGTATTGCCGGTCCTTGACGCCAATCAGCGACCAGACTTGAAATGCGAATTAACTCAACGTCTCCCTATATATCCAGTGATAGCAATATGGAATCTTACTCCCAAATTCATGGTTTACGTGAGCATGTGAAAGCAATATGCTCCTTCGTCTGAATGCTGGTGAAGTTGGGATAGTGGGTTTTACAGTACAGTGCAGAATATTTTATTAAACTTCGAGAGTAATGGGAAATGCAAAGTGATGTCTGGCAACAAGCAATATATCATTCTGCTCACAATGAAATTTATGTTGCTATTTGTCTCTTTAAACTGATACTGTTTGACTGAACCGCATTGTCTTTTATCTGGAATTATTCTATAAATACAATGACTTACCATAGTGATTTTTATTAGACTGTTTTTGTGGTAGTCAGTTAACAAATGGCATTCATACATCAAAGCAATACAAATAAAATGTAGTTGCCATAATGGTTCGTTTGCAGTAGGTACATACATTAACAAAAATCAAATGAGGCATATTCATTAAATTTGTAACACTCATAATAATGTTGTTAAGCACGCCTTGCAGTGGTTCGAAATTTGAAAAGAATATTATTAAATGTTGGATAGTTTTATCAAAACTTTGAACTTATAATTTTTTTGCAAACTTCGCCGTGACTAAAATTATTAAGAACAAAAAATAACTCTCACTAAAAGCCCACATCATCTTCCTTAAGCAAATTCGCGTTTATAGACTAGTTACAAGAAACAAGCGCAATTTGAAATTCGGACGAAAAACGACTTTATGGAATTTTACATCATCAGTCATTCTTCTTATCTATAAAAGGCTTTAATATGATAGTTATAGTCGCATGACAGGTGTGAATATATTAAACATATATACTTTCTTGAATATATTACTATATTTAAATCATATAAAAAGTATCATTCATTTTAAAATGGTTATATTGTTATTGAATTGTCTGACCGTTTTTGTATAATTCATTATGAAAGCCGAGACTATAGATCGTGCATTTGTATTCTTGATGAAATACAAAAATAGGGACACAATGCAACAGTGGTGTCCTGTTTTCGACTCGTATTCGCTGATTTTCTTATGGTTTGTTTTCGAATCCCGCATGAATGGATCTTGGAACTACACTGATGTATTTAACCCTCAAAGATACGTAGAATGCGAGCCCATGAAGTACATCTCAAAGCAACGATTGCTGGAGGAACACTTGTAGCCTTGAGCCAATTAGCGGCATGACTTGCGATGCGAATTAACATCAGCTTCCCCTTTCTGCTCGCCGATCGTGATATAAAAGTACACTCCACAAACTCATAGCGTACGTGAATCGTGAAAGCAATGTATCTCCATTAACTTTTATGCAAATTGGGTCGGTTACTGTGCTCCGGAATACTTTATGCAACTGCGGGAAATGCAAAGTGTTTCTTAGAAACAATTGAGGATGCTATTCATCATTCTCCTTGCAGTAAAATTTGTGTTGGTATTTCAGTACTAACTTAAAACACGTTATGACTAGATAGTTGGGCATTGATTTTGTCATCGTTCCAGGTTCCAGCTTCCAGGTAATGATAAAAACAGATTGCTTGGCTAGGAGCAAGGGGTACTTGCATTGGTCCCGAACCAATGTTGGGTATCAACAGAGCTCAGGTTAGTTATGCCCTAGATCAGTGAGCATATAACGAATTGCGAAAGCAAGGTTGTAGAGAAATGACTGTAGGCAGTCCAAGAGGTTAACAGCAGGTCCCAATACACGTAGGGAGCTGTGGATGCTGAATAGAAAGGAGATTTCACTCGACCTGTTGGTAGGGATTGTCACAGACCACTGCAGATTGAACAGTTACTTGTCACTAATAGGTGGGGTAAAAGGTCAAATCTTTCAAAAGTGCTGGGAGGAGGATGAGACCTCCTCCCACTTCTTAGGAAAGTGTGTCATACACAGCGGCCTTTGAGCTGAGATCTTCGGTACAACGGAGTTTGACAGAAGAGATCTACTCAGTGGAATGGTCTGAGATAACCTCTATCAAAAGGTCTGGTAGATTCAACATCAAGTAATTACCATGTTGGCTTTAGGTCTAGTGTTAGTTTTGGTGATGGTTCTCGGGGTCGGGAAAAGTAGCCAAATGTGGGCTACTAGCTAATTGGCATTGATTTATGTAGCTAAACTATTAAAGGAATGGACTGATACACCAGAAATTAATTTTTAAAGTTTCTTGAAAAAATATATTTTATATCTTCTAACATTAGCCGCAATTAAACAATTAAAGGAGGAGAAAATTGAGCAATTGCTCTCCTCTGGACAATGAATTGTAATTATATGTAACATAATCTAATTTGAAAATATACTGATGAAAATAGAATAAAAATGCAGTTATGATTATATCTATACTCCACTATTCTTAAGTGAGATATCCAACAGTATCTAGAAAACAAGAAAACGGTTCCTATTTGGAGAAAATGATGTCCATTCTATGAATAAGCTTATATCGCATTATTGCCAATTTTACTTGGATTGAATACTAACGTTGTCTTTATGGGATCTTTTATATATTGACTGTGTGGCGCAATTTAACTGATGATACTTGAGGAGCTGTTACTTGATCACTTTTTATAGACGATTCTAAAGGCTTATGTGACTTCAAATCTGATTATTCTGGAATGATGATTGATGATCCATCATCAATTATTAACTGTTTAATCAATAAATTGAGGTACCATTAAGACGATGGAGATTACCTTGACAGTCTACCAATTTCATTAATTTTTATTCCTTAAGGCATTCTGAAGCTGATAGAATTTCGTAATGAGACGTTCAATAAGAGGAGAAAAATTCAAATGAATTATTAATTGTGAAACGATCAAAGCCGTTGTTTACGTCAAAGTGTATAGCTACGTGAAACAATCTGAAGTTTGGTGCACTTAACTGAATAACAAGTGTATTGAATTTAAGGAATATTTTTCAAAATCAGTGTTAGGTAACGAATAGTGAAAGATGATGATTGGAACCAAGTCCATAGACTTTTTTGAAAAAACTTTGTGCTGTATGAGTTGCGACGTAAACGATCAGCCGACAAGCCGAGCATTTGCGATTTAGCATATGAATTGTGAATCTTAAAGTGGTGATGTTTATGCAGAATTATTTAGATTCATTTCAGATCGTGTGATAATGTATAAAAGTTAAATATACCTAATATGAATATCTATTTGCCATAGGTATGTAACTGCACACCTTAGGCTTTAATTTGGTAAGATTTTTGCTGACGCTAATCTTTGTGCTTAGCATAAAAGCGCAATAATTTCAACTACATATATACACTATGACTATTTCACTAGCTCTTCATGAATTGCATTGCATCCAATATGTAGCTATCCCAAGGCCGCATTTCCATTGCATATGAATTATTGTATAGATCGAGCTTTAAATAAAATGTTTCATATAATTTAATTTATGTGCTTTCCAAATTCAGATATATAGTTAATAGTGCTATGGGTTAGAGTATTATTCAATATGCATGATGCTTTGCTGAAGCATATGAATGTCAAAATAAAACCGTCGATTCACAATTTATTGGAAAGGTTACTGCACATGATTTTATTCATGTATTTAAATTCCGGTTGGTCCATTCAACTCGAGACAGCCGTATAGGGCAAAAACGGTGAGTTTTTAGATGAAAACGATCAGATGAAAGTTCTTGAGTGCAATGGGGAGAGTTAATGATGTCTTTTATTTTCGACACTGTCTGCATTTTCAAGATTTCTCTTAGTCTACGAGAAAAAACAACTATCTTTAGTTCACAAAATTTTGAAATCCGATTGCAACATAAGTATATTTATTCTTTTTATAAATTTTCCAATAACTACATCATTTGTCAGAAATGCTTTTCTTCTCACGAAAGCATAAATAACGTAATGATCATATGGGGAACCTTTAAATTTATTAAAACAAATGTCCAAAATGATGCCCGCCAACTTCAATACACTAATCAAACCATTTCATAAAGTTTTTATGATACTCAAGGAGAGTTTATTCATTGATTGCTCTAGAAGCATATCTTATGGGCTACATCATATTTTCCAATGGGAGCTTCTTGAATAGATGGCCCTTCATTGAAAAGAAATCGAGAGAGGTTATAGCTGGTGATCTAGCGGGCCCACATAATGGTATGATAAGCAGGGTAGTCATCGTGTGAAAACCACATATTTGCCCTTTCATGAAGTGGCATATCACCTATTAGCTCTGGAAAATGCTGTTATAGAATGTCTCGATATTTTTGCCCCTTCAATGTACCTTTAATAAAATATTTCATCAATAATTTCGCACCATCATTCACCAATGGAGCGCATTGAAGTTCCACTTCTCTCAACCATCGCGGAATTTACACACTCCAGTTGTGCATATTATATCAATTCACTTCACTATGGTTTGTAAAATCAGATTCATCTGAGAACAACAAACAAAAGAAAAAAGAATCTATTTAATTCTGTTCAATTTCTTGCCAACTGAGAAAATACGACTCAGTCAATAATGTTCCAAAGAAATAATTACGGCGTTTTCTACCATTGCGGTATGGAAACATTTGGAAAAAGAACAAATGTTTTTATTTTTTATCTGCCTAAGTTGCAATCGGATTAAAAATTATTGTGAATAAAAGGTATTTGTTTTGTCTTAGTGATTAAGATTTTTCAATAAATAATATATGTTACCATTAAATAAACATAGTTGTGCTTGAAAAAACCTTGAAAACGCTGTCACTGTAGAAAATAAAAATCATCATTAACTCTCCCCCATTGCACCCAAGAACTTCCATCTGAACGTTTTCATAAAAAAACTCACTATTTTCACGCTACACAGCTGTTTCAAGTTAAATGGGACCACCCGGTACGATCGGATGTAGCTTTGTGATTTAAAATATGTGATCAAGATAGCTTAGTCATTATCTTGAATTCGTACTTTATCCTCTTACACCTGAAGCTTATAATATCAATATTGATACTGGAATTTTCAGAAACTTTAAGGCCATACAGAAATGAAGTTTGACACTTTATAAACTCATTAAGTTATGCTACACTATTTCATCGATTTTCGAAATCTAATAAAATCCTGGTGAAAGTTAATTATTTTAAATTGTTGTACTTTGAAGGCGGAGAGAAGGTAGACGGAACATTTGTGATATTTTTTATATAAATATATGTGATTTTCATCACTGGCCAGCAACAGGCGAGGCCAGGCCAAGAATGATCCGGCACTTTATGGTATTATCTCCGAATTCTTACGGATCGAAACCTTTTTGATGAAAATCAAGCCGATTTCACTGGATCAAAAAGTTATATGCTCCTGAAGTGACTTTTTGTTTTTGGTGATAAAAACCACCTGTCGAGACAAAAAACTAACAAATAAAAATGGAGCGTTTTTTGGGTCAAAATAAATTTTCCCTAAATGTATAAAATAAGTATTATTCCATACTCTGTAATATAATATTATTTATGATAAGTTATTATTCCAACTCCTAAAAATACACTCTTTTATCTTCAAACTCATGAGGTGAATGGGAGAATTATTCTAGAGTTTAAAAAATATTTATGACCCATTATAATGTTACAACCCTTGAAAGCCACCGTTATGATTAATTTATTTTGAATATTAATCCCCCAATTTTTTTCAACGTCCAAACCACTATAAACATCTCTTATACAGAATTGTATCGTAACATAGTCTTAACTGAGTCAAGTGCTTTTATGATGGATTTGTTATCAATCTTCAATAAGCTGATACGTGAAATACAAACAGACCGACGGAAATGATTAACATGGTTTTTCGTGATGCATCTGTCATGAAACATAAATAAATTGCAATTTGTTTTGTGATTACAAAACTTCCCAATCCAGTCTAATGCACAAAAATACATCCAAATAACCATCGCCCTATGTGGTACATTATTAAGTATATAATTTATGTATCTGTCAATGGCGAACACTTTACTTTGATTGATCTATGCTTGAAATTTAACTTTAGGATGCTTGTGGTAGCATTGAATGAACATTTATGAATCATACGAACACTGCATTTAAATCTTACAAGGGATACACTGAAGTTCCACTACAACGTTTAAGATTAATATGACTTTTACATTTTCGTCAAATTCTACAGACGCTTTTATAGAATTTGCCTATTTTAGGACCTCGATCGTTAACAGTAGCTTTTGGTTATGGAATATTTTAATTGGAAAGAAATTTTCTCGTAGTCCCACGTCCGCCGAAACAACGAAAAAATGGCTTACAGGAGAATTGATGTTTGTAATTCCTCCCACAGAAAGAATGCTGGAAGCAATCCGAAAAGAAAGTTTACGTAGAGAGACTGAAATAGATTTACAAAAAAATGCGTACTGCTTTGGGAATTCAACCTTAGATGCATAAACTTGGTAAGACTTTTCGATACAGTAAATAAGATAACCATAGTTGTTAATTTCATATAGCTTTATGTGATAGTTTTATTTCGATTAGTGAATGTTTTTGATTTGACAAAAATGCAGGGATCGTGGGAGCCTTTCTTAAAGTCCAGAAAATCAAGAGATACTTTTTTGAGAATACTAACTATTGAAATTAATTAGCTTTCTCCAGGAGATCAGTTTTGGTCATTAGTGGTTTCAATTAGCGGTAATAGTAATGTAAAAGTACTTTAGTATTTATAATATCTTTACTGTATTTCTACTATACTTCTTCAGCTGAAAATGCTATCCAATATTATATGATACTCCACATTAACTCCAAAGAGCATAAATATGCTTTGAAGTTAGTTTAAATTCAATATAATTGACCCATGATAATCCTTACCTCATTAATAATCTAAAAACTATTTGCTGATGATGTTCCCGCTCCCATTTCAAGAACTTTATTGTCTTCTTAAGTTAATAAAACTCATTCGCAGTAAAACGGATGATAAAAGGAAGAGCAAAATGCTTCGCAGTAAATTGATTGCTTGTAACTACGCATATAAAAGGAAAACGATAAAGAGAGATCGGAAAACCAATTCATTGCTGGTGGCTGGGGCTTTTCATGGTAGAAATCGAGTACTGCTTCAGGATGCTACTGGATAATATTAATTATACTTTACCGGGTACGCAGCATAATTTGTACAAATAGTAAAAGCGGATTAATGTTACTATTGAAACACCCTGTGGTTGTCTCACTGACCTATTTTATGTGTGTGCTGCCATTTAACTGAAACCATGTAATTGTCAAAGAGTAAATGGGAATGGCATTACAATTTCATCACCTATTTGTTCCATCTTCAGTTTGAAGAAAGTTGCTGATCCAAACTTATTTGGTAAATTATTTGTGGTTTCGGTCACCGTTCAGTAAAAGTACAAGATGACTAAAAATGATGTAAAGTAGATTAATCATGTGCTTCCCATGATGTAATCATTTTCCATTTCCTTTATGATGAAATTAGTATATTATAAATACCCTCCAATATCCAATGAGAAGTTACATATCGAATATATGTGATTTCTTTTACACAATTTTAATAATGGATAACAATGCATATCAGGAACAGTGATTTTTGTCCTAGTCAGGATACATAAGATCCATGCATTTTGCGTTCTGTTCATGAATTCGCAGAAAAAACCTAAAAATGTGTTTCTAGCGTACATTGCAGGCACCTGGTAAGGTATATTTCCCCTAGCACCATTCAGCATTCTGAGTTTCTCACAATCCAAACAGCTCACGATCTGGAGAAAATGTAATTCATAGCATTCTTTGTCTATTGAAGCAATCATATGTATCTCCGTTGTCTGACGTTGCGTGGTTTTAGCACGTACGCAATTATATGGAAGACCAACCAGATGACGTATTATCCGTGACTGTGTTAACACAGGCTCTTTCGAGGTGTGGCAAGCTCACTCTAGGGAGTATGTGCCAGGTGGGCCCATGTAGTGTTTGTTTTACTAAGAAATTTTGGTGTTATTATGCAAGAGAGCTCATTCGAACATTTACCATGGCAAAATTTATAGAACTGGTACAGATCAGCCACTTTACTCACTCACTCCATTATATTGGAACTGTGGAACTCGTGCCCAAAATTAATAAACAGAAACCGCCTTCCCTAACGAACGTATTTTAATCAATTTTGATGTAAAACAAGCAATCAAGAAGTCGTTTCAACTTAGCACGACCCTTATCGATTTCGATTAACAGAGTTACGCAGCCTCCATGTGTTTCTTGAGTATCAATGTGGTGTAAAATGAAATATGTTTGATTGTAAGTTACCTAACAGGTCAGACGTAACAGTGTTCTAGGCTATTCAAAACTATTTTGTCAGACTTGTGCAGGTGGTTTGATTCTAAGATGAATATATGTTATAAATAATTAAATATTAGGAAGCAAAGTGGTGGTAATCCAAGCAGAAATTCATTAAATTTTAAGGCACGGTTGGTGATTATGTAAAATGGACACATATCGAGCATTTGCGTTTACTACTGTTTGTTCGTACAGAATATTTAATTCATATCCTTCGTTAAGTATACATTGCAAGCAAAATATATTCCATACCTTATAAGAACCTTGTATGTCGGAAAACACTGTATGTAGATATAAATTGTAGGTTCAGCGTTCTGATGATTCGCGGATTGTATCCGGAATCTCAATTGATTTCATTTGTTTTTTTCAAGCAGAAACAAGAACGTGATACTTTTACTACATCGATGACGCTTAGCTCGTAGTATATCCGTACATTTCGTTTCTCATTTTTCTCCAGGAAACTGATTACATGGGGAGAAAATAACAGCCGTAACTTTATTCTCCTGCGGGAATTCTTAAACTTTTTCATCTGATGTTAGGAAGTTTTCTTGATTTTTATGATTTCAGAAAGATGAACGAACGACAAAATATTTAGCAAGCCACAAGATATCAAGTAAGAGCAAGATATTTTCTAGTGGAATAATGGGGTGGTCAAGTAGATTGTTTCAGTACTTTACAGGCTTTAAAATAAGATCATTTTCAAACTAGCAATATTTATAAAACTATTAACAATTTAGACGAGATTTTTGACCATCCTGAAAGCCGAATGATTACAGGAGAAATCAAAAAGATAAGTTCGGATAAGTGTTGAGTTTTTTTATTTATAACGCACTCATTATATCTAGGACTACGAAAATAACAAAGAAAATGAGTTTTGAGGGATTATAGTTTCTTACCTCCCAGAAAATATGTACCTTCAAAAATTGATTTAACTGCTCTCAATAAAGGCATGCGCATATTATGCTTTTTAAATTCTTTTTATGATTATTGTGTATTGTCCTGACATGAAGATTTTCAGTAATAACCGTTATTCACTACAAGATAATAACGACACGCCAAATTTAATGGAAATTGGGACAGCAAATGACGCTATTCTATTGTGACAAATTGGGAAGCCGTGAGACTTCGATGGGCAGTGCTACTTACAGCGACCCTTAAACCATGTTGCTGACGGATTATTTTAAAGATTTTTAACGCTTTTTTGACCAGAATGTTGAGAAACATTCAAAAGCGAAGCTTAGCATATTTTTTATTGTTTCTAACAACAACCTATAAAGATAAGAAATTTGATGAAAGTTCACGAAGTATGATAGACACAATTGGGTCGGATAGTTGGTACTTCCAGAAAAACCTATGTTGTCCTTGAGATATATGATATATTATCAATGTACTTGAGAGTTTTTCCATAAGAAAAATATAATTCATCAGCTGCAACCAACGTCGTGATAATTATATGGAAAATTCTATTCTGCTCGTTCTACGAAAATACGCCTCAATTTTTATAAATAGACCAGGCTCCGGGAAATAAGCGTCCACACGATGTCATTAATATTAGTTGGCACAAACTGGAAGTGTTTTGTTATTACAGACAAATAAGTATGCATCTGAAACCCTAAATATCGTTTAATGGTCAAGTTGAATATTTTTTAATTTTGAATGGGCCTATCACAAAAGCAGAAAGCCTATTTTGCTTTAGAAATAGAAAGATCTATGAATCTTGACCTCAAATCGTTGTAATCTGTATAAACGTCGGGAAAAAACCTCCCCGGCAGCCCATTCCACAATACTCGAGGTGCTCCGAATGAATCATTTTTAGAAGACACTTCGAAGTTCGACCACATGAGGGCTCTTTTTTTTGTACTTATGCTTCTTGGAGTTATTATAAAAGACATCTCGTTCAAAAATTAGAGTTGGAGTATATAAGATATGAACATACCTGTAAGTGTGTGTGTCCACTAGACGTATTACGTCATTCCTGACTGACTACAAGCTTCAGCGAGTGTTTCGGACCTCGGAGCGCATCCCCACATATACCTATGAACAGTCTGACCTGAACCTTGTAGAGCAGTTATAGCTGTGCATTTCTGGAGTGAACCCTCAGCTTCCAGGCTAGGAACCTATTAAGGGTGGTAGCATGACTGACATGTTATTGTTGTGATGATAGTCCCTAGAAGCTTGGTGGGATGTGGGGATTTCTCCATCTCCACGCCTGGTAGACCGACATGTGATTTTATTGTCAGAGTAGCCATCTGGGTCTCTTGTGCATTGACTGAACTTGATTCGCAGTTCTCGAATAAAAAATTCCTTCGATGTATTGGTTGACATGGACAATATTTGCGCTCAGCTGATGCAACTCCTCTCGGGATGGTAGTGGAGGGGTGCTGTCATCTACGAAGCTGCAAATTGGACTAAGAAGCGCGTTCGAAATATAAGATATCTTTGGGGAACGCTGACCTTGATGATATGTGGTTGAATATTATCATCAACCTGTAGCAGTTTTTTTTAAATAAATTTAATATTTTCGATAAGCAACTGAAACGGACTCAAGTACGA
Source organism: Bruchidius siliquastri (assembly GCA_949316355.1). Lineage (NCBI taxonomy): Eukaryota > Metazoa > Arthropoda > Insecta > Coleoptera > Chrysomelidae > Bruchidius > Bruchidius siliquastri. The sequence continues at coordinate 23,635,478 of OX438533.1, forward strand.
ATGCATCTATTTTGAGCACCTTATAACATGGGGAATCTCAAATAAAACCTCAGAAATGAACAGTATTGTCGTTTAGTTTATGGGGAAACAAATTTATGAGGGTGGAAAGAAGATTACAGAGGGGAATATCTTTAGACCTGCTTTACTTCAACAATAACTACTCGATTTTGATGAAATAATGAGAGACACATCTTACTGCATCATTGTTTCGAAATTGGATGTATAGAAAGTGGAATAACAACATATCTAAGAATCTTCACTAACTTTCTTGGCGCAATAAAAAAATCTTCTGATGAAGCGTAATGTCTATCTTCGCTTCGACCTTAAAATTCGTAGGCCCCGTGGATACAACAAGCTGGAATGTTAGCTGCGATCAAATAAAAAATGGAAGCAGGGATCTTAGCAGAGATGTAGCGAGTACGAGTATAAGTATAACTTCTCGTTCATAACTGAGGGTTTTGAATTCAGCGCAAAGGGGTAACGGTATCCAAATTAATAGGAATACAAGGAAACAAGTAGAGAAATAGTATATCACCTTTCCAGAATTAAAACTTCATCTGGACAAGATTAATGACTTCATAAGTGTGTCACTACCACTATTCCTGTATAAACAGAAAATTATCACTCTAATATCAACTGAAATTTGGAAAATATCCACTACTAGAAGTTGGCACTGCATATTGATTTTTCTTATTCTTCAACCAATCAACCGATGATCGCTCGAATGCATCAGACATGCTCCCCAATATTTTCTGCTTTGATCAACCATCATCGTACTCATCCACGGTAACACTGTACGAGCCGATATTTGAAGCGTCGTGGTTCTTATATCTCCTTATAATCTATTAATGTCCGTATATTTGTATCTGGAAGGAAATCTACTTTATTCCATTTTCTCCTTTATGAATAGCATTGTACCTCCAAAAAACATTTCTTCCACTGTAGTGTACATAACGTAAATTAATTCGTTCCTCACCTCCATCTTATTAAAGTTCTTATAGAACGTTGGAGGTGATTAATCATGTTTAATAAAGAGAAGCCACCATCATTTCGAATTTGCCACCCAATTTCCGTGTTGTACCTGACACACTCCTAATTGAGTTTTCTTCTAATCAAAGTTTCCCTTGTTCCATTGATTATCCAATGATAACCAACCCACCCAGTAACTTTGACTAGTTGCCTATAGTTTGTCAATAATGTTCATTGATTTGTTTCTTGAGTGGCTGTCATTTATAATTTCAGTTACAAAGGAGATACTGAAGATTACCTAAGATGAGGTCAGTTGTCGGTCCATGTCTTATTTTCTTCTTGAGATACATGAAGAGCTTTATTATTTACATGTTCCATATACCACATTAAGGGTAGACACATCAGACGTCAGATAAAACTGCAATACTTCTATATGCATATTTCATGCTACAACGGAAAGATCCTAATTGTTCTAGAAACTGATAAATGCCGCAAATCTAAATTAATATCATGCCATCCACTACGTTTCCGAGCAGGAAGATGGTGTCAACTAGGTTGACGCTCTATTTTCCAGGCAATCGTATCACTTTGGAAATAAAGGTTTGGATTCGGATTTTGGAGCTGATGATCTATTGAATTTCAATAAAATAATATTGGAACCACTGAAAGAGCTTGTATCATGTATGGATTGAGAGTTCTGATTACAGAACTCTCAATAAATGTTATTATCATATTAATGATAATAACATTTAATTAACTTCGATCACTGTACATTTATTATCCTTATTCAGGCAAAATGCAGTAATATGTAATATTAACACTGCCTAAAACATAATTCAGACAAATTAGAATCTTAGTGTCAACATGACAAAAAGCGGAGCATCCATCTATATTATGTTCAGAGGCTTCTAATTCATAAGTATGATTTGAAAGGTAGACAAGATGTAATGTAATATTAAAATGATAGTTCAGCCACTTGTCTATTACATACATAATTTTTAACTCAGTTTAGTGGATTTTCTTGATACAAATAATCTAGATTCTTTTCCCACATATTAGAGATCATTATTTCTAACTAAACATATAACCATCTATCAACTTCAAGTAGAAGATGTAAACCAAATAGCATTAACATAACACATGCTCTTTCGACGAAACGACCGGGAGAACATTCGATCCTCACGCTAATAAAATACAAAATAAAACTGTGATTGTAAATCTCGTTTTCATTAGCTATGCACAGTTGTAAGGTTTATGGTCAGCATATTTACAAAACGTTAGCTTTTTTACCTTGGACACATCTATAAAAAGATATATTTTTAGCTAGGTGGCAATTAAAAATATTGTGCACATGGAGGGCTTTCTGACCTCCGTAAATATCAAGACGACCTATGAAAATAAACCCAAAACTGAATTCTTAAAGAGATAGTCCTGAAAGGAAAATTCTGACAAGCGCTTTACTAATACATAGATTAGCGGCCTTGACTTTTCCAGTGACTCATCTGTATAGAAAATAAAGCATTCATTCATAAAATTAAAATATCGTCTAATAACGTTCTGTTTTTTAATTTCAAGGTTATAAATTTGTGTTGCTTAACTACCACGCTCTACCACCATTTACGTATGTTAAAGCATTGTGTTGTGTTTTTTTGAAATTTGTCCTACTGCACTGTACTTTCAAACTACAACAATATGTTTATAGTGTTTTGTTTTCCACTATATATTTTCTAAGCTGTCATAAACTTTCACTTAAGTTTCTCAAACGACTACCACAAGTATAATTTAGTTTACTCGTAAAGGGAAGTTGTGTTTTAGTCTAAATATACTTGATAGACCACACTGAAAGTGACGTTGGCAAAATTTCTCCAGGCATTCACAACAAGCACATCATAGGCAGTGATGTTATAAGGGATAATAACATTTACAAAAAAACTCCCAATGAATATCATTAATTTATTTAAATATACTTCGATTTATAAGAAAAAGATAATAATCATCAAGAGGACCTGTAAAAATATTGTGGAACTGTAATATATAGCTAGGGAAATGTGTTATAATGGTAGCATAATAACAAGTGAGGATACAGTGTGAAATGATTTTCCCTATAATCAAGCTATGCCTGTAATACTTGAGTTCATCCAACCTACATCTAAGAGTATAAAAACTAGTAAGCATCTGTTGGTACCATAGGGAATTCAAACGGAATCTACTCCAAATGAACATCAGCAGGGGCGGATTCAGGATTTTATCAATAATTTCGTAGGTAAGAGCGAACGTTCAGAACTGTAGGAAAGATTCTGGTGGTGGTGGCGGTTGTGATGAGAAAACGAAATGCCATTTTAGTGATAGTGTAGTAGATAGATTGAACTTTGATACACTATAAATATCATTTTATGAAGATTTTCTTTTTGTAAACTGAGTACCGGATAAATCAAATGAAGCATATCAAACTGTAGGTCATAGCCGTCTGGAGGTGTTTCATGTAAAGGGACTCTTTTATGACTAATAATTTCAATCAAATTATCTAAATGCCGTTTGGAAAATATTTTCGAAAGAAATCTATTTTCTATCATTCTATTTAGAATTATTTCTGACTATGTACATATGGAAATATGAATTTGTAGCTTGAATTTCAAATGATTTATGTTATATCATTGGTTATATGTACTTACCTCTAACACCGACAAAAAGGCTTAGAGACGTTCCTGGCGTTGCTAAAATAAAACCCTCACGATTTACATGCTAGAAGGCATTTCAGTATTATACAAGGTTTATGAAGCCAACTTGCACAAATGCAAATATAAGCTCAGCTGGCATGTCTGGAAACTACAGTAATCGGTGAACAAAAGTGGGTGGTAATTTGAACATAGCTTCTGCAAAGGGGTAATAACAGTGAGGATGTTCGTCATCTGAGGTCTAGAGCGTGTGGGGTTCGTAGCTCGAAACATACTTCCAGCTTTGCTTGTCAATTAGCTAACTAAATCCTATCGTGGATACAAAACAGTCAACCGACAGGTCAAATATTACTTGCGATCACAAATATTACATGCAACTTAAAGTGGATTTTATTATATTTGGGACGGAAATTCTAGACATGGGAATAAATGTTATCTAAAAGTGGAGGACAATCAACACTTCCACTTATACATAAAAAGTTAGTTGCTAATAAATTTATGCGTCTGCTTAAATTTGATATTTTAAATCTACTCAGTAACACGGCATTGCGTACTCATCTTTTAGGATATATCATAACATGAATACTTTACACGATGCCTTTGAGCTATCTTGAGATATAGCAATGTAGTAAATCGTTAGATGGATAGGAAATAATACAACAATATATATCTAACAAAACCATAGTGAAGTTAAGGTTTTTGGATCACTGATTTGCATATTGTTCATGATAACAAAATCAGGATTTAGGAATCCCCTCAACCATCGCGGTTAAAATGTCCTTAAGGTATTTCATGTCATCAAATTTTCTATTTCTTAGGTTTTCCTAGACCTAGGCTAATATTCAGATATTAGAGATCCAGAAAGATCTGCGAAACCTTCATTGTAAATGTAAATGAACTAAATTTTCATCGATACAGCACTTTAGAATTCTATATAACCTATAAATATATTTATAGATATAAAATATATTAGAAGAATTAAATTAAATAGCTTAAGGAATAGAATATCTTAAAGCAAAAAAACATATATATATATATATATATATATATATATTTATATATATATATATATATAGATATATAGAATTATATTACTTAAGGACATTTTGGTGGTGATGATTTTGGTTTTAAAAAGGGGCATTTTATCCAGTTCAATTCATTAAATGAATGCATTTTGGCGTTATCTAGAATTTGTTTTGGATGAACGAATAAAATTACAACTCTTTATGTATGTTATTAGTTAACTCATATCATAGCCTAAAAATCATAACAATTATACACCTTACTTCGGATGATTTTTCCCCTTACCTGCAGCAATATTGTATAATCAAAGTAATCACATGTGGATATTCCACATAAAATCAGTATGTATAAAAGTAGTATTTCACAACGCGAAATGTTCACAATAATTTATCTTACCAACAGGCAAATAAAAGGAAGATGACTTACATTATTGAATTTCTCCTGTTCTCGATACAGCATGGACGTCTTAGCGCTGCAAGCAATCGTGTTTATAAAACATAAGTGCAGCACGTCCTTATCTTAACTACTGTACAGCCGATATCTCCCAGTGACTACGAACAGTTCCTGTTTACCCTCACCCATTGTGTCGGGAAAAGAAACCTTTAAAGCTTTCACACCACAGTTCACGCTGATCTGCGGAACGTCATTTCCGCTAGATTGATTTTCCACAACCGTGAAACACGTGTCGACTGTATTTTGATAGAATTACGCCTCCTTCATCTGCTGTCTAGGTTTTTGAGATCTGACAAACAAGACTTTTAATTCATAGTTAATTAATAGTCAAGTGTGTAAAATTGCTCCTTTCTCGGTGAAAATGTACTTACCGGAAAAGTACACCAGACTTGAGGTAGAGATAAGACATGTTCAGCCAGTCTCCAGAAGATTATATAATTATATAGCCATACATACATAATTACACATAATTATGTACAGTCACTTGGAAAAATACGGTCGGTTTTTGGTATCTGGATTAAGCTAATCAGTTTACAGGAGATCTACGAAAAAAAAGGGTTTATGCATATTATAGTTTACTTTGTAACACAATATTTTGAGATCAACTGACATACTTTTATGAGATATTCTGTAATTCATAATCTTCCGTATTTGTCTGTCTATGTGACTCTAATAGAAAAGTTAGTAAAAGTTTGTTAATACAAGTTTTTTACTGATTTTATCAAATTCCTCATACCCTAGGAGGAAAGGAGCGGTTATATTAATCCATGAGATATTTTTTTTGCTCTTCAGAATATCTGGAGGAGGTGAATGAGGTTTTGTTTGCCCTGCTGGTTTTCAGGATTGGTGCCACAGTTCTCAGTCAAAAACACTGAGGTTGTAACAATTTAAAGAGCTTGGCGGCTCTAGAGACAAAAGCCCAATGCGGGCTATGGGCAAAAAAAAGTTGAGAATCTATGTGTCAGTATAAATATCGGTATATTTTTTACCTTTCAAGATCGTGCTCTATTATGGAATGAGGTTAGATGATATAACTTGGAACAAAACACGGGATCATAATGTTCTCAGATTGCTGAGTGGATGGTGCTGTGTGCATTCAGTAAGGGCAAATGTATACGTATGTTGCGTATTTTATTACTTAAAATATACAGCACTGTAGCCTTTACTTGAGGAAAAGTTGTTTAGAAGTAATACATTTGTTACTTTCCTTCCAAGCAAACCTCACAAAATTGTCTACGGTGATAAAAAAATCAGCAATAAACCTTTGCTCTTACCGAATGCGGCACAATTGTTGCTGCAGCCGGAGAACTTTCAAACTAGCCTCAAAAAGGCTGAAAGGAAAGTATATACGATAGTGTAACTTTTACCACCTAATGAGCCATTCCACCATAGCCTTCAAAATCATAAACGTATAATTATGTTCGATATTTGGGTATTTCCGATCGTATATCAAAACTATGATCTTCTTCCGATGATTCAGAATCTGTTAGACTTGTCGAAAACAGCTTTAATTTCTTCATATTAATTAATAGTAAGTAGAAAGAATGAGTATTGATTGGAGACTTGAAGAAAGAATCTTACGAAACTGTCTTTTGGGAGTAGAAGTATCGGAATTTGTAACAACATTGTAATAAATACCTCGACATGGTGCGTTCCATAAATAAGTGCAGCCAAATTCATAAAAAGTGCATTATTTACATATTTGTGCAACTTTTGCAGAGGAAGAGATTGGCAATATAGTCTTGCCAAGACATGTTATTGTTCATCTCAACCACCAAATGTGAACAGTGGCGGCTCGTGCCAATTCAAAGAGGTAGTGCCAAGACGAGTGCCGATATTTTACACCGGTATAATATTGAGAAAAATACCAATAACTTACTCTTAGTTGTTATGATTGCATGCCGTGATGTATAATAAGACTAACTCAAAAGCTCCACAAAAACTTATACAATTAATAATTTTATTTAAAATATATAGGTTCTGATCCATTTAATCATAAGGCTTTATTAAAGCATCACGATGAGCCGAATTTAATTGAATCTTTATGTTTGATTCATCAAGCATAGACAAGCTGAAAACGTTATTCATATGTACTTTCGATTTTTGCTAAGTTTTAGTTTTTTCACGCGGTGTGTGCCTTTTTTCGACCAAGTTTCATTCCCTCCAAATAAACCGCACAGAAAACAAAACAGTTTTCTACGCCCCACCACCATGGTTCGCTACGTTCAAAATTTGTCCGACTCGACGTGAATATCACATACACAAAATTTCAACAGTGAGGTCATGAATAAGTATTCTAGGTCTGTACCGAAGGACTATAAGCAATAATGCCAAGAGCATATTTCAATCTTACAACCGTTGGGGGCTTGAGTTTGTTTGACCAGATGAGCCGAATAGGAAGGTTAGAATTCATGGGAAATTAACCACAACAGAATCCCTTTCCACTAAACTGAACTGTAACAAAAGGGACAAGATATCAGTGAATGAATTTCCGGATTATACAACCCTTACAATATATATTATATGGTATACTTGGTCAATTTCATTCTCCAGAGCATTATAGACAGAGTTTGTCAAATAAATTACATGAAATGGCTTTATATACTTTACAGCTATAATCAGATAACGGGATCCCAGCCTGAACACAATGCCTGAATATATATTCCTGAATCTTTCCGATAATCCTTCTCAGCTAAGACTTGGTTCTCTATTATATGTGTTTATCATTTGATTGTAGATTTTAGGTGTTAGGGTAATCTATGCTTTTCCTATTTGTACTTGCACAAAGGCTGCTCAATATTTTACGTTCATTAAAATATCTTGCAAGTATATTATGTCAACTTAGGACCATATAGATTTTTATGATAGCAATTTAAATCAGTTTTTCCATTCACCATACTATTTCCATGAAATTTCAATTATGTTTGCAGTTATGTGCATTGATGTAATGCACGTAGTGATTAAAATTCAGTGTTTAGCCGATTGGACGATTCCGGGCGATATCGCACATATGTGCAACAGTTGTTTTGATTTCTCTTACAATTATTCGAATGACACTAAGCTGGCTTTACATCTCGTCTAATGATAGTATAGATAAGCAAACATTCTCAAATACTACATATTCTCAACTCGAAATGAGTATTTTCAAACTCATCAGTACATGAAAATCCATGTTTATCATTAGTGATGTGTAGACTTTATTGGCAATGTTCAGAGTAAATAATGTGATACGTGACTTCGGGTATCACCGGTGATTTATTGGTGTATATAGCCTAGACGGCGAGACGGGAAACATAAATGCTCCATCCATAGGCGAGATTATTGCTGATATCGCTTCATTTCGTGCAATTGAACACACTGAGGTGTCCAGTTCAGTTCATAGTTAACAATTAGTGAATAAAATGACACTTTTTCTTTATTTCCTTTAATATATACGTTTCAATTAAATTTTAGCATAATATGTGCATTAGCAATGTTGTTCTTTATGGAATTCTCTAAAAATAGTACTGTATTTAGCTATTTGCTTCACTGAAAATCAACAGCGCATTTTTTGAGGATGGTGTCTCATTTATTCCGAGGATGTATAAAAAACTTCCGCGAGTTCGGTTCATAACATTTTTAATAAATAACGATCATTTTTTGATGTTTGATTAACACTAGTACTATTTTTTGTTAAATTAGTTCATAAGTAGAAGAATCGTTCGGAAAAATTGAAAAACTATTAAAAGCGGTACATCTTAGGAATTTGTATTTGGAATTTTGGCCGATTTTATGGTGTTTCATGATCCCAAGATGCGTCTCTTAAGTAATTAATTCTTTAGAACATTGTATAAAATGTATACTCACAAGCTATGGGGTATACGTATATATTTTTTGTGAAGTTTTTTTTGCATCCAAGTTATAAACTAATTTAAGAAAAATGGCATCATTATTGATTAACATCAAAACATATTTTTATCGTTAATTACTCAAAGTCTAATCAACCAATCTTGCTGAATTTATGTACATTATATTCAGAAATATAGAACTCTCTATTACGGTGCCAGTAGCTTTAGCGTGAAAAATAGTGAAGAAAATGTGTTTTCAAAATTTTAGAGGCTATTTGCAGGTTAACAATTACAACTATTTCTTTCTTCATGTACGTAAAATTTAACCTAAGCTCCTCACCGTGAAGGCGGATAGGATACAAGGAGTTACAACACTGGTGATGGACACTATCATGCTTAATAACATGCTCACGCACGGTCTTTTTACAACTGTACGGATTAATTTACCGAATCGTCTAATCATCTAGTTACGTCCAAGACCAGCATACAAAACGTCTATGAATAAAATATCACGTTGCGTCTCCATGGGCCTGCTCTCGGCTATCGACAGGAACGCCTCAGCAGCAAGTAAACCTAAGTACAATATTAACTCTGGACTTGCGAAGAACATTCCTGGCTAGGCGCAACACGTTTCGCTAAAAGATCCCTACATCAAATATTCATAGTATTTCCTCTGTAGGTACATCTGTGACAGGTATCGCTTAATTGGTAGTGTCTGTATGGCAAGTGGAAGATCCGTGGTTCGAATCCCGACGAGGTCCAGATTTTGCCGATATCTAAAAGAGGATTTGTGAACAAATGCTGTAAAAATATATAATCTAGCAAGATTTTTCACCTAAGAAGGTCTACGCAAGACGTCCTTTAACTGACAAAACATGCTGGTCTTCTGGAAATGAGACGGAGAGTTCACATGGTATTGAATAATGTTTTAGTAAATTACACATTTTGCTCATTAATAATTTTATTGCAAGGACAATTATATTTTAGCTCTGATATTATGAAAACTATCTTATATTAACGCTACATAAATAAAGTACTTCATCTTTTTTCAACAATATCGGTCATCCCCCTATTATAAATACCCACGCCATGACACATTCAGGCATAAATATTAAAACAGCTTGTTCACGTTCAAATATTATATTAAAGTATCTACATGATTGATATCGTAATTCAATTTTTTGTTTTCAGGGGGCGAGGAGACGCCGAGCATCTGTACGCAGGGTTATTTCCAGTGTGAGAATGATACCATCTGCGTACCGCAAAACAACAACTGCGACGGCAAAAGCGACTGTCCAAGTGGTAGCGATGAAATTAATTGCAGTAAGTATTAAAGTTTAATTCTTCCAAGCATGGCTGGAAATCAAAAAAATCCATCCTAGGACTCAATGAATAAAATCTTACACGTTGTTTCACATGTATGTGTGATGCTTATAGATCTAAACTACGTTTAACTATATGAATGATGTGGCATGTCTCCATTTCATTTAGACCCTTTGGTTGTGAAGATAAAACGTTACTATTCTTTCAGAACTCTATATAATACACCTGAGTGCTACGCTAGGTCTTGTTAATTGGCAATTAAACTCACAAAAGTATTTAAAAAATGGTGGGAGTGAGACATAGAAATTAGTTTAAAGAAATGATGGGAGTGGTGACTGATTTTTTCACTGCTGACACATCCAATACAAACCGAGTGAATATTCCAATATGATTATAAAAAAACGTTTTCGTCGATTTACTGAAATTTGGGAATGCTACCTTATACGTGTTCAGAGCTTCAAAATAGTTAACATTTTATAACAGGGCACTATTTTCTGTGGTGGTGTATTTGAACAGCTTTACCAATAACTGAGGGTACCTGAATTTTTAACCTGTTAACGACTTTTAATCGCATAGTTTCCTATAAGTACTGTTATCTACCAAGAAATATTTTCATTACGAATTTATCAGTTATTAGATAAAATAAACTATGATTAGTACTGCTACGGTTCATAGTACGATTTGGATTTCTGATACAGCTTATTTGGATACGTTAAATGATACGAGTATATACAAATTTTTCTCTATAATAAATATACACACATATCTTTGCATACATGCTACCAAGACAGACGACAAAACTTCACGTGAACTGGGAGAAAGATGAAAGCGTTGCAATTAAAATAACTAAATAAATGGAAACCACACTCCATACATCATATTAAACATAGAAAAAACCATAATAACAAATTGAAACGGTACCAACATGTAATTCAGATTGAATGGTTGACAGGCATAATCGATTTTTTTCAGGCGACAAACACGATGACAGCTACTATGATCACATGTTTAGGAAACGACCAGCAGCGGAACACGACGATTTAGATACTAAGAATTGCTGTGAGTATGCATCTCTATATACTCTAGTACAATAAATATGTATAAATGTCCAATTTTTTTAAAAAGCTGCACTGGTTGATATTTCCATAAGACCTTATATTTTGGCAGAAGTTGCAATAGTTGTATTTCTTATGAATTACAGGTATGCGATTTTTCTTCATGGGTAAATGTAACAAAACAACTTTATGTAATGCTTTTTAAGCTTTCAGTTCAAGTGTATTCTCTCCACTAGGCATCAAACCTGCTGTAGACATGCATGTTTCGTCTTTAGCCTAGACTCGTCAGTATAGCCTGGCGATCTAACTGTAGAGAGCAATCGGGTGTAATATACTTTAACCAGTCAAGGGTGTGGTAGCAACATCAACTCATCTCTAAGTGTCGCCCTCTATGAGGACGTCCATTAGCAACTTACCAAGTCAAAGGTCCTAACACCTGCACTGTCTTGAAGCGGCAACACTTTTCCCTTACGACATCTGTCAACAAGGGTAAACTGATGTACAGCGACATCCCTCGCTCTTCGTAAACGATACATCGTAAGTGCTTACGAAGAACAAAGGATGCCACTGTAAATCAGTTCACTCTTGTTGACAGATGTCGTAAGGGACATCTGTTGCCGCCTCAAGGCAGTCCAGGTGTTAGGACTTTTGACTTCGTAAGTTGCGGATGGGCGTCCCCATAGAGGGCGATACTCGGAGATGAGTGGAGCTTGCAGTTCTCTGATAAAGAACACTAGATTTTTTATTTCTTAGACTATTTGCGACAAAATTAACGATTGCAAGCATTTTTCTTACTATATATCGCAGTAATATTGAAAGAGTTCATTAATCACAAATAAATTGTGGAACTGATTCATGTTCATGAATCAGGTGACAATGCTTGTTTCCTACAAAAAATATGACAATATTGCATTTTTCCTAACATCGCAAACTCTTTTATAATAAAGCGTCAATTTTTGAACGAAACGCCTTCTGTATTAATGGGATAATTGAATATTTTATGCTCTTGAAATTTGCAATTGTGACCCTTGAATGACGTTATGACAGAAATTAAATGTTTAACTTTATAATATTTTACTTACTTCTAACAGCATTTCTAAATATATACTGAAATACAAACATCATACGATAAATGTGTATAGAAATAATTTCTAATGGTTAGTTTTTGAATTATAATGGAGTTTCAAGAAGCAAAAGCATCTACAATCTACATGTTTATTATTTTGTTTGATGAATCGTGGCTGCTCATGAATCAACTTCAATGAGATTCATTATATTACCTGCGCATTTTCCAGAGTAATTTTGGTTTTGCCGAAACAGCACATTTCAGAACTGAGATCATAATTGCATATCTCAAAAACATAACATGGCACATTAGTAATATAAGTTGGCATATATATTTATATGCTAATTTGAGACCATATAAACTAACACCCCATATAAATCCTATCAAATGTTGTGTCATAATTATTGTGCCACCCATAGTGTTCCATAGTATAGCATAGATGTTGTTAAATTAAGATTAATTGATTATTTTTCGAACTAAATGTTTGATGACTTCTCTTTTCTTGAATTAATATCTGAATAGCTCTGCAGCTTCGCAATGAAAATTAATCTAAAATAAACCACTTTACGTGGAATGATTTGTGGCCTTATTGTTAGATTTTGTATATAAATATGTCGATTTCTATTTAAGAAAATACAATTTTTTTATTGCCATGCATTTGTTGAACACCCTAATTAGGGGATAATATTTTCACGATACACAGCTCTGCAATTTCTACGAGTTCTGTACTCTACTAAGAACTACCCTGTATACTTTGAGACGTTCCAATTATTCCTCAGAGGTACATACGAATTCTTATATTCTATATAAAATAAAACGTTTACAGCTTTTCCCTACTACGGCCTCTGTGACTGTCGGAAAGAAGATCTTTTGTGCGATTACAGGAATTACGAAAAGGCTCCGTTCGATATCCCTCAGGAAAATATCAGCATTTTGTAAGTTCCGATATATACCGATTTTTATGGTTCTTAAATTATTATGTTTCCAGGGATTTTACCGGGAACAATTTCAAGTATCTGAACGAAGAATCTATTAGAGGAATTCCTGACACCGTGGAGAGACTGTGAGTACCAAAATACACAAATTATACAAAAGTTTGATTTCGGACTTCCATTGTTTAAAAAAATTTGAGTATCACAACGTTTCGATTGATATGCTATCTTCAATCGTCTTCAGGTGAACAGTTCAAACTTTTGAAAAATCCACCTTGTCTACAAGTTTCAAACAACAAACAAATTAAACATATCATGACTAGATGAAGTGTATGAAAAGATATCTTAGAAATAACTCAAAGAACTGGAGTTATTTCTCACTTCATGCGCTAGTAAACATTTTTTTCGGGATAACGATACTCCTACACTAATAGTTGGAATTGACTCAATACACAATAACTATGAATAGCATGGTTCAGCAGGTACTGCACATGAAATCTACTTTCTATTTCTTCTATAGTATCAATTTTATTGGGTAATTAGCTATCAAGCTGTACCTGATGTGTAAGTATATTCACAGTAGATAATGCGAAAAAGCCTAAAAATGTATGTACATCATGAATGAAATGATTCATAACTAATATGAACTAAGGACTCTTATCTGAGTTTGATAAGTTGATGCATGCATATATTATTTTTGCATGCTATGACTGCAGTTATTGCTATATTAACATTTAGAACTAATCTTTTAAGCTTTATTTGTGACTGGGAAACATAATTATGTACTTCACTTATGTAACGACGCAGTATTCCCTAATTAAAACAATGATCATTATTTGAAGCGATAAAGTCATATTATATACGATATATAAATAATTCCTACCAAATTATTGGAGAGATCGACATAGTTATCTAAAGCCGCTATAAGATGGTAAATTAGCAAAACCGTACACTAGTTTAAGCATCGCTTTCTCGTAGAAGCAGCGCTAACCGAGCTATGGGTCATCCAATATGATTCTCCTGAAAATGAGGGTATCAAAAATTCAATATTTGATGATAAACATTGTACTTCGTATGTTTTTTTTGTAGATAACCTCTCGCATACGTAAAACGCCCATCACGCCCAAGAAGCGCTCCAAGAAGGCATATAAATGTTCACATGAACCTTAACATGCTGTAAATTGTAGCCACCGTGGAACAAACTCCCGGGCAACTCGTTGCACAACAAGTTTCTCCAGAAGAATTTTTGGTAGAGGCTAGTTCGAGGCTTTGGAAGCTCGTCTTGGTGAGGATGCACTCATTTGGACCTACTTATGCTCGATTCTCGGCGTTACTATGCAAGATAATTCGATCGAACATCTGCCATGATAGTATGTATAGAATAAGAACATATCAGCTACCATTCTTCGATGTTCCAAACGGTGGAGGGCCCTCGTAAGGTCAGGCGCATCTATGAAACGCACTGTTCGTTTCTGGATTGTGCTTAGAGGATTCAGATAGTGCTTTGGAGCGCACCCCCACATATTCTAGCAATACTCTGGCCCTTGTAGAGAAGCAATACATTTTCTGGACAGCACAACCTTATAGAAAGGAAGATAACCCCCAGCTTCTGGAATGCGGACTTCCAAGGACGGCAACAAGATGATGCCAGAACATGTTACTGTTGATGTTATCTCTGGAAGTTTAATGGGAGATGATTCAAGCATTGGAATACCAGCATATTCTTTTTTGTCAGTGTTGTTGTTTGGCTCTTAAATTGAACTCCATTTTTGTAGATCCTTACTCAACAATTGTTTCAATGTCCTCGTTGATCTCGACAGCATGCTGTCATCGCCAGAGTGAGGTCTCTTGAAACGGCAGTGGTTTGTATGATTCCATGTAGGAAATAACGGTGCTATCATCTGCGGATCTGTAGAAAGGGTTAGATATTAATTGAAATAGTTTGTTGTACAGCAAGAATAATTTTGGGAATGATAAATATATCGGATGTATATCCATCTACCATACCGCATATAAGGAGCAGTCTGAAAGGCAACTATCCAACTATTGGCACAGACCCGGTGGCAGCCCATAGGCGAAAAGCTTTATCAGAAATCTCTCATACCAAACCCTATCGTAAGGTTCAGATATGTCGACAGCAGATCTCGTAGAACTATGCCTGCAGAAGCCGTCCTAGCGATCACTGATAGTATTGCTTTTGTCCAGATACTTCAGGAGCTACATGTTTATGACAGTCTCCATAAACTTGGAGATGATGCACAAGATTATGCACAGAACAGCATAGGTCTATACTTGCTGGGTATATTTTATCTGCCTATTTTAGGTGTAGGTTGCTCTCGACTGATCTTCCATCCTGTAAGGAACATGTTTCGCTGGTTGGAGTGTCAATAGCTTGCAAATAACTAGCGTATGCCCTGCGGCGCAACACGTTTCAGGATAATATTTCATCTGGACCACTAGCCTGTCTAGAGTTCAGATTTTCAAGAATGCGTTTTAAATCTTGTTTTGGTAATTTTATTATTTGCATTTTTGAGTCCACACTGATATTAGTGGGTGGAACTTTTTCTTTGGGCGTGGAGGTGATCGACCCATCTTCTTCCGTCAGTGATGGTATGGACGAATAAGAGAAGTTCCGGCCAACAGCCTTGACTATATACCAGAATGATCTGTATGAGCTAGGACATGAGAGGAGTTTGTTCTTAATTTTCTGCTTATGCTCTTATTTGTAGTTATCGTTGATCCGTTTCCAATAGTTTCTGGCATCGATGAAACTGCGGTCTTCCATTCTCTGCATCGTTGGTTTTTGACGTAACTGCGTCTCCACAGCACCCGTCAAATATAAAGGTTTGTATTTGGTGGTACTGCAGCCCTCTCTTGGAATCGCTGGAATGCTGTATGTTTTTATTGCATTCATTCTCTATACTTCTCAATACTAATGACAACGGCTACAAATCCAAATGAAAGGTTGTTTGTTTAGGAAGCTTCAAAATTTTCTTCATTAGATAATATGAAAACGTAAACTAACTGAAGTGTTACTGGAGAATCAACTGTTATTGTCAAAAAGGTCAAGAAAATAATATACACAAAAACATTGACGAAAAATATGTATAATCTATCTTCATTGATGCAGTGGCACACTTGTTTTGTTAGTGTAATACTGCAGAGGAAGTGAAACAGCCTCACTGCAGGTAATAACCACAATTTATAGCTAAAAATATCAATTTTTTGGAAATGGGGCTTTACTTTTGTTTAGGTAATGTTTGTATGTATGTATGAATATGTTGAAGTAGTTTATCTTCACTTGGAAATAACTTTTATATGAAGTATCGAGGAAAACCTACTGCTATAGATATTCGTAGAGTGAAAGAAGCACACGTTATAAACATGATCTGAAAAAAAATTAAGCAAAAGGTTCTTTTCAAACGTATTTCAATAACTATGTTCCAAACTTTATGTTTAAAGCATAACAACTTTGATTAGCTCCACTATTTTATTCTATATAATGCAATTTTTTCAATATTCAACGTTGAAAACTATGATTTTGGAAACCAAGATGATATATTGGATGCACCGTAGTTCGACTAACTATTATTTCTACTCAATTAGGTATTTTGTTGTATTTTGAAAAACTCAGTTTTGTCACTATAATTTTTTCGATAAAATATGCGTTCGCTTGAAAAATTTCAATTGCTTGTAAATGTAAAAGTGGCATTATATCACTTTTATTCTTCAGGCGAATTCCTATACATTACCACTCTCATGTAAGTTGGAAATCCGAGATAATGTCCTGTTTTCAGCATCGTAAACTGAACAATAAACGTCCGCTGCAACATAACTATTTCATATGTCATATGCAGACAGGAACTGCCGATTTATGTTACTAATTCGAAAGTTTTATGGCAGACCATATTTTGCCTAACGGAATGTGTGGCATATACACGTGCATATCAATCAGTTAATAGAAGTTCGTATTTGTTTGGGCCGATGTCAAATTACACTCCAGAACTCGTTACACTATTGATTTTCCGCGCAAATGTGGCTGTGGAATGTAACTGGGCTCCAATTACAGGTTACAATACTCATGTAAATCCATTCTCATAGCTTGAATGAACTAAGATGGTCGTCAGTGGAGTATTCAAACATATTTATTTTGCTTTTATCCCTTCGCTCGATACTTTTACTATTTAGAAATATTATTTGTTTTATAACTACCTGGACTATTTTCTAATGAATAAGCGGTCGATTCAAAAGAGTATCTGAATGTGCGAAATCATATATTCTGAGCAATTTATATCTTTCGTCGAGATATCTGAAGGCACTTCTTGCTTTACATCAACGATTTGTTGGTATCTCAAACCTGCCATCTACGTTCTCTGCACTCCCTTCTATCATTCCACCATGGACAATTCAAATACCACCTATAGATACGAGACTCATGAAGTATAATAAAGAGGAAACGCCTTCAAGGATCATTGCACAAGACTTCTATAATTCAATAAATGAATACTATAATCACAGCGAGATCTACACAGATGCATCGAAAACGGGCCTCAATGCAGGTGCTGCAGTGGTTACACCTGACTCAACTATCACATTCAAGCTCCCAGCGGTCGCCACAGTCTTAACAGGAGAACTATATGCTGTATTAAAAGCTCTTACATATATAGAAGGAAACACAGATCAAAACTGGATTATAATAAGTGATTCCCTCAATTCTCTTGCACTTATCAAAAAAATTTATACAAGAAATCCTCTAGCCAATATAATAAAAGAAAAGATTCATAACATACAGCTTCAAAATGTACACATATTATTCTTCTGGGTTCCATCACATGTCGGCGTAAAAGGAAATGAAATAGCCGATGAGAAAGCGAAACAAGCTTCTCAGATGAGCTACTCCTCCAACCTTAAAGTTCCAACCGCGGATGTCAAAGCATCATATAAACAGATCGTCATCACCTACTGGAACAATATGTGGCAAAGTATTCCGTCAAAATTGTCAGAGCTAAAACCATCTTTCGCACCATGGCAGACCCTCACCACCAACAGGAGACAACAGGCGATCATCACCCGCTTACGACTCGGCCACACCAGAGCTACCCACGAGTACCTAATTTCCAGACAATCTGAACCGATCTGTGTTTTTTGTGAAGTGCAACAGACAATTAAACACCTTTTAGTGGAGTGCCCAATGTATGAACATGAAAGAATAATTAATAATATTGGATCCAATCTCAAAGACATATTAGGAAATCAATGTAATTTGCAACAACTATTCAGCTACCTTAAATGTATAAACATATTACACAAACTGTAAATCACCAAATCCGCCGCCAATAGCCTCTGGCTGATGCGGTTGTATTTTCAAATAAAAAAAAAAAAACGATTTGTTGGAAATAACATCTAATCCTATCTACAGCTTCGCTGATGACAACACCCTTATTCCCTGCATGGAACCGAGTAAACTACAATCCCGAGATACCGTATGTCGACGAGGGCAGCATGCTGTTCAGATCAATGAGGACATTGACAGAAATGTGGATTGAGGGTATACAAACGGAGGTCAGTTCAACGTGCAGAAGACTCAGACAACAACCCTGACACAGATGTTGCATGCTGGTCTGCCAGCCGTGGAGATGGAGGGACTGGGAATTAACATAAATAATAACATGTCTTGGCACGATCATGTTGCTGGCCTCGCAGAACTGTGTCCCAGAAGCAGGGGTTTCTCTTCCGATCCAGGAAATTATATTCTCCGGAACAGCTACTGCACAAGGCCCAGATCAGATCATCGCAGGAGTACTTCTCGCATACGTGGGGATGTGCCCCAAAGCACTCCCTGGAGCTCCTGGACATAATCCAGAAGCGAGCAAACGGCTAGTGGATGCGCCTGACCTCACAAATGACCTCCACTGTCTGTAAGATCGAAGAAAGGTAGCTGATCTATAGATACTGTCATGGCAGATGGTCGACCGAGCATAATAACTCAAAGAGTCGCCAGTACAGCAAATACAAGAGGAGCTCATCGGGCGCAACGTCTCGAACAAGCCTGTTCCCAAAGTCGTTCTTTTGGAGAACCCCGGCGTTGTGGAATGAGCTAACAGGGACTTTTTTGCCAGATGTTTACAATATACAGCGTTTTAAGGTCAAGGTGGATATACATTTATCTTCGCAAAGGGTAATGAATCTACTTTTACTTTACCCTGGCAAAACAGATTGTTAGAGATATACTTTTTATATCTATATAGCAACATTTTTGTCCAAAATATGATACTATCCGGAAATTTAGCATATCAAAACCATTTGGTCATCCGCTGTGTGTAATGCCATAATAGTGCTTGTTGCATTTCGTTATGGTAGCATCTTGTAAAGCCAAAAGGTATTTGTCTCTACCTCTTGCCATTCAGTACCTTCCAAATACTTGTTGGTTAGCATTTTTTCACAAAAATGTCAGTACTTATTCACAAATTCACTTGTTTGGCTTCTTATACTGTTTTTGTCGATATATATCTTGGTGTGCATTATATATCCCAATATTTATTTACCGATTTATATCTGGTCGTGTATTCATCTGCTACATTCGAGTAGTTTTTTTAGATTGTTTACCTTGTCAGAACAATATACAATTCTGGCATTTTATCTTCCCTATCCATCTCAGGTAGCTTTCAAAGTACCCCTGTCCTACGAAGGACTGTATAGTCTACATGCTTCGGCAACCTTTTTACTTTTTTGTTTCTGGGATCAGTTACTTTTCTGAAATTTAGTGAGTCTTTCATTTGCCTTTTTCTGTACAATTCGCATCCCTCCTCTACCAGCAAATTGATTGGAACAACTCCGGGCACCACCAAAAAAGCCTTTTTCAAAACCGTTCTTTCAATGAAATCACAAGGCCTGCATTCACCTCTCAGCAGCAACTGTTTGTATTATATTCTTAATGTGTTTGGCGAATGATAAAACTATGTATCGTATGTAAATACATACAGTATTCTGCAAATGGATTAATATTTCAGATTTTGTAGCCCATGATGTATCTTCTCAAAGTAAACGCCATGCACTTGAATGTGGGAATAGAATAATCGATTATTATTTGAGACAATTTTATTGCTAACACCTATTCTACTGTTATGAACGACATATTCTGCAAAAGCGTAATCGGATTATTTGTGTTGCTGCTATAAAGGTTTTCTGTTTACAAAGCTGAAAGAATTACGAATATTCACCACAGAGGTACAGCGTTATCGATCCTTGTTGCTAATGAAGAGGTGACGTTGAAGAGCTATCAAAATATTGGATAAACAAGAAAAATGAGCCTGTCTGATGGGATGTGGAGTGGCGTACGTAGTAAAGCACCTTTTTAATACTCTTCTGTAAACACATACTAATAGCTTCAAAGTAAATAAGGGCGTAATTGGGACAAAAATATTGGGTATTATGATACGAAGTGTTGTATCATGTAGGAAATGATATAATTTTCAACTTTGGGACAAAAGAAAATAGCTTTTATGATTACACGTGGGAAAAATTGGCAAGCAATAATTATAGCTCTTTAGAAATTACTGCCGTGCGCCAATCCAAACATAAAGAAACTAATAGGTACATAAAAAGCATCAGTTGAGGTTTAAACGTTGACACCCTATACTATTACGACTATTATCAAATTAACCAATCAATCGAACGATATAATTCAGGAAAAGCAGGGACATAAAAAGAGAAATATAGTAATGATGGATGTGTTTATTGATATTTCAATATTACATTGTAATTAAGCTTACGTTAGTCCTGCATGGTAGTGCAAACGTTTGCTTTAGACTAAAGTACCTATAGATACGTCCAAAGCACATTTTTTCAGTTAATTGGAAATTGAGCAAATAGCAGTTTGTACGTGACGTGACACATTTGATAGACTAACTTTGTCTTGATAATCCCATCAAAATCACATAAATTTTTTTTACAGAATCAGTAATTTGTAAAATATTGTTACTCGTTCGAATTTTATGGATTGTAGTTTTCTCAATACAGATCACCGGAATCTTAGATTTTTTTGGTTTAACAACAAAGCTATTAACTGAACAAAGTTGTAATAATTCATCAATATATTTTCAAGACAATGTCTGTACCGTCAGGACTAGTGCTAGAGTGTTGAAAGAGTTTTGATAACATATCAGTAATACTCCACGATTCATTAGACTGGGTAGCTGGACAAACGGAAATAAGAGGACGGGACACGAGCTCAAAAGGAAATCGTTTGGAACCTCAACTGGCTATAGCGATAGCCACGTGGAGAATTCAAAAGACAAGAGACGAATGGACAGCAAATACTAGCAAGGATTCCATGAGACAGAGGAACTCATGGATGGTAGTCACTTGTGATTGTTGATGAGATGATGCTCTGCCTATAAAAGCTTCAAATTCCACTTATTTGTAATTTGATTGTTGACCGACCCCCCAACGTGGCACACATTCTATCTCATTGTGCCATACTGGAGTTTGCAGTTCTATCTCTAATACATGAGTAGAATGCAAGGCAATACTTACCTTTTTCAGAAAAGGATGAACTTGGGAGATAACTAAGTGACATAAAATCGTCTACCTTTGTACCTACGCACCATTATTCATTTAATGCGCTTTTACAAATGAGTTGATCAATTTCTGAGAAAGTTCGGGTGTATAGTTGAGGTAGCTTTTGTGTAAATTGGAAAATTAATGGAGTTAATCGTGGATTGTCGGATAATATCAACCAATCTGAGAGCTTTCTGTAAAATGCAAAATGGCAAGCTCTGTACTGCTAAAAATCTTCAAGATTCAATTAATAGTTGCAAACGATTATGACTTTATTTTTTTAACAACTGGAGAAGTCTGAAAAAGAAACAAATTCCCATAAAACCACAAAAGGTGCAATAATCCATAAAAGGATTAGATGAAACCTGTATTTACATAAAAAAGTTCCTGGACTATAGCGAAATATGCAAAAAGGTGCTTATACAAATTTATTTAAATATGTTTATATAAATATATGACTTTATAAGTGTTGTTAAAGCCAATATCAAAGCTTGTATATGAATACCAGAATATAGGATATGTAAATGGCAACACTGGTGACAGAGCGACGGTTGCTGTGCGCGCCTAATTTGTTTTTCAGTTGTAAACAAAGCATTGATGCTAAACGTATGATCAGTGGTCCTCTCCCCGAGCCATCTCGCCTCTCATTGTATTAAATGAAATGTACCGTGCCTGTAGGAACCAGTTAGCAGTAATATATATCACATATTGTCCAGAGAATCTAGTGGCCCTTCGTCAATCACTCAATAACCAGCGATAAAACCCGTGGAGGAAGGTCAAGGGGCAAGAAAAACCAACCCACTAACAAGTATTTTGTGTAATCAAATTGCTTACAAGACATCAGAATTAAACACGCTAATAGAAATAATATTTATTGAAAAAATACAAATATCACATTACCAAACAGCAGTCTCATCTCTAAATATTAATAAATTGAGGCACGTTCTCTTAGAGCTACTATCGTTATTTAGACATTTTTGACAATCCCGAATCATATATCTGTTCACGTAATTGTAATTATCAAGCGGAGTCCTTGATGTATTTCTTAAATCCTTTCAATTCTAGTTGGATTTCTTCCAAGGTTTTGCCCTTTGTTTCAATTAATACAAATTGATAATAGAAAATGCCGATGAAACTACAGAATGCAAAGGTGTACAAAGGTATCGCCATTCCAAACTGGTACATTGTGAAGTGGAAGAACTTGGTAGCTGTCAATACTGACACTGCATATACGATACTAGCGACAGCTAGAGCTCTGGGCTTTATATTTGTAGAGTACATTTCGTTGATCAAAAAAGCAAGGACGTTACCCACTCCACCCCAAAAGGAAGCTGTGAAAATCGTTAACAGCGATAAAGGTAGCCACGAAACACTTGAGGTATCGATGGAAGTATTGTCTCTGATGATAAGAAACGTCGCAAAAACTATCAGAATCAGGCAGTTAATGCCATAGGATACGACGATTATCGGTTTTCTCCCAACTTTGTCCACAAAAGTTGATGATAAAATTATAGCAACTATCTGGACTATAATAATAACACTAGATCCAAGTACAGGTGACATATCCGTTGACTGCTCCAGCATTGTTTGATAAAACTGTCCAAATGCACTTGCTCCACTCCACTGTTGGAATATTCTGGCAAAAGTTGTCAATATGAGTGCTTTTCTGTTAGAATGTATCAAAAATAAGTCCACAAGTCTTCCCTTCTCCGACATCTGCCTAGTTACTGCCATTCTCAACTCCTCTACCTCCTTCTCTACATCGTCCTTCATTCGGAAGAACTTTAAACTCCTTGCAGCAGCAGCATTATCCTTCTTCAATAAATGGTAGTATGGTGAATCGGGCATGAAAGTGATGGTAGCAAGAAATATCAACGGAAACGCCATACAGATCAACGCAGTTGTGTGTATATCGTAGAATGATCCAACAACGTTGATGAATAAACTTCCAGTGATGTAGGCTATGGTGAGTAACGAGCAAAGAGCGCCTCGAATTTCTGGAGAGGCCAGCTCAGTAGCGTATGTCACCATAATTACGAAGGAACCTCCTTCCCCTGTTCCACCTGAAAAATATACTGGATGTGAGGATCAAGCAACATAGACGATCAGAGACAGTTTCACTACCAAATGCAGCCCTGAACGATCGTTAAAATGCCGTATTTCATCCTCCAACCTATAAAAATGCTTAAGCATGTAAAAAATTAAACAATTGTGAAAAAATAGTCGCTGGTTTTTAACTTATGAGCTCCCGAATATAATGTAAATCCAACGTTGCGGAATGTATACCACTCTTACAATCAATTCCTATAGCCCATGTTATGAAAGCTATACAAAATCTATTATTTTAATCTTTGGTAATTTATATTTTTGTCGTCCTTCTTGAGAATAACTTTCTTATTCAAATACATACTTTATTCAATAAAATATCGTTTATTTTATATTATATGTAATACCACCATTTGAATAATAATTTAATTTTCCGATAATACTTTTGAATATGGGAAACGCCTCAAATATTTACTGATTTTTTTTATATAACTTTTTGTCGTAACCACACTATTCCAACCAAAATTATTATAGTTTCATCAAATAAGAGCATTAAAAATCTACATTTTTAAATGTTTTCTGTTGTCAGTGCTTTGCACCAGACAATCGTACAGTTTCAGAAGTTTCATTAGATATGTTTCCTACATTAAAAATATTTCTTTCAGAGGATCCCTGATTATTATTAGCTTGCTAAAAATGTATCGACAAAAGTACATTGTTAAATATACATATTGAAAGACAGCCGTATGAATTAACTAGTCTATTGTTATGTACAAGGAAACTTTCATAGCATAGATTTTGTTTTCCCACTCTATTGCAGTTCTTTTCAACTTAACATTACATCGAAATATCTATTGCAACATCATTGATGAGGCAGCATTGCCAAATGGGACATCGAGAGAAACTTTATTGATTGCAAGAGGTCGTCACTGGGAACCCAAGTCAAAAATACAAATGTGCATAACAGTATGAGAAAACAGAAAGCTTAGACAGGTTTATTATAAATAATTTTTTTGTGCAAATAACCTCTCACTTAGACAAAAACTCAGCATGGTGCAGAAGCGAGGGGATATACGTTCATACACACTTATTTTAAAATTATTTTGGGAAAGGCTCGTTCCAGGAGTTGTAGGTTCAACCTGGTGAGAATGGATTCATTGGACTATTCCAGTATTCGTTGCACTGCTGGTTTTTGATGTTGTTTGACATCACAGACACGTCCACGAAATGTATTGTTTTTTCTGGATTTATTTCATAAGTTTCTGGAAGTTCAGATAAGTATTTTGTATTTGGACACAAAGTTCCACAAAAGAAACTATTTTTCAATGACGCGTTTTGATTTATATTTGAATCATCGTCCGACGATGCTTTCACAGTTTTTTCAAACTGCATGTTGATGATACTCTCCTTAATGTTGGGCATGATGCAGTAAAGACTTGCAGGTATGTTGTTACTATGCATTTTATTGCTTTTTTTAATGGGCTGCACGAAACCAATATTTCATCCAGCGAGAACACGCGTTGCTCATATGAGATTTTGAAAAGCTTGCGATGGACAGAGTCACTGCCCTGCAGTTTCTTAGCACGTTTATTCGTTCTTTTTCGAGGT
This sequence comes from Bruchidius siliquastri, assembly GCA_949316355.1. Classification (NCBI taxonomy): domain Eukaryota; kingdom Metazoa; phylum Arthropoda; class Insecta; order Coleoptera; family Chrysomelidae; genus Bruchidius; species Bruchidius siliquastri. The sequence continues at coordinate 23,661,014 of OX438533.1, forward strand.
GAGTTTCATGCGAGTGACCTTACATGCAATAACTACTATTTTTGTTGCGCCTCTTTGTTTGACATACCTGTAATTCTAGCAGCATACAGCAACGCAATGTGTAGCCAAGAGAGATTAATCATAAGCAGGCTAGCCACTAGTAGCACCGCATATACCATGGAGCTGTGCTTTCTCCCAATCCTATCGATGATAAAGGTAGCAAAGACGCCTCCGAATAAGTTACCCACATTATTGGCGATGGTTACATATGAAGCAGCCTCTTCGGTTACTTCTAGTGGGTACTCATCAGACATTATGCGCTTCAAGGAGGGTAGGGGCCAGCCATAGTTGATTCCTGCTGTGAAGATAACAACTGAGGCTGCAATAAAATACAACAAACACTGACTGCTGATTGAAACTTCAGGTGAATGATCGAATTACTCTACAGAGAGTTATTTAAAATATTATTTAGATAACTTCTTTTCCGCTGCAACTAATGAAAGAGCAATCAAATTCACAAAATAAGTTGAAAAACAGAATTCTTCAACTTCAACAAAGATTATAGAGTGAATGGTTCTTTTGTTAAATTGTCATATAAAAAACAACACATACTGATAGAGAATTGCACTTCCAATCTAATCATGCAATGAATATACAGAAAATTATAATGATGCGTTTTTTGGACACTGCTAAACGGATCAAGGTCGACCGGTTAATTTTCGATGGGGAGAAACTACTGAAAAACGATGTTTGCAGTAATACGATCCTGAAGAATTGGACTAATCACAATTTCAAAAACTTAACTCCCTATCTGTGACCAAACGTCTACCAATACTCTTTGTATAGACCATACGTATATAAGATTTAAAAGACTGCCCGTGAAATTTATACTGATACAGATAGTTCAATTAATTTTCATCAAATATCGCATGATTAATTACACCCGTTCAAACTGATTGAAGTGAAAATATGTTCGGGACATCCAGCTGAAAGTCATTGTATCAATTTCTGACACCATGAAAGGCAGTGCTGCCAGAGGAAATAATGGAGGCTCAAAAAGTATTGTTTTTTAATTATTGAAAATATACGGTTTACCCGTAGTTCCTTTATTTTTAAATTGAAATTCAAAAAGTCAACAGCTACAAAATTTCATTCAAATCTTTATTTCCAAAGTGATTCCATTGCATGACAAGTACATCGTGGACTTACTCGATGCTATTTTGTATTTTCGTATTACCGAATTTCTTAATTTTCTCCAAGAGCCACGTAAAAGTAAAACGCTTCGCATTAATTCAGATAAGCTCAGCTACCACCGAATTTGATCTATAAAGTAAAAACGAGAGGGCAAACTTAGTTGACACTTGTAAATTTGAGTTGTCGCTCAGTAATTCCGTTTCTCAGGGCTTAATTGTACCAGTTAAAGAAATAATTAGCCGCAAAAGTTGATAAAAAGTTTTCCGTTAGGGGATATATTTGAGATTTAACGAGGCGGAGCTGTAGTGACAAGAAAATAAGGGCCTGTTAGACAAAATATTTTACCATTAGAAATACGAAACCGCACTATAAGGACATTTAATCAGCTAGCTAATTATGTTGTGGTTTGTGGTAAAAAAATTCTACAGTGAATCATGGACAGTCTATGGAAGTCTTTCTTCATTGGCATCTAAAGGATGAATAAATAAGTATCTTCAGATATATTTCAATCTACTCACTGGACTAATGACGCCTCACAAATTTCATTATGTCTCCTAACGGTTACTCAACATATTACGTATATCAGGAAATTTTACGAGAAAATACATTTTTATAACATATAATAAAGTAGAACACAATAATTGCACGTTGGTTACCACACACGAGCAGTCTGAAAGTAACGAACGCAAAAAAGCTGCAATACATACTTGTTTCCGACGCCATGAACGAGTACTACTATTCGAGTTAATATCTGTTTTTTGACGCTTTATGGTGTGTATTTCATGAAAATACGTGTTCACTTTTTTGGTTTGTCGACCGGTCATTCTGTATCTCTGTCAGTTGACAAGAGACATCGTCTGTCTGCTGCTGCTCTTTTTGTCGGGTTTTCTGTCAGTCTGTCTATCGGTTCCCTTTTATGTCGTTGCGTAATCTCAGTAATCGCTGCATAAATATTGATGAAGTAATTTTTGGCGGAAGATATGTGTTTATAAAACAAAGTCGTTTGACATATACAAAAACCAAATATTTCTCGTTTGTGTTACACATTCAACCAAAACTCATTTAATTGACTCCATCAAATAATATATCCAGGTTTATACATATACAGATTTGCAATAATTGCTCCAAATCAAGAACTGGTATTTTTATATCCTCGTTTTGAGGGTCAAATATGTTTGAAGCATGATAACCTAAATACCTTAATTGCTGCAACTGAATTCATCTACAATGTGTACGACTCTTTCTTATGCTTTAATAACATTTATTTTGCTGATTCAGATATGGCCATCATATTGTCATCTACTGTCTTTCTAGTAGTGAGTCTAGAGTGGTGATGAAAACTTTTATCTACAGTTGTCAGTTGCAGTGTAACTTATTTATTAAAACTTTTTAATCTTCCATATAACATATCTTTAAACTTATATACTTGAAACCTAATTCTGGATCAAAAACAGTATCCACATAGTTCCAGAGAAATAGCAGCTCGTATCGATAAAAGGATGATGGACGGGGAGGGACGTGAAGCTGAAGGCTTCGCTATCAACTGTGCCGTAGACGCCTTAGACCGAATCATCAATGGAACAGCAATGATTGGAAGAATGAATATATCTACTCCTCCAGGAACATCCGATCACAATACCATCACAGTTCTCTGCAGAATGCCACACGTAGAGCCTGGCATACAGATCAGCAAAGTGAAACGACCTCAGGGATTAATACCGGTTTTTGTCCATGGAATGAAGTGCGGAGACCAGTCAGTTTATGGTCAAAGAATGAAAAAGTTGTTAACATCAGGTATTAACGTCTACATTCCTCACACTGACGGATCACCAGACCAAATCGTGGCTTAACCGAAAATGCAAAAGCAATTAGTGGAATCTCCATAGTGCACAGAATAAAGGAAAAATCCAAACACCAAAATTACTGCAGTTGCATTTATGCCAGAAGCCACTGTAAATGGTTCATCGATGATAAGAGAGGAACCCAACCATAAAACTAACAACAAACTTCTCTGCTAAGCTAACTCTTTCAGATCATTCTTGTGTGTAGCCTAAACTGTCTCTACCACCACCACCTGAGAAAATGGGTGCACTGTCTCCATCCCCAAGGGAAAGGCAGATATCTTGGGAAGGATTTTCCTATCTGATTTTACATTAAACCTCCAAGGAGGTACTTTATTAACTACTGTTGCAGCCATATCGCACGAATCAATATCGCCATTGATAGTAAAAATTAAAAAAACGGGTTTTCCTTAGTCTTCCACAACAAGAGAGGAAATGATACAGGACAAGATCCCGTAAAATTGTATAGGGCGTATATCTTCCCAGGTTCTTAAACAATTTCTACATTTATGCGTAAATCCCGGAGCATCAAACTGATGTACATCAAACTCACCACTAACAACAGCTAGATACTGCGTCAAAACCCCTCCATTTTTTTTTGCAGGAAATGCCCTATGGATAATATCCTTCATCTCAACGGCTAGACGGTAGGAATACTCAAAACTTACTCGCCGTCTGGAGGTGTTGAATCTTTCCAGATACGGGACTGCGTGACGCGATATTTGGAGCAGAAAGTTCTTTATTCGAATAAGTAGATCGCTTGTACGGAGTAAAGATGAGGAACTTAGTAGAAAGAAACAATGAATATTCGAATACATTTACTTCAATAATCGAATAAATGTTTGTCTGTCTCTTCTGTTGCAGCATGGTTTTTATAGCTGATTTTCATGAAAATCTCAACGAGGATTAGTATTGTCACATAAAATTCCTTCATCTGATGTACGTTGATGAGTATGCTATGGTTGAAATCTGTCATGTGGCTGTTTATAAAATACTGATTTAGCTCCTTCTGTTGCGTTAGTTGAATTGTAACTATTAAAAATACATTTTGTGGCAAATGGACATCAGCATTCAATGCCATTCTACTACACACACACACAACTATTGAAAACATCGAAATAGGTCAAGGGAATTATTTAAAAGCATGACCTGAATGAACTTACGTCCTCATCTAATAGATTCTATGATCGGATTAGAAGATAAGATTATTCGATTTTTTTCAGTATATCATTAACTTTCATCTTTGTAAATGGCACTCCTGGATAATTCAACACTTTTTACGTACAAATGCAAATATTTCAGCGTTATGCCTCCCCCTTGACTGAAACTGGCGCAATTCTATATATTTGAGGTAGACAGTATCACTAGAACTGTTTCTAGGGGTATCTAGTTATGTGAAAGAGATGTATGTTTATGTCTCACATATGATTTATAAAACTTACACAACAAAGTATATTTTTCTTCGATGTAAAAATTAATCACTGTTATATGTCAAATTGCTTTACGTATTGGGACTTGATCCGTTTGGGTATGCTTTAACATTACTTAGATTAGATGAGAATAATGTAATATTAGCCTACTACTATGCCTATTACAGCCTTCCTTTGATGCTGTTGTAGATTTTTCGTGATACTGGCTTTCGTCACACGATGAACTCATTCGCCAGTCTCATCCTTAGTTGGCTCTTCCACCATTTTAAAAAATCCTTGAAAGTACTTATCTGTATCTGTGAATTGGCTAAGCCTCAGAAAGGCTCCACTAGATTTGTAGTAAAACTTAATTTGGTCGTTCACAAAACCTCCATGTAGCATCACAGGAGCTCTCTCTTCCAGGTTTCCTTATCGTCTGCCCTTGATTCTCAAATAAGACCTTCTTTTTGTTTGAACATCATAAAATGATCGTGAAAGTTCTCTGTCATGTAGTCGGAGTGTGTCTCTCAGTCAAATTCATTTTACTCATGCTCTATGTCCCTTACACCTTAGCGTTTTCATTTCGTGGAAAGATCTATTCAATGTTTTCCAAATCTTCAAATGGATCATAAGTTTTTTCTCCAGGTTTCCTCATGGTTTATTCTTGGATGCCAAATGGAGCGGTATGCATTGCTGCCTTGTAGTCGTATTGCAGTATGTTTCGTTTTATCTCACACGACAAGCAGCTTTGTTGTTCTTGTGCGTCAGTGTATTATGTCCATTGTTGTGGATTTATCAACAATGTGAATTCATCATCTGGCTTTAAGCTTTTCATAATACTTGATACTAGGTTTTATTTGAATACAAAGCTGTTACACTGTGAACAGTCATAAATATTAATGTCATTATTGTTTCAAAATCAAATTTACCCATTTTGTCTTCAACTTTGATGAAAGCTTACAAGGCAGTCGAAAGATCAATGAAGCTATGCAGTCATACATATACATATACAATCAGCGGGAAGCGGAAAATATAATGAATCAGGGAGGAAAGGATAAGCCTTAGAGATTACATTCATTTTCTTTCTTGATTTACCTGGTTATAATAATATATCGATAGAAGTTAGATATTAACTCATCTTGTACTAGGTGCTAATTGGAACTACATATAATTGACATATTTACCTTCACTAACGTTATGACAACCTTGGCAGCATTCAAAGTACAAAATACTCAAAAATGAGATTTTGAAATTATACTTGAGACTGGTATTTTCTAACGTGCTAACGTGGTGTTATTAGGTGTGATCCGTATACAACCGAATAAGTTTTGAAATAAATTACAGCTTTTTAGAACATTTCTGTTCAGTTTTGAGAGAAAAATGATAGATTTGATTTAGATTTTAGGATTCTAAATATTTTCGACCTCTCGAACAATGCGATGTGACTTTTTCCCCAAGGATATGTTATGATATTCGTTAATTTCTGATTTGTTATATAATGGAGATCATATGAAAAAAATATTCATATCAACATTCCATCTATACATAAATATCAACCTCACGCTACATCATTATAATGAAATAATACGAATACTAAACATCATAGTTATTCATCCCAACACAAAAACCACAGTGCGATTATCATAGATAAACAAAAAAATATTAATTTTCCATATTCAAGATGGTTTGGTTATATGAACTGATAACACTGAACAAATCTCAGTTCATATTGTTAGCTTAGGGTTTATGTCGAGCATTGAGCTCTGTAAATAGTAAGCGGAATGCGATGTTACTTTGAGGACTTGCATTCGGGTGAGCTTTACAAATTGCGCTGGAAAGATTGCATAGTTTCAGCGTCTTCCTGTATAATGGAAAAAAATGTATTTATACAATTCTAGCCCATTAATCCTATTACAGAAAACAAAAAACTTCCATTACTTTTCAAAATTTGTTTTTTTTATGTATTTGGATTCAGATAATTTTTAGGCGTAGCAAAAATCTTTTTTTTTATTTGGCATAAACATATGTCCTACCAATTTAGCACGTAGTGAAAATACTATATTTTTTTTCAAGATCTAATTCAATTATTGTAATCGTTACATGCTAATATGAAAATTTGGCCAAAATATAATATTATCTTAGTCCTTGTTCATTTGTCGAACACCTCAAATATTTTTCGGAATTTTGTACTGGTTGCAATTATACCAATCTAAAATTAGACTAAATATGGATCATCAAGCAAACTCAACGATTTATTTTACGTCACATATCAGCCATGATAGATATTAGAAGGATTCACCAAGCCCGAGGTATTTTAATGACCATATTCAAAATTTCGAAATACAGTGCTACTACTTAGTGGCAGTCAAAGTCAAAGTCAAAGATTCCAATTTCACTCTAAAAGTATTTTTTAGCAGGCGACGGTGATTACAGCGTGGGAAGTGCTGAGTCAGTCATTTTCATGGAATATGTACAAATCTCGTAGAAACACTATTCCTCCCCATGCTCGAATTGCGCTCCGTGTGAATATACCACACGAATTGTGCTAAAGCTACTAAATGAAGGCAATGAAAATAATTACAGAATATCTACGCAAAATGTCGTTATGGCTTCTCCATTCAAGGGTATAATAAAGAGCAAGAGCATGGTGATGAGATCCGAAAAAATATTTGCTGATCTAAGAACATACAATCAGACATTCATAATGAGACTATATGCATAAGTAAAATAATATAGTAAGATCAACATAATTATTATCAGGTTGATTCTGAGATAAAGAAACCAAGGATGGGTTCTACGCTACGGTATATTGGTGTACTGAAATATTTATTACTTCGAATATTTTTGTAAATATGAATTTAAATGGGAATTATAGTACATGAGAGATATTTAAATTACGCGATTACCAAATTTACAATCATTTGAAATTGATTTTTTTTCTACGTTTTCGTACTGGCGGCAAGGAATTTTCGCTTCCAAATGGAGTGTGTTCCAACTTCAGATCCACGAAATCTACTGCGATGAAATAACCAAAACTGTCAGGCTGTGCGTGCCTGATATAAAAATAATGGTATTGTGCCTATCAGCTAATATTGACCCTGTTAATGAAATATTCTCATAGAATTTGTTGACGCACACATCAATATATAAAGCCAATCAATACTTAGCATTAATTAACCATATTAGATAACAACGAGATCAAAAATGATGCCATTTAAACTTTATTTTTTCGATCAATAATAATCAACAAGCTTCAAGTATTAGTAGGACATGAGAATGCATCTCTTACGAAAAATTACTTGAATAATAACGATTCATTTGATTAGTACAAGGTTGGTGATATTCACGTTAGCAAGCTAGAATGTGATTTGTGTTTGTATCATATTCATGAATATATCGACTGATGTCATTTTATAGGACAGACAGAGGAGCTGAATGCTAGAATTGCAAAAGCAATAAAATATTAAAATTAGTGGCAGTTGAGGCTCAAAAATCCCAGGCATGAGCAACTAGATAAGTTTTTAACTTTTCACGTCAATAGGCGTTCATTTTTTTGGTATTGCATGCAGATACAAAAGACAATCATGGCTATTTTTACTTTGGCAGCGATCGCTTTAGAAAGTTGGTTAGAAGTGCATCCCAACCACTCTCTCAGGTTTCGCAACCACGAAATTCTCCTTCTGATATTCTAATTTACGTCTCTCAATTGTATTGACAACCTCTCTTTGCCTGCCTATGTGTCTGAGAGCTTCTACATTTTTTACTACAGAATATGATAAATATAAAAACGTATAGAACGTATTAAAAAATGATTACGATTATGGTACTCTCCCCTCCTGTGGTATGGGAAGTAAAAAGGGCTAGTGGACTCTATATGTTTAATGTTGATATTTTTATTGTATAATGAAAAAATTGACCTCTCAGACCTGAACGTTACTGATAAATATTCAACCCAGTTGAAGTATTTATTTTTTATCAAGGATATGTTTCCCATAACAAAAACTGCTGATCCTTTTTCCTGACAAGTACGCACTTCAAGCTCCTCCTATACGTGACCGACGCAATTTTTCCATTTACATAGGTCACGAGTTTTTTCGTACCGCTTCTAGTGGATCGTTTGGGTACGCGCGTCTCGCATACATGTTTTAGGATTAAAAAAAGGTAAAGGTCACAGGATTCGTTTGCCTTTCAACATACGTAAAGGAATCTCGGTTTAAAGGTATTAGGTGCACAAAAAGAGGGTAGAGACTGACTTCTGAATGACTTCACCACTTTGCTCATTTTAAGCTTCACCGTGAATGTGTAGATACATTTTTCGAGTGTTTAGTGTCATAGCTTGCCACAATAAACATACTGTTTTGATGTTATGTTAAACCTTTTCTTGAAATGTAACGGAATTACAGTTCTCTTAAATTCTATTTTATATTACTTTATGAAGTAAGATTTGATGGATTAATGTATTTCTTATAGTAGCAAATTTTATGATGACACGTTAGATACATATACACCTATAGACACTAAAAAAAATGTGCAGCATTCATCATTTCTTACAAAAGGGTTAATGTCTGTCCGAAAGTCAATTTTTGGCTAAATTTATAACAATATTCGGCCAAATGCATTGATGAGGCTCAAGGTTTGATAAATTCAAATAATCGAGTAAAAATCAACCAAAATTTGATTTGACCCTCATTCAGCCTTCATGGTAATCAGAAAAGTCTAAGATATAGCAATCTTAAATAATAATTTGAGTTCCAAAATACCGTAAGCTACATTTTTTGTGAGTAACGTTCAACTTTCCAAATCATGAACAACCGACACCTAGATACAAATCGGAAGATTTTTTCTATCTTAATTTTCTGAATTGCTGTCTTATCTTCCCTCTGATTTTCATAATTTATTTGCACAGTGAAAAGCGCACATTCTATAATCGTCATGCCACCTTAAAAAATATTAATTGTAATTTATCATCCAGATAATATTATAATACGTCTTTCTGTATGTATTTAAGAAAATCATGATATTGATTGGAGAATCAGCCTGTAATTTGGAAAACTGTAACTTGATACACTACATGAGGGGCAATTGTCCAGGCTATTATGATTTTTCAACTTTTATAACTTCACTATTAAGTCATAATCATATTATGGGCCTTGCAAATACAATTAACGGATCAGGAATAAAGTATATAGCGTTACTTGATGACATGCCCCGTCGTAATACATGAAATACTTTGCCGCCTATTTTTTTTTTCGATCAAATTTAATCGAAACATTCATGTAATTCAAATATGTGTACGGAATTCCTATAACAGTTGATTCAGATCTTCTCATTAATATTTTTGATTAGGATTGAAATGAGTTGATGTCACTTCGGGAGCTGTTGACCAATTTGTTGAGCACATGCTTGCTCCTGTGAACGTTTGCATACACATTTCGAATTCTACAAGTACTTATATCCTTGAAGACTTCTGATTGACGATTAATCCCTTTCTGCTTTATAAAAATAAAGTCACATAGCGTATCTTCAAATGCTTTGTCTTGATGGCTGTAGCCTTTTATCACTCCCCAAAGTATTCTTGTATACCAGACATTTTTAATGCAACCTTCGGTTCTATAGTTGGGCTTCGCCGAAGCCTTCGGAGAAGCCTTTCGCTTCTTTTGTTAGAAGTCAAAGGTACATGTTTACTCTTAAATTTGCCCAATCTGAGGGCTACGATTGGATACTACTTTTTATGTTGCTACCAAATTTTTATGGAATCTGTATGTTTCAAATCAAAAACTGATGGACACTTGCATTTTTAGGAATCATCCCATTCGTATAATTTAATTATATAAGCTAAAACGTAATGCTGGGAGGAACCCAGAGGTGATTTAGTATATAGACACCCTCGTACTTGAACTCGGCATATCTAAGCAATTAATTTGAATATAGAGACACTGTTACACGTAAATCCTGACGCCTCACGCGACTACCACCATTCCACTTTATATTAAAGTTACTTGATCTAAACTGATATGAGTGGAAAGTGTTGCGTGCTGTTTCTGTTATGAGGTCGTTTAATTTAACTTTAAAAATGCAATCTCGAAATTGAGTATGTTACACTTTATTCTGATTACGGTCACGGATGCTTATATGGGTGTGTAGGAAAGGTGTTGATTGCACAACTGTAATAAATGTGAGGCTATATACTTTGAATAAGATAGAAATTGGGCTAGTAGTTGTAAAGTTAAAATCGATAACCTGTAATAATAAAAAACAAACAGCAGTAATAATTGTTGAATGTTTAAGCTTTGGTGCACAAATTATACGTTGTTTTCGTTGTCCTGTAAAACTGAATTTCTTCCTCACGTTTGTCGAAACATAACTACGTCTAACTTATACTTTAAGACACTTTGCTCGTTGCATAATTGAACTACACTTTCACACAAATGTATATTTTTGTTGCATCTATTAAGGCTTACTTGTTTTTTTTAACTTGTGGATATGTATGGTTTAATATATGTAGCATTTGTAGTTGGAATGTAATTAACAGCATTTTTTTCCAGGATCCTTTCGCACTGCAACATTACTGAAATAAACCCTCGAGCACTTGTTCAATTGAAGCATACAAAATTACTGTGAGTAATACAATATGAAATATGAACTCACTCAATAAAATATTGAATAACATACCGATCTTCGCAACTTTTTTAAACTGTTTCCCACTGTATAGAATAAAACATTATCCATGATCTATAGTTTATGAGGTTAGTTTATAGCTTCTTTCAAACCAATACTGTTGATTTGTTTGTTTAATGGAAGGATATTTGAGTTCACATTATACCAGGTGATATCTTTTGGTGGCCTTGAGAATTATTGTTTTTCATAGCTAACTCCAAAGCAAACCATACTTGATGATTCACAAACGTGGTCCTGATCATAAATGGATCATATTTTTACTCTCTGTCCTAATATCTGGCCATAGAGCTTAGCGAATAAACTAACATATTTTCCAAATTAATTTGCTCTCACATTTTACATACTCCGTGTCTTTTGAGTTCATCATTGAACATTCCAGGCATTTGGACAACAACCACATAAAATACCTACCCCAGGACGTATTTGCAAAGGAAAACAAGCTAGAGACACTGTAAGTCTTAGAACAAATGAGAAAATGTGGGTGAAATTTAGCGTACTTTATTTACAGCTCTCTGATGTACAACAGCTTGATGAAAATCCATACGCAGGCATTCATTTACCTTCAGAGTTTGCACGAACTGTAAGTAAACAGCTCTTACTGTAAATATTAGGTCTGAGCAAAATTCATATCGAATCGAATTTCAGTTTGATAAATGGTTTTCACTATGCTTGAAGGAAAATACAACAGAATGCATAGAATGCTGATTGATGTATTCAAATAAAAGACTCGATGCAAATTGTGGATGCTCTTGCTTGGTGAGGCTTCCATCACTCAGATAAAATTTTGTGATTTGAGTACAACATTTCACAAATAAAACTATGTTTTTCTGAAAACTTGTGTTCCAGCTAAACAACTTTATCTTCATAAAGTCCTTATGAACCACTGCCTTTGCCTCTTCATACATGAGTAATAATTCGTCGATATTAGGAATTTTTATTATATAGTTTCAAATTATTCTATTCAACTCTGAGAAGTATCGCTGTATCTGATGAAATATTTCAGGGTTCTACAGGGAATTAAAACACTACTTCACTCGTTTTTGCCTTTCATATTGCTGTGATCTACCTTTTGATTTGAAAGCAGTCACTAAGTAACTATCAGTACTCTAACTACTATACTATCTATAATGTTACTGTTTGGCTCTTTGGCCATTTTGTACGTTGATAGTCTGACAGGGCAGCCGAAATGCTGGGAACATATTTCAGTCAGTCATATAAGGCTATAATTGGCGGCCAGTAGAGTAGAGGATAATATAATTACCCAAACTTTACTGTTCTTAGGCTAGTGGGCAATCAATTTATATTGCAATACTATAAGAATTGAATTAAGTAACCTATTAAAAAGTCTTTAAGATATTTCAAGAGTAAAATAATATAAAAAAGAATGCCACTGAGTATAATTGAAAGATATCGTAGTGTATCGAAGATAATTATGTTTGAAAGATCAGTCCTCTCGTTCGCATATTGTAAGGATCCTCCCGACATAAAAACGCAAAAGATAAAAATATAATAGGGTAGAGGAAACGAACTAGCAATTTACTGATAACCTGGGTAGGAACTGCAGTCATTTCGACAGTCTGATGATACTTTTGGAATAAAGTGAGACATCTTACAAATTTAGGGCATTTTATGAAACTTAAAATATCGCTTGCACAAAATAATACTAATGATGGAGGGATTCCACTAAATACGAACATCTACAATATAGTTATTTTTGCTTAACATTTTTATTTTGTGAGCATAATTTGAATCTTCGAGGACGATTAGGTATACAAAAGAGACTATACCACATAAGGGTTGAATACATTAGCTTGTACCGTAGGTCCCTACGAAGCGTTGAGGTATTTTGTCGTTAAACAGTTTTATATTCTTATTTTTCATGAAAAATACAATTGTTTTCTTCATAAAGAATATACATCGAGCATATTTATTTATGCATTAAACTGCGAAATGGTTGCATTCTACTATAATGTAATAACTTTCAGACAGCATAAACTTTTTGATTATATTTGAACAACATATATGCAATATTGTTGTATTACTTTGTGTGTGATTAGTGAGCTAATCCCCCCATATGTAATTTTTCTAGAGATCTAAGGGGAAACAAGTTAGAAGAAATCGACAAACGGGTTCTGGAACCACTATCGAACCTAAGAATTTTGTAAGTAAATTAAAATGTGGTTGAACTTGTAGATTTTTCAATATTAGACTATTACTGATATGAATTATGAATAGGTTCTTATTTATTATTCTTACCGTAATTCATATTCATATATATATATATATCAAAAATTATTAACTAACACACGAGAACATATGTTTATTCCGAAATTTTCGTTTAACTGTCATCTAAATCAGATAATATAATGTTGATACGTATAATATTCATCTGAATCTGTCCTTGCCAATTCTGCAGCTTATGTGGTATAAATTATCTTTCTCTAATTATCAAATGGATTTGCTAACAGCTTTGATTGGACGATCATTTTAGGCAGGCCACGAGAAAATTATCAAGGAAGAGATACATTTCTTTGAGATTAATAACTTTATCAGTGTATCTTTAGAAATGTTTCGGAATAATAAATGAACGGCATTTCGTTAGACTATAGTTATAGCCTTATCGTAGCAACTCCCAGGATTCTGTTGATCCAACATGATCATATTCATTGCATATCATTTATAGTCTATTTTTCCTGCGTAATGTGTATATGCGACAGGTTATGCATTTCTCTCAGTACCTTGGGCAAAATGAATTATTTAATAAATGGTTCAACGCCCAAGGCTTAATAATTTTTCATGGGCATGTTCACAGGTATCTTCAGAATAATCAGATAAAATTTGTGAGCGCATCCAGTTTTCCCAAAATTCCGTTGGAGAAGCTGTCGTTGGTGGACAATGAAATAATAAATTTGGAAAAATCAGCTTTTTCCAATTTGAGTGAACTACGCAACTTGTAAGTATTCCCAGTTGGTTGAAAACTATCTTCATGTAGATTGTAGATGCCCTTACTTGGTGAAACTCTTCCATCATGTAGGTAGAAAGTTTTGTAATTATCACACAGTTTCACAAATAAAACTCTTTCTTTCAGTGGTGCGTTCTGATTTGTTTTTTCACTGAAAGAAATAAAGAATTTTATTTGTGAAACTGTGTGATAATTATACAACTTTTTATCTACATGAAAACTATCTTAGCCAAATTAACTGTTTCGGCGATTGGTGGTGCATTGTAATGCTGGCTTTCTTGGTAATGTTCTTTGGTTAAGACAGTTAAAGTTGAACATGTTTATTAGAATCCTGTAACTACTATGCCCGATAAAATGTAATAAAGCAGATAATGCTTCGATGAAAAAAATCAACGCGGTTGGGATAACCCAAAAAATACCAAAATTGTGGATCTTTTACTAGTGTTAAATTACTAGTTATAGTCTATAGACTAGTTAACCAGTTAACCTTTGCCACAGCATGAAGCAGAGCTAGATTCGATGGTAAATTGTATCTGGTATTGTGCGTTTCAGATTAAAATTCAAATCTGTGCAAAGGTTCAGATTGAAAAACAAAGGTCAGTTTTTCGTGAGGATTAAAATGCCTTATAGGTACTAAATGTAATTGTTAATCTCTACTAGATATTTCCTGCAACCCTACTTCAAACTAATTTATCAGTAAGTAAATTTTGTCACTGGGGTGTTGGAACCTAGCTTACTAATTTATATATGGTAATAGGGTTAACGATTAACTGGAGTGACTAGTTTTAATGTTCAAAAGCACGTAACCATCCTGATTGTAGTCAAATAGTGACATAAAATGTATCATTCTTGATTATACTGTAGTTGTCATTCTGAATAATCCCGCTTTCACCAACTAATGAGGGATTTTAGTAAGTAGTTGGCATGTCGAAGCAGGATACAATAGCAAATCACGTTATTCTAGCTAATGGAAGCATCAAGTACGTGCCTCTTTGATACATGTAACTTTCTTTTTATGCAATATATTTAATATTTACAAACAGTATGTGATTTCTACTACTCACGGTATCATAGACAGAGGAGTTGCTGTGGTTGCGAAAGTTCCAGGCAACAGGCTTTTGTGAGGTTTCATGGTGTATACATGTCACTAATTTCTGCCAGTGTATCTGTTGGTCAACTTGTTAGCATTTTTTCACTTTGTAATTTCAGTGACCGCGGCACCGGTTTGGATACAGGAATACTGTAGGCAGGCTGCTGATTTTTTTTAAACTTTGTCTTATACACAATAAAAAGTTTTGGTTTCTCAATACCACTCCATCATAGATTATTCAAATATCTCAAACAATATTCAGGAGTTTAGAAATTCAGTTCTAATTGGACCTTAAGAAGAATTGTGTTTTATATTTCAAACAAACCATTAATAGCGCCATGGGTTTTAGGGGGATATAAAGGCCAGCCTTATATATGTGTACATTGGTTTGAAGCAGAATTTGGTGACATTTGGAATTTAATAGTCTGAAATATTGTTTAGGAGTCTCGCAGTCAAATGGTGCTATTAGCACTCAACGCTTAGCAGCGCGCGCCATCTGAAATCGAAAGCTTATACTTCGCATTGCGATCCAATGAGAATCTATGTTTCATTTTAATCCTAAGGGATGTGTCTTCGAAACTGGATATTTTAAAAGTATAGGATGCATATTTTAAATAAAATATGAAAACGTTTTTCAAACACATTTTAGTTAAATTATTTTCCTAATGCTTTTTCATTTGAAAGGACCTGGACAGAACCTCAAATATCAATACAGATGATTGACATTCTACAGGTATGCTCAAGAATATTATGTTTGTAATCGATAATATGAAAAACTGCAAAAACGTTAATGTCTAACAAAAATTTTCGTAACAAAATCCTTTAGCTCATCATTATCAGTGAATATTTAATAAGCTTTGAACGAAAGCAATATTTGTCACCTGGTACACTTGAGTAAGAAAGTCTCATATCCACGATATAGTTCAAAAAGGGTCATGAAATTGATAGTAGGTAAGCTGTCACTGTCAAGAAACAAAGCATCATTTTTCGTTTTTGTGTCATGAGTAATGGGACTAAATCAATTTATCAATTTCAACCTACAACGCTCACATGATTTATTGAATTCCATTCGATGCCGTATTTTTATAAAAGTTTCCCCATTACAAATAAGAAAGCACTCATCTAGAGTCATACTAGATTGTAAATTGATATTTCCACTTCGTAAAACGAAATGTTGTCTAAACATTATTCGTGCACCAGCGAAAAATACTGCAACAGTAAAAATACATACGTCTGAAGGAATATTTGTTGAGGAACTGTTTTTTAATAGATATCCCCTCATAAAGGAATATAACATAACTTATCGCGTTCCAAAAACGGTGTGAGAGGATAAATGAGGATATAACCTTAACAAAATGCTGTTAACTGTATCGGAGTATAAATTTCCCAAGCCGATATTCTAAAAAAGAATGATTCTCTGTAATAGTTCAGTTCGAGGTATTTTTGTTGATAATTCTTGGTGATATTATCTGAAGCAATTTGGTCGCACATTTATCATGATGAAAGCCACTTTTTTTAATGCTCCTGAAGGTGGATCGAGTTCTGAAACATCAGGAAGTGATTCGTAGTACATTCGCAGATATGCGATTAGTATTCGAAGGATGTTCTGATCAGTTTCCTGTAAAGTAGTTGTAGCTGTTCCGGTAAATGCAATTTTCTGGAGCGGAAGACAAGTTTAAGTTTCTGGGATGCCGACAAAGCCAAGCCAGAAATATGGTTATTTCAGCACATATTATTTTAGATACCAACCCCTAGAAGCTTGATGGAAGATAACTCAGTTCTGTGTGGGTGTCCCTCCTCCTGGCACATCAGCGTGGGGTTTCCTCAGATCAGCTTTCTGAGCCTTTTGTGCAATGAAATGAGCTCCATTCAGACAAAATTTTGATATCTTCGTTGCTGTCCCGGATGATGGTGAATTTTCTGGTTGTACTCATGTCCTTGGTGTTATCGATGATCTGATAACTGTGGCTTCTGGCATCCATGTAGCTGCTAAGATTTTCTATGATTGTATTTGTCCTGAAACATCTATATCGTTGACTTTTCAACGCAACTGCAAGTGCAACTGAAATTTTTGTTGAACATCGCTTGTTTTTGAAGTGCTATTTTTATTTTCATTTGTGCTTTGAGAATAAATATAGCGCATACATATAAGAGGTTATTACTTTCAGAGCACTCACTGTTTTGAATAATTATATAATTATCTTAAATTAGACAAATATCTTTTAAAAATTGTAATCTCATAAATCTGTGTTAAAGTTAGGATTTATTTGTCAACAACGACTAGAGCCAACACAAGCCAAGAACAGCTCTTTCATTAACTCTAAATAGATTGAAGGTGAAGCTAGCAAAGCGGTTTTTATCTCAATACAACCTCAAATGCGTTCACTTAAAAGTAGGTATTTTCTGATGAAATCACTGTTAAATGGTGAAATCAAGTTTTCTGAGGTCATGTACTTACAATCAGTTTCTTTACTAAGCTGAAAACCGCAAGATCATCAAGTTATTGCAAAAAAGAAGGCTCGGGTCTATATACAAATGGAAAAAGCATCACATATATTGTTTGTCTCGATTAAATTGAAGATTTGTGCTTCACACCATTCAAAGTCATTGGAAAAAATCTGAAAAAGACTTATATACTAAGAATACGTTAACATAAATTGAAGCTATCATATGAATCTATCCTCACCCATTGTCATACGACTATCCAGAAATATATCATCCCAAGTTTTTAACAACGCATATATAAGATATAATTTAGGAAAATATAATATACGAATGTCATATATATGCTTTCTGCATATGTTGGGACGCCCTACCTTAGAGAGCTGAATAATGGATATGTGGCTTACAGTCCTGGCGAAATATTACAGTGATAAAGCTAGACAACGAACGCACCACGTTTAACAAAGATGTTACAAAAATCATTCAAAACCTACCAAGCATTGCGTTCCTGCTACGACATTTAAAAGTAATGTTTCCGGCAAGCAAATTCTAATAAATAATTTGTGCTCATATGTCAAATAAGCAATGCATAACAAAAATGCGTAAAAGAATATCTTTTGCAGAAAGATCTTTAAATTAATAAGGAAAGGACCTCTTTAAATATAAAAGAAAGATTCTTTTTCTGTTTCTGTCGTGTTTTCAATAGAATGATATACATAATATAGGCCCCTATTTCGTGGCGGAAGTAGTAGTAGTAGTTGGGAAGCCAAGTAGGCCACTTTGGCCCTTTTTGCCGATCCCGAGAGCCATCACTAAAACTAAACATAACATGCTGATTTCTTAGTGTCGAAACTACCAGACCTTTTGATAAGAGTCATGATGTCAGACCATTCTGCTGAGTAGATCTCTTCCCCGTAAGACTCCGTTTCTGCCGAACACCTCAATTCTAAGGCCGCAGTATACGGCACACTCTCCTAGGAAAAGATCTCGTCCTCCTTCTCGTAGCAGAAAACATTGGGCTAGGACTATGTTAGATTGTCTTTACCATTAAGTCATAGAAGTGGATATCTAATATTGATTGATGAGGAAGCTTCACCCTTGAAGTATAAACAAAATACAATGTTTGCCATCATTGATATGTTTGAAAACATATCTTAGGGATGAGAAATGAGGATTAGGGAGAGGAAAGGATGTACAGGTGTTGCGTATATTTGCAATTTATATTTACAATACATGAACATTATATTGTTGAACCTTGGAGAGGAATGTTACGACATATACTTGGTTTGCTAATAGGTTAATCCAGTTCTGTGGTGATAGCATTTTCACGAAACTTATTCAGGTATAACCAAAGGTTTTATTTTATTTTACTAATTGTAGTGTTGACCAAATAAATCAATTATATTTGAGTTAATGGAAACTTGCACATGTAGTTAGCTATATACTTATATTATATAGTATATAGTACTACTACTACTAGAGCTGCTGAATGTATTTGTCTTCGGAAGAATTCTGTACATAGAATCACTGACCACCACATGTCTAATCAATGTTCGAGCTGTTGGGAAGGTAAAAATAATAATTTCCGAAGGATAGGTGCCTTCCCGTCTAAATTTTTGATCAGAAGTTTTCGCAAGTTTCTGTGACACCCAAATTTTTATGAAAAAGTGCATTTACGCACGGTTTTTAAAATATATAGAAGAAACTCTTTTTCGATATTTGATATTGCATCTAATGAATGACACTTAGGATTATTTAAAAATGGACGATCCTAAATCAGATTTATCAGTAGAAAGACAAGTATATGTAGATTTACATCACGTTATTCCATTAAACACTATTATCTTGTATTCGAAAGTGCAAGCGTCGCTGAATAGACAGCACAATATCACAAGAAATTAAATAAGGGCCATCTTTACGGCCTTAGTGCTCCCAGTACTCGAACTGAAACGTTTAGCTTACGGAGAGAGAACCAAGATCCTAACCATAATTAATGGGGTATCAATTAGGATATTGTAAAATACGAAAATGATAGCTTTGCGGACAAACAATATCGCTCTGGTATGGCTATAAAGTCGGTAGCTTAATTGGTGGTAGAGGGAAGTTGATTAAAAATCGGTAGGAGTGTATCGTGGAGGATAAATAATTAATTAGGCGTGAGAAGTAGTTGATTAGTGGCATACAATAGGAATCACAAATAACTTGCGTATGCGGTATCGTGAATTTTGTCAGTAAAAGTGATATTCCGAGAAGGCATGGTATATCAAATTATTCTTATTTGTATCTCATTTGAAAATTCTGGTATAAGCTATTATAAAATCTATTACCCAGCAATAGTGCAACTAGCAGAATAAATGTATTAGAAAGACTCACCGATACTCTGAATGTAAAAATCTAGCTGCAGATTTAATTATAGGTTTTATTGACGAAAAAGTGTTTCCTATATTTTTGCTTCGCTATTACGCTCCCCAGTTTTATAAATTATTCATGATTATGATTTTCATCACCCGTATTTCACTTTGCAATTAATGGTTCCTCAATGTTTTCACTAGAAAACAATTTTTGACCTAGTGTTCGATTTATCTCATTTGCTGCAAAATAGCTGATTCCATAACTCATACAAACAACAAAATAATTTGAGGAGGTTGGGGTTATGTTGCCTCAGATCAAGTGATTGAATTCAGCTGCTTTATAATAACACAGAGGTAGTTTTTAGAATACAACGTTGGTGGAATTAGACGCTATTCATGCATGTGTGAAATTATAAAATTCTTATAGGTTCCTCTCAGACAATCATTTGGACAAACTCAAGAATGGAACTTTCCTGAACCTCAGTTATTTAGAAGCACTGTAAGTATCACATTTCTCAATATTTAGGTTCATTTCTCTAACCATAAATATGAAAATTTTACCTCATGGGAATAGTAACTGTACCCATAAATGGTGAATGCGACACTCATAATATTTGTAAATCATAGTGAATGTCGACTCCCCATTTTATAACATGTATCTTCCATGTTATAATGAAAAAATGATAACCAACTGCTATTTCTGTTCAACAAATTATTACTAGATCGGAAATAGATCGCGTATTCATAAATCATTTTCCTATTCTGCATGCTACATCTCGCATGCATTCTAACATACATACATGGTGGAACTTAGCGTTTGCCGACAGGCTACTACCAGAAAAGGAGTGGAAGTGGGCTAGTTCATCATTTAAGATATAGTCCATATATACATTTTTCGAATTATTTTGCTGATATGTTTCTACTTATAAAATACTGAACTATTAAATAACTAACTAAAAGAATATAATTCAATCTAAAAATGTGTGTTTAATATACAAGAAGCAGTATAATGCTCCAATAATGACGCCATTGTATGATGAGATGATGTTTTACAGCACCCTAAATAAAAACTACATCAAGCAGATCGAGCTAGCAGTCTTTCAGGACGTACCTGTATTACAATCATTGTAAGTTATAGCATGCTCATTAAATATATATATATATATATATATATATATATATATATATATATATAATGCTATGGTTTTTATAGAAATTTGGAAGACAATGGCTTCCGGCACTTGGACGAGAAAGTTCTGGAGCCACTGAAACACTTGAAGACAATGTAAGTCTGCATTTTTTAAATTCCAGTAGGTTTTACTGATATACATATTTTCTAAATAGATTGTTGTTTATTGCGCTGCTGGGATAGGTCCATAAAAATATAGAGTAGTAATGCATAAGTTTATGGTTTTTTTATATCCGCTTGATGATGTGGGTGTGTGGGCGTATTTATTTTAATATTCTTTTAATGATGATCTATAGCGAGCGGTAGAGGACGTAAAAATATAAATAAGAAGGTACTCTTCGATATGAAAAACGTGACCCAATTAACCTATTCCCAGGTAGATTGCTAGGTTACGTTCCGCGCATGAATGTTAAGCAAAATGTATCATAAACAGAAACCAAACAACTGCAGAATCTGATATGTGAAATGTTGAATAATGCTGTGTACGGTTTGGAATTTATAAGAATGGTTTGTGACTGTATAGCAACAAAGTGGACGATATATTGAACCTTTGCGTTAGTCACAATTGGACATAAATGAGTAATCATCCAAATTCATTTTACATCCTGATGTCAACTAAGTTTGTGGAGAATACATAAAATCCCTTACTCTTTGAATATCATATATATATATATATATATATATATATATATATATGTGACCTGTAACACTATCTAGAAAAGAATAATACTTTTAGTAGACGTGTCTGGAGATTGACGTGCAGCCTCTGAAGTGATTGACAAAAACATTATCATCAATGATTGATATTCTGCAAGCATAGATCCACGGTAGACCATCTGGCCTATTTCACATCCAAATGTGGATCACAGCACACTTCATGGGGAGTGTCAAGTCGTCGCGCTCGATATTTTGAAGACTTCGGATAGGGTGTGGTCCTCCAGAGTCGGGAACATCAATCAAGCTGTCTCGCATAATAAAACCATGGGTCATCAGCGCAGCGAATAGGTACTCCAGGGTTTGGACTTCCAACACCTCGAACATTCTGAAATGGGCTGACGGGGGTTCCTTTCCCGATGGCTACTGTTTAAGGCATTTTAAGGTCAATATGAATAAATATTTAACATCTTTAACTGTATCTGGGACTCGCTAATTTTTTTGCTTTTCTGAGAGGATATCTATATAGCATCGAATGATAAAAACTGGATTTTTATCATGCTGACGAGTCTCAGGAAGACGATTATTTCTGAATGAATTAATGGGATTACAATCTCTGTAGTTCGCGTGCATATAAAAGAGGTGAATATCAATATTTCTGCCACAATTTCGGAAGCTGCCATCTGCATATGAATGGACTAGTATATAAGCAACAGCCAAATAAGAGGAAATCAAAAAGCAATTTCACAATAGGACTGCAGGGACTCGAGTTGTTGTTAAACGAAAGTAATTCATTTCTCGCCCATTCTTGTGGGGTTGAGTATTACAGTTCGTGCTTGACTGCAGATTTTTTTTCATAGCATTCTATATTTCAGATTATAGGATATCCCTGAGAGAAAATAACTCCCGCTGCTTTTCTTTCTACGAAGCTAACACTAAAGCTTAGGAATGAATCCGAAATTGTGGAAATACGAATGAAATATGGAACGGATTTATTGGGTATAAAAATATTTAACAGAAGACCAGTTTGAAGTCAATAGCTATATGAAATTAATTCTAGAATCACCAGTAACAAATGTGAGCAAAGTGTGAGATTCTACAAGAAGATATTGCTAAACAAAAAGTTTAGTTTCTGTGAAAGAGTCTCAGTGAATTGCTAAAAACTTGAAAATTTAAAACTGTTACTTACGCTAGATGACAGGAATACAGTACTCACATATAACATAATATCTCCAACATCTAATAAATAAATAATACATGCATAACATGATCATTAACATAATTGTACATTACTGATTATAGTGCAATTCGTAAATACTATTGATTAAATAAAAAATTCCATGGTGTACTATTAAATTTTATAAATATCATTGCAATCGACCTTTCTGAATATGTTTTGCTTTACACCTAAATCATTTGAGGGGATTTTACCATAGAGAACAAAATTGCTCAAACTAAAAGTACCGTCCTAGGACGTCATCCGAAAGAATGCATTTTGGAAGAGGCTAGCGCGAGACACCTCGGTCGAACATCTACTGTGCTAGAATCTATAGAATGGTAACAGATTAGACACTTTTCTCAGATGTTCCAGACTATGGAAGTCCACACTCAATCGAATGCCTTCTATATATCGACGATTCAAGACCCTCCATGAAGGTCCATTTCTCTGCTGGACATGTGACTAGCGTATTCCTAAAGGGCTTCCACAAATCCTTTGCAGAAGCGATCATTTATGATGTTGTTTTTGTCCAGGTGCTACAGGAGCAGTGCGTTACTGATAGTCTCCATAACATTGGACATTACGTCTCGGTGATGGAACATAAATTCTGGAATTCTTGAGCACATGCTGTTGATAGTACTCTAGTAAAGTTTTTTTGGATATACCAACAAAGACCTACTCCAATATATTTGCTTTTTTGCACTGAGAGCCAGCAACAATTTGCGTCTTGCACTTGACGCGATACGATCCCAGCAATCAATAATTTATTGTAAGTTGAGACGCTGAGCCAGCAGTTACAACGTTCTTCGGTACTCAATTTTATCCAAAAAAATATCTTATCTGTATTTTCATTTATTCTGCTTAACTATAAGCTAAATTAAAATCGTGATTGCAAAAATAAAATTCTATCTTATTTGAAATTAGGTTGTTCCATTCAAGTTTGTCCAACTTATTTTTATAGGTTTGCATTGTGTGCCGTTATCGCTCATTGTATCAAGTAAATTCATTCGGTTTTTTTTTTAGATACTTTGATAGGTTCGAGATGTGCTCCTCTGCGTTGCACGTGAGGAACTGTTATCCAAAGGGAGATGGGATATCCAATCAGGAACATATGCTAGCTAAGCCAATTTTGAGAATATGGTAAGAAACTTTTTGGGTGCTGGAATTGTTTTCTGAGGTCAAATATGAAATAAGTATTAATTATGATTTTAATGAATTATGCTAATCTTTTCTGAATGAATTAAGTATATATTATTGCATGGATGGCTAAAAATAGAACACATCCTCACGCGGTATATAGATGTATTGAATTAACTGGCTGCTATCCAGAATGAATCAACCATCGCGGAATCAGGAAAAATATAACGGAATAGATGGTACATACTACAGTACATGGTCTTAGCTCTCACAAAAAAGTAAACATCCACGGGATATATATATATATATATATATATATATATATATATATATATATCTGTCACAGTGCGACTGTTTCGTCAATAACTTGGAAAACGCCCTTGATGGAATTATGGATATACAGGTTTTATCCCGTGGATGTTTACTTTTTTGTGAGAGCTAAGACCATGTACTGTAGTACTTATACTTATTTCAGTCGCACTGTGACAGATATATATATATATATATATATATATATATATATATATATATATATAGATATATATATATATATATATATATATATATAGCTGACAGCTAGTGATAAATGAGTTAGATCTCTAAAAGAAAGCATTTTCGTTCTTGTCATAGTCTCAAAATCTCATCAAAATTCGATATAGAGAGGTGTGAAGGACTACTAGAAAGATAAACAGACCGACAGAATTGAGTTTTTTTGTGATGTACATGTCATGAAGCATTGAGAGGACGGGAATAGTATTAACGCATTGAATGAAATTTTTTTTGCATATAATGGCGTCGTAAGTAAAAGGAAAAAACATTTTTTTTAAATGGAGAACTTTATTGTTAAAAGTTCATAGAAAATTATTAATAACCATTAATGGTCGTTATATTCAATTTTTTCAACGTATTTCCAGTGTTTGGGTGATGGGCGCTATAGGCTGCACAGGGAACGTGATAGTACTACTTGGAAGGCATTTTGCTCCAACTAATAATGTAGTACATTCATTATACCTCCGCAATCTTGCGTTCTCTGACCTTCTGATGGGAGTCTACCTGTTCATAATCGCCGGAGAGGACCTGAACTATCGAGGAGTATATTTACGCTATCAGTGGACCTGGAGGCACAGCTTCATGTGCAAGCTTTGTGGTAAGCTGGTAATATATATACATATTTAGAATTTTTCAAAGCTTCTAGGTATTAATTTTAATGGAAAAAATTCACGTCTGAACCGAAACAAACTACACGTACTTATTAGAGGAAAAATATGGCGAACAGTTTATTCCAGCATTAAGGTTTGTGTAGCAAATTTTGGTCTTTGGTATTTGAAAATATTTCATTCAAAACAAAGGTGCCGGTTGCTACGGGCGTAGGATTTTGAAAATAAATCGATTAATTTTTTAAATTAATGTTTATTTTGTCATACTTTCTCTTATAAAATACTGTAGATTATCATTTTAGACAAAAAAATCATAGGAATTGTTTAAATATATAAATTAGTTTATGACGTCTCAAGTCAATTACATAATGAATAATACTAACGTGGGGCATCAGAAAAATTTGTATTTAAGATATCTAAGTGTAGGCGATTTATTTTCTTGATATTAATAAACATTATCAGTAATAAATATTTTGAGTATTCTCAGTCACTAAAAGATACTCATTAAGTATATGGGATATTTATTTTCCAAAGACCGAAAGAACACCTGAATTGGTAAGATTGACATTCATATTCATCTAGATATCTCTTGAAGACAGATATCATCCTCAAATCAGTGATTTCAAGACGAATTACACTCAAAATTTAACTAAACGTGTATGGAATGTTATCATGTATGATTGTCAAGGAAACATTCAACAAATTCATGTGCTATATGTGCATTATCGTTACGAAAAATAGTTTCTATGACATTTTTGTAGGCAAAGACTAATAAATACTGAAATGTGACAGTTCTAGGCATGTCCATAGATGTATAATAAGAAGTTTCAGTAATTGAATAGCAGATTAATCAATTAATTCATTTTTGATACAGGATTCCTGAGTACCTTATCTTGTGAGTCCTCGGTACTAATTCTGTCTCTGGTCACCTGGGACAGATTTGTTTCTGTAACTCAGCCTCTGGCCCGCAAACAGCCTTCTCCTAAAGCCGCTGCAGCTACACTTCTTCTGTTATGGTGCATAGCCACTTTCGTAGCTTTCGCGCCAATCACACCTATGGGAAGCGACTACTTTGGCGACGAGTTCTATGGAAACAATGGAGTTTGCCTGTCTTTACACATCCATGAGCCGTATGCAAGAGTGAGTGCGCTTTTAATAGGTTATCTAACACACCCCTTTTTATCTTAAGACTAAAGATTTACAAACGGTGAGGTTTGCGTCCATAAATGGGCGTGTAGGGATCGTAGAAGGAGCCTATATATTGAATGAAGATGAACAGCAGCTTAAGGTTGTGGTCTCTTCATTCAAAAAAATAATCCGCTAACATAAGATTTCTTATCACTTCTCTGTCCCTGTCCCACAGCACCAAAATGTTCATTTTCATTTAATCCCGCATAAATATGTACATATAAACTACCTTAGATTTGTTTTAGGAAACGCGACTTAATTACTGTAAAGCTTAAAATAATAAAAACACGTAACTTCAGATGAACATTAACATTAATGCTTTTATAATCATAAATGTGTAGAGAACATTAATTTTAATTTTTCTTGGATCGAAGAAACAGTATCATGTCATCATCAAGTTGTTTTCATAAAGTACTCATTACTTTTTTCAATTTTTCATTCCCTGCATCGTTCATTGATTTTTTTTAATAGCGATGGAAAAAATTAAGTTAATATTTATTTGACTGAGCTGGATCGATAAGATCGATTCATTTATAGATGTAGAAGTGTTATTCGTTCCCATCTCACTAAATAGTGTCTTGCAGTTCCTTATTCTTATCAACATGGAACTTGAATTATTGTTTGGTATCACCTAGTTTTTCTTACTTCAGTGTATCGTAATAAAGCTACATCATAGAGTGTGTAATCAAAATTTCAAATCTCATTATTCGAGCACCATTCAGGAAAATTGAGATTACTTTTTTAAATTAAAAGTCAGTAAATCTTTGCAATGAGGACCATTCGAATATAACTTTTCTGAAATTACTACATCCATCATATAATGTGTGTTTAAATATAGACATGATAATCCGACTTCTCTGCCATTGTATATTTGATTGAAAACTTTTGTGCAACTGTAAAGTGTGCGAGCCATCATGGGACTGCCTACCTAATAAAAGTTCCCTCAAAGCACGGAATTTCAAACAAAATGAAATTTTCCGCATTCTATGTCACTGAAGTAGGATGCATACCAAATATTTTGTAGCCTTCCAAGCAACTGGTTTTGTACATAATAAATCCAACTGGGTTATACGACTCGAAATACCTAAATGCTTTTTGAACCAATTACTCATCTCAGCAACTTATGAAATGGTATACATTGCCACACTCACCTTTATTACATAACGCTTGGGTAGTACTTCACAATTTGCATTTTCCTGATCCCAAACTAAGATTTGCGAATCTTTGAACAAGATCATGCTGCTTCTAGAGCAAGAAGTAGAATTTAAGCAACAAATAGTTTTATGCCGATTTTTCCATAGAACTTTAATTTTTTAAAGTGGTGGCCCATTAACTGAGGAAATATCTTTATGATGATATATATACTGCTTTTTCTTTTAGCTCTCGACTATTTATACTTACAATGAGGTTTCTGAGATATTAACAGATTTTTAAATAACATCTTTTTCATATATGCTACATTTCACTGTTCTTATATCTTTTTGGACGAAGTCCGGATTGTGCATATGGGATTTTGTAGTCAATCTAGTCCTAGGCTGCTGTCAGATTTTTTAATTAGGTTCCTCAGAAAATAATGAATACATTTTTATTCTATGGCCAGAAATCAAACCATAGTTTCAGATTACTGCTATTTTTCATACAAAGACGATCGATATTCATTTCATCACATACATGGGTTAATTAGTACTGTTCGGTTTAATAGCACATACTTTATTAATAATGATGACAGGGTTGGCAGTACTCAGCTGTAATGTTCATCCTGATCAACACCTTAGCACTGATCTTCATCTGTTACGCCTACCTACGTATGATCAACGAAATCAGAGCAAGCGGTGTCGCTTGTAGAAGCACCAGGCAGACCCAAGACAGAGACAAGGTGGCTCAAAGATTTGGAATTATAGTACTTACCGACTGTTTATGCTGGGTCCCTGTGATTGCAGTAAAACTTATCGCATTGGCAGGTAATAAAAAGAAAAACCTCATTTTGAAAATTTTACTCTATCATTGTATTTATAATTTTGGATTTCA
Organism: Bruchidius siliquastri; assembly: GCA_949316355.1. Classification (NCBI taxonomy): domain Eukaryota; kingdom Metazoa; phylum Arthropoda; class Insecta; order Coleoptera; family Chrysomelidae; genus Bruchidius; species Bruchidius siliquastri. The sequence continues at coordinate 23,689,532 of OX438533.1, forward strand.
CTGCATTATTATTAATGTTATCTGCAGTCGTCCGCAGTTCATCCGAAAGGTCTGTTTTAGGATGTTGTTGCACAAATATGATTGGTGCAGCAATAATTCAATATTACAAATAAAGGAAAATTAAAAAAAAAAAGTTAGTCTTCGAATCAATAAAAAAAATATTTTTGTTTTGGTAAACATTTCTTTCGACGATTCTTTGATCTATCATTCAATTCTGTGCAACTTAAAAGATATTTATTGGGATATTGCTATTATAACGTTACTCTATGATACGCAGTCTGATGGTATTTCAACAAGATCAGCGAAAATATCTTCCTGTATATACTGAATATATGCCAAAATAACATCCCGAATCTTCCAAAATATCATGTTTAATTAACGGAACTTTCGAGATGGGCGATTTGTGTATGTGTGGTGGTGACAAGAATCAGTTTTCAGACGTCGAACAGTGATGAACCAGAAGACGTGGATATAAATTACCGTAGAAGTTGTGTTATTAGTAGCAATAAATGAGTGTTTTCAAAACATTACAACAGCAAATCTTACTGCTGCTTATATATAAATATAATATTGACATTCTTTCAGGTACTCCCATACATCAAAACCTTTACGCCTGGTTGGCCATTTTCGTCCTTCCAATCAACTCAGCTCTCAATCCTGTTCTGTATACATTAACCACAACGATCTTCAAAAAACAGGTATTTATGTAATTTATTAGATAAGACAGTTAAAGGCTGCCCTTGTTAGCAACAATCACGATATTTTTTTAAATGGCTGTACATGGATCTCAAAAATTCTTATACTTATGATACAGGGGAGGTAATATGTCTTTAGTTTTGCGAATCATAATTTTTTACTCTATGTTTCAAAGTAAGAACACCGAAAACTCAGAAATTGAATTCATCGACGACGGCCATACATAATGTGACATAAGGCAGGTAGACATACAGTTTATCTTCAAATCAATCGAGACCTTGAGGGTTCCTTAATTAGAGAGGTATCCACACAGATACACACAGGGGCTAGGATTCCTTAAGTTGCAGCTACATGACGTTTTGTATGACACGTGGACACATTAAAGTTTCAATGGCAATTACAGAGTTAAAAAAGAAAATAAATGGACTCGGCTACATATAGAAAATATGCAAAAAGGCACAATACAAAAACTGTGGGAGTGAAGTTGAAGTCAGTTAAATGCCGACTTGGGTTTCATATAATCCGGTATACAGATTTTTAAATCAATTAATTTTCCAGGGAGGACAGTAAATTCAGGGGCAGTTTTTTACAAGCTTTTATTTAACTTCACTTGTTGCTATGTGTTTATGCATCATAAATGTAGTTATGAAGTTCAATGTCTTCTAATGATTTCCTAGCCATGGTATTTGTTTATCTTTGGAATGGACAACTTCAGATGTAGATAAAGTGGAAAACAAACATACAAAAAAGTAATAATAACCTAGACTATCGTAACATGGAATGATGCCGGGTGTGTTTTAACCTATGATTTTTCAGTCTATGTCTCGATGCTCTTAGTAGATTAGCATTCAGTATTATAATTACGACAATCAGAATGTGTCATGTACTTATTAAGATTACGATGATTACAAAGTAAGCTCGGATGAATATACTTGTTAATCAGTGAACGACCTTATATCATAATTTACAAATAATGGCTTGTAGTTTTCTCAGAATTCTGCGTCAGCTTCTATCCTTACAGATAATTTTTGTAATTTTTCAATCTCATCTACTATACTACAATTTCCCTATAAAATAATATCGTATTTCAAGTGACTATGTACGATGATTAGCAAAAATATATAGTTACTAATACTTTTGTGCCCTTATGTGGCTTTCACTGTCACAGAAGGAAAATTTTTGATGAAATTTTGAGCACAATTTATACCGTGGCCTGATCAGCCACACCACCAAACAGCTTAACAGTTTCACCGGATCTGACACTTGAATTGTTGGATACTACCTAACATATCAAATTTGGCCTGTTTAGAGAAGTCTGCGTAGTTATTCATAATAATTTTTTTAATAGGATTTTGTGGACTGCACAGTCCACCGGCAGCTTACACACAGTCTTGACTACACTTTTAAAATCTCAAGGTTTCGACGGCGTAGCCGAACCTTGAGGAAAAACTGTATGTGTGTGTGTTCAACTTCAACACAGATTTAACATTACCAGGCATTCTATGAATTAGTGATGAATGTTTGTGATTCATTGAGTTTACTTTTCGAAGCGTCGACGTAAATCTTTCAGCTTCGGTTTACAAAGATAAAAACTTCATTTCAATTGTATCGTAACATCAAAACCTCATACAAATACCCAAAACCTTGACGCATTGATCAGAATTACTGAATGAAGCAAATCATATAAACTGTCTTAAAATAACTTTGTTCACCTTTGCGTTTTGAGTTTCACCTTTGCGTTTTGAGTTTCCAATGTCGTCTTTGTTCTATGTCTTAGTTAATGGTATGTGGATCATTGCCAATACGGCTGATGACAAAGATATCAAAAACAACAGACCAACATGAATGAGTGCCACTGATTTTTATTTTATTCTCTATCGAAATCATCTCGTAAAGACAGGAAAGCTCATCGCGCTCCAGAAGAGCTGTCAGAGGATCAGATGATCGGAGAACCATATCTTCGATAGCCCTCTCCACAACGCTGAGGTTCTCCAATGAGTTTTGGAGAAGGTTGGTTGAAGATGTTAGAAGTTTGACCTAGTGAGGATGCGCCCACTGGCTGCTCGCTGTACTGATAACGTGATAACTTTCGGTTTTATTATGCGAAACAGCTCGGTCGAATATTTACTAAAGTGGAATCTACAAGAACGGGACAAATCAGCCACTTTTCTTGACCAGCGGCTTCTGATATCGATAAAGCTGCTGAGATTTGCGCTGTATCGTTGGTTCTCTGCAGCTCTATTTAAACCATAACTTATTTTTCGAGGCGCGTTTGTTAATATGAGATCCCATACCTATTGTCAATAACTCGCTTTTGGCCACAGGTTAACGGGTCTACGGACTTGAAACAGACATCATTCCATGGAAAAGACTGATATCGTCCCATTTTTTGATTCGTAGTGCCAGACTCTGCGTTCTTTAGTATTTGGTTGGTCTAGTGACGACATTCTGTAAAATGTTGGAATGATATTGTGGTTGGGTGTTCCCAGTAGAGCGGATAAATTCACTGAATAGATGGCGGGACTGATTGTGAGGTACAAGTAGTTTGCTAGCAAGCAGTGGTCAGGAATCTTTGTAAGCTCATTTACTATTTGTTTAGAGCCACAGCAAAGGCATCAGCTTCGCGTCCTTTATCAACTTCATTTTTTTGATGTGACAATGAATGAATTTGGGGCCATATCTGTAATTTGTATTGGTGAACGATACCCGCAAATGTTACACGATACCAAACGCATACAAAATGAGCAAAAATAAATTTAAAACATGATACTATCCAGGATGTATCACTCTCCTATGTGCATCAACCAGGTAAAGAATCACTAACGTTTCTTCATAGCCTTGAAGAGCATCTGATCTTAACTGGCGGATTACTGACTGCGAGATCATTTGGAAGTATTGTATATAGAATACGTGCATCGTACATACTGTGTACAATTTGATGGAACATATAAGGTGATTTTACATAAGCAAAATGGACAAGTATTAAATATTTGTGTTAACCCCTATTTTACATACCCTTTCCAATTGTTTAGCAATCGAGCTTCTCATATCCTCTTTCTCCAAAAACACATAATTAGCTTAAGTATATGCCTTAATTTATATCAACCTTGTAAATATGAATAAAATTTAGAACTCAATTTTGTCAATCATAAAAGGAAGGTAGCAAATAATTCAGACGATTGAATGTATCGGTTGAAGTTGGCATTCGGTCAAAAATATGATCATAGTAGTAGTAGTTTTCACAAAGTTTCACAAATAAAACTCTTTCCTTTAGTGACGCGTTTCGATTTTTATTAAAATCATCGTCGGACTATCAGATTTGACTTCTAACAAGGCTACCCAGATTACTTGCCAAATAATTAACTAGTCCTATCATGGATACAAAACTAGAGCTCTCAAAACTAGCATACTATCTATCCTGTCTAGTTATTTTTCTATTAAATTATGTTTTCATTTTTTGTGTCTTTCTTAGGGGACATATTTTTTTGGCGATTGCATTTACACTACTGTTAAGGGAAACCTCTAAAAAACCTTAACCATCGCCGTCAAAACGTCCTTAAGATATTTCATGTGATAAACAATTTAATTTCTTAGGATATTTCACGTTTTAAGATATTTTATTCCTTAAGCTATTTCATTCTTTCTAATACATTCCATAACTCAATATATTTCAGTAGTAAGTAAACTTAGAATATAAATAGTTGGAAACTTATAGTACTGTATCTATAAAAATTAAGTGTAAAAGATCAGTCTGCTCATTTCTTACAATGAAGTCAGATGGAAGAGTTTTACCAAGTAAGAGCGTCTACAATTGACATAATCTTTATATTTCAACATAGTTCTTTCCATAGTTTTTTTTGAGTACCATATAAAGGGTTTTTCAATAAGCACTGGTCGATGTTGGCAGCCTGTGGCGGCCATGTTGTTTTGGCGGCAACTGTCTAATTTGTTGTTTATTATTTAGTCACTGATGTCAAATCACCATGACAAGTTACATGATTGAGCAGCACGTACAAATGATAAAACTCTATTATCAAAATGAGTGTTCACTAGTGCAAAAGCTGCGCGCGTTGCGCCCATTTTACGGAAAACGCAATGGCCCATCAAAGTCAACTCTGCAACGTTTGTTGACCAAATTCGAGAAGACGGTTCAGTAAACAATCAGCCAACACCCGTACGTCAAAGGAGCTCCAGATCCAGCCGAGAACGTCGCCGCTGTCCGTGAAAGTGTCCAGAAGAACCCGAGACAGTCAATTCCTCGGTCTTTCGCAAACTTCAACCTGGCGAATTTTGCGTCGGGACTTGGGCATACATCCATACAAGATCCAACTTACCCAAGAGCTTAAAGATGATGACCACAGACAACGCCGTTTTATGACTGGGCTTCGGAGCGTTTGGAAGAGGACCCCAATTTCGGCCGAAAAATAATCTTCAGTGACCAGGCGCCTTTTTGGATGAATGGATATATTAACAAACAGAATTGCCATATATGGGAAAACGCGAACCCACACGAGATTCACCAGGTAACAATGCAACCACAGAAAGTTACTGTTTGGTGCGGATTCAGGGCAGGTGGCGTTATTGGTCCATACTTTTTCGAAAATGACGTTGGTGAGGCCATCACCGTCACCGGCGAGCACTACAGAACGATGATAAAGGATTTCTTTTGGCCCTAGTTGAACGACATGGAGGTAGACGACATGTGGTTTCAGCAGGATGGCGCTACCTGCCACACAGCGGATGCCACGTTGGACATTCTGCATGAACGATTTGAGGGTATGGTTATCTCTCGCAGAGTCATTGAAAATTGGAACACTCGGATCCGTGCCACCGTGAGAAGCCGCGGCGGACATTCGAACGATGTAATATTCCACAGCTAATGGCATACATGGGCCTTTCAAATAAAAACAAAAATTCTTCGGAAACTGCTTCGGAATCAGCCCTCAGCCTTAGCTTGGGAGGGGCTCTGCCCGTAAGACCAGGTAGCAAGAGGATCCTTAGTTACAGGGTGCGTAAGTGCAAAATGAGCATTCTATTCTCAAATTAATTACTCAGTTTTATATGAATCTTGGAAAAGGCTTCATTATCTGTTAAAACATACTGACATGTTCGACGAAACCAGAGATTCAGGGATGTCAGAATCTGATTACACCACTTTGCAAACTCAACTACTTACTGCATTCTCTTAAGTATCTCTCAAAACGTACTTTTTTGCTTTAGGGAACACAAAGCAGTAGTTTGATGGCAAGTAAGAACAGTTGGAAGAGATCTACAGCAGTGTGATAAGTTTTCAGTTATAAATTCATGGACTAGATATCCAAGAGTTTTTCAAAAAAGGGGAAATCACGTTTCACTGTACATAGTAACCGTAAGATATATTTCAATATTTGGTAAGGGTAGTAGTAATACTAGTCTAGTTATTTTTACTGAAATGCATGTGTGGTATTTTGTTCAATTACATATATATATATATATATATATATATATATATATATATATATATATATATATATATATATATATATGTAATTGAACACCAGTATCTATAGAGAAATCTTGCAATACAAGTCAACATAAATCTGACACAGGCACCACTCATGTTTTTGTTGTCAAAATGTAGGAACAAAAACTAAGATATATTCATAGCTTTTTCAAACGATTGTTAATTCGGATAAGTACAAAAATTGTTGTTATAGACATACGTAGATCAATCATTCTATGTGTTGTACAAAATGACGTGTTTCATGAATATTGGTATTTACTATGTAAACTTGTTGCTGTGATAAAATATGTGAATCAGAAATAAATTATTTGCTTTTATTGTTGATTTAATCCAAAGATTATAAACAAAAAAATTAGCAAAAGAAGGATTGACCCAGAGCTACTATCTCGCAATGATAGCTTGGGAAAAGTATCCTTCACTATAATAAAATACAAATTCACGATGTCGTCTGGTAGATTCTCGGATTAAACGTATCCGGTTATATACACTTCTTACGCACATAAATAGGTAGTATTAACCTGTCTCATTAGCTCGACCTGTATGTATGTGCTTATCAATCTAGTTGTAAGTATACAGTAAACAAGACAACATAGATGCCACTAAGGACCTTTTCTACATGCTCTTTTCAATTTGCTCTAATTGAGTAGAATCTATGACATCTAATGCTCATGTTTCATAAAAACATTACGATAAGACATTTTTAAATATATGCAAACAAAAAAATCCGAAAAAGGTTCGAAAATAACATTAATTAAAAAATTCATACAAAAAATTTATATTCAATTTCTTGCACTTACAATTTGAAACCAATGTATTGACATAATTTGGAATAAAAATGTGGAAATCAAATTGAATGAACGAAATAATGGGAAACCACTCTAATAAGAAAAAAATAAGGTTTAGTTATAAATATTCTGATGAGGTTTCTGTTCAACAGTGTTAGAAAGTGCACTAACTCACATTATTGAAATCCTTTAGAAAATTTAAAATAAGAAAGTTTGGTCTCCTATAATTTATCGTAATTAGATATCTATCACGGAGCCATTGATCTTGTAGTTGAATGGTCGACCAAACTCATATTCCAGTACGGTACGAATCACAGATCAATTTATCATGAATTATTATCGAAGGCAAAGAAAATTTACATATAAATTCAAATACCGACGCATCTTGTATAGATTTTATTAAATCTGCTGTCACCCATACATTTTCTCACCCCTACAAGGATCTTACAGTGGTGCTTGCTATGTATATATTAGAGATAAACGTTCGAATAAAAAACAGAACGTTATATAAAAATAAACTTTAATCGAATATACGAGTACACTGAAAAAACTAATGTCATGTTTGGACTAATTCTGTAAGTAAATTGCATCACAGTTCATTGGAATAATTGTAACAGCACAGTCAAGTTATATACAACCTATCCAATCCAAACATAAATGTATGTATTTTATGAATATTACTTCCTCAAGTTTGACAGTTCTTCAATAAGGATATACTGGTTTACGATTGGTGAAAATACCCAGGACAAAATATATTCACCATAATAGCTACACCCATTAGCAATGCGTACGTTATCAGCGCCGCCCACCATAAGTATTGCTCCACCTTTGTCACTCTGAAGTTTCGCAGCACGTTGATGCCAACTAAAAGGCCCGCTGCAGCTCCACCCACGTGTGCAGCCACGCCTACATTGGTCATGATATGCTGAAAGTATCGCTCGTAGACTGTCATGCCCAAATCAGCAGATATGATGATACCGAAAGCGACGAGCTGAATCAGTGGGTATGGCGTCACAGACCAGTTCTAGAAATAGAATACGGAGACAGTGTAACGAATAATTTCTATAAAGCTGGATTTTTCTCATTACCTATGATAAAGTAGCTATAAATGGTTCGAAACGTATTAAAAATGAAACTTTTTTGAACTATGTTATGAATGCATAATATACATGAGTCGCTCAGCTGACTCAGTGAGGGCAAAATATTTACAAAAAGTTGAGAGTTTTTAATTACTATATAGTTAAAGTTAAAATATAAAGCATGAAAAAGGTTTATAAGTCGTTTGCTGGGGATGAGATTTTAACCTAGGGCCTCTATCTGAGGCTTGACGCTATATGCAGGATAAACGTCATTGATTTCAGCCTCAAAGGTAGTAAATATTATACAATAAACTGAAATAAAAAATTTTATGTTAATTTCGCTTGTGAAAGATCACCGAAATTTCTTCTTATTATTATGAGACATAAATATTAAAAAGAACAGAAGAAAATAGTGGTAACTTAATATGTGTAATTGTAACAAGAATATGAGCCAATATTCCAAGACCTAGATTATTGATAGAAATGTATTTATGGAAAATTTGTCATGCCTTATCTGCTGACCAAATTCTTTACGATTAATTGCGTTACAAGTTATTTATCAACAAGGCATTATACTATTTTCACAGATAGTTTGGACCTTTTAGACAGCAACTTCTGATTAGCCAGTAATACTTTTGAGTTGTTTCAACAGATGATTCAGTTGGTAGCTAACTAAACGGACAGATTCATTTGGTTGTGATGTCATCTTCAATGATATTGTTGGTAGAGGTGAATCCAAAAGATACTAGTTAATCAGTTGTTACTGTCAAAAAGGTCTAAAGTATCCGTAGTAATCGCAAATTTATATTGCCAGGCGCCATTTTTATTTGCTCTCAAGATATCAGTTAAGCCAACTCAATCCCATGCTCTACTCCTGTATTATTTTTTAACCTTACCATAATGACATCGGCTATGTGAGCTGTCATAATTGAGTAAACGCCTCCACTGGCCCCACCCAACATAATATTAGGGTCAGTTACAGAATGAGCCAAAGAACCAGCCAGTACCCCAGCAAGGTAAATGAGTGATACCCGCTTCCATCTGTGGACCATCTCCAAAGGTAAGCCCAATAGAAGTTGAATAATAAGATTCGTGAAGATATGCTCATATCTGGAACATAAAAAACACTATATATGTATTAGATGACTGTACGGGGACACAGGGAGGTATTCTAGCCTACTATGTTGGAGTCATCCGCTGTAGAAGTGTGTTGACCCAGATGATTTCTGATTATCGAGTTCGCGCAAGGATCGATTTTAAGAAATCACTATAACTTCTTGTTCAATATACTTTCTATTGGCTGCTAATTAAAACCGCATACACTTGACTGAAATATCTTTACTAACTTGTCAGCTTTGAAAACATAAGAGAAAGTGACTTAGTACTCTGCACAGAGGTGGGACAGTACTACGAAAGAGGCATCAATAAGCATTTTAGAACACGATATCCTGAAATAGTAAGCCTGGGAGTAGAAGGTGAAGAGAGAGATAGTGTGTTATATCTTAAATATGAGACCTGTGTAGCTAAAAGCAAAGGACCCGAACAAATCACGAAAAGCTACGTCTATAAGTTACTAATAGTCAAAGACCAGAGGAAAACTCGCAGGAACCTGATTGAACTAAGAGAAATGGTTATCAAGGAAAGTCGTCCAGGCATTGCGGTATCAACACCAGAGGTAGCGGAAAAGGACAAACTCAGAAAGCTTCTAGAATTTGTCTTCGGGGGCACGGAGCTATATGTTAAGTTATATGTCCCCTCTGATAAACTAACAAAAAAAGAGGGCAGAGTTAGCTAAATGAAGTGAGGGCGCTGAACAAAAAATAAAAAAACAGAAACACAGAAGCTGTAATAGTACCAGCTAAAGACTTGACTTATACCCAGTTATTGGAAAAGGTTTAAGACGAGGCTAAAGTAAATGATCTGGGCATCACAGTAAACCCAGACAGACCAAAAAAACCGAAGTCTTACTTGAAGTCCCTAAGGCAGGCGGAGGCGCCACACAGCTTAGAGAAGCTATAAACAAACTAGAAGTAGCAGGTATTGCGGCCAGAGAGAATGGCCGGGTTACGCTACATGTACGGGGAATCGATGGAGTATCAACCATTAAAGAAGTGGAGGACGCTCTCCGAAAGGCCGCACGTGATACACAGCAGGAAATTACTTTGAAACCCCTGAGCCTCCCAAAACTAGGAAACCAGGTGGCAACAGCTGTAACCTCACAAGCACTGACTACACAGTTAATCGCAATAGGCCGCGTAAAGATTGGGTTTGTCATGTGTGGCATCCAAGAGAGGTTAAACATCCAGAAGTGTAGTAAGTGTTGGGCAACGGGGCATGCAGCAAACAAGTGCAGAAGCGTGGATAGGAGGAACCTGTCTAAACTGCGGAAAGGGTGGCCACAAAATAGCTGAATGTAGAGAGTCAGCCTACTGCCCCATATGTGAAAAGGCAGGCCACAAAGCAAACTCCCATGCTTGCCAGGCGTACGGCAGTACCCTGAGGGAGTTGCAGAAGAAGAACCGACAGACACAGAAGTCAACTGCGGATATAGGCGGAGGCATAGAGAATAGGCCGGGAACACAAGCCAATAATGGTCAGGTTCCTTCAAATTAATTTAGATAGATCGCGTGCGGCTCATGATATGGCACATGCGCTTATGACCGAAAAGGACATAGATATCCTTATTACCTCGGAATCGAACAGGAAAGTTAGCACATGAACCAGATGGCATACGGACGCTAACCTTGACGTTGCCGTCTACATCCGTAATAAAAACGTCGTGGTCAGTTCAGTCAAGACTGAACATGGATATGTTTGCATCACCCTCAAGGAAGTAACAATCTAATGCTGTTACTGCTCACCTAACATACCCTTTGCAGACTATGAAAGGGAGGATGTTGCGTCTCTTAAAAGAGAAGTGATTGTAATGGGGGACCTGAATGCAGGGCTGCTGATTGGAGATTTCCTACTACAGATAGAAGAGGAACAGTATTATGCGAATGGCTTGCTGCGACAAATATAGTAATAATAAATGACGGTTTGCTACCAACTTTTTGTAGATGGGACTCGCAGTCTTTAATAAGCAACTGGGAGGTGCTAGAGGCCGAGTCCCTCAGCGACCATAGATATATATATTTTGAGGTCAATACCAAGCAGAAGCTTCGCCGTAGTAATAATGAACGGTTTGCAAAGTTCAAAGAAATGTGGTCTGCAAAACTGAAAGACAGTGATGGATTAGACCCAACGGTGGATCGCTACAGCAAGTTTGTAGATGACATACTGCGCCAGCCAACAGTAAAAAGGAAATCGAGAGTAGCCAAGGTCCCCTACTGGTGGAGCACATAAATAGAAGCGGCCAGAATTAGTTGCATTGCAGCAAGAAGAAATGTGGCGAGTGAGCAACGTCGTAGAGACAGAGTCAGCACGAACATAGAGGACCTCCATGCAAATTACACGGCCATTAAAAGGTGCCTTCAAAAACTTCTCCTGTTTGCTAAAAGGAATCGGTGGAAAGAGCTGTGCAATACCCTGGAGAACGACATCTGGAGAGAAGGTTAGAAGAAGAGGTGGTTGACGACTGTGAAACCATCACGATAGACGAGTTAAGAGAGGCAGGCCACAAGCTGAAAAGCGGAAAAGCATCGAGTCTAGACAAAGTACCTCCGAAGGTGGTGAAGGAGCTAATAAATACTGCACCAGACCTACTTCTGAGGATGCTAAACCGACTTCTGAGGTCTCAAGATTTTCCGGAGATTCGGAAGAAAGCCAAGGTTATCCTAATACGCAAAGATGGAAAACTTCCAGAACTTGCATCTTCGTACAGGCCCATATGTCTACTAGATACTATCGGAAAGCTGTTCGAAATCATAATCCGGAGAAGACTAGAAGATGGACCGGACAGATTGGGTGATTTGTCAGAAAACCAGTTCGGTTTCCGACGCGGCAAGTCTACGATGGATGCCATTGAAAATGTCCTGGAAACCATACAAAGCACGGAGGATAAATGGTGCGTGCTAGTGACCCTTGACATGAGAAACGCTTTTAATACTGCTTCTTGGAGTGTTATTATGCAGAATCTGAGGAGGAAAAACTACTCTACCTACCTATACAACCTAGTCAGCAACTACTTGAAGTGTAGGAGCATAATAGTAGCTAAAGAGGAGCTACAAATGACTACGGGTATTCCACAAGGGTCGGCATTGGGCCCTCTGCTCTGGAATATCTTATATGACGGTGTGCTATGCTTGACCCTCCCAAGCAATACCAGAACTGTGGGGTTCGCAGACGATTTGGCACTAGTAGCTAAGGCTAAAAGCGAGAACGAATTAATGAAGAAAACAAATGACGCTCTGAAAACAATTGACCAATGGATCATCTCGAGTTGGTTTCTGAAAAGATGGAGGCTGTTATCCTCAAGGGATCACGGGCTCAGAGAAGAGAAGTAACCTTCAATTTGAATGGTTTTCAGTTGAGTTCAAAAAAGTGGCTACCAAAGCGGGGAAGAAGATAGCCATATTTTCTAGAATAATGCCCAACATTGGCGGGCCAAGCAGTAACAAGAGAACACTGCTGAAAAACGCGGTCCAGTCAATGGTGCTGTACGGCGCACCTGTCTGGTATGTAGCTCTGAGGAGGAAAATACACAGACAAAAATTGGAAAAGGTGCAAAGGCGATCGCTCCTGAGGGTGGCTAGTGCATATCGCTCTGTGTCCACAAGAGTGCTACAAGTGATCACAGCTACACCGCCTATACCGCCTATACAAGTGTAGGAGAAGTGACTACAAGATGTCAACTTGCCAGAGAGAGGATTATGTTCAAGTGGCTGGAAATTTGGTCAGAGACGTTTGATGTGGCGCAGTGGACTAAACGGTTAATTCCATCGATTAGGGAGTGGGTCAAATGTAAACATCGAACCAACAGCTACTTCCTAACACAGGCGCTGTTCGGCACGGACCATTCCGGGCATACAGGAAAAGAGTCGGACGATTAGATGATGACCTGTGCCTACACTGTGATCAGCAAGACACAGCAGAACACACGCTTTTTGCGTGTGAGAGATGGATGGGCTACAGACAGAACGTCGGAACTGTCTTAAACGCAGAGCTCACACCTGAAAATATAGTTCCTGAGATGCTATCCAGCGTAGTAGCGTGTAAAGCAATAGCCGAGATGGTAACCAAGATCTTATCGGCAAAAGAGAAGGAAGAGCGTAGACCGTAGACCTATAGGCCACATTGACATGTAAACGAAACTGTAAATAGACATAAGGATCAATGGTACCCTTCCTACATAGCGAAGAATATCGTTAATCGATGATATCCTATGTAGGAGAAGAAGTGGTAGTAGTTTGGGGGGGGGGTTTAGTCGGTAGGGGCTATGACAGATGGCATGCCGTTTCCAATGCAGGATTTCCCCTCCGCCACGTATGGAAAAAAAGCTACTACTACTACTCCTATTCATTCAACTTATGTGGCTTTAATGAGCTACTAGTACAGAATATAATAAACCAGATAGACAACCACAGGTTTCTTTCAGAAGCTACATTCATAGATACATTTACCAGTATAGGTATCTTGCATCTTGCATTACGAGTAAATGCGAAAATGGAACGAGATCGGATAATCGAGTCCATGAGTGTGTACATGGATACGATACAATCCCCAATCGATAAGCTAGAGGTATTTGTGACTACCAGTACTTGCACCATGCGGATGGCAGACGTAACTGCTAGCAAAGGGCTTCGTATTTTATAGTTTTAACTTTCAATTATTATTTTACTAACTTTTTGACTAAGAAATACCATAATAACTTTCCGCCACATTCTCATGTAACTAATCCCTGAAGAAATGAATATAGATGGTTCAGAAAACTATGGATTATGTCAAAATCTCAAGATCCAGCCCTGACAGAAGGATCGGATCGGATACCGATCTACTAAATCCAAGAAATTATCATACATTACCGTCCTCACACAAGACGGTGTACGCATTATAAAATCCATTCGAAGGATTGATTTTGGCTTTGAGCAACAAATAACAATTTGTTCCAAACCGATTCCTATAGGGACTCAAACATGAACAATTGATTCGGGTTGATCAAGTAATATTTATTATTAAGTAATTGATATGAAATTTTGTTACTAGCCAGAAAAAACATCGCTTCACAATGGTAGGAAAAATACGTTCCTCTTTAGAGCCTCAGAGTATATAAAAAGTACAGGTCGAATTGGATCTTTTATCTGATCTATAAATCATGATATATTATTCCAACGCTATCTTTATCATTGTGATAGCAGTTTTTTGAAATCTTGATAAATATCTCTATGTGGATAAAAGAGGGAACTCTACCTAGAATAAAAGGTCTTTTGCATGGGTTTCCAATATTTCGTTTCCAGCACTCATTTTTCAAGCATGGAACGATTTTTTTGCAAATCATGAAGAAAGGTGGGTTCTATGCTCGTGCGAAGCCACTTTTCAATTTTTGACACAAAATTTTGGATATTGTCGCGAGGGTAAAAATATACTCAGATATTGTGCTACAATATTTTCTTTGAAGGGCTTGATTTTGAGCATATTGAAAATATGATTTGCGCAAATCATAGAGAAAAGACAGCTCTTTGTCCTTTTCTTGATATTTTGGTTATCACACGGCTAAACAAATATCCGAAGCGAGTCAAAAAATCCATTGTCTTTAAACTGAGCCCTGGAAATGAAATATCGCAAAACGCCTTTCATTATAGGTAGAGTTTCTTCCTAAATGTCATTAATTTCATGCTCCAATCTCAGAAACCATTTTTTCGATTTGGATATATTTTGAAAAGAAATACTCTTTGGCTAATGCAACCCCATTTTTGAAAATCGGTATATTATTAGTGCAAACGTATTTTTCAACAAAATACTTATACCTCAACCAGAGAACTAACTAACATTTGCCTCAACTTTTTCAAACAAATATGTTCTGATACTATGATCTTGAGACTTTGGATCAACACTGTATTAATAATGAGAAAACAAAAAATCTCATGAAAAAGCTAAAACTAATGTATCTATGGAGGGGATTTGTACGCTTAGAGATACAAATCTGAGCTGCATTTAGTGGAACTAAAAGCAGTATAAGTACTATTTAAACAGAAAAAGTACATATTTGCCGCTTTCTTTTTTCAGTGAATAGGAGTATTATTGCACTAGGCGTAAACAAAACAAAAAAATTGAGGATTCAATGCCTATTTTCAGAGTATGTAGTAAAAAAGGGGAGGTGAAACAATATTATTTACAAGCTTTAAAAAGTATTACATCTTAATTCATATATTTTAGAGTCGCTCATTGTTTTTAGAAAGTTGAAATAAATTGATGGGGATGATCGTAATGTAAGGGGTATATAAATTTAAGCTAGCAACAAAAACTAAATGAATCTAGTTAATTCATTAATTGGTTCTCACTGTATCTACCATAGGGTGTGGTTTCACAGCTAGTTTTATCATTATTACTGTTACCAATGAACGATACCTGTAGAACATCTGCAGCTATCGTTCGAGATTATGCCATACTATTGATACAAAATGAGCACCAGGAAATTCAAAACATATTTTTTGCAGGATTATGCATATACCGATCAGAAAAAGAATTGTTACCTGCTGATTATAAGGTCATATTATAAGCAAACATTTTGGAAATTTATGACCTCCTAGATCACCTAATCCCTACCCAGCGGATTACAGGCTATAGGATTGTATAAAGAAAAGTTTATAGAACACGACTAACGTAGAACAGTTAAAAGACTCCATTAGAGAGTAAATTGTTGTAATTCAACTAGAAGTTAAGTATTTGGGTTAATCTCTATTGGCATATGGAGTCTCATCATTTAACTGATTATTCTTGAGAGTTATTACACACTGCTATATTTGAGCGGCCACAAAGGCGAAGGCACTGTATCGTGATTTCTAAAATTATGTTTTTAATGTGAGTTTTCAACTGACCAATGCTCACAAGTCAGGGAAAAACATCTCTTGGTGAATTGTTTAAAATTCTTAACAATCCGAAATCAAAGAAGCAGGCGTACCGATCGCGGCCGGTTCTTGAAGTAAATAACGAATGGGAGAGTATGAGAAGCTGCAGTCTCTAGGAGCCGAGGAATCATAGGGAAGAACTCTTTGTAATAGTTGATGAGACAGTGACTCGACTCAACTAAGAGTCATCGATAATTCTAATTGCTCTCAACTGAACTAGACTTGATTTAAAGCGTTTGAATCATCAGAAGTAATTCCTTGCTATGTATAGATATTCTAGCCGTTTCCCAGATCTATTCCGACATACGAGTATGTATGAACTGAAGAAATGATTTGAATTTACTGATTAAGATAGAGTGAGGCTACTTCGCATATTAGTTACGATTAATAAAAATCAACATACCTACCCTATATGCACCAACATGTAAGTCAAGAACCTCCAAGCCTCTTCCCTTTTCCAAGGGTCGTATATGAAGACATTGGCTGTTAATCCAAGGCTAGTTCTGTTTTTGGTTCTTTCATCGATAGCAAAGCACACCGCTTCTACTATTGATATCATCACCAGAAACAAAGGAGGTGGAAAACACGAGTATTCGACCTCTGGTGGAATTCGTGCTGAACGACCAATGCGTATAACGCTATCCGTCACACTTACTTCTGATGGTGTTTCTGTAATTACTGATCTCCTTGCTCGTACGACAATCGTAATCCTATTTTCCTTCTTCGGATGTGGTATCAGAAAGTGTATATAGCTGCAAACGTTTGGAACGATTTGTTAGAATATATGAATATAACTTTGAAACTTTCTAGATAATCCATAGAAAAGCATTATACGAGTATGATACTCCATAGTGATTCTCAGATCTGACATTAAGTATTTAGATACAATGGTTATACTATGAATTTCAATAGCAATTATACTAATCACTTATATTTGTGTTCCACGTGTGCTGAAAAGCTTAAATACTTGAGGGACAAGGAAACTCTGTTGATATGTTTATTGTTTCGATGGTTGAGAATAACAATGGTTGTAGGTACCCAGAAATTACAGCAGGAGAAGAAACAAAGGAATTAGTCCTATTTTTCTCAGTACAATTTTCAGATGCCTATCAACGCAATACCCTTGGAGGCTGCCGGTGCGTCGCAACTGGCAACGTATGTACTCGAAAAAACTTTGGACCTGTGCTTGTTGATATAATCTTCCATACTCCATACGCACTAGACAACAACTGAGCCGCCAAAGAAACGTAGTGCTGGATGCTACTGGGTAGTAGAATATCATTGAATAAGCACATCGACCTTCTGGATAAAAAGTCGGTCGCTACCATGTGGCAGTTACGCCGGGTTGTAGACAGAACCTGAGGGCTCAAGCCTCAGGTACTGCATTGGCTCTACAGGTCGGTGATCAAGGACAGGATTCAATACGGGTGCTTGGTTTGGTGGATTTGCACCCAAAGAATCACTGTAGTGAGCAAGCTGACGAGGATTCAAAGAATGGCAGCGCTGGGGATTACGGGAGTAATGAGAACCACGCCGTCAGCAGCCCTGGACGTTCTCTTAGGTTTCCCGCCTCTGAAGATCTGGATCAAGCGGGACGCCATGGCGGCCTGCCTGAGGATGCGGGACGGGAGTTCGTGGAATGCGTTAGCTCCGTTGGTGGGCCACACCAGGATTGAGGAGCTGGCGGAAAGCAACCTCCCCATTTCCTCACTCAGGATAGCAAAAGCCAACGATAAGATAAGGTTCGATAGGAAATTCTCACTCGCTCTTCCCAAAAGAGATGAGATCCAGTGGTGCAGAAATGTGCCTGGAAGGCCCCAACAAACGTAGGGAGCTATGGCTATTGAACCGGAGGAGGGATTCACTCCACTTGTTAGTAGAGATCCTCACAGGTCACTGCAGATTGAACAGGCAGTGACTGCATTCCACTTCCTGGGTGAGGGTGTCGTATACAGCGGCCTTAGGGTTTAGGTGTTCGGCAAAGCAGAGTTTGATAGAGAAGTATGCTACTCAGTGGAATGGTCGGACATCATGACCTTCATTAAAAGGTTTGGAAGGTTCAACACTAAGGAACTACCATGTCTGCCATAGTTCTACGGATGGCCTTCGGGGTCAGGAAAAAGGGCCAAAGGTGGCCTACTTGCCAGGCTTTGCCTCCCCATTGCTACTACTACATGATATATTTTGATATATGGATAATTTCTCGCAAAGGCAAAAATTGTATCGAGCTTCAGAAGCGCTGCGAGTGGATAAATATAGCTAGATCGAACATTTGCCATCATAGTATTCATAGAATGAGGACAGAAATCTTTTTCACCTTTCTGCAACTCCTCATTGCAAGGCTTAGCTACTTGTTATCCACCGAAATAATCTAGGAGTAATATTTTGATCGTTAAAATTCAAATTCAAATTCAGACATTTTTCACTTGATGATTTATTTCTTAGTAAAAAATTCGGGATTACCTCATAAGCAAGACTGGCTGATTGAGATGCTCAGTCACTTAATTGCAAATAATTATAATATAATTAGTATGAAAAAATACATACTAATATTACAGAGGTCCAGACTTTCAGAGTTAGTTACCAACCTGTTAAAATATTTATTTAAGGTTTTGCCAACATCCTTACGTTCCATAAATTCAACAAACTTATGGTATTCCAGTCTTGTGTTCTCTTCACTGTCATTTATCATATATACTTTTTGTATAATTTCATCGGGTAGGTTGATTATTTCGTTTCCATTGAGCTGAACAAAGCTCTTTAATTCTCTCAATGATATGCGGCCATCATTGTATATGTCAGATTCACGAATCTGAGTAACAAAGCACCTATATTAAGATCCGATCATGTAATTATTTTTACATAAAGCTATTGAAAATGTTAAGTCAAACCTAATGAACAGTAAACATCGAGCGTATGGATAATAATAAGCCTGATTTATAATATGTTAGTGGATTACAAATAGGTATACCGTTACAATTATTCCTTTGATTATCTCAATGCCCTGGGAATGATTCATGAAGTTGTGAACAGAATACAGGGAAGCATTTTTTTATATTTTGAGAAACCTGCTTGATCGTGATAGCTTTTTGAAAAGTTCCGACATTCCTGCGAGTCTTCTTAGCTACGTCTACAAATTGTCGAAGAGTCAAATCTGCATTATTTTAAAAGCTTTCTATGCTTTTACCTACAGTAACAAAAAACTTATTCAGCTTTTTTCAAAGACGATGTGCTACTGGATACTTTTATAAGAAACACCATATTTGGAAAGGATGTTCAATAGAATGATAAACCATGAAAATTTTAGTTGCTTTTACTTGGTGAAACCCATCCATCATTCAGATAAAAATTGTGTAACAAAGCTTTACAATGAAAACTCTTATCAGATTTGACTATTTACAAAGGCTACGAAGAATAATGTCAACCAGCTAACTACATAGTTCCTATCATGAATACAAACACTTTTTGAATATATAGAATGCTAGAAAATCTAACTGTTGTATTCATCATAGGACCTAATTAGCTAGTTGACAAATAACCTGGGTAGCCTTTCTTAAAAGTCAAATCTGGGAGTCTGACAATGATTTTAAGTATTAAATCGGAACGCCCCACACAAAAGGGAGTTTTATTTGTGAAACACTGCTAAAATTATACAATTTTCTCATGGATAAAATGATAAAGATTTAATTCCTTGCCTTCAGAGCAAGCGATGCGATTTACTAGGACTCCTGCTGCAAAGAGCCCTCAATACCCTTTATAAAAGTGGCGCGTACGTTGGTGTTGCCCATTGGCAGCTTACGAAGTCATGATTAGTTTGAATAGAAGGGAAAATTCTCATATCGGAAGCTGAAGCTATTTTTCATAGTATAAGATTATTGTTTTTGAGTTGAATTAGATGTGCTTTTTGTGCTTTTGGGGGGCATCCACTAAAAATTTTCACAGGTTTATAAGAGTAGTTAGTAATTTCTAGATAAGAAGCTTGATGATAATTGCAAACCCTGAAACTTTGAAACGACACAGTGTGAAAATATATATTAATGTTTAAACATTAAAATCGACTATAAATGCACTGATTTAATAATATTCCTATAGCTCCTATCACCCACCTGATTAAATATTCTCCTATAAATCTCCTTTCTTTCATGCAAATCACGTAAGGGCGTCAATTCTGTCATGCTTGTGGATTGCTCACTTTAACTTTTCTCTATCACAGTCAACGCGAAATTGTATACAACGAGACCTAATGGCGAGATAAAAAAATGACTGTGCTGATAAGCTATCTTTACAGGTGTGTCGTATCAGCATACGAATATGCCGGTAACATTTTCAAGTCCACACCTATGATTAAATGAATTACTCACGGAGTTTGGAGTGTTTTTAAAGGTACAATGAGCACATCACTTTCACCTCGAGACAAAAGTAATCATATTACCGAATGGGAACGTCAATATGGGCAGTAATGTTTTTTGGGTTGCTGCATCTAATAACGGATAATAATGCACATATTTGAAATTGATTAATTACGCATCTTACATCTGAATGCTTATTTGGGAGTGCAAGAAACTGAATGGGTGAAGAGGTTAGATCAATTAGGAAATATCTGATCTAATACAGTATTAGGAAAATTTGAAACAAAAGTAGTAACAAGATCATGGCATAAGCACGCAAAAGGAACAAAGGATAGCTGTCGACACTTGTTTCGGACATATTGGCCCTCGTCAGGACAGCTTAAAATAAGTCAAGCATGGAAGGGGGATGTGAAAGAGATATATTCATCATCCTGCAAAAAAATCATGATATCAATTCAGTGCAGGAGGTTTTTCTGTTCTTCAATGTTGTTGGACAAGATGAACGTCCGATAAGGTGAGAAATGGTTTCTGTGGACGTTTTACCCTTCAGGTTTTCCGCAGCTACGCCTTTGAGTGTAAAAAGTGAAGACAAACTGCAACAGTAGAGAGTACAAATCGAACCCCAAATGAACTAATTGGTGACCTCTGAGATAGGGGGTGCGTCGGGACCAGACCTCATGAGTGAATTTTACACGTGAAAATAATGCATAAAAGCGAATTCTGTTCTCGATGTTTATTTGTTTCCAAGTTATAGCATAATTAAAAATATTTGGGTATCAAGTATCACAAGCTCGATGCTCAGAAACGGTAGGTGCCAGTGTGACAGAAAATTGCGACCTCACATCTTAACCCAGCGGATTACTAGTTGTGGGGTTATTAAAAAATGCACTATTTAATTTATGGCACGTTATGGTCCAGAATGGTTTGCTCACTTTTCTAAACAAAAATCGGTTTATAGAAAAGTTCTTCACGAAAATTCAGCTCTTAGATGACGTCGTAGCTTGTGAAGAAAAACAGTGCTGTTAAAAATAACTTTTGTGTGTTTAGGTGCTTTGGGATATTAAGATGAGTCAATCCCACGGAGCAATCTATTTTACCTGTTGAATTATTGTATTTATAAACAATAAATCTTAAATGTCTATATATTAATCAGCTTTGAGGGCTTATGTTGAATGATGTTGACTAATAATAGGTCGTGGGTCGACCTTTTATATTTACCTAGGTTCTAGGAGTGGGTATTTCGCGAGTTGACCCTCAGTACCTTAGTGAGTGCACAACATTGGTTTACGATGGTAAATAGTCTGGAATAGCGCGTTCAACTTTATTCCCCATGGCGAAATGTGGATCCATCAAATATTCTTAAGATGTCGTTATTGAGTTCAATATGTTCTGGAATTGCTGTCTCCATTTGCAATCCTTGAACTTCAATTCTATAATCGTATCAATGTTTACTTTACTCTCTTGATTATAAATTAGTGATACTGGAGTGTCCAGTTCTTCTCGAGCTCTATTTTGCTTCGGTACACTGCTGTTTGAACGTCGATTTGAGCTTTGTCAGTAACACAATTATTACCACGATCAACAACAGTGATAACATTTTCATGGCCCTTTGTTTTCAATTGTCCTTTAGACTTTTGCTCTTTGCAAAGCCCAACGATTGTTCCATTTTTATTTCTGCGAAACTCACGATAAGAGTAACCATCGCAAAATGCACACAGTTTACCCTTTATTGTTTGTATAATTTCTAATTGCATATTGAAAGACCTAACGAAGACTAATAATTTCAGAATAAGATGACTCTTGATAATTATTGAGAGTTTATTGAAAAAAAGTGGTTAGATTTTGGAGGTATACACATTCTGGGTATACGCAAATAGGGGGACACCGACCCTTAAATCGATGACACGAAATATGTTTTTAAGTAGGGTTTCCCTCTTCAATAATAATCTTGGGTTTTGGCTATTTTATACCACTGTTTTATTCAATTTTATGGTCATAATGGTTAAAGATAAACACTACAATCTTTATATTCGACACTGTAATGAGGTATTTGGCTGCTCAGATATTTTACATGTTGTCAGATATGACATCTCGCAGCTCTGATTTCTACGTAATCTTTAGTCATGAGTCTTGAATACTACGACAATCAACCAATTACTTTCAAAATCAATCTATTTTGTGCCTATTTATTAAGTAAGTTTTGCATAATTTATTTTGAATTATTTTATTTGTTTTATTACTTTTTGTGGTCTCTGTTTTTCTTATTTAATTTTCTTTTCTTTTATTTTTCGTAAGACTATCAAAAGTTTATTGACAATACGTCATTGCTGGTCATTTTTAAGCCCCCGACAATTACACTATCGAATTTCTTTCAGATCGAAATATTTTACGTTGACCTTGTATGCTTAAATGCCACATCATTGAATTAAGAATGAATAAAATGGATAAAGCAATAAATGGTAAGTAGTATCGTAGTATCCACTGATTCTCGACAGCACAATACGGATACGCCTACTCATCCGCCGAATAATAGAATCTCTCAAATCCGCGCTCGAATCCAACTGGCTATAAATAAAATACCCCCACCAACTCTCAAGGAAATCCGTACACATTCTTTCAATGCTTGGAAACTAATATCATACCGCTATAAAATATACATCAGTATTAGTCGAGTCGTTCCAACTTGCTTTATCTGAGAGTAAATACTCCTAGTAACACAGTGTAATAGTTTAGTTCACGCCGGTGTTTTTGTTTGAATGTGAAAATGGCAACAGGAAGGATTGAACCTCTAACTCCCGAGTCTCCAGGCACTGTGGAAGCAAAAGACGCATATTTCAAGAGTATTTACGAAAAGGTAGGTTAGTTCGGATTTCGGATTCTGTGAGAGGTGTAATACCATTGACCTTGAAATGATACAATGTTCCTGGCTACGTTTACATAATATATAAACATTATAAGATTAACGAACCCAGGTTCAAATATCTGTAATATTTAGTTTCAGTTTTTGAATGCGAACTGAATGAATATAAATCTTATACTAATCCAAAAGGCGGACATTTATAATTAACATTTTGTGTAACATTTTATGTATCTGCCTTATAATACAAAATTCTACGAAGTTACAACTAGCCTGAACAGTATAATAATAATAAACTAGATTATAGAATCTCAGTGGAAAATCACCAAAAACCCACTTGCTTCAAACTGGTGATCAATCACGTAAAGATGGCAATGGTGAAGGAATCTCTGCGTACTGTTTTGTATCTACAGTCTACCCAATACTATATAAATGCCTTACAATGTTACACATATATACCGAATTAAGTTGATGTTTTGACCTGTAAGCTTTCATTAAAAAAAATTTCAGATGTCTACGACCTTTACATTATTTCACAAAATCTAACACCCTTCTGAACTAAGTGTCTTTATTTTAATAGATCATAACCGTGGAGTTGTCAGCGATTCGCCAGGATACGATTGAAAACCAGTGGCTTTCGGACGGGTTTCAGACTGAAAATTAATCGTGGCTTCTTGAACTAAATATTTTAGAACACACAAATAATATTCATGCGTAATATCAGTGAAAGTCGATGCTTTTCAAGTAAATTACGGATGCTTCAGTTTCATTTGGGGGTCCCTTTTTGAATAATAATATAAGTGTCTCCGTCCATCCCTACTTTTTACACTCAGTCGTAGCTACGAACTATAGCGTCCAGGGCAGGTTTTGTTACTTGAGCCTCCCTTCTGGGGGTTCGAAACCTGTGTACAGTAATTATCAGATATTAATTCTGTCCAACAAACTTTGAAAAAGCCTCTTCCTTTCACCATTTCTCACAGAACACCTGAAGAGTAAAAAACCTTCCCACTTGACAGATTTTGCGCCCCATGCGCACCGCGCTGAGGGAGAGAGAGGAGACCCCCTGTTTCAAAGGAATAAAAATTATACAAAGACCTAAATTATATTTTATATTGTCGTTTACAATACCTACCGATATCCAAGAAGTTTCAGAGTTGCCTGAGCATCGGATTTATTTTATAGCCTGAAAAAGTTACATATGCATTCTTTCGCTAGCGTAGCTTAATTTTCACATGCAGTCATTTGAAGGAGGCAAACAATGGATGGTTCAGCACAGTTTTGTTCATAGTTTTATGTATTTAAATGAATTCTCGAGATTTTCGCAATTTCTTTTTTTTCGAATATGCCTGGTTTATTCCTGTGATGTAACCTGATACCATAAGCTTCAATATTTCCCTTTAAAAGTAGAAGCAACATTCAAACACGTATTGACACCACACAGCGACTACTCATTAACCAGTTTTTAACAACCAACACGCGTTGCGCAAACTATGTTAGCATCTTTAGGGGTATAAACCAATTCAGACAAAAATAAAACAGTTTCAATCTTAATGTAACTTTCCACTCATCCTGTAGTTGTTTCTCTGATTTATCTTATATTTATGTCAGCAGCCTTTGCAAAGTACAAAGTACGTTAAGTTTTCAATGTTGAGATCAGGATATGCTCTACATTTAAAAATCAATGTTGAACATCTTAGAAGTTTCTGTTATTCGTTATTTTTCTTACTGGTATACATTTTCCGACAAATTACACTGATCACCCATTCATACGAGATTAGCGATTATTGATGATTACTAGTGATTTCATGATGCTGGTTACATTTCAGCTGGAAATGCTTCAAAAAGGATTTATTTAACATATGTATGCACTTATTTCAAAAGTCTCCAATACACAGAAATCTTCTTATCAAATATTTTCTCATTTGCCGTGTCGATGAACAATCATAAGATCAATTAAGTGAAGGCTATTCTTTCAGACGATATATTTAGCTTTCAACAAATTTTATAATAAAACACGTGCAATCGTCTAAATTAGCTCACTAGTTGTATCATACATATAATCATACATAATTGTACATTATTAGAGTATCAATTCTACCGTTTACAATGATAACATACATAATTGGTTTAAGTGACACATCCAGCAAATAGAATAATCGTAACTGACTTGTTTATCTTTGATATCAAATGCATCATTGCCTGAAAAAAATATTGACGTAAGTGAATCATTATAGTAAACTTTAAAAACATATACATTTAAATGTACTGCTTTCCTGCAGTATTCTACAGAAAATGCCTAACAAAAGTTCCCTTTTCCACATTCGAAGCCGTGGATCGAACTGTTATAAAAATTCATGAATTTAGAGCACCTCTAAAATCAAATTTTTATCGAATCGAATAAACAATTGATTTTATAACGCATCCAAAATTAGTTGAAACAGACACCCAAAATGCCTAGGCATTAATCTGATCTTCCTTCAATGTTCCTCTTCACAGCTGATTTCTTATTTAGATCAGCATCCCATCTAGCATATTTGAAAAAGAAAATACCGCCCCAACGTTTGATGCTATAGCTTGGTAATTAATCACGATATCGGTGGTCAGCTATCAAAATTACCTTTGAGCCGAATGCTGTCATATTTTATACATGACACTTAACCTTCTAATTAATTCATTGCAGTTTGACAAGAATCATAACGGGACTTTGGAACCAGAGGAGCTTAAGGATATGTTGAAACATGACGGTGAAGTACAAGATATGATCGTTCAAAATATATTCATTACTTCTGACAAAAATAACGATGGGCACCTAAATCATGATGAGTTCATTGCAATGGTACAGAATGAGAAGTTTAAGGACAAATTCGACAAGTATATCAACGTGTAAGCAAATTTTAACATATGGTAAAATAAGGAAGTAATGCTTGTTCACAAACATCTTTATGATGATTTGGTAAAGATCAATAGAAACATGCAATTCATGTAACAGATCTTTTTGATGATCTCATCAGATACAAACCAATACAAAATGTTTAAAATTTACTTCTATTCTATAATTAGGATCCGTTACTACCACGTCAATAGACGAATAAAGTATTATAAAAAAATGTAATTATCGTTCTGATTGGCGTATTTGCGTTTCTGTTTCCTAACCGGTATCCATTGGTCCCTTTGTAACTTTCAAAAGTATCAATTTGCCTAATGAAAATTTCGCGGTAGATAACTACACTGCAAGGACAAAAAACGTTGTGTTTTGTATATATCTCTTTGTAGTATAGCTGGAGTAATGATCAAAACAATTAAAAATACTCAAATACCCCTAAAGGTGTTTATTTTCTACCCTTTCCCGAAATGTTTGAGAGGGTATCTGAATAGGAGATAAGGGTAAGAGAACCTCCAACTTTTTTGTACTCCTTAAACACTCCATTGCCCCATGAAAAATTTATTTTGATTATATTTTATACTTTTATAAGCTATCCGGTTATATTTATTATATATAAATAGCATGTTTAGTTTGCTTTCAGTACTTTTATTGAAGAGAGAATGGAACTTCACATTGAGAGACAGGGCTATTACTCATGTCGAGGGACTACTTGAAATATTATACCGGATATATTAATATATTCATTATACCGGAAAATGGTTTATACCATCTTAAATCGTAATCGCTACAGCTTGACTACATAGCTCCACTTTCACCAAAAATTTGTTCAATAAACACATTGCTTTAAAGCAAGAAAGCTGATTTCTACAAAAGCTTTGACTTTTCCTTATTCATTGAATTCCGGTACATTGTAACATACAATGGATGTGCTTAGCATTACTGCGTGAGTATAAAAGATTATTCATGGAGTTCCTAATATGATTTTCAGATACATCCACCATGTCCTTCCAAGACGTCGCAAAAGAGGTAAATATGGCGACGCACACTATGAAGAACAGTATAAATGTTGGCCTTTACCTTTAGGAATGGTCCTAATTTCTATCCTGCAGATAACATGTTATGTGGCAGACCAATATACAGAGAAAGGTCAAGAAAGCGTATCGAGTTACCTGATTTACGACCCCACTAAAAGAATGGAGGTGTGGAGATACCTCACATATATGTTCGTTCACATTGGGTAAGTTATGTAACTTTTTCATTTGTTGTTTTTCATTATTGGTATGAAATACTGTTCTTAACTTATTTGAGATACTATGTAACGCTGTGTCAATCATTTCTGTCGGGATGAATGCACGTCGGTCTATTTTATATCATTCCGCTTATCCTCGACTACTCTGTTACTTTTAAAAGACTGCAGACTTTGATCTTTGACAATTTGCAAACAACGAACATGATCGTTATGAAATTTTGAAATCTGATTGCTACTGTAGCGGTAACGAATCAACTTTATTTATGATGATAGTTCCAGGGGCGAAATGTTTATAAAAAAGACAAAAAATACAAGTAAACTGCCTATACCCCACAGAAAATCGGTCAGGACAACTAAGATGAATCAAACATTGCATTTGCGCGTTTTTGAGATCCGTGATCGTTTTCTGAAATGAGGGGGTTTTGAGATGGCAGAATGTTAGGCAGATGATTTAATCCCAAAATATTTTTGTGTTTCTAGTGCCGAATCATTTGTGGCCGCTGTCACTTTACCAGCAACTTTACACGTAGTGGAAGATTTTTTAGGGGTTAAAAAGTATATTTAGAACTTCACTTTTTCCATTGTTTCAGGAATCCTTGTCCATTTTTGAAAACAGCTAAAAACTGATTGGAGCTTGAAAACTTTTCGTTCATAACTTGAATATGCGTATCAATATCAGCATCAATCTACTTGACTTAGTTTATATTTAACTGTTCAAACAAATATGAGGGTGTAGAAGAGAAGGCTATGATTATTACAGATCATAAAGTGAAATATACCTACTCAAAAATATAAAATAGCTCAGTAAATAATGCCACCTTGGTAAAAGAATAGCACTTTCACAATATTATGTTGAACTAAATAATAGTAAATACATTAGAAAGATTTGGTCGTTGCATCTTTTTTGTCACACCTTTGGACACGTCCAGAAACAGCCTCTCATTCTGAACCTTGCTCTCGTTAGTCCTGTTATCCTCACACATGCCGATTCACACACTTTATAATTGCTTCAATAACATAAAGTTTCATTGTCCACTTCTAATATTATCCAATACCTTACTTGAACATTGCCTTATTAACTTTCTTCATTGCTATTCTAGATTGGAGCATCTTACAGTTAACTTGTGCGTGCAGCTGCTTTTAGGAATTCCTCTAGAAATGGTTCACAAGTGGTGGAGGGTGATAATCGTTTATTTATCTGGGGTACTAGCAGGATCGCTTTGCAGTTCTGTCACTGATCCAGACGTGAATCTTGCTGGCGGCAGTGGAGGAGTTTACGCTATACTCACAGCGCATATCGCTACTATACTAATGGTGAGTAGTTCATTCCCCAACTTAAGTATTTTGCCTCAGTCTATCATACAAAAATTTATCGTATAGTTTATAATTTCGTGTAATATGAGTAATTTAACTTCTGCGAACTGAGATTATCTGAATTGTTTGCAAAATACGTACCTTGTTTGGTAACCATATAGCTACAGATTGTTGTAATAGTAGTAGTTAGATTCACATGGGGATAAAAGGTCATTTATAAAAAAGCTGAATCTGCTTTTGAGGAATCTAATGCCTACAGTCATCGGGTAGTATTTTTGTATCGCAAATTATTAACTATGCATTTGTATTGAAAATCTTTAGCCTAAAATCCTATTTTGAACATAGTAAAATTACCTTTATGAAATCTCGGTAAAACTTTGTAGAAGTATGCTTAAGACTAATTACATTATTTCTAAAATATTCCAGAATTGGCGCGAAATGTCGTTTCCTTGCATGCAGTTGTTCATCTACCTCACAGTAATAATTGGCGACCTGGCAATGTCCGTGTACCAACGCTGTTGGCTACGAAGATCTAATGGAGTCGGATATGTAGCCCATCTGGCAGGGGCACTAGCAGGAGTTCTTGTGGGCATCTGGGTGCTGAAAAACTTCAGACCAACCAGGAAGGAAACCTACCTTTGGTGGGTGGCCGTTTTTACGTTCTCAGTGCTCATGGGGGCTATGGTTGTCCTAAATTTCATCTATGATACGTGGTTAAGGAAGTAGAATTTGATAGTTACGTGCTAAACCAGAACGTTCCTGTTGAGAGGACTTTCATTTAGCCCATCTGCAGGAAATATTTATGCGTATATCATACGTGAAATGAAGGATAGTGCGATATCAAGTAACACCTGATATGAAAATGTGAACGCTGATGCTTCATATCACCTTCTGATAGTGATGGCAGCTAGCTGTCAATCATTTAGAGCATGTGAAAATGGATCAGGTTGTTAAAAAGAGTGATGATCTTGGTTACACACTCAGTACACCGATATTTTGAAATATGTTTAAGACGATTTATGACGGATTTACTAGAGAAAGTCGTGAGGCATTACTGCACATCAGGATGCAGGCCTGAGAGGGTAATGTGTGTTTTTTCTACATACCGAAGTCTAAGTGTACTGTGGAAGGTTGAAGTGGCTCGAACCACTGAAAATTGTAAACAAAAACTAAAGAAATCTAGGAGTTTCCCATGGATAGCAATTATAATACACGAGCCCGAAGAGAATTTACTATCACGATTTATCGCATTAATATGTACAAACATGAAACTGAAACTGGAGTAAAGCTTTGCGTTGAATGAGGTTTAGTAAATTGATGGTCTTGATATCCTTTATCGAAACATCATCTCTATTCTTTGAAAGTCTTCCGGAAAATAATGGCAGTTGTATTAATTGAGGCCCGCTTATGCTGCAAATTTTGTGCGATTCAACACAAAAATCGATCTGATACTAAACAAATGTATCTTTAGTATCTCTATGCACAAGGAAGGGGGTGTAAAGTATCGCCATTTGACCTCTCGCAAATTTTCTACAACCATTCAAGTTATTTTCCATGCCACCCCTTTTTAGCAGGTTTGTACAAAGCATGAGCGATTTTTCAGATGAAGGACATTCGCTGTTATTCCCCACTTGACCTGCAAATTTTTTAATGGAGTTGAAGCAGGATTTGCTCAAGCAGTTTCAGTTTCATGATTCCATATACGATAAGTTAAGGATAGTCTTAATACATAACAATCTGAGTAGTAAATATGCGTCTGTCTCTCTTTCTGTTACTAATTACATTCAGTTACATTCAACTGTTCGATCACTAAGCCAAGAAACATTACAACAAAAACATAAAAATGCAGAGTATTATTTGTCGATTAAATGGGAGCAACATCAATTTACAATATTGCGAATATATCTTAAGGTGATACGAACATATATATTTTAATCATGTAGGTTGTAGATGTTCTTACTTGGTGGCTTGACAAATAAAACTTTTTTTCAGTCCAATAATGGTTTAAATATGAATATGAAAAAGTTTAATTTGTGAAACTTTGTGTCAAACACAGCATTTCCATCTATGTTTTAATAAATAATATCTATTATTATTATTGAGGCAATACTAAGCAAACTAAACGTGTAGCTGATAAGATTCAGCATACCTATTTTGTTTTGTTACTCGCCATCTCAAAGTGTACCTTGTTATAAAAGCACATCTTCAACAAAGCTGTACGTTTGTAATCAAAGATCAAGTTATCTCCCAGTTATGCAATATTGATGAAGTACTGTCCAACCCTATTTATCGTTGGTATCAGAAGGCTAGAAGAGTGTAACAACTTTGAAAATCATAGTGCCATATAACTAGAGAGAAATCTAACTAGATTTAATTGTTTGCGTTCATTAGGTCATGCGTTTCATCCTAAACGTAGATAATGATCAATTTATCGGCCTCAGTGTCCCAAACACTAGAGATAAGAATGAACATCTACAGTTAACATTTATGCTTCCAATTTTCCATTACATTGTATATACATATACCTATATATGAATATACAATTTAAAGAGGTTATTTACCATAAAATTTGTAAATTTGCCATACAGTTCAAGTAGGTATGCATTTAATTCAGATATATAAACTTCATTACAATCCGAATTTCATTGTATTTTATGATACGTGACTGTGATTTAGCTATTAAATGCTTCTTATATTTATTATTTAGATTAAGTGGTGTTATGACTGATAAATAATTATTTATTTCTGTACAATATTAATAAGTCGATTTGTATTACATCAGTAAAGAGTATAATGATAGTCTGTGTTATTAATTAAATGGACAGATAAACGTTCGTCAACCTCAACCTTACAAGATATGTCATTCAAGGAAATGCGGATCTTGGCTGCGTTATTGAACAATTTTACTCAGACAATTTGCGTTCAAAACCTTTCGAATGATAAATCAGTATGCCATTATCGCTGACAGACTCTAAACTTCTAAAAAATTCAGTTGTGCCAGGTAACATCATAGTAACCTACTATATCACTTTTGAGGAAAAATAATATCTTCAGTCCCTGCCAAAACTAGGTGAGATTTTTTTTTGATGCAGGAATAATACTTTCTGTATTATTGTCAAGATTGACGGAAGTGGTATCGGAAGTTAAAGAAACTGATCCTTGTACTACAATTTACGGCAGGACCCTTGTTCCTATTTTTTTTGAATCTACTGGTTGAAATGATGAAGACACTTCTATAAATCTTTTAATCAATTATTACAAAATGTTGAATAATAAATATTAGCATATTAAAAATATTTTACATCTATAATTACAAGAGTCTAAAATATATTGCTTCATTTAAAAAATATCCATGAATAGTATCAAAGATCACATTGGTACTTAAGCATACGTGCACAAAAGTGGTAAAAAATTTATCAAAAATTCACAAGCTTCCAGTGTAAGACATTTTATGTCCTAAATCTACATATATTCTCTTAAAAGTTATCTATAAATACGAAATATTAGAGACATTTATCAAAATACTGTGAATTGGAATGTTTAAGATCACTAATATAAACAGATAGTATTCACCTCTTTTTGTTTTTGTTAAAATTAATTTGGAACTGTTTAAGCTATCAGAATATAATTTTTTCAAGGTAAGTTTTTACATCTGGTTGGAAATGGTATGCAGTCTGCTTTGGAACATTATACGTGTCACTATTCATCATGACTTCGCTGTGAGATCTTTGTCCTTGAGTCAGTTAATCTGAATATTCAGAAAGCAGACATTGTGCTAAGAAGACTAAGAAGAAATAAAGAAAGGAAGAAAAAATCTGCAAAAGGTGACAAAGAGATTTACATGGAGAGAAAAATGCCAAAAATATTGAATTTGGTTTAGTAAAATTGTGATAATTGGTGTTATAAATTCGTTGTTCAAGTTTAATCACAGTGCGAGATACGGTCTGGAATGTATGCGAACTTCCTCGACTGTTGGGTTTGAATAAGAGCTTCTAGCGAGACTGCTTACAATAAATTATACATATGCATAGAAACAGGAGCAGACGAATTATGTGTTAAGTATGGACTTTTAAAGGTAGGAAAATACATCTTATGGAGTCTTCTGCTACTTGGAACTCAAAAACAACGCATTTTGTTACGAGGCAGAATACAATTTCTGAATTGAATAAAAAAATAATTGTGTTTTGGAATGTTGTTATATCATATACGTAAATTGGTCCCTACGAACAATAGAGGTATATCAATAAAATTACTACTAGTTATTCTTTAGAAGAATAATTTCTTCATCAGAACTGCTGGTAGAACCATTTGCAGGATAGTCAATATTTTCGTCTTCATCGTCATCATCATAATAAGGCCTCATGAGTGGTTTCTCTGAATCAATAAAAGTAAAAATAATATCAAACCTCAATTGCATTAATACAAATAATAGGAAAGGCAATTGAAAACCAATTAATTACTTTAAATTCCTTTCAAAAACTATCAGCTAACTCTGGGGTTCTATATATGTGCGCTGCGATGCGTTGGGACACGCGTTTCTTCACTCTGCGTCATCTATAGTTTTTATGAGTGTAAAAGACCATTACAGATTTTTTAGAGACGCTAGTATGGTCATAAAACACGCAGTAGGTCGTCCATTCATATGATGGGCAATGACCCCGAAATTAATGAATTATGTACTAAACAAAATATATTTTTACATATTATATTCCACAAGGCGGGTTAACCGCCTGGCAATTCCACGCAAAGTGACCAATTTTTGGACGTGACGTGGTAAATCTCTCGATGCCGCGATAGGAGATAATGAAAAAATTGGTCACATCTAATAGGGTTGCTAGGAGCACATGATAAATTATCTCTCATCCGTAAAAAAAATCAGTTAGATTTGTCTGTAATATATATTCCTTAGAGTTTTTTTAAATAATATCCTGCTGTAGAAAGTCGTCGCAAAAATCGAATGCTCTAAGGGCAGTCACATTATTGTGAATATTTTGAACCCCTGAGCTAACTCTTCACTGTCCAAATTTAACTCTACCGAACTCGTGAGCTTTTCAAAATACATCACATCTATATCATAAAATATTTTGTTGGAGAAGCCAATGCAGAATTATGAATAAACCCTTCTTAAATGTGACGCATCAACAAGTTAATGTAAGATTGTTGAAAAAACTCACTTTGCAAGGGTGTCCTGAAGAGCTCTTTTTCTTTAGATTCGTCAAGGTCCTTGAAATCTTCGTAGAAGCTGTATTGTGATAGTGGATCGTATTTTGCCCTTTTCCTTTTACATGCCACATAACAAAACAAGCCTAGCCCGAAGATTCCAGCGCAAATGAAGCCTAAAAATAGCATTAAATCGATTTATTGCTTATTTCTACATGCAAAGGATTTCAACTGGCATGAATACAACTAGCTTGTTCGAAGCAGCAAGTTCGTTTTCAACACACATAAAATAGAAAAATTGATGCAGATGAATAAGGATAAGTTCATCGCGATGCTAAACATCAGGATAATGAACATTATCCAATATGCAATTATACAAATGAAGTTTACTTCCCGAGAGAAGTAAATATTCCAATTTGACATAATCGTCGATCTGTCCATTAGAATTTTTGTTAACGCAGGTAATGATAATGGTGTATTTGCAGCGGACTAATTAGTAAAATCTTCGATTCTGCATATTTTCTGAGCTCCCAATAATTTTTAGGTAGGTATTTTAGAAAAGTTTTTCGAAACAAACGAAGGTTGTTCGAAAAGACGAAAATAGGGGTTAAATTCTCAATAATCTGCAGCTGTAAAGTCGATCGTAAATTTTATATAATTGCGGTATGTTGATAGGGAATGGAGGCACATTACACTATAACTGCATTTGCGTTCGGAAATAGTAGAGCTGATTTTGGCCCCCTCCACCTCTGCTGTCTACCTCTTCCGAGATTTAAAATTCAAATACGTCCTCGTTAACTTTAACCAACCTTGCGAATAATTTCGAAAAAAAAATATCAGCAAATACCAATGTGGTACTTTTTCACTTCGTGGCGACATAATTTAATAAATATGTAATATCTGCGAATTTGCAAAAAAACAAAAAATTACACGTCTCCAAATTTGCCTAGAAATATTACACGATTTTATAGAAAAAACACTCATTTACCTGTAAGTAATACAAAAGGCAATCTTGGAACCCCGAAATAATTTTGATCTCGCTTTAGTTTAACGATGACCACTTTCGGGAACGTATGCACTGCATTCACCTCAACCAACTTTACGTTTTCGTGGTATGCAGGGGCTCTGACTTCGAGCGTGTAGTTGCCTGGCATCACAGGAATGCCGTATTTTCCATTGGAGTCGGAGAAAGTTGTGTAGTTGTTTTCTAAAATGGTAACTTGAGCGCTTGGAACCGGATGATCCGAATAATCCTTTATATAGCCTGAAAAGAATGTATACATGTAGAAACAAAAATTGCAGTAACTAAAATTTTAGTGTGATACAAAAATCTAATAACTATGATCAGTTTACTTTATATTTTAGAGATGTATTAGAAATAAGTTAATTAGTTATTCCTTTTTATTTTGAACTCGACGCTAATTGAAGTAACACGTGATTGAAGAAATAACTTTACTAACACAACGCTTTCATTGATGTACAAAGATTTTTAATTATGAAATTGCGGCACACTTGAAAAATAGCTCATAAGGAGGTGGCTAGGTAACTAGCAAATAGCTCATTGAAATATCGTCCTCACAAGTGAAAACCAACAGTCTGTAATCTATCAGAAAATTTGTCAAATTAAGACAAATATAATTTTCAAAGATCATGACAAACATTGTTTTGCTATTATTCTACACCTTAGTGCATTATTATTGTGATAAGTTTTGGAAACTATTATTTTATATAATATGAATCAAAGGAACTCAACATATTTGTTATATTGTGAATAACAACCTGGATAAAAACATATTTTACCTAAATCATATTAATTTGTTATTAGCTACCTTTGATTCCTGTTGTGACAGATCCTTTGAAAGGTTCCCTCATGGTTCGATCTGTTACTACGTCTTGTTCGTTAACAGAATGCACCACTGTGCCTCTGTATACTTCTTCCTCGCCGCGTTCCAGAACAACCTAAAAAATATATCAATTCGCTAATAACTATAGTGGCTTGAGCAATTCGAAATCGGGGTTTTGGGGCGAGTTACGCTTAAAGAGACCAATTAGTAAATTAACACGTGGAAAAAACCTACAGATGTGCGGCAGCAGCCATCAAAGTACAAACATCGCATTTCAATTCAATTCCGAGATCTAATATAGTACTTTGATAATTGCTGTCGGTATAAACGCATAGTGCGGATGGCAACCGTGAGATTGAACGGTTGTGGAGTCGCAGCTCTTCCAGAAGCCGCAGCTGTTTGCGACCAGCTGTATGACTGCGAATAGAAACTTGCTTCCAATTTGGGTACACTTCTTCTTGTAGACAACCGGTCAGTGCGTATGTGCACTTGCTTCCAGTGTCTAATATATCCTTACCTTCAGCGAAAGTATTTTCTCTTCCTCCACCTTCACATGTAAAGATTTTGACTGATAGTTATGGCATGCTACTTCCAAGACATACAGTCCAGGAAGTAGTAGAATCTTGAAGTGAGCTAATCGTTTCGTAACATCATATTGCTGTTCCATGCCAGTAACTCTAACGGTTGCATTAAACATGGGCTCTCCCAGGGCGTTTTGGACTACTCCTTCCACACCTGGAACAGTTATAACATCCGATACAGAAAATATCAAACATTAATATAAACCTAACAAATTTGGTATTTGACTCAATTGTGTTCAGAAATTTCGGAGCAAGCATTGATTTTTAAAAGGTAGGAAGCAATTCTAGTATTTCTTATAATAGGTTTCACGAAGAATATAAATTAATATTTATAAATCCTAGCATAGTATGATGATGATATAAAATGCAGAAAGTATTCAAATCAACCAAACATCTATCATTGATGGATGTAGTTAACGAACACAAATTTTACATTAAATTGCACAAAGACCAATCTTCCTTTACCTGTCAATGTTGTCGATATCACCTTCATAATGGCATCTAAAGTATCCCTCCAGATGAAAGGAATATTAGCTACAGCAGGATATTCACAACAGCTAACTTTAACAGTTAACATTGGAGCGTTGTATTCACGATATAAGTATTCTGTTAGAAGTTCATCTGTACCCTTGGTAGGTCCACTGCATACTCTGGGATACTTCAAAGCTGACAGATACTGTTCTGCAATCTTTTTGTACAGTTGGATTTGATCCTTCGAATTGGGGTACCTAAAAATATATCAGACGATAACTTCTATAAAACTGTTAACCATAGCATGCTGAACCTTTTAACATTAAATTGCAATGAACTTTATTGATGGAATGTCGCTGTTAATAACAGAAAATGTTTGATTTGATCCCGACGACACCTACTTCTTTTCAAACTTCTCAACTGTAGAATTATCTTTTACCATTATAAATTAGCTAGTAAAGCCTAAGCCATTCTAGGAATTATATCAAGCAAAAACTTCAAGATCTAAGGTGTCAAAATTTGCAAAATATCGATCATTCATATATCAAAAACAGGTTAAGCTTGCCTATTCAAATTCTCTTCATCTAAAGACGATTGAACATAGCACTTCAATCAAAACGTTCTGAACCGTACATTCTTATCATGCCGCATGTCGTTGTAGTCTTTTCTTTTAATGGGTATTAAGTCAATTGGAAGGCGGTGGAAAGCAGAATGTGAGATATATGTAAAAATATTAGAACGGTATATCCTCTCATTGTCGTCATGTTTGCCGCTTACACATTGAAATTACGATTTATCAGCTCTAATAGGTTTCTAAATGCAGAAAAATATAATACCACTTGATTTATACTCACAGCACTCCACTGGACCCTCCTTCAATATTTAAAATGAAATCAAATTTTTGTCCTAAAAGAAGATGTTTCAAGGCATTCGCCACTGATTTTGTATCTTGATGATTACTGATCCTGAAAAAAAAAATAGAATCCTTTATACCTATACGAAAATTTTCATTTGGCAACTTATGGAAGCCATGTATCGTAATCATCAAATCATCCGTGCAATATAGGTCTACAAGATTAAATTTTCATTGTACGAGAACATGAGAAAATACAGAAGCTGACTACTCTAGATAAATGATTTTGTTACTGAAGACTTAGCGACATTGCCCTCACCTGCTGTTGACAAGCTGCTCACCAACTTGCTTAAAATCTGCAGAAATATTGTTACACAAGTATTTGTCAGGCTTAATATTTCCCAGAACTTCTTTATCATAGTCACCCCAAATCTGTTCGAATGCCTTGTCGATCACTGGGATGAGATGTACTACGGTATTTTTCAATATTTTAACTATGTCGTAGTCTCCTATATGGTACCCTTCCAGCAAATGACGTGCTAGATATATTCCAATCTCTCTGCCTATCGGTTGAGTGGCAAATAAGTTCCCAATCACCGCAATATGAAACTTCTCCTCGTCATCAGCTACTGCCTTTAAATAAGATCAAATGAATACCTGAGAAGCTTGTTTAATTATGATCATGATATTGTTGAACATTTTTTAACAAATATATATATATATATATATATATATATATATATATATATTGCTTACTATTTAAAAATTGTTACCTGATCTGTGATAATCAAAGAATGTATAGCCATGGATATGTAATCCTCACCACTCTTGAACGAGGCAGCATTAGGGTATTTATTTTCTAAATACGCCATTTTGGAATATATCTCTTGATTCGTGTGGTATTTGGGATGGTACTGGTTTTCGCCTATACCAAAGTCGTAGGCACTTGCCCAGTGCAGAGGGTCATCTTTCATCAAGGTCACATTGTATTGGACGTATCCTGATTTGGGTATGGTCTGAAACATTTATAGATTCTAATATATCGAAGACGCAAGTTGTCTCTCAAATATACAAGTACTATTAAGATAAATATAAAATCAATTTCCGAGATTATAAGACAGCTAAGTGACAACCAGTTCAGGTGCGCAGTTTATCATATGTATATTTTCAATTTGAGCGATTCTCTCCCGAGACACTTTTGTCCTCACGAACACTGAAAGGACTGTCAACTGAATGTAATGTAAAGTAACTGTAAAATATTTCATATTATAGGTAAGAAGACCGCGCAGTTAAACTGTGGGTGTGTAGACCCTTCAATGCCATTGAATTTCCATTAGAAGACTGGAAAAAATTCTTCGACGTTTCAGTTTAGAAAGATAATATGTTTTACCATATCAGGTTCAAATTTTCAACAATTATATTTGAACGGTTCCTAGGAAAATAAAAACATAAAACACCCTGATCCCGTCAAAACTTGAACAAATGAAGTTCAAAACTAATCCTACTCACAACATTTGACGTATAACTTTCGTATCCTCTAGCTGCCACAGTTATGTTGTACGTTCCTGGCAATAATATCCTCCAATAATCACCATGTTTTGCAGACCGTACGGCGTGCTTAACACCTTCCACTATTATTTCTGCGTTTTGAATAGGTCTGCCAATTGTACTAACCACAAATCCTGATACTCCTTTGTGTACCTAAAATCCACAATTTTATATAAAATCAACTCCTATATATATTACCCTAGAAGCGTACGCAAGTACGCTTTTTAGTGTTTAGAGTGAAACAAATGAATTAATCAGCTATGTATGCAACATCCCTCCTAAATTGCATTGAGGATTTAGCTGATGACACCAATGACATTGTTAAATGGGCATTTTGAACAGAGTGACTTGGTTGAATTGATGTTTATCGGTTTTTCTTCATCTGTAGTAATTCTGTTTGAAGTTTTGTCAATTTCACATCAATATGTAATAATAATCAATAGCAAAGTTATTTTTATAATTACATATGATTTCAATTAACGACAAGGATAAATAAAAATGAGTTACGGTATTATTTGTAAGACTGTACGTTACCTGTTCAATATAAGTAACCAGAGCTTCCTTATTGTCCAGCCAATACTGCGGTAAATCCTTGGCATAAGGAAATTTGACGCAGCCAATCTCTATAGTCAAAGACAAACAACCTGCAACGAGATAGTTCCAATCCTGCATACCTCCTGTCACGCTATACCACTTCGCCCCATTAGTAATGCCCCCCTGGAAATGTTCCTTGGGGAACATCGGGCATGCCACTCCAGTGTGCATTGTTCTATGTGCCTATAACCGAGATGACAAAGTAATGTTATAAAAACGTCTCAGTCAAAACAAATGTATCGTTAATACATCGTACATCTTGACGTTCGCATAGATACAATATCTAATAATTACCGTTTATAGGGATCTCAATGTCACAAAGATGTTTTTAAGAGACATATATTTTAATAAGACGTAAGAAACAACTCAAAATATTAGTTCAGTAGCCATAAGTTTGGCTGCATTAATACGAGAGTCACGCAGATAGTCTTTGGATATTCCTAATCTATAGAAGTTTAAACAAGTTTGAGCACGCAGCTATTTTTTATGAAGTTGTAAGTGCTTGCAAGCAAAGGCAGCGTTTGAATCGTTCAGTAGTTGCCTTGCCGCGGTCTCGAATCCATCTCAGTGTTAGCCGAATTTTAACGTGAAAATGGAACCGGGTAGTCGCGATTTTCAAGCCATGATTTTGTATGACTATAAAAAGAGACTAAAACAAGAGGCATGTCACGAAAGTTTAGTGAGTTGCTTTGGGAGACTCTGCCCCTTCTAGGGCTACAGCTTTTAATTGGTTTGCTGAGTTTAAAAGGGGCCGGGTCCCACTCGATGATGAACCTCGCACAGGTCGACAGCCCACTGCTGTTACTCTGGAAACTGTAGAAGCTGTGCAAAATATGGTAAGAAAGAGCGACATATAACCTACACCAAGATTGAGGCTTCTCTGGAGATTGGATCGGCAGCGGTCCGAACAATCATTCATGATCACCTTCGCCTAAGGAAGCGGTGTTCCAGATGGGTGCCACATTTGTTGACCAGTGAGCAAAAAGCAACTATAGTTGATTTATGCTTGAAAAATTTGATAATGGTCACAGTATAAACACTTTTAATATCGTAACCGGGGACGAAAAATGGTTATATCATTATGATCCCGAAACTAAACCGCAGTCATTATTTTGCCTAGGAAAATCAAAAGACAGTTACTTCTTAATGGTATATAACCAAATGTGTCCCTGTAGTCTTCCAAGAACTATGCAAGAGCCGTCCAAAGACTGGTCTGCGGGGTATTCAATGGCACCATGAAAACGCACCCGCCCACAGCGCCGCTAGAACACTCAATTTTTGTGCTGAACAGGGTGTCAAACTGTTTTCTCACCCACCTTCTTCTCCGGACCTAGCTCCGTGCGATTTCTTCTTATTCGCTAAGATCAAAGAAAAGTTACGGGGTCGCCATTTTTCCAGCGATGAAGAGGCAATCGCTGCATTGGAGGAGGAAATTAGCAACTTTTCAAAAGAACCTTGGTCACAAGAATTTGACAATTGGTTTTACCGAATGCGTAGATGTATTGAGGTATGGGGAGAATAAAGTTTTTAATAATAACCTTGTAGTTTTTCTGTATCTAAAAACTTTCAGCGTGGCCCTCGTATTAATATCGCTAGTGAGTAGTGTCAACTTCGAGGTCATACTTTTTTATGAAAACCAGGTACCAAGCTGAACTCATTGGGGACTATATTGGTGAGATTAACAATCATAATCAAAGGCATTCCAATGTCAATCTTATCTTATTACACAAATATATATTTCTGGCAAGGTATATACTCGTAGCTACTGCCTATGTATTAGATACAAGTTATGCTATGTTTTCCAAATATGCACACAGGAATTTGTAGATATCGGCATGAAATATCCGTTTATGACAGCGAGTCTTACCTCGCAATTCATTTTGCTTGATTTGTGAACGCTGAGCCCGGATAAAATGCATCAATGAACTGCTTGGTCGCATTAGATAACGCACTATTAGTATAGGGCTGTGCTTTGAGGTATCTCGCATGACGCACTATGTAGAATCGGCCGTAACTGTTACATAAACTATAAAAAACATGATTTTGAGAGGTATACGACATTGAGGTACACTAAAAACAAACGGTCTAGACAAACATCTTACATTTGCGTAGGTATGTGCTAGGTATTTGAAAACAGTATCATCTGGAGACAAATTCTCGATAGTCGATCCATTCGCAGTATCATCAAACGGGTAGTTCGCTACTAAAGCACCATTATGCAGGTTTGCCGATAAAACAAATGGTTCGGAAAGCGTCCAATCCATCACAGCTTGCGTTTCAGGTTGAATTACTTCATTGTACTAAAAAAATGTAAATTAGGTTTTGAGGATTTTTTTGTGAGACTAGATATCTTGGAAAGATTGATCACTTTTGGGAACATCAGAAGTATTGAAGAACAAAATCTTAGTTGCTTCGATCATAAATATATTGATCTCACCTGGTTCAACTGTGATTGTGAAAAATATATTTCTCTGGCAGAAGTTAATTAACTGAGATAGAACAGTGGCACTTTATATGCAAAAACAAAAATATTTTTCATTAGAAAATTTACGGTTTCAAAACAGCCTGATTCGATGAAAAGCATACATCCAACAAGATGTTCATAATTAAGCACTAGATTTTTTTATTTATGTATTAGTCTGCAACTAAACTCTTCAATATCAATTTGTAAATTAACTAGAACAAAACAGCTTCAAATGTCTAATTTCATATCTTGTTGGAACAATCCTTATATGTTAAAGTTAGGTGAAAAATCGTATTCGCCATTTATGGCCTTATTTCCCGGTAAAAAAATGGTCAACCATTCACAAAAGTTTGAATTTTCTGTAACAACGAGGGGCCGCTCCATTATTTTCGAGATTTTCTTGATTTCTCAAATCATGTGCGCACTTGTAATGCATGCAACAAGTGTGAACAGATTTGCAATCAAGGTATCATTAAATATCTTGCATAGCAGAGAAATTCCACAAAAATATTGTAATTGAAGGAATAAACGGATGAAAGGGGTATGTAGCAAGTACTTCGTTTTGAGATATTTAACTCCAAAGTGTTTTTCTTAATACTTCTATAAACATGATTTTTGGGAGTATTTAGTACATAAAGCTGTTTTGGTTCATCAATCACAATAACTCAGTTTCTCAGAAAATGTTATACCTCCTTAATCCAGTCACCCCTTCAACTATTAAATAATTGACCATTTTCTTTCTAAGCAAATAATTTATGATCAGTCAAATACGTTAAGAGATGGTCGAGGAGCACAATCAAATATCATCACTTGATACTAGTTTTTGATTCCAACTGTCAAAAATAG
The DNA here is from genome assembly GCA_949316355.1 of Bruchidius siliquastri. Taxonomy (NCBI): domain Eukaryota; kingdom Metazoa; phylum Arthropoda; class Insecta; order Coleoptera; family Chrysomelidae; genus Bruchidius; species Bruchidius siliquastri. The sequence goes on from OX438533.1 coordinate 23,732,615, forward strand.
TGCAGTTAATCAATCATAGCTGCTAATGCATACGATATTGAATATTATTTATGTGAAGAAGTAATTTTTGTATTGTCTCTGGTATTCACATCTAGTTTTTAAATATAAGAATGATCCCTCCTAATTATAAAAATGAAGTATGATTACTTTGTTGGTTCCGTACTGGTCAGGAAAATTCCTATTGAGATCATAATCGTTCGCATTGTTACGTCCAACAAGACTAGAAGCGTCACCTGGAAAGAATTTTTATTAGATGAAAGTATTTTATGGAGTTTTGAGGTCAGGAATAATTTTTCAATAGCTTTATCACATATCATGGAAAAAGCAGTATTACCTTCTCTCGAGATTTCATATCCGTCGGGATTCATGCTTGGTAATAAATGTATTCTGGTGGTGTTTAGCAAGTTTGTTACTCTATCGTCTATACCATATCTTTCACAAAGATATTTAATCAAATATAGGAGCATTTCTCGCCCTACAACTTCATTTCCGTGCATATTCGCTATGTATTTGAACTCTGGCTTACCTTGAAAAAAAATGAGGTAGGTATTGAATATTTCAATTGCAGAAAAAAAAACATTTTTTTCGTAGATATGCTAAATCTAAGTATTCATTTTGATGATGTCAATAATTATGATATGGTATGCAGATTTTCTCAAACTTTTCTGTCGTACTATTTGTGAACGAGTCTTTTGTAACGAAAAAAATTACCGCTTTTTGATCGAACTCGAGTTTGATTGGAAGAATAAAACTGGTAGCCATATCTTGGTTAGAAAAATAGCGTTTCGTTACTCCTACTACCTACCTTGTTTACGTAATGTCACGAGGAAAACAAAAACATGATTTCTATTTCATATATAGAATAATACACAACAAAATACTGCTGAGGAAAAAATAATAGTTGAAGAGTAAAAGAGTATTTTCGCGAACAAACGTCAAAATACATTGATGAGTGCAGCTGGAGTAAGACATTTCCTAGAGATCAATGACATGACCACATTCCACATAATTTAAACTATATTATGTTGATGAAATTTCAGTTGCAAACAGATCAACCTATATCTTTTTGGCTATCAGTGACAATTATTACAAGTAGTATGGTCCTATAAATCGATGAAGTTATGATTCCTACCTATAAATTATCTAGTATTCTCGGAAAATAATTTTTTTGTCAGTTATTATCGACAGAAATTTTTATTAAAAAAATTTAAAAATATGATTATTTCTTTTATAAAATATTTTCTCTAAAAGAGACTGTTTGATTTGCATAACTACTCTGCTAATCTTAAATTTCAATGAATTATACGGAATTCGATTTTCGAAGTTTTCTTTTCTTTCATCAGTTTCTCTATCTGTTTTCGAGTTATTCTCTAAAACTGATTGCAAGCATGCATGTATGGAGTTTTCTAACAAAAAAAATAGAATTCCTTTTCAATGTAGATTGTAAATGCCCTTACTTGGTGACTGGTGAAAGTCTTCCATCATCAAGATTGAAAAATCCGTGTTTTGAACCCAGTCTCACAAAACTATCTTTCTTCCAGTGGCGTGTTCAGATTTATATTTAAATCATAGTCGGACTAACAGATTTGACTATTTACCCAGGTTACTCGTCAACTAGCTAACTAGTTAGCAAATTTGACAGTCCAGCGATGATAAAATATAAATTAAAACGCATCCCCGGAAAAAAGAGTTTTATTTGTGAGACTTTGTGTTAAACACATAAAATTCTTATCAGAATTATTTGTTGAATTCACCTCTCCAGTAGGTCATTCAAGTGACACACCATTTCTTAAATGACTTCTCCAAACCTTGTCTTAACATAGTATAATAGAGTGGCAGGCTACATGATGAAGTGAATATGAATACTGATTTTCTTTAGACGAAAAGTATCTTTTAGGGGACATTTTTATGGTATTATTAATTGAAAAACTGATAGTAGTATTCTATAGATGAAAAGTTTAAAAAATAAAAATAGTCGGACGATGATTTAAATATAAATCGAAACGCGTCACTGAAAGAGTTTTATTTGTGAAATTGTGTGTTAATTACACATTTTTTATCTACATGATGGATGAGTTGTGAATAGTCAATTTTGACAGTCTGACGAGGATTCAAACATTGAATCGAAATGCGTCTTTAATTTGTGTAATAATTACACGTAACGGTGGAAGAGTTTTACCAAGTAAGAGCTGCCACAACATTTTATAATGCATCAGACAAAATACATAAGAATGTACCATTCACCACTAAAGCAGGTGTGATAGTCCTTCTATCTGTCTTTATAAATTCAGAACTTTTATTCTATCAAAGTATTACAGTAAAAGTTGATCGTAACATGTAGTAAAATGTGTTCTTAGTGCAGATGTTATATTGATTATAATGGCCTAAAATAATTCATAAAACATATTCTATGATTGTTTAATGCTAAAAATATCAAAGATTACAAACCTGATTGCAGAAAATAAATTTATTGAAAAGGTATGAATGTATTTCGTTCATAATATTTCCAAGGTATTATACAGAACAGTGTATGCAACATATTCTCTACATATTTAGGCATTTATATTTGGTCAATGATGCTAACTGAAGAGTAATCTTAAACAAGAATTTTGTAATTATTGTCATTGTATTATATGTCTGTTTGTTTCAGCTGATTCATATATACAGACAATACGTTTTTATGATTACTAAAGTAAGAGTATATACCTACCAGCAACGTGTTGATTTGGGGAACTGCTGATAACAAAAACCCAAAGGTCTCGCCCTTGGACCGACTTTCCTATAGAATGCAATTTGGTGATATTTGGGTACATGGTATGGTAAAATAGCAGATACCTAGTCAATTCGGTGTAGTTATGGTGTTTGAATATTGACATATCACTTATTACGAAACCATAATCGTCATAAGTTTCTTCATCGACGGATCTTAAGTCCTTGTAGTTGCCTGAAAAGGAGTATTAAATTCATAGTTCGATTTTTGGAAGTTCATAAAGAATCATAGGGTATTACCAGTTACCAGTACAATGGGTTCATTTACCAGTTTTCTTATTACATTTTATATAATATATCATTTTAGACCGTACTGCAAACAACTGGAATTTTTAAACGCTCCTTTATGCGTTAAAATCCATCTTCAACTTTGATATCCGACTCGAATTGGTTCCATCCCCAGTTGTAGCGTAAATACATCATAAGGCTATTTGATGCCACTCTGCGATAAATGTTTTGGCTTGTGAATCTATTTGTTTAACTTTGTCTTGACTATGAATGAAGAAAAACAGGTAATATTTATGTCCTGAATTTTGCCTAAATGAACAAGTATTTCAGTTAAAACTTTTGATTAACTATCCATTACATTAACAAACGGTGCGAAAAAATTCAATTAAATTGAATACGTATGTAAAGATCATTTTAACGTAAGTACAGTAGGTTTTTTATTTGTGATATAAAGGATATACTAATAAATAATATAAATATATCAGGTTTTAAACTGTCACTTCACAACAAATGATTCAATTCCGCATGTTGTATATAATCAATGCTAAAACAAACTAATACTGTAGGTATTCTAAATATTTGTGCGCTCTCATGTGAAATTTTAAGACTGATATTGATTATATAATTCAATGCTATACAGGGTGGTCCATTAAACATATAATCAGTTTTTGTTTGTTTTATTTTGGAAGTAAATGTTCAGTGCAAAATGCAATGTTTAACAAGAATTAATGTACTTCACATAATTTATAAATATACATGGTGCGACAAAAATGTGTTATCACTCAAAATGTTCACATCTTACATAATGCATAAAAAAAGAACAATATATTTCGACTCTCATAAATCTCATAATACAATGGACAAACTGCGTGATTACAATCTTTTCACATGAACACCATCATGGTACGCTTAAATCATAAATTAATAACGTAATAATAATTTTTGTAAGGGTTTTGCATTTGCATGCAAAAATGAGTGAAAAGATCATTTTCAATATACTAGGAGGGCGCATCTTACTATACAGGTTCAGAAGCGATTTATGTAGACCTTTGTTGGTTTAGTAGTTAGGATCACTACATCGTACATGCACCCCCTCAGACTAGAACCCCACTGAGAAAGACAAAAATAATAGGGAATATTACTCTTCCATGTAAATATATTATATTCACCATTTCGTACAAGTTTTTATCCACTGGTATATCAAGTATGTCCAATATTACGAAAACTTTCTTTTATTTAATGATTGTTCTCACGGAAAACTTGGAAACAGTAAGTTTTATCTCCAACTGTCGCGCACAGTGGCGCGCTATCCATTAGCATATTTTCGAAGTTAAATGGTATTAACTGAAACTTGGGGACGTCGATTCATTTATAGATCGCTTTCGTAGCAAACTTTCTCAGCTTTCATCATGTGAAAACTGTTTCGCAACGTGTCGAAATTTGAGATATCTATATTACTTTTGATGGCGTTTCTAATTTATAGGGATTTATGCCTGACCTCCGTCTATTGACGTGGGAAGTTCAAAGTAGCTTTTTTCATTAAGCAACTCTTGCGAAAAATATGAGTTTGCTATATAACATAATCCAGCACGATTTCTCGTGGAACAGTAGTGATTATTTCAACGTGAATGTTTGTTTAATCGCATGTGGTTTCAATTAGCGGCCAGTATAAGCATAAGACAAGTTTACTTAAAATTATCCCAGTTACAGTCACCACAGCGCGATTGCTTCTATGGAAAATATTCAGTTCTCAAATGATTAGCAAAGTGCATAGTACGATTTTTGTGAACGACCAAGGTGCAGTGTTAGGGTTAAAAAGCAGAGTGAAATAAAATACACATGTTTATAGGTTAGACTTATTTATTCATCCATAATTTAATACATTGTAATTATTACCAAAGTTTCACAAAAGTTAAGTGTAAATAGAAATCACAGTACAGCTGAACACTAAATTTGTTCTTTTCATGAATAACATTGAGCAAAAAGTATAGTTTGAAACATATGTATTTCATTTAGTAGTTAGTATTTTACGATGAAGTGAAAGATGTATTTTATACAGTATTAATATTAGTGAGATTAAATACTTGATTTTTGTTGAACCTCTTATCCTGAAAATATACTGCATGACAAAAATATTGTTAGACAAGCAGAAAATAACATTGAGAAGATTTCTCAAATATCGCTTTTTATCTCAATAGCTTTGAATAGTTTCTTAGGCTGCGATATATTTTGATATAATTTACTATTACAAAGTTTAGCATACATACATGTCCATTTCATAATATCGAAAAGATTCCTGCATGTAGTTCTTAGCCATGAATTTAGAAGAAATATCTAGAATGATGATTGTTACCAATCTTTACATTGCCATTCCAAATACTTTTAAATATGTACGCTATGATTTTAAACGAAGTTTTAAAATTTAAAATTTTGAGGCTAAAATGTTTTTGCCATGTAGCATATGTGCCTATCACTATGATATGTAATTTAATCCTGTTACTACGATAACATAATGCAGCACAAAAAATTGATGAACTGATGACTTATTCCAGTAATACACAATTTAGTAATTGCATTATCGAAAACAGTTCCATAAAATGTATAAGCAAATAGCGTCGAGAATTTTTTGAATGCACGTGCTTTACGTATTGCATTGACGTTTATTCTGTACAAAAAAACCATGTAATTTTCAAATACCGTACATTATGTGAGCCAACCTACATCTAGACTAATCCTTGGTGATGGTTTGAAAATAACCAAAAATTATCTGACAGATTGTAATTCATCTTAATTGGCGAAATTCCATCAACGAAATTTGATTTCATACTCCAAGTATCATGAGTTAAACATCAAATATTGGATAGATGTCTTTGAAAGAAATCACACCGAATATATTTTTTATTTTCTCACTTTAATCAAACATTCATCGATTTTTTTACTGCCATGGATATTTTATTGCGACAGAAAAATGTCATTAAGATTAACAGGGTTATACAACAAAACACAGACTACCACCATATCCAATAATTTTGAGCGGACACAAAAACAGGTACGTATGATGGATATTTGAGCATATTTTTATATTTGGTTTTTCACTAATGCTATAGTGTCGTCTAGATAAGCAAACAGAGACTTAATGAATAATCACTGTCATTATACAGTGAAAAACAATGTTCTTCTTCTCCTCTCACCCAGGTTTAAAGGGAAATAGAGCCTTTACAGTATCAAGTGGAAGATATAATTAGTTTTGAAGTTTATTTGATACTAGTAGCGATATTTAAAATATGCTTATGTAATAAAACCTAAAATCTACAGTCAAAGTTTCGTAAATATGAAAATAATAACCCTGATATCCAAATAACTATTACGGCCGAACGATATCATGTGTCTGAGATTCGAAGTCTGACGTGAAAACAAGCAGAGAGCAAAATAGAGAGCGAAATAGAAGTTAGTACGGATTACCCACCTCAACCATATGAAAATTATGTTTTCAATGTTTCATCTTAGGAGTTAATGCCCTTGCTCAGCCTTACTTTAGATCTTTTTAAGACCAGTACCAACCATTCGCCTTTTTTGTTTGTTTACCTTGTTCGACGGGCTCGTGCTTCAGCGTGAAGTTCTGAATGGTCGTCTTGCCTTCTTGCACCTCTACGCTCAGGCGCTCTGATGGAAGGAACCTGGATAATCAATAAAATGAATCAGTTTAGTGGCAGTATTGTTATAATGTACTTCTAACATCGTCGTTCAAATATGGATGGTAACCTGGAATGCATTCAAAAGAAAAAACTGAACGACGACCATACCATTCTTAGGGGAAATGACAAATTGAAGCTTAACATGCCAGTTCATTGATTTATAACATTTAAAATAATTTTTGAATTGCGCAATGCGCAGTACGCTTATATTACGCATCAACATCATCGCCGATTGTTCTTCTGCAAACGTAAAATTGTTCATGAGACATTTACTTTCCTCAACTAGTTTGTATGTCTGAGCTCGTCCGATAGAATAGGTTAATTCAAGATAAATAGAAAGCGCATCACTACAGAGTGTGTTCAGACGGCTCCTGAAAACAACATACGATTGATGTTCGAAAACACAAACTCACCCGTAAGCCGTGGCGTACATCTCGTACTTCCCCGGTAAGAGCATCCTCCAGTACTCTCCCCGATTTGAGGTGGTCACGTTGTGATCCAAGCCCACCACCACCACGTCTCCATCCAACACAGCATCGCCTTCTTCCGTCACGACGACCCCCTTAACCCCCCAATGTGCGGCATCAATGAATGTAAGCAACGCCTCCTTGTTATTCCTCCATTCTTGCGGCAGTTCGGACGCGGACGGGAACTTGCAACAGCTCAGCTCGAATGTAACCTCAAAGCAGTTTGAGTGGATGTAGTTGAAGTCTTGCATGCCACCTGCAACAAAAAAAGATGTCAAGTAGGTTGACTCTGAACTAACCGTGTAGTGTAATCAGTTCAAAAATGAAAGACGAATTGGATTCCACCCTCTACAAAGAGAATGTTATGGAATATACGCAGTGAAAATTCGGAAATACCGTAATTGTATTTTTTTAATTTTTAATTAAACTCAACTTTCTTAAGTGAAAATACTCAAAAAGAACATTTTCCGGGTGACATATGAGCATATGAGCAGGAGAGAGATTAATAGGATAGATATGATCTGTCTTTTCTCGTATGGGCTGGCTACTAATACTCTAAAATAGTCCGGTGCGATGATCAGCGAAACGTTGCGATACTTCGTCTGGTCGATTAGAACACATTGTAGAGTAATGACGGTATTTGATGGTTTATGAGTAGTAATTTTTTTCACGATATTTTGATGAAAACTTTTGCGCCACTGAACCGATTGCTTGCAATTATAAAAAATTTTTCCTTGCATAGCATCGGTAACAGAATCCGAGGTACTATTCGAGTCATATGAAGAATCTGTAGACATTAAAACAGATACACTGGTTAAAATTAGTGATATGGTATTTCCTCATGTATATGAAATTAAAACATCCAAAAAGCATGATATCTCAAATTATAAAATCATTGCGATAACAATATTTTTATGCCCGTTGTTGCGGAAAGTAAATTTATTACATTTTTATCGATGGACTATATATTTGTTCATTTTTTTCTGCGGTTCAAAACACTGCAAACATTTGGAATAGATAAACAGCAACTAAAAATATGGAAGCTAAGTTTGATTGAATTTTATAACTTATAATTATACTGAAGTATATAGATAATAAGTCCATAATGAAAATAAAAAGTTGTGTAATTATCACACAGTTTCACAAATAAAACTTTCTTTTAGTGACACGTTTCGATTTTTATTAAAATCATCGTCGGACTGTCAGATTTGACTGCTAACAAGGCTACCCAGATTACTTGCCAAATAACTAACTAGTCCTATCATGGATACAAAACTAGAGCTCTCAAAACTAGCATACTATCTATCCTGTCTAGTCATTTTTCTATTAAATTATGTTTTCATTTGTTGTGTCTGTCTTAGGGGACATATTTTTTTTGGCGACAGCATTTACACTAGTTTTAAGAGAAACCCCTACAAAACCTTAACCATCGCCTTCAAAATGTCCTGAAGATATTTCATGTGATAAACAATTTCATTTCTTAAAATATTTCACGTTTTAAGATATTTTATTCCTTAAGGTATTCCATTCTTTTTAATACATTCCATAACTTAATATATTTCAGTAGTAAGTTGACCTAGAATACAAATAGATGGAAACTTATAGTAGTGTATCTATACTGTTTCCATGAAGTTTAAATCATATATTTTATTACAAGTATGAAGTACAGTCATTCTATTGTCGTTGCCACCTTTATGATTAGTATCTAGTAAGTGTTTGGCAAAATTTCTTGAAAGATAATTAGGTGCATTATTTCAAATCATTTTCCAATCATAATCACTCCAGATTATGAGGAGACATTTTTACAGTGACCGGTTTCATAATTACCCTAGTTTGACTGTCACTGAACAAATTTTAAGAAGTAGGAACATAAAGATATGCTCTGTACGACTTATAAATAGATCGGACAAATTTTAACGACTTCTAATGACTACAATGCATTATCAAACTGCTCAGAGATCGGCGATAGCAGCTAAGAAAAGATCGCCCTATATGTACTGCATGTGTGCAGTTGTCAAAAGGCATCTGACTATTCTTCGAAATTGGCATGTTTTTAATTATGGACCTTTGAGATGGAATATTTTACACTGATAGACCTCGTATGTTTACAAAAACTTTCGTCAGACATTGGTGCACAGTTGCCATAATTCACCAAAGGACTACAATAACATTAATTTTTCTACATAGCTAGTTCACAAGATCTCATGAATATGTTCTACAATGAATATCTTAGCCATTGAATAGTAATGAAAGTTAAAAATAACTTCATAATTTAGAACAAACCTGCAATGTTAATCACACCTCACACACTAGCTGGCAACATGGCTTTATAGTAAATTCAGACTGCTACTAGCCGCTACGTATCATTTTTCATTCATATTTTGCAAATTAGATGTCTGTCGTCATTTGAAAGAAACGAACCGTCAACCGTCTACGTCAGGTCACTGTCAACCGCTTTGAATTTTGACGTGAGCGTTCGAATCAGACATCGTAGTTTTTGTTCATTTTCTCTATTTGATCTGGCTTGAATTTTGCTTATTGCTGCCAAAATGATGATATATTTTTATGTGTGTAAGCTGTTCAGCAACCAGGCTGAAGCTGCAGGTGTAACCTTCCATCAGTAAGTATAAATGTGTACTTTTTCAAATTCCCGCCATGTCAAATTTCGTGATTCATCCAAATGTCATCGATGTTTACATACAGAAATGACGGTCCCCATCAAGCGGTCATCTTGCCACCTTCCCCTCTCCCCGCTGGTCCCCTCGCCAGAGTCATGTTTGACTATAGACATAAATGAATATATGAATGAGATGTCAGGTCTTCAGTTGTTCTATCGTCGTTGTTTTGTATATATTGGAACATCGAACTTTGACAGTAATCAGTCAATCTTCACACGTCGAACAGTCAAAAAGCAGAGGACGTTGATATAAATTAACGTAGAAGTTGTTGTATTATTAGTTGAAATAAATTAGTGTTTCAATAATGTTACAGTATGATTATTCTAACTGTCGCTCCGTTTGTTTATAAAGTGATCAAACCATAGTATTTGGAAGTACCACTGGTTTTCCTATTCCTAACTCAACTTGAGGTATGATCAATAATGATCAAAAAGGAAAATGTTACCTTTTACTTCATACCAGTAGGCACCATTCGTTATACCCTTATCGAACTTTTCATTGCTACAAGTGTCGCCTTTTTTCATCAACGGATGGTTTTCCGCGTAAGTCAACGCCAACTTCTTGAACAGATCATGGTCCGGCGAACGACTCTCCACACAGCATGTTCTATGGTCACTAAGAGGACAAGAAGACCATATAAAAATGGTTGTATTTTAAGTATTATTTGTATGATTCATTGCAAAATAAAACAAAATATACAGTCAGTATTTATATACTGAAAAAAGTGTTGCAAGCGGTCTGACTACCTCTATACATGACCAAAATACTAAACTATGTAGCTAAATAGAATCAAATATATGGAGTGAAAAATAAAACTAATATGAACTTGAAAACTCCACTAGTTATAACAATTTTATATGGAACGAAAAAGATTTGAAGTATGGGTTGATTCAATATGACTCCATGTCCTCATAATCCCAAAATGTCAATGATACTGCAGCTTGCTCAGATTTTCAGACTTTCAATAGAAGAATATTATTAGCTTAGAATTAATTAACTACCTATTACTTAGCACTGTTAGATTACTGTTTGCTACCAAAACTAAAAAGTATTTTTGACAATCATGTTCTGAATAACAGCAATCTTTATTTCTGTAACTGTCGATTTTGGCTTTTGGATAAGTCTAAAAAAGTTATGTAGAATTTTATTACAAAATATCGCAGCACTTAATATAGCAGTTAGAAGGTGATCAGCAAAACTGCGCATGGTACACAAGAAGAAATATCTCTCAATGCGTTACATACATAATTATTTCTAATATTATTAGTAGTATTTTTGGATTGTTTAAATGATAAAACCATATTCATTGCATCGTTTTTAAGTTAGCGTACATGTAAAGTTGTTAGTATTAATGACATCCTGAGTAACAAATTATGAATTGTGCTTCGAACATACGGCATAAAGACACAAAATGCCAAGATCAAGAGAAATTTTACAATTATAGTCTGAATCAGAATGAAATTCATAATTAGCTATTTTAACAATTTCACTACAAAATCGGATTATGTTAATTCCTACTTTTTTCTTCGAACTTTGCTGATAATAATGTATCAAGGATAAAGATACTCTTTGTAAAAACATTGGTGAAACATATTACATGAATATGCTTCAGAATTCAATTTATTTTTTGTTCAACGTTTGACCTTGATAGGAATAACAGAATTGACTTTCATCACATTCACTGGATTTTTACACAGTATTAACAAATCATTAGATTGTTTATCTGAAAAATTATTTGAATAATCGTTAGCATGCTCAGTTTAACGGAAAAAATATGTTTGCTACTCCAAATATTTGTACAGATATAGCAAAGCTATGAATCACAACATACCAATAAATCACTCATGCAATATACCGGGTCTGACTTAGGTTCAAAGCTGGTTATAGTGCATATTGGAAAACCCAGAATAGATCTGAGGATCTAAAGCACAAGCACTTGGCTCATGACTATCATCATTTTTTGGTCATTCAAAAAACAGTAACCATGGAAAAAAGATCAAGGATAATAAGGTACAAAAATATCAACGATATATATTCGTATTTGGCCACTCTTTGTAAAAACAATGGTGAAATATATTACATAATATGCTTCAGATATTATTCATTTTCAAACAACTAGATCATTTCTGAACCCTTCAAAATGATTTTTGCATAAGACGAGATGTTTTGATTCTTTATCATATAAGACGCACAAGGAAGATTTTAAATTTTAAATTCGGACAAAATTTTGTATTATTCTATATCAGGGATCACCAATTAGTTTCATTTGGGGTCCTTTTTTGAAATAAATATAACTGTCGCGATCCATTTCTACTTTTCACACTCAGAGTGATGCCCTGGGCAAGTTTTGTGATTTGTACCCACCTAACATAACACCCCTACCCCCTTAAAAACCTGAAGGGCAAAAAACCTCTTCAAAGAATACATTTCCAACCTTATATGATATTAATCCAGTAAAAAAACCTGAAAACACCTGAAGAGTAAAAAACACAGCCTACTGACGTTTGCTACCCATTCAATCTGATTTATCAAAGTTGAGTCAGTTTGAATGTATCATAACATAATATACAAGTTTGGTGTACATATTATAAATAAGTAGGGGTAGGGTTTCTTTCAATGTATTTACCCCATCATAAAATTTAAATAAGGTACTAGTTACCCTTTATATGGTATAATGATAAGTTTAATGTGATTATTCCAGCAAATATTTAAAAAAAATGGAGTTTGTAGAAGATAAACCTCAATGGTATTAATTTCTGATTATGCTAGAGACATTAATTACATTGCATTACTCTCTGCCATTAATGATAAATACCTGGTATCATCAAATGGATAACTGGCAACAACTGCTCCCCCATGAAGGTTACCAGAAAGTACAAATGGCCTTGAGATGATCCATGTCATTAATGCTATTGTTTCTGGTTGTCTGCCAGACAACAGGGTACCTAAAAATAAATTTGTCATCAGAAGCTGTACATGAAAATAGCATCATTGATGAACATATAGAGTTAAGACAAACATATTATCTTGTCAAAAATATGTCATATTCTGTCACATTTAGTGAATTCAAGGATGACCATCACATTCACTGAATGGTTATATACATTTCAAACCTAACTTCATGTTCACATATGAAACTAAACTAATTATGCAAAAATATAAATCATGGAATATTTTATGTATGTATTCCTTTGATTTCTTGCATGACTGGACATAATTTTAAGTAAACTGCAAAAACTTACCAGCTCTTTGAGGTTCAAACTGATCTGGAAAGTCTCTGTTTAAATCTACATGATTTTCATTCTCCCTACCAACATATCTATCTTTTGATTCACACTGACCTTCCTGTAAAGAAGGTGTCATCACATAAGAAAACTAAGAACAACAAAAAAACTAGTACTGAATACTGATTCAAGAAATGTGGATAAAAGCTATAGTTCATATAATTCCTTTATGATGCTGATGCAAAATGCTACTTTTGGGATAATCTCTTAATATACTATTTTAATAATGAAAACTAGAATCAAATCATATGTCCATCAGAAATAAATGTGCAAAATTTCCTTGAAAACTTAGCTGTCACATTCATAACAGAAATACTCATAGTAGCAAGGCCCATACTTTATTTGTTTTAAATATACAGTTATTATCAATTTAAAATAAAATCAAAACACAACACATCCTAATTATTGTACATAGGGTTGGCATATTCAACAGAGGGATTACATATCCACAAACATATTTTGATAGTATAGAACTGGTTTCCTTTGCAGGTTTAATTGGATTAGAGTAACAAATACAACCAACCTTTTTTTGGATGAATATGACACCTCCAATAATTATGACTTGTAGTGCATATTGAGTCAAGCTAAAGTTCAAAAGTTCATTAAAGAGATTACATTTCAAATTTTCATAGTTATTTACTCAATTCAAAATAAATAAACTCATTATTGCTGGTTCAGACAGATATAAAGTTCCAGAATTTTGCATCATATGGTCTACTTTTCATCATACTAACATTATACACAGAATCAATTAACAAATTTGATTCTATGTATCAATCTCCCAAGAGAGAAAACATTTAGATGAGCTACATATTCTGATTTGAATGCATTATATTGCTTTTTACAGCTATTGATTATGTTATCCTCACAATGCTGAAGCTTATACAAAATATAACCAAATGGTTCATTGAATAAATATGAAAAATGGAATCATATTCAAATTGAAATTAGGAAAATTCCACTGAATAACCAAATTTGACTGTGATCACTATTGATTACAGTTCTCTATTTCATTCATTTCACATTAAAATAAAGAGATGACTGGCTTTAAAGACCAGTAGGGTTATATATTCGAAATATATTCTGATTTTTCATATTGATACTAGTAAGTAAGATACCAGTTTAGCACATAATTGTAGTGCATGGATAATAAATTTGTTACCTGCAGAATATAATATATCCTAAACACTGATTAGAAAGTGCAAAATACATGGCATGAGGTCTAAGAATGAGATCATTATGCTATGTTATAATTAATAATATATCCTTGAAGTTCAAAAAATTATTCTTCGAAGATGTTTAATACCTATTGGAGAAGAATCTCACTATTAATATAACTTCTATGGGTTAATCATAAATTAATATAACATGATTAAAACCATATAAATACATTTTTGGCTTTAAAGATTAGGTTGTACAATTGAAATCTAAACTTTTCAGAAGTGTCCATTATTGATCCACACATCAGCAATCAAAGGTTATAGCAAATAATAACTTTTACCTGAATCAGTTACAGAACCTTCAACAAGTTTTGTATAAGATATGGATGTCTTACCTCTGAATTTTCATACCCATCAGGATTCATTGAGGGCATTAAGTATATATCTGTAGTATTCACAAGCTTTGTAACCCTTCCATTACTGCCATAGTTGTATATCAGATATTCAGCCAAATAGACCATTAGCTGTCTGCCGATAGCTTCATCCCCATGCATGTTGGCTACGTACTTGAACATTGGTGTAAGTAGTGTGCGGTTGTTCACGTTTGAATTGATTTCTAGTGCCCATAGTTCTCTATTTTTCACTGATCTACCAATGGTGTGCAGCTTTACCAGACCGGGGTTCTCAGTCTCCAATTTCTTGAATAGATTAGTCAGTTCATCGTAGTTCAGGTATCTAGGATTCTCCAGGAACTTTTCATACTCGGGGACGGGCGAACTTAAAGTGGTACCGACACAAAATATCACACACAATGGAATTATTGGTAAAAGGTACATTGTAGTGGAGTTATGGATTTGATCACATTATTTTCTTCATGTATGTATACAGAGAATTTTCTGACTGCTTCCCGAGGAAAACCTCACCAGAAGCAACAGATGTGAGATTAATTAATCGTGGGAACACGAGATGAAAAACGTCAATACATCGTCAGGTTAAAAAAAATAACAGGACTTGTCAAGGGGATTTCTGTACACGTTTGACGTTTCCCCCATCCATTTCTTCTTTATTCCTACACATTATGCAACTAGTAATACACATGTTTATGGAGTGTCCCAAAAATATGTCATTACTTCAAACCCTGGTTTTCGTGTTCGTGTTCATTCTTGAGTAGGTATAGTCAACATTGTCCAGATAATAAAAGCCCCTCACGCCTCAAACTATATATACATATAAGAAGGGGAAGTATTTTGAAAATTACTGTTGATCGAGTCGACTATAATTTTTTAGCTTCCATTGGAATTCTTTTTAGCTCATGGTAAATATTGTAATGAATAAAAGTTAGTTATTACACAATTCTTTTTAGGTGTTGGCACACCACCAAATTTTTGGCCCACAAAACTTTGCCATTCTGAGCATCTGTTGTAGGTACTCATTTTAAGAATGACTCTAACAACCAGTATTAACAAGAAGACATCATATCAATGTTATTGATGTTTGCTAACATTTTGTTTAATACACATTAACACTTTCACTTAACCGTTTCATGGATTCAAGTATACGTGCCTAACAATAATATGATTTTTTTTTCATACAGTTTAATAACGACGCGGATTGTTTTTGCGAAAGCCACATGACGTTATAGCAGTCTTTAAGTAAAAGTTTTCAGATCAGATTTTAAAAGATGCACCCTGTAAAAATATTAAAAAAATTAACACTACTATACTACCTATTGTTGAATTCCTAACAAAGAAAATATCAAAATAATTACATTGTGAGAAAATTATATGGTATTGTTTCGGTGATATAAAGATCACTCAAGCTATGAAACTCCTTCCACAATAATGACAACTACGAAGTTGCTCAATCTTCTGGTTGTAACTTATACCTGTTACGTATTCAAAGAAGCAAGTCATCTTATAATATTAGGTGAGCTAAACTGAAGCTAAATTTTTGTTAAATTTCAGTGACAATTGATCTTTGTTACATACTTTAAATATTGTTTTATAGATAATTCGCGCGAAAAGAATCTACCATAACTAGATTTAGTCATGAATAACTCCGGATTGCTGCATATTCTTATTCATGGTCATATAAAAAAATAACATTTACACATTATGTATTTGGATTTTTTGCTTGCAGAATATGAGGACTCCTACAGCTTCTACATACAGGATTACTTTCAATGTGATAATAAGAGTATCTACGTAACGAAAAACAACTATAATGACAAACATGTTAACAACGAGATCCATTCCAGTAAGCATTCAATTTCAATTCTTTTTAAATTTTTAGATTGCTGCGTTACCTGTGATACAGGTCTGGGCTGTAGCTTTTTGATGAATATGTACTTGTTCACTGGTTCCTAATTTCTCTATTCAAAGTAATGAATGAGGATATTTACGTTAGAAAATATTTTTCAATATTTCTCGTATTGAAAACATACTGGATGCTCAATAGTTTTATTGATTTTCATCATATAGGCAAAAAGCTGATAGAAGTCATCATAATAAATCGAGAAGCTCTCATTTTAATGGCCTATTCTGATTCAATTTAACTGCTGTTCCAAAGATGGTGCTTTGAAATGGTAATAGATATTACAAATTTTCACCACTGATATTCCAAAGATTTTTTGCTCAAGAGGTTCAAATTATATTTTTATAGTATTTTCATTTTTCGTGTATAGAATCATTCTTTTGATATGCAAACAAAAATGGAACCATATAACACTGGATTAAAAAACTGCAACTGAATATGGACTGCTTTTTATGTTATGTCTACAACTTTTATCTCCATGGCATGTCTAGGTATTGTTTTCCCAAATCAATGCAGCCAAAATTTCACTGTTGTTTAATTAGTAGAACAATACATATTATAATATATAACATATCATGTATCCCGACATTCACTGACATATGGGATCGTTCAAGATAGTGGTTCCCAAAGTATTTTTGGGCCAAGACTCCCTAATTCCGATGAAAATACCTATGCCTTCCCTGTGACCCGCAAACTGAAGCAGTATATAAATCCAGTTTCATATACGCAATTTTTAAATACAATATAGGTATTAAGGGTAATAAAAACAGTAATCAATCTTCATACGTTTTACATAATACCTACTTAAAAATATTATTTGTACACACTCTCGATTAAATCATCCTTGTTATTGTGAACAAATTTGCAAGAAGGCTTTATTTATTGTTTAATCTCTTATGAACTTTTTGGCTGAATGGGTTTCCAGTTATTCAGACGTATACAGGCAAATATTTTTTTTCAATATAAAACAAATTTTTTCAGATTTTCCCTTCTATGGCCAGTGGCACTGTCAAAAGAAGGATGTTTTGTTTAAATACAATCGTTATCAAGAGAATATTAGTTTGTGAGTTACCCTTCATATTATGATTTTTATGAAAGGTCATATATTTTTGTTTGCAGGAATTTCATCGAAAACAATTCAAGGAATTGCAACGACCAACCTGTTGTAGAAATCCCAGACACTGATGTAGATGGGCAGTGAGTACATAAATTTATACCTATAACGACACGTTGCACTTCAGCAATGGACAATTTTTAGCAAGAACAAATATTTTGAAATAGAATCACTGCTATTTTTCAAAGAGATGTAGCGAGTCTCATTCTAGTCATACCAATCGCGAAATTCTACCATAATATCTTCTCTGACAGAATTTCGCACAAACTTGCCAGTTAAAATGCGCGTTCGGAGCAAGAAAGAAAAGTTAGGTCCCGACTTGAAGCATGCATCTTTTATAAGAATGATATATCTTAGATTCAAACACATGGACTAAAGTATAATTATTATGCATCCGGGGACGTCATAACTTCATGGCATCTGCTTCAATCCCAAATAGAAATTGACGAATCATATACCAGAAGCTTCACCTTAGTGATAAGGATAAAGTTGATTTTTGAATAGTTTGATATTTCAGCAACTACTTATTGTTGTTTGAAACTTGTAGACAAGGTGGATTTATGAAAAGTTTGATTTCGGACTTCCATTGTCTATAAAATTTTTGAGTATCGCAACTCAAAAATTTTATAGACAATGGAAGTCCGAAATCAAATTTTTCAGCAACTACTTACATTGTATCCGTAATAGGGCATCTGGGATGCTCTTCCTGCTGGTCCTTATAACGTCTCAATCTCATAGTTTTGTACTTCCCTAGGATGTTTGTACATACCGTAAGAACATCCATGGGGTGTACAACACAGTGACATTGAGAATTCCCGAAGAGATGTTCATTGGAACAGTTTGATTTCGGACTTCCATTGTCTATGAAGTTCTTTGAAATATCACAACGTTCCGATTGATATACTATCTTCAGTTTCATCTGTCCTAAATTAAACTTTTGAAAAATCCACCTTGTCTACAAGTTTTAAGCAACATGTTCATTAGAATTATATGGGATGACAAATGATGTCTCGGATGTACTAGTTCCCGGGTAGGGACTTCTATTGGTCGTGCAAATCACGCTATTGTCTTAGTTGAAGAAGTTGATAAGTGTTTGCGATGATCTACAAATAATACTTGACATTTGTATTAATCTCATTCGAGTTATGTTCAGGTTGAAAATGTCTCTCGGACTACTATAGGAAACAAGTGTTATCGAATGATATTTTGAGGTTTTGCGCAAATATAGATGGTAGTTAATGCTGTGGTTATTAATCATCAAATTACATCAAAATGGCATGTCCTGAAAATCCATATTCCCCTAAGAAGTTGTAAGAAGTTCGCAGTTTAACATGTGTCAAAGAGAGGTGAATCAATCAGCTGAACCTATGCGGCCCCCGCTCTCGCTTTGATAGATGGCCAATCAAGAGTTATTGGTGTTCGACATCTACAGATCAAATATTTATGTGACATACACTTATGTTAGCATTTTGACCAATAATGTCAGCTGCAATACTGGATCAAAGCGTTGCACATCTCCAATTGAATATATATGCAGTTACATAAGTAATATAAAATATTTAAGGAAGTGACTGGGTGATTTTATGTAAAAAAAGTTTATAATATATACATTGTCATGAATTTACTATCATCCTCCGGGATAATGTTGAGCTGAATTTTTTTATACATCTCTCATAAATATTGATTTATGACAATAGACGCAACTTTAATAACACATGCTTGCTTTTCTGGTTGCTTGTGCTCGAACAAACATGTATATATCCTAGACTACTGCAAATCGATATTACTTTCATTGGTTATTTTACAAAGAGTGGGGCAAGTTTATTCATTATCCTGCAATTTAAAAATTTGGCTTGAATTGAAAGGTAAGATTGACAGTCGATATAAAGAAGGCAAAACGAATGTTTGGAGTACAAACATGGTCTAAATTCAGTTACATATGAGTTCTATTTTGTTTGACCAACAATTGCTGTTGCTTGCTGTTATTAAAACATTATCTTATATATTAGCAGAAGTGAAATATAGAGCAATCAAATAATCGCGTCTCATGAGCTTGAGCGGTTACCAATTTATTCCTAGTTTTTTTTAATCATATGAAAACTCCTTTCCTCGGCCTTTATCTTAAATATCCCTTATTTCATTAGCAAAAATATTTCAGTTGTATATTATCTAATTGCGCTAAAGTAATAACAGCCTGTAATGTGTTTTTAGCAGATGTCATCTTGAAGTTTCAGGATGAAGGTAAGCATTTACACTTATTTTAATTAAAATAATAATTCAATCAATGTGCAGTATGTGAAGCAGTATAAAGGGTATATTATAGTATATTTCATTCTGCATTAACTAATAACGTTATAGATTTGAATTATTATATTTAGTGTCAAGAATCTGAATCATTGGTTTTTTTCTTTTGATCGTAATTCCTTAGCCATATAATTCATATTTAGTATCCAAATGATAGAAATTGTGGTGTATAAATCGAGTTCTATATAATTGACATTTAATTTATTAGAGATGTATAACTGTTGAGCGTTATTTGTGGAAATTTTGGGTTCCACCATACATCAGAATTTAGTATGTACATGGAAATTGCTACATTAGGTACTATTGCTTTAATGCTTTATATTCTGTACATTCGTTCAGAGCTGTAGTCGTCAGTCTCAGTGTAATAGGGTCCGCTACCATCAGGCTTGTTCTATGAGATTTACTCAACACTAAATCAAATAGAATAACCTTATCGGAAACAACCTGCAACCATCTATAATAACAATTTGGGACTCAATATTTGATTTGATAGTTACTCAGATTATCGAAACGATAAGTGTATCTATATTGAAAGTACAAAATATGAATTCACAAATCACAAATACGACTGCTGATACTCATTCGTACTGTCGATTTTTTTATTAAACATGATCATCATAGAATCAAAACGCAGTGGTTGTAATCATCGAACCAAATAGCTACACGTAGTTTACAGCTCAACTTATAGCAAAGCACAAGAGTAGGGTGAATTTTAGAGACTTAAAAAATTAAAAGTACGTTAAAGCTTGAAAGTTTTACCTAATTTTATATTATATATTAATTAATTATATAACTACTGTCTCAAGAAAATTTGCCTGAAAGATTAATGACCTAAAATTTTTTGCCACCTCTCTGTCTGTCTGTCGCCATTTTAGATACAGCGTTATCTCAGTAACCGCTGTAACAATTTTGATCATATTTAGGGGATTTTTCCAGTTTCATTAGGATTCGCAAGTTTCTGATCAGTTTATGGTGTAATAAAATACATGTTTAGATGATCTACTTGTTTATCTCTAATATTTCTGAGCGTCACATCCAATCTACAGACATCAGTTATTCTTGCTACGATTAAATAACTTCAAAGATTCAGCCCTACTCTAATCCTACTATGTGGTATTGTCTCCTATAGACTTTAGTTGTTCGTTAAAACATTTTTAGGGGTTTTGATTGGTGACAATCATACCAAATTAAATTTAAACCACGCATGTACAAGAATACACATATTCCGCGTGTTTATTTATGTAACGTAATATCCATAATGAATAGGTGAATATCTGAGGCGCGATGCAGACTGTAGAAATGAGTTTCATTGAACTGGTTTCTAATGATGTAGATTGTAGATGCTCTTACTTGATGAAACTCCATTATATCAAAAATAGCCCAAAACAGCATTTACGTTGTAACTCGTGATTTCAGCAATGAGCCTGTCAAATTCAAGGATATTTCGTGTGTTAATGAAACCACCAGTAACAAACGTAAAATTAAAGGAACAGGAAACCGTTTTTTTAAGTTTCATGATACTTAGTTTCGCAAAATCAAGTTTCATAAACGCAGTGTTCACAGTCGTCTGTTAATCTTATATATCTGTTGCAAGCAAGCTTATAGTTTCAAGCGTGTGTAGCACAATCGGCACTACCAAATATAATAATAGAAAGAAATTCGCCAACCACAAACTCACGAAAAAAGCAAAAAAAAAATAAGCAAGTTCATTTTACAGATCTACGAGGGACCTCATAAAATTAATATTTCATTATAACAGGGATCGTTCAAACAAGTTACAGCCTAGGAAGTTCTGAGCCAATCCACCTTTTTCCCCTCTCATAATTTACTTTGAACACATAATCTAATTCACGGACGATGTTATAGGTGATAACATTTGATAAATGCATAAGCAGTTTTTCTAGAGAAGTAGTCAACCTTCATAGATAAATGCATAAACAACTATGTAGCATCCACGTATATCATTATGTAACCTTATCCAACGTGTGAATATATTATTAGTATTTTGAGGTCAAGAAGATCAATCAAAAATAATCTTTCAATGGGCAGAGGATAGGTGTATACCTAATGAAAGTATTGCTTGAAGGAACATCAATAATTGTATGCATAAGAAAACACTGTCATTTGAATAAATCATCAATGAGAATGAACTTAACGAATAGTGTTTTGAAATGAGTATAAATGTGGATTGTCCTTTCAAAATTCAAATTTATGTGGGTGACACTACTATCCAACTAGTATAACATTGCATGTAGGTATATATCGAATGATGCCGAGTAGATGAATCTGTAGCTCTCAAGTAATGGTAGCAGCTTCAACATAAGATCTGATCTCAATGTTACTTGGAGGTTTGGAGCAACCGTAAGCAACTTTGACATTTATTAAAAATATTTTCACAATTTCTGAAAAGAAAATACGCTGTAATAGACAAATCTTTCCTGATACATGCAATGTTCTGACAATCCCCATACAACTGAATCGACATTCAAAATAAGGGGTATTGTTGAAAAACGCTTACTGAGGTTTTATCACAATAAATATACATATATTCTAATTAAATACTAAAATCCCTTCATCGACAGAAATAAACTGCTCCACAAAATGCAACTTGTAAAGCTTCAAAAAATAAGCTTTCCAATTTTTACATTATTATTGTTCAAAAACTTTGACTACGCACAATATGACAGATATGGAAGCTAAGTAGAATTTTTTAGGTTTCGAACAAATATTTTTACACGCTTTTAATATCTTGACCTGTAGGTATGTATTTATAAATGTAACGGAATCTTTCAAAGCATTGAGCACCCCAGGCTTCATTCACAATAAAATATTTTTTTGGTATTTATCTTATTCTTATTTTAAGCTTATTAGAAATAATTCAATTCTATTGTGTTAGAGGGTATTATCATCGTTGAAAAAAAACATAAAAAATATTTCTTACTTTTTAGTTCGGGTTGCTATTGAATCGTGCTTTTTCGTTTTTTAAACTTAATTATTTTAACAGAATGAATAAAATTTCCAAGCCCATTTTAAGCCTCAATCATTCAGCTATGTGGTGATAGTTGTAAAAAACAGAAATACACCTCTGGATAAGAATCTAATCTGGTGAAAGATCTAAAAATTTATTTAATTTACAGTCGCTTGAAATACCCAGTAAATATATTGATATTGCCAGCATAAAGAATTATGAAGATATCAAGTATTTATCCATTTACTTTGTCTACTAACATTATCTGGGACGTACCATATAACTGTAGTTAACCTGGTGTCAAAGTACCTTTCGAACAAAGTGCAAACGTTGCGCGTGGTAAGGAAAACTGAAGCTTAAACATTTCAAGTTAACTAATTTGTAACCGATTACCGCTTGAATATTTTTTCAATTTGTAACACACCTGCATCCGATTAAAAAATGGCTTAAGGATGAATAATATAATTAATAGTAAAACTGGCGAACAAATTTTATTTTAATGTACTATCACATTCAGAATGAATAGCCGATTTTTGTTTTTCATATTGTTTCATAATAATCATTTTCAACATTGATATTTTCCTTCTCGAGTGGAGAGTCTATTCCTATTGCTTTATTGTTATATGTTTATTGTTTAGTGAGATTCAGAGGAACAGAATACCCTTCACATGAATTTGGATAACTCTTAAGACATTTTATTTACAAATTTTATAGTTATAGAACTACCGGTTCACATAAAAAAATTAAACTAGTGAGGAATGATAAAAAAAGAAAATATGCTCCACTGTGGGCGTTTTCCAAACGACTGATTATTCAAGAGAATAATCTTGAATGGGTCAAACAATAATTATGGTGGGAGACGGCAGGGAGTTAAAAATGGTTCATTATTTAGCTTTGTTAAAATAGAGACATAACAAATTCATTAGTTGTGGATTGAACATATTTTAATACATCAAAACAACATAATTATTTATTTACCTCTCATTTAAGAGTTATCAGCCAGAACTGGCATTATTTGTTGTAGTTAACAATTTAAGTTACGAGAATGCTTCTATGGCCATAGTTAATTTTTGGAGGAGAAAATATGTCTGGAGCTTCAAGCCCTGTTTTCTGATCCTTTAACTAATCGGGAGACAATTCTAGTTAGAATCACTGCCAGCACTAATTAAGTAAAACCGTACCCAAGCTAGGATTTAATACATTTTTCAAGCACAACAATTCCTTGTCGAGTTTCCAAAGTGCATATCAGAGGAGATATATACATTTCGGGCCGACTTCTGTAATAACTGGTTTCTTGCCATTCTCTATATTCGGACAAAAATTTGTACATGTCGTTTATAGCAGAAATTGACCGAATTCTTCGCTCAATGTCATTACCGTCAAAACTACACATTAGTGCTCGATGTTGCATAATATGGATAATTATAAGAAAAACATTTTAAAGAAGGCACTGACACGAATTCGAAACCCGTTTATATAGTCAGATTAAAAGGCAGCTCCTGTGTTGTTATTGTGTATTATACACTTTAATTAATTTTGAACGTAAATTATAATGAGTATGAGGTCAGTTCAGAAAATTTTAAGGTTAATTTCCGCTGTTCATGGTGTGGTGCTTTTTCTGATATTACTTGCTCTGATACCTATTTTTATGGTCAATACCATAGAAGTTTTGTAAAAAAATATGACTGGCTGAAATTGGGCAAGATGATAGTTTTAATCAATAAGAATTAAAAAAAGTTTCACCCTATCTTAGACAGTTGACATCAAAATATTTTTAGAAAAAAAGCAAAAAAAAATTCTTTAGCATTTATCTAAAGTACAATAACTTCAAGACAGCGACATGGTAAGATTTTGGATTATCTGAGAAAATGTGGTATAATACTAGTGTTTTTTCGAACTTCTTCCGATTTTTTCGTTTTTGTATGAGTGTTGAAAGGGATGGTGCGTTGGAAGACTCCGTACAGCAAAAAAAAGGTTATAGTTTGATAAAAAGCAATATACTGAATAAGAAAACAAGCATTTCACTTCACACTGATGAATAATTCATAAGATTCACTACCATTCCTAAAAAAATAGTACCTCGTTGTTGAACTATTTTTCTCTATCTTTCCCTAAAAATTTGGAAATATCCAAAATTCACCTACGAGGGTTACGTGTAGAAAATTTTTCCAGATTCCATGTGATAACCGTTTAAAAAAATGTTTCCCAGCTTCCACTCCATATCAAATTGCTGTTATTGATTTTTATGAGGATTTAATGTAATGGCATCTCTGAATGCTGAATCTAGTTGATTCTTCTGGTTTTCCTTCTCCTGGAAATGCGAGGCAATATTGTCATGGAAAAAAAATCCCAGTACTAGTGTATATTTTGTAACTGATGCAGTGTTCATGCTTCCTGTTGTTTTTACCGCGTGGAACATGGCAGAATAGCCGAATGAGTGAGTATCCATAACTGAGTAAACGCAGATTAAAGTCACAATTTTGGAATGATAATAGTTCAGTTTTTTTTCTTACGGCTTGAACTCGTATGTGCAGTGTTTCGTGCTGAGGCTATACCCACTCGGCCACCGAACTTTGAATTTCAAGTAAGAGCATTCCATTTGTACCTCCCAATATTAAACTAAATTAAAATACATAGCTCAATTCTATTAAAATAATAAAGAATTCAAGAAATATTTTTTTTGAAGATTCATAATATGTCACCGCGCAGTTTTGTAATAAACAGAGAGCTAAACTTGACGAAATATTAGATAAGCTGTTCCAAGGAAAGTCTTCAATTTTTTCGAATACCAGTATGACGAAACATATGGATTGATTATATTTTGATGTGATGTGATCTGCAAAGGTTTTGTTGAAACACAATGCCTAACATGTCTGAGAACAAAAGCTTCAAAACGTACCTTATTTCCATTATTACTTCATAATACAATATAAAAATGAGATGTTTGCCTTATTTCACTTTTACAACCGTTCCATCACCCTTTAATTCAACCACTCGTAGTTCGAATCATCTCTCATTCTCTATTTTCACTTTTCCTGTAATGTTTTGTGGTTCTCAGGAGATTGCAATGATACTAATTTAAACGATATTGCTCTAACGTCAACTCTCAAGTCTAATTTGATTTAGATGTTTTCCACATTTTTTATGGGGAACGTTAGATATCTCGCATAATAAGACCTAGAGTAGTCAGTACAAAAACACTAAGGGGAATCGAAGTCATTCTTTTGGAGAACCTAAGCATCCTGAAATGGGCTTCCGGGGAGTTTGTTACCCGATATTTACAATTTACAGTAATCCAAGTTCAATGTGAATATAAATGTATCCTATCGCAGACATTCCATGAATAAATATATATTGGCGATTGTTTAAGTAAGTACATCGTCACCAAATATTTATTACATGTATTTAGGACTCAATCTGTCACGGGAACTTGCTAGTATTTGAATCTCGGTAAATATCCTGCACTAGATTGAATATTTTTAAATTTTTTGGAATATATCAATGTTTTTCCGTGGAAAGCGGCTTTTACAATGCCAGCCTTGCAGTCAAACAGTAACAACATTTACAATCGCTTATCTATTTAAATTCCGCATAATAACTGTATATCAGCCAAATGCCAAAAGCTTAAAAAAGTGTTCATTATTGTAGTGATAAAAATCGACATTTCTAGTAATTGCTATCGGAAAAATGATGTGAAGTTGGTTGACTTATTCACACTTCTCACGAATAAAGATATCTGTCAATAATGTATATTGTTCTTTTTCTGTATATATACTGAAAAGTGTTAGATCAAAGATGATGGGAGATTCAAAAAGTCATACAAGAAGTTTGTAATAGGTTTTCATTTTTTCCTTATTACTCCGCGGCCACTCACTACGGACCTATATCCAAAACACATGAGAAAAGCGTCAATAGACAGACAAATCGATAGACCGACACACAAACAGATAGATCGAGACACATACGGACATACACTGAAAGGCAGAGAAATCGGAATATAGACTGAGCGACGTATATGTTGACCGACCAACAGACAGAACAAACAGGCTGACAACACAGATAGGACAGAAAGTATCAGTGAAATGTTTTCGGGGTTTTTTTTCTTATTATATGTAGTAATTGGGGGTAGTGAGGATGGAGATCGGGGTAAAATGTATGAATATGATACAATTTTAATAAAGTAGTTGGCTATTTAGGGATATAATAGAACGACTAACTATAGTTTAAACATAGTTCAAACAAAACGGTGCATCCAACTAATTTTTTGCAGCGAATCATCGTCTTGTTTCTGTGCCAAACTTTTCTCAATAGTGGCGTTTCGGGAAGTACAGTTTACATAGCGGACTATGGTATGTCCAGGATGATCGAACTGACGACTCGACCACCGTACTGCGTTGTCCAGAGAGATAGGTGAGCAGTTTATGACAATACACATTAGTCGGGTGCTTAAAGATCGGCTAGGATACCATACCAACTCCCATTTTAAGAAATTTGAAAATCTACCTCAAAAGTCGAAAATCTGAGTTATCTCTTATTTTCACTACCACTGTTCAATGTAAGATAAGAGAACTGGCAAACGAAATGTGATACTCCTCCCATCCACAAAAGGAACATCGTGTAAATATAAGCTTATAATAAATATAAAAATCGTGGAATAAAATCTGGTATTAACGGGATTCGAACCCGCATATCTGGCAATCCGCGTTATAGAGATCAGGTTTCAAATGATTGTCCTAAACCCTCAGCAAAAAGTTATGGCCTATATTGGCCTTTTATAAAATGTCCATAAAATCTCAAATCAATTGAAATTATCACTATATATGTATCAGGTTCAGGTTGCGCAGTTCGATTAAGAAACAAGTTTTGTCTGAGAGACATTTGCCCTCCTAATTGTTAGTTGCTATAAGGCTACAAAGTGAGAAATTCGAAAAAATATGCAGAAGCAAAATCATTTTATGTAATTTATTTCTAATTGCGTGATTTCAATACTTATATGCACTACTTTTTTTTGGTAAACATTTTAACCTCATTGGTCGAACCAATACAAGTTTTTCTCTTCGCAAACACTATCAGATATAATAAATACAAGATTGCAAAAAGCATTTTACAGACATTCTACACACATGTGATTTAGTCTATAACTCTTGCTTTTTATATTTGAAGCTGCAAAGAGTTTTTGGTCAGCTTTTTATACACACATTTGAGGCCAACTTTGAAATTCATCACAGAAAGAAGTTACTTGCACAAAAATATTATATAACAAACGTAATCAAGCTGATTCCTCAACGCTGACTCTGGTCAATTCTGTGCCAGTGCTTTCTTTCGCCAGTTCGGACACATACCCCTGGCTGGCTCTGTCGCAGCCATCAACGTCTGGATAGCAATATGTTTAATATGTTTTTATGATCGTGAGTGATAAGATTATCGATCGTCATCAGGTCATCACCATTTAACGATGATCATCAATGATTCCGTGGCCGACGAACATGCATCGACTACTCCTAAGTAGCAGCAGGTCACCGTTTTTCGTTTTATGAACACACATAGTCGGCAGTGCAGGTTTCAAATGAGTTTTTTTGTCATTGACATTTGAATCATCTTGATCGTGTTATTTGGCAAAATACGCCACTTTGAAATTTGAAACAAAAAACAAGATCATGGCATAAGCACAAACAAAACTAAACTATGTAGATAAAAAGTTGTGTAATTATCACACAGCTTTTTATACATAATGGAAGAGTTTCACCAAGCATCTACAAAACTAACTAACTAAAAAACGACGATATCTGCCGACATGTGTTTTGGACTAATTGGATACCTCATCAGGACAGCGTGTAGACGAAACTACCAGAAAGTCGTAACAGGAAACCAATGATACAATTGTTGCATCTACTGGACGCCCACTCGGTATCGAGTGAAATAACACTCCACCATCGCTACGGAGATCACAATAATCTACTTGTATGGAATTCATTGTCAAGGATGCCATGTAATCAAATAAAAACAATATACGTGATATTTTAAACAAGAAAAAAATAAGATCATGTCATAAGCAATGAAATTCAAATTTCACACCTTCAAAAACTCTAAGACAATCAATACATCTCTGTTAAGTCAAAATCATATGCGAAGTAGGGCACGTGTAACTTTTTTATTGATTTGAATTTTTAGGATACAACAAAGCCGAAAGCTCTTTGTGGCTGGTTTTGTATCGAATACTTTACTTTATATATTGCTAAATGTGAATTTGTCTCTTTTCCAGAGGAAAAATCCGGAATATGCTTCTGATGTCAGACCCTCGCAGGATGAGACAGATGACAGATGAGGCAATAGATAGATTGGAGAATGTTTGCAAGTCCGGAAGTATTAAGTCCCCACATCAAGGTGGTTTTATCTACCCAGGAACCAAGTGGTGCGGACCAGGTGATTGAATTAAAAAATATGTACCAAATTTTCATAAGGTCAGAGGCTACTGGTAGTAAAATCTTCAATTAGAGGATATATAGGAACCATTTTATTATAAAGCTAACTTGAATTGAACAAAATACCGTTTCGCGGTTGCTGAATAGATGTATTTTGTTTATAAGGACCACATTATACTAAAAAAGCAGTTTTTAAACAAACAGTCCCACAGGTTTGAACCGAAGTTGTTTCTTTATTTGCCTTATCTAAATTCAAATTAAAATGACGCATCATATTACTATCCATTTTATTTAATCAGAGACCTGCAGCAGATGCGTTGTTGGCCCAAACCAGCACATAATTGTTCAGCGTCCGGCCCCTCTTGAAACGAGAAATATGCACGTTGCGAGAAAGGTTTTGGGGATTTTTTTGTCCTTCATATGTTTTTCATCGGGAGTTCGAAATGAAATCATCGAACAGAAGGCGCTGAAAAACAATATCGCTCTTCCTGTTCAAAGGCTATGGAATGGGACCGACGCAGCGGACACTGTATATACTGTACTTTATATATGACTTGAAACGATATTTTTTTCAGGAAGCACTGCGACAAATCATTCAGATTTAGGTTTTCATGTGAAAGAAGACGTATGCTGCAGAGACCATGACAAATGTCCAGTTTTTTTAGCTGCTGGAGAATGCAGACAGGGAATATGCAATCAATCTCCATTCACAAGGTGAATATGTTAATAAAGTCTAATAAATTGATAAAATATTTTAGATTTCGATATCATAATGAGAATCTTCATCTCACAGAAATAGGTGATCCTTAGGGTATCTTTGGGTCCACAGCCTTCTGTTGAGATCAACAACGAGGTAGTCACAGTACAGTTGTAAAATCTGATCATAGTCTTCAAAAAACTGACACCACTGTAGGAGAATTACAGACTTCAAGCTATTTTTGAGTAGTTAAATAACATCTGCGTATTCATTATTATTATTATTGTTGTTCCGGAAAAGTTAAACTTGATGGAAACATGACCTATTCACGCCTGCCTATCACATGCGAATAGTGTTTCTAACACTATTGATTGATTCCACTGATGTAGGGAGGCGTTGGGAGTTTTGGTACCCAATGAAAGAGATGCAAAATAACTGGAGGCCATGTTTGACCTACAGCTGACATACATATGGAACACACACTACGAGAATAGGATATAAGGCAACCAGTTGACCTTGTAAGATCATCATGTGGTGTTATATACTGAGGTAATTGGGCCCCTGATCATTTATGGGTCAGCGTATGACTATGAGTACCCCAAAACGTCGCAAGTGGAAACTGTAATGCTGTTAAGTGATGCTGGCCCTCTCCCCACTACTAATCTTCGTACAAAGTCACATGTTGTTTGCTAACAGGGCATTGTCGTTGATATGAGTTACATGGAAATAGTATAATAGTCAGTTTCGGGTTTTGCAACGAATACCAGGAATCTTCATTGCACCTTCTGCCCTACTGATACAAGCCAAACCCTACAGAGGCTTCAAATATTTCGTAATCCAAATCCTGGAGCAGAAGGCTATTCAAGAAGCCCTACGTCCAACTTGTGCAGTCTTGTTAGTGGGTCCGAGCTGGGCATAGTGCTGTCTGTCGTTGCTGACAGAACTACAATAGATCCGTTTGGGTGGCAGTGGTTGTCGTTAACCAAACCCCACAAAATCAATCCATTCCAAGCTAATCTAAGATATTCACTGTGATGAGACTATTCTAGCTAAGAAAAAATTGTTATAGCTATCTGTTTTATGGGTACTGATATCGTGTCATATATTGTTATCAAACCGTGTATGAGGTCGTAAAAATAAGAGTTTATTGATAATTTAATTTAAATGGTCTTAAAATATAATGAAATGAAAACATTTACGTAAATATTAATAATACACAATGGGCAAACTAGATAGTGTCTCAATACAACGTTCATTCGATTTTACAAAATAATTCTCTTATAAAACACCTGAGAGAAATTGCAGGTATAAAATTACTATTGCCTTATTTGAGACATTTTTAGATTTCAAAGATACGTGGAAAAGGAATCTGTTGAGCTCAACATATGGAAAGGATTTTACTCCTAAAATCGAGGATCTTAAGAAAAATCGACAAATAAAATGAAAAAAGCCCCAAAATGATGAGAAATATATAAAAAAATTCGAATTGTTTGAAACATCGATACTTAAAGCAAATTTATTAGACTATAAGCTGGATATATATCATAAACCACAACTAATAAATATATTTCTACAGGCTCATCGAAAAAAAAAATCCATGGGAAAATCTCCATTTTGATGGGCTCACTTTGAAAAAAAAATAAGTGAACCCTACTAGAGAACCGATACGAATCCGTGTAAAAAGCTGTACATTTTGGTTACTTTTGTTTTTCCTTCAGACTTATAGGCCCCCTCAAACCATCAGGCCCGGTGGGTTTTCCCCCTTGGTTGCGAGGTCTGTATTTCTTTTACTTGCTGAATAAAGACGCAAGTGAAAAATATGCTTAGTTATAGAGCTTATATATTCGAAAGATAAATGTTGTCTGTCTGTCTGTATTATATTACACTTTGACACCTATGTTTTTCAGATCACACTGTGATTGCGATGCAGCATTTAGAAAATGCCTTCAAAACGTGAACTCCGAAACAGCGAATACAATTGGTGCTATATTTTTCAATATAATTCAAGTGATCTGTTTCAAGGAAAGGACGCCCTGCAGCCAATGGCAACGGTAAGAATATTAAAATATACATGATTGTGATTGTATAAAAATAATGTGGCTTCAATCATGTATATGTATATATTTATTGCGATTTTGTTCATAGTTTTCAAGTTGATTTCACACTGTTTTTCTTAACAAACCCCGATTTGCATGATGATCTTGGTGATTCAAAGCGGCAATTTCTAAAAATGAACCACCCTTTAAATTATTGCATAGTCAATGACCCATATTAATTTTAAAAATCTCTATTAATTGTCCACATATTCCAATATTATTCTTTGATATGCCTTTATGATATTGAATAATATACATTTATGAATCGATATTCTTGTAATTTTTATATTTTGTATTGTTTTTTTTTATTTTTTGTTTTAGTTTGCATTCAAACCTACTCGATGGTAGAGTAGAAGACTGTGATACCCCCAGAAGTGGTTCTGGTACATATATATTTAAAAAATCCGGTAGATATATAGGTACTAAAGTAACTAAGGTGGATATAAGGCAAACAAAAGAAGTATTCATAAATCATTTCTTAAGAAAATTTGGCTTACTTTAGTATTTTATTTATTGTATATATTAAAAAAACTGTATAACTGTATAGTCCACTCCAGATGGTTACCCCTTTTGGTACGAGGAAGTTGGGTGGTGTCAGAAGTGACTGCGTCGACAATATATTTCATGTCAGAGTTCATAAGGTTCTTCTAGGTACTGTTTTATACAGAACAATTCACTCCATTTGACAAAATAATTTATATAAAGTTTATTGAGCACAGAACTACCACTAAGTATCGATTGCTGGATTTACATCCAAGTGTTCAGAGTGGCCCTGCTCATTAACATCTTTACAAAGTCAAGTACCTAAAAACTTGAGTTACATGGCAATACTGAAGAGTTTGGGATAAAGACGAAAGATGCATGGCTATAGCAGGTGATATAGAGGATAGCATTCACTAAAATTTTCAATCACTCTATAGCGAATACGAAACTGATCATTCATTATTGTTTTTGTCAGGATATCGCTTAAAATCGACAGAGGATGACAACTTTCTTATTAGGAACCTGATCGATCCGTGAGTCTTGTGAGTACTTGCAACTAGTTTTTTCCTGTCACCAATAACAGAGACACGGCCTTTCCATTCTGTATCTCCTCTAAAATGTATGGTCCAATTATAAATTTATCTGTGAAACCGCACCAATCGGTAGGGACAGTGAAATAGAATTATTGAAGCAATTAGATTCTATTTACTTATTGCTGCTAGCTTGATTTTTTAAAATCATACAAGATCTCAAATAGTTACCCTTACTTTATGATGACTTCATATAATAAGGAAGCATTGAGCATGATAGTGAAGTGTATTCAATACACTATCTCAAGCCACCTCTTATACAAATGAAATCTCCTGGGATCTCTTCCATGATACTATCGCTGCCTGAACCTGCCAGAAGGGCTCATCAGACTGCTGCTTCTTATTTAAACTCTGTTGTTCCCAATATATCAAGAAATGACTTGTACGACCGGTTACTAGTTCCTATTGTGTTGAGTTTACAATAAGTACCAGTTTACCAACTTCTTTGATTCTGTAGATATTAGTCAATTCAAAACAGTATTAATAAACTCTCGCTAACTTCTCTATAGCAATTACAGTACTATGGTTTTAGGCGTTACCTTCCTGACCGCTGAAGTATAAAAAGTATGCGGGAAGTAAACACTATATATATGAAATAATTTATATTCGTGTTTACTTTCCATTGATATTTTTCTCACTGGTGAACACAAAAATCTGATACCTTTCAACAGAGAGGATTAAAGATTATCTTCAGAAAATAAAATTACATTTTGCTACTTCTCGTTAAGAAAATTGTACCTTTTGCGATTGAAATATATAAATGAACATCTGGAATGGTCTAGCAAAGTTATTTATTAAACAATGTGTGCAAAAAGTTTCTACACAGGGCTGTGATATTTTTTGTCATAGAAATGGTTACACAAAATCCGAGGGAGACACCATATGCGCCCAGATACATTTCAGACCCTCCGAGAAATATGTACCTAATATGCCGTTGCCATAGAAATCATGCCTACTTACGGGAATGCTGCGATAATGATGCTAACAATACAAAAGATGAGGTGATATATGAACGTAGTTTGTAGTGCGGTTTAGATCTAGTGATGTACACAAGCTGTATAAAAGCTTCAAAAAGAACATAGAGATAACTTTCCACGGATGATCTCCTATAAGCATTTACTATCAGAAAATGACAATTTTCAGGTTTGTTAGAAACCCTCATTCAATCGGAAATACTTTCTTTCTTGTTGCAACTTAAAACGATAAAGCATTTTAGTTTTGAAATGGGAAATCCTATAAAATATTCCAGATTTCAATGATGCATACTTTGAGTCCATGCTAGAAATCCAATTTATATTCTGCTCTACAAATTGATGCTGCCAAAATTCAAGCCCAATAGAACAAGTCTTTGAAGCATCAGAATATTTGATATTTGAGAATTTTATTCATCATACCGTACGTACAGTATAAGCTGGGATGTTTGCTACGATGAAAGTCGGAATGTAAAGGATAACAAACCCATTGACTAGGGTGCCACGAGCCATAGTGGATCAGACCTGAGTAGATTTGGTGGATCAAACAACTGCTCCTTCTGTCAAAAATAGGGAGGGTGCGTGGCGTCTGATTGACCCTCAGTTAATGGCTAATGTATTTCACGAAGCGCGTGCGTCATTATGCAGCAGGTGCTGTGTGTAGTGAATACTTTTTCTGTTTGATTCTGAATATAACCTTTCTGGAAAGCTTGGAAAGATGATGTTTAAGACATACAAGAATGGCATGTAGTTTTGCCGGACGTTCAATTTTGGAAAGAGGGTTATATTGCTTCCATGCAGTGCTAATGGGATATATGCTGCAATTCTTTCCTGATAATTTAAAAACACCATTTTGCACAAGAATTTGCACGTATTTGAATTCACATTTTGTCTATTTATTCGTGTATATATATATATACACGAAAACCACAAAAAGACGTTTTCTTGCTTTGGTATGCACAATCTCTGCCATTTCCCCTTTATGCTTCGAACGCA
Source organism: Bruchidius siliquastri (assembly GCA_949316355.1). Taxonomy (NCBI): domain Eukaryota; kingdom Metazoa; phylum Arthropoda; class Insecta; order Coleoptera; family Chrysomelidae; genus Bruchidius; species Bruchidius siliquastri. The sequence continues at coordinate 23,767,850 of OX438533.1, forward strand.
ACTAGCAACACAGCTTGCACTATTACCCAGTTTTACTATTACATGTGTTAAACCAGGTATTCCGAACAGAAAAAACAGTTATGGAATTGATTAACAACGCACACATCAGTCCTCAGAAAGCAGGAAAAATAACTGCTTTTCGAGCAGAAACTATCAACGCAGCTACGAAGCCCTTCATAGTTCAGTAACTAAATCGCATATAGGGCGTGACTATCAGATATCTCAGTGTTCTTTTTCCAGTAGGATGAAATACCTCAAAAAGTGCTGGACCGTGTTATTTGAATGACTATAGATACACGCCACCCAGAGTAATAAACACAGATTGTGATGTTAGATTTTAGGCAGACGATAGTTAGGGAAGTACATTGTCATAGATTTGATATATGTAGTTTAATAAATGATCATGGAAAGTACATATTGTGTTTATTAATCTTCTTGCATAAAAAACAATTAAAAAATACTATGGTTTTCACAGGCAAAAGGACATGAAGTTACAGAAGTAATAATTTTAAATTAAAGGAATACATGGAATCCTAGTTAGTTTCTATTTCCATTTCTTCTTTATCTTCCACTGAAATAAATATATAAATAACATTTAAGGTTTAAGACGATAAATTACACATTTCAAATATTCCGTGTAAATCAAAATAATCCTTAGTCACATAAGATATGATTACTATGATGTAATATGTCCAAGCACGACCCATAGAAAATTATCCTGTGGGAAATATTCAATAATATTTTGGGATCAGCTTGAAGGATGCTAAATATAGTAATGGAAATTTCCCCTAAAGATATTAGTATGCAGATATTGCATATCTTATTACTGCCCTCAGTAATACATATCCATTAACTACATCCTCAATAAAATATCCACTAACCTTCATTAAACATGAACTCCTGCTGATACTCCCTGAGGAACTGCACTGACCTACCCTCATCAAAAAATAACTGGTATGCCCTTTTGATGTCCTCGACGTCAACTTCATGCGCCTTTCGTTTCCTTGCAATTAGGCTGGAGGTCATGATCAGTTGCATGCCATATCTCAGTGAGGTCTCTTTGCATATACGCGTCAAAACTGTGAGGGCATTGTCAGACATTTGGCAGTCCTCCTCTTCACAGCGAATGCTAGAATATTTTTATGATCAATACCAATGATATCATGCTAGGGCTGCAGCTGATGTGATTATTTTAGGTGAGTTCAGACCATATACATAGTTTTTTATCAGATAGTAACTGAATTTGCTAACATTCTGGAAATGTAGATAATGTAGCTTGCTGAGTATAGGTCATTTGGGATAGTATTATGGAATATCGTGTGAGTAATTATCCTGAATATTTTCATAAAAAATATCATTTTTGAATTTGCTTGATTTTGGCAGGGTTTTGCAAATCTTACTAAAACTGATTGTAGATTTTGCTGCTCTCAGAAATGATGGTTAATAATCACATTAAGTAGTGTTGTGAACATTTAGCAGTAAGATAGCAAATAGCCAGTGTACTTTCTGCAGAATGCAAGGTAATTTCTTCAATATAGTATTACATTATGTTTTTACAACACTTTCAAAAATGAAAAAGTGACTTGTGACATCATTAGTTTGAAAAACGTATCAATCAAGAAGTGCACATACAATGGGATACCAAATAAAAGATATCTGTTCTTACCTCAGAATTTCTCTAAGTTCTTTCTCATCATATGGTTGTGTTGGAACAATAATGGTCCTATCTAATAAATCCAATGGAATACCATGTGGAGATTTGTAATTTGTTCCTCTTATCTTGGTTACTCCCCTGTTTGTTGCCATTATTACGATGGGCGACATTTCATTTTCTAAAGCTCTGTTTAGAAAGGAGAAACATTCAATATCCAGCATGTGGACCTAGAAAATACAGACATGTGCATGGTACCAAGAATTACAAGAAAGAAACATGGTGAGATTATCATGTAGTAGATAACAAACTTCAAAATGAAAAAAAAAATTCCAACCAAATTGAAAGCAGCTATTGAATCAATGGAAGATTTTTCCATAAATTTAACAATCACCTCATCAATAAAAAGAACTCCTGGAATGATCTCTGCTTTTCCTTCTTCCCTCCATTCTGCGACTTTTCCGTTGATTTGTTCACGTACTTCAGGTTTTATTTCGCCAGTATCACCTGCAAAAACATTCATATAAATATTCAGACTGTCTTGTGATATTCTTAAATGTTTTGATGTATGAACAGTTTGATGTTACATAACATAATACCTTGACTAATGATGTTTATGATCAAGCTTGAGCAATTAGATATATAATCTTAAGAAGTTCCTGACCCAGATAAAATGAAATTAACATGTAAAAAATAACCTATATATTCAGAAAATCGAATCATGTAATAAGACAGTGAAGAGAAAATACTATAACATACTCATACCTGAAAACAGTGCCAGGAACCCATGAGTTCTACTATTGATAACATCAATTTCATGTAGTGTTACTGTATGAACAACTTCTTTTCGTTTTTGTAGTTCACCTTCAGGACATTGTACAAATCTTGTTTGCTGACCTGTAGCATCATAGTCCCTAGCTCTTGCAAATGACCTTCCTAGTCTTGTTATTTTCCCTGAAAATGTGGAATATAAAAGGATATGATTCGCAATATTCTGGATGTACAGTGATAATATAAAGCAGACAAGGCTAGCAGTAAATTATTAATATAAACATTCCCCACACTGTTAGATATATTATGGAATGATTCCAATCTCAATATCTGGGCAAAGAACATAGATTTTTCGGATTTTAATCCAATTTTTGATAGTTCAATTACCATCCAGTCTTTATACAATATATACATTTGGTTCTATCTAACTAAAAAAGTTATTCCTCACCTGTAGCCTTATCTATGGTGATGACATCCCCAGACTGAACTTTTTCCTTTAGAAGACTGTCAATCATTTTACCACCCAAATCATATACAGTCTCCATATCTGTAGTTTTCAGGATCAACTTCCCAACTTTGGTACCAACACCTGATGCAGGTCTTTCTATTTGCACCTCCACCACTTCACCTTCAATTATTTCACTCTCTTCCCTAAACAATAATAATTGGATACAAAGAGTTTTGCCATAACTGTTCTTCATACAAATTTTCCAAATAATTCATTAAAACTTATGAAGCCAAAAGTTAATAAAATACTATAATTGTATTTTCTAAGTGAAATATTTTATTTTATTTTACTACATTTAACCACCCTCATCTATAATACCACAAACAACTATTGTGAACATAAAAATAGATCTTGGATATACTATATATTGGTTATTCAAAGACTATGAACCAAATAAAAAAATATTGGGATACTGATTTTGTAGAAAGTTTAATCCCCTACAATTCAAATTCTATATACTTTCTACCAGAAATGCATTATAAGATATTTGCCGACATCCATTCTCAAAATGAGAGATGATGAAACCTCAAAAACTTCTCTCACTCTCACAATCATGATCACCAGGTTAAACATACTTAGGGAATGATGGGACTACTACTTACTTTATTCTAACACCAATACTTTTCCTTATTGCTTGAGTAATAGCTTCAGTTTTACTCATCTCTAATGAGTATATTTCAGATCCAGCCATGCTAGTAAATGGTGTGTCCGGACCCAATGCAGCTGCTAAGGCTGTGGCTATAGCAGTTTTGCCAGTTCCTGAAATGTGTAAGATAGAACCAAACTGCCAAATACTTGATGAAGATATTTAGCACTTATTTTTAATTGGAAAACCCTAACATATTGACAACATACTAAATCAATGAAATGTGTTCTCACAAGCTTTATCAAATCAAATTAAAACATCTTCATTGATGGTGTGTATCTTGTACAAAGAGTACTTGAAAGCATCGGCACCCAATCTTTAGAGACCAGTAGCAATAATTTTCCTTCACAAACTGCTATATATCAAGATTGACGCAAATGAATTAATGCCACAACTAAATTTTAATGTTCCTTCTTGTAGAAATCGAGGTATTAAGCCATTTTATTGTAATAGGGCGCGCACGAATTTATTTTCAAAATCTCCGATATTCTTTGTTTGCGAATATTATAATAGTATATGTAATTTTTGTGATATACATGCTGCTAGCTTGAGAAATATTTAGGAAGTAGCTTCAACCAATTAGTGATTAATGATTCATTTATTTTTTTTGTGCTTATCTCCAAACAGAACAATAGGATGATTTTGGAGGAATGGATGAAAGTCCCGAGATCATTATTATTTTCATATTTTTGGCCCCATAATATTTTTTAAAGACATTTTTTTGAGGAGTTAGTGTAATGAATATTATTTTTTTCACTTTTTACGGTTTTTCATTTTTGTTGATATACAAGTATTCGAAAAATTGCTATTTTTATGAAGCTGTGGTTTGTTACACTTTAAATTGTTCTGACTAATCCTATTCCTGCTGCAACTATTGTTCTGCCATGGAATCTTTAACATATTTGTTTATCCATTGAATTTTTTTTATTTTTATCATAAGCATTACTTTTTGTTTCTTTTGAAGTTGTCCTGTAAATGGTTTCCTTATAACTGTTGGGCAATAAAGGCTATTTACTGATTTATTTATTATTTATTCACATTAATTAGCTGTAATCCAGCCATGCTATTCTGCCATTTCTAACCTTTATAATTTTTTCATCAATCATAGGCAATCAGTCACATTGACACTATTTTTCTAAGAGCTGGTTGTGCTAACTTCATGCTATCTTGACACGACTAGCACTCAGAAATCGTCCTACCAAGGAGCTATTTATTCACCAATATGTCAGAAAATTTCTACTAGTCAGGCTGGCATAACCAAACATGAAAAAAGAGTGGTGAGGGAGATTCAGAAATGGCTATATAGGATAACTTGATAATGGCTAGTTAGTGCTTAATTTATGATGAATCATACAGAACCTAAATAAATAACTTAATAAATCACCTTTCAACTTTCAAATAGCATGATTATTGAGCAGCTAATTGACAGCAATTTTTCACATATAGGCGAATAAATAGAATCTTGGTATGACGATTTTGGAGTGTTGGTCATGCCAAGTTAACATCAATATAGCACAACCAACTTTTAAACAGTTGATTTTCAATTGGCATTGTTAATTGGCAGCATTTCTTCCATTATTTAACATGCAGGTCAAGTGGTCCTACCTCAATACTCTTCAAAATTAAATATTTTTTATTCAGTAACTTGGTAGTGTAAATTGAATACAAAATAGATTGTAAATTTCCGTCTGATGTTAAGCTGGTTATATAATAATAGATGTTTGCCTAGTGATTATATTGATATATTTTCCTTTTTATATTGAAGGACAGCATTCTGGCCACAAAAACCTTCAGAATTGAATGGGAACAGAGAGTTAACTTGTTAACAAAATTAAAATATAGTAGTCAATCAAAGAACCATGAATTGCTATGAGTTACTGGGGCATTCCAAAATTTGCAATTTTACAATGCAATCTAGAGAAATATTAGCCCACATATTTTGCTGAACAATCCTGACATAATGTTCCAGCAAGCCATCCACAAAAAAAAAACTATAGTTCGTCAGTCAAACACTAAAGTATCTTAACACTCAGTATACATGTATAATATTATTTGGTTTAGTTCACCTCTACATGAGCAATAAGTATATGTGATAAAAAAACTTCTAGAAATAATATGTTTTTACAACCTTCAACTGGCTATGAAATAACTATAGATGCAAGTATAATTGATGTTACTCAATAGTGAGTTTCAGTTATTTAAGGTGCTTTCCTGAGAATAAATAAGTATGGATCACAACATATCTTGACATCTTTTGCACAGTTTGCGTTGGACAAAAACAGATGATTGAGAATGAATAGATTAATTATTAATTTAAATAAAAGATCTTTTTTTATGTGCTTCATGTCATCCTAAATGAAAGTTATAAATAACTAACTAAACTTGTCACGAGTTTGATCAATAATCTGAATAATTACATTACCTGGCTGTCCAGCTAACAAAACAGCTCTGCCAGCAATTCTTCCTTCTCTAATCATATGCAAAACAATACCAACTGCTCTTCGGGCAGAGACCTGCCCAACCATACCTTGAGACACCTAAAATTATATAGATAATTTTATAACATACATTCCTCGCACTTCAAAGATTTTCAAAAATAATCGTATCATTCATGAAATCTCTTCAGCACTTTTCGATGGCAAGTACTTACATGCCTCGCTTCCAAGCTATCATCAAGACCCAAGCCTCTTATGTGAGAATGTGCTCCTATTCTCTCAACTCTAGTTGTCTCACGAACCTCCACAATTTTTGCAGCAGCTGCAGCCTAAAATGTGTATAAAAACACTATTTCAGTTAACAGGTTCCAAATAATTTATATAATACAACATGCAAGTACAATTTTGTAGGTTATGCCGCAATATAATGAGAATAAGACATAGTGAACAGAGGTTTATACAATTATTATGCTGACAAGAATTAGCTTTATAATATTTCTAACAAACTAAATTTTGGGTACTCACAGCCATTGTGTATATTAGTCGAAAAGTATAAAGTTATAATTTGATTCTCTTCACTTTTGATGTTTGTGATCAGAAGCGTAAATAAAGTGTTGCCAAAAGAACAATATTAAAATATGACATTAAACATTAAACACTCAATCAATGCTGCCAATAGGAATCGCCATCTAGTGGGTGTTAAGGTAAGCTCATTAGATAGACTATCACAGTGTGGCCCAAAAGTATGTTTTCAAAAATAAACTTGAAGTAGTTAAGAGGGTTATCTATGGAACTAGTATGTGGATACAATTGATGGTTAGCCACTAGAAGATATGGACACATTCGCCGAGATTTAGCGTAAATCATCAAATCTCTCCTCAATTATTAGATTCAAAATCCAGTGGCGTAGTTACCGAGTGAGCGAGGGAGACAACGTCCCTTGGCCCCAAGAGAAATCAGTAAAAAAAAGAGTACGAAAATTGGCGACACTTTTTGTATGTTATTATAGGCATCAGCGGCAGCGCCGGCACTAGGGTAGAGTGAATGGAGCGGTCCCTTTAGGCCCAGGTGGCAAGGGATAGCAAAAAGCTATTATTTTAATTTTTGTTATTCAAAATTTGGCGTAGAAGACGCTTTTTTTGGTCTTCGGATGTTTTCACCGGGTTTCTTAAGTGGAAACATCGACCAAAGGGCGCTCAAAAACCATCTTGGTCTACAGTACTCATGAACTAAGAGTTAGGGCCGCCGCAGCGTATTGCAGCAGTTGTTAACAGAAGCCGAGGAAATCTTCGTCGGTTGAATCATGACATCGAATGCTGCTTACCACTATCTCGTCAACTGATGACCATTTACTCCTAAATGTACTCCACGCATTTGTACAGCTCATCAAGCGAGAACTACTTACTCCTAAATATACTTCTTGAGTCTGTACAGCTCCAGAAGCGAGGACCAGTCAATCAACATTTGGCAATCGTGTATGTATTCCTCGCTTGATGAGCTCTACTTAAGATATATCTCCAATGCTTCTCGATTAGAATGATATAATTAAGCATCTAAACGAACCTCAGTATGATAGGACCTTGGTTGGCCATCACATTGACGGATGTACATGATACACCTTTCAAACGGTTTTTTGTGTATAATTCTAAAGTAGATGGATGTCTTATTAGCAGATAAGTATAAGATGGGCTCTGTTAGCTGCATTTTTTTACGATGGTTCTCAAATCGTATGTTATGCGTACGGTCCTCAGTTTGTACGTTGGTCAAATATATATATATATATATATATATATATATATATATATATATATATATATATATATATATATATATATAAATGCAAAGTCGGAAGCTATCTGCATCAGTATAAAAAAGACGTCCTCATGCCATACCTTATCAAATGGTTTTTAGAGATGTAAAAAACATGATGCTAGCATTTTTGTCCGTGGATATAGGTTATGAGCTCCAACCGACTGACTGCTGGACTGGAAGCTGCGTCGTACGTTATATTGAGATCTTAGATGGTAATAAATCACTTTCTCAAAGAGTTTAGTGCGAATATCGAGCCCACTTTTTTTGGAATTATAATGAACTTGTAGTTTTCCACGACTCAGGGAGTACTGGGTTCTGAGAAACTATGCCTTTGGAGTTCAATAAGGAAGATGATAGATATGCTGATTGAAATGAGTTACAAGTTTTTGCGTGGTGCATATGAGATGAAACGTTAAGGATACGTAATATCTTAAATTGCTTTTTATTATTATATTTATATTGGCGTAGGTGGTCAAAATACCACTCAGTGCATGAACCAAGGAGGTTTAATCGATTATCAGTGTTACACACCACAGTCATATCCAATTAAAGCGGTCGGACCTTCTCAGAGGTCGGTTAGATAGATAATATACACAGAATGCGGAATGCGACTTCTAGATTAATATATGTTTGAGGAACAAAACATGCCAACAATACAATAGACGCCAAAAAAGAGTGAACATTGTACTGATATTCAGTTCTAAGCTATATTAATCTTATAAATCTCTAGCTGATCGAAAAGATGGTTTAAAATTTATCGCAAAATTTCTACCGAACAGATAAAGGGAAGTGAGTAAATGCAAATGTGTTAACGTGATGAGTGATCCTGTTTCGTAAAATCCTTCACATTGTTGCAGATATACAAAGTTACTATCACATCTTGGACGACTTATTAAATTAAATGGTCAACGAATAATTAGAGCCATTATAAAAAGTAATGAAAATGCGTGAGCAGAATAGTCTCGTCAACAATACGTTGTTAAGTCATTTCATAAAAAGTTTGATTATGGATTACATGCAAGCATTACCAGTTAGTTCTCTTGAATATTCACACGTTTTCGTTGTTTTCACTATTTTCAACTATTTCATGGAGTGTCAGACATATAGCTTTGACAAAATGTAAATACTCGTTAAGACGTTTTTTATGATATTTGGCTAAAATTGTAAAATTTCGCCCTTGCCCTGAATTTCGATAGACATATTTAAACCCGATGACAATGCAATATCACTATGGTGCAGTCTCAGAGAAAATTGGATTCAGTCAGCACAGTTAACCCACACAAAAGGCAGGAGATTTTGAACTATCTATTCTGCAGGGCTCAAGAGGATTGTGTTTTCAATTAATCAGTATAAGTATAAGATTTATTTTGGATATTTTGGTTACTTACATATTATTGAATTGGAATTCCTATATGCTTCACTAGCTCAATTATCCGAGTCACATAAAAAAATGAAAATTATAGTTTATAATTCAATGACGTTTTGGCTACTCGGGATGTTAGAACCACATCCAGTGAGGATCAATTATTATAATCTCAATTTCTATTCATTCCGTGCAAATATGGAATACAAAATATCAACTGAACTATAAGCAGGGTCGTTTCCAACTATGCATAATTAGTTTAGACGATTTTTTGCACTCTTCAGATAAGTGCCACCCATTTGACTTGGACATGTGACGAAATCGCATTAAGTTTGTGCGTAGAATAAAAACGAGTCATTTCAACCCATCGTCATCAAATCTACGCATCTCAAAGAACTTATTTGCAAGTCTTTCTTCCTAAACCGGAAATTGGTGACTCCGGAAAATGGAAACTATTTTGGGAGTAGTTGTGTGTTTGATCAGTATTTCCAGTGGTTATAAATGGCGTGAGTATAATTTATTATCATGTAAACTAAGTTTAATTTCGTGCAGTTCCACGGTGTGGATAATTTTTGTGATATATTATTGAGACGACTAAAGAAACGAAGAGAGAGCTAATTATGTTACTAATCAAGAGCTGCTCATAAAATGATTGTGATAGTTTCGTTATTTGAAATATATGGAAAAAACAAATCTCTCTACAAAATACTGACTATTACCAGTACTTTCTATGAAATGATGTCTGTTTTAAGTTTAGAGATCTGTCAGCTTGGGGCCAAAAAATAACAGAAGTGTTAACATCAGGTATGAAAGATTACATTTCTCACGTTGTGCCTCCCTCAGAACAAACCTTGGTTTAACAGGAGCTGCAGAGACACAGCTATCTCAAACGTACAACACTACGGAGAATGGGGGACAAAACCTAACCCCGATAGTTCGCTGTTCAATCGATGAGAGAAATAACAGTAAACGGGTCATCGATGAAAGCAAAGGAGAACGCAACCAGAAAATTAAGAACATACGCCTTTTATGTCCTAACTAGTTCAAATTATTTTGGCTTGTAGACTAAACTGTTAACCTTCTGCAACTTATCCACATCACTGATGAAAATGGATGGCTACATCGCATTCACCCCGAAACAAAATGAAGACACCCTTGGGCAGGTTTTCGTGGTCATTACTATAATAAACTTCCAGGAGGCACTCCATCCACTACCATCAGCGTGGATTCAAAAGTGTTTACGTGGACATATATAGAGCAGAAGCAATTCAGCTTCATGCAACGGCTAAAGAGACTTTAGAACCAACGGGTCTGCACCACTAGTTGGATAGTTTTCTCAGAGACGCTCTCTATTTGTGGTGGTGAACGGTTATGCTTCCGATGAAGCTCTCATCAATGTGAATGTTCATCAAGCATTTGCCCTTCCTCCAACGCTCTTCTTGCTGTACATGAACAATTTGCTGGAAATAACATTCAATCTTATATACAGCTTCGCTGATGACAGCACCCCTATTTTTTGCATGGGAACTAGCAAACCACGACCATCCAGAGAGATCTTATTTGATGCTGTTCAGATCAGTGATGACATTGAGAAAATTGTGGAATGGGGATATACCAACTGAGTTCCGATTAACGCACTGAAGACAGACAGGCCCTAGAGAAGCTTATGCATCTCCTGTCAGCGTATATGGTGTACGCTGGCAATGCCTACGTCTCTGACTTAAAAAACAACAACTCAAAACCCACATAAAAACTGCTGACGCCATATTCTTTCCACAGCTTCACAGAGAAAGTCTATTTATGGAATCTTCTACAAATATCTAAATGAACATGGCTTGTCTAAGCATTTGACCTTTTCTTTCCTAAGGCCTAGACTGAGGGCTTCATAATGGCTTGTCAGTATCGTGTCTTTAATCCCTTGTATATTGTACTAGCTGTAGAGCATGCCGACAGGCGCTAGAGATGCTTCAACATTTCCTGTCAGCGTGTATGGTCTACATGGCCATGGTCATCATAACGCAGCTCTACGAGTACAATATCATCATCTGATGCACTCAAACAGTATATGATGCCTGTGCGGCCTTATGCTCCATGGGTTATTGTGTTGGTGGTGGAGATAGGAGATACCGGATTTACTGGAACTATCCATTCCTCACGCTCGAGTTTGTGCAAGCTAATAAGCCCAATATGGTCCTTCTCGACCACCAACTTACTGAATTCTCGGCTCCTGCCGAGATGAACATGGTCTGAAGGAGGAGGAGAAATTAATCAAGTACTCTTCAACCAGCTTCGCAGGCTTTGAAAACACTGTTAGTCTGCTAGTTATGGTCATTAGATCCTCAGGTGGAGTGAGAAATACGCTGCTCTATGCTCAAAAATCTATACCTGCATGCCGGGAATCGGCGACCATATTGGCGGGAAGGATGCAGGAAGCAGTTATCCTCGGTCCTCCATCTACTTAGGGCGCGCGATTTGCGGACCAGTGATGACTTACCTCGTGGTGTCGGCAGCAATCGTTGGGAAACGAAACACACCTTTTTTTTCTTTTCAATAATAATAGTAATAATAACGATAATAATCATTTTTTTATTCTAGCTCTACCCGGCATAGAACTCTGCCACAGAAATCATCCAGACTTCTACGAATGTTTGAAGAAAAATATACCAATAGGGTCACGAGTTTTAAAAGACGGTGGGTACTTATTTAGAAGGAAGTTTTTGTTAATAATCCATTATGCATAGTTCTTTAAGTTCAGATAATACAGAAAACAAAGTACATGGTTTTGATTGCTACTATCTACTTATAATTTGTTAGAACCCTATCTAGATGAACTTGCATGCACAGAGAACAAAAGGGGCATTGGGTCGTGATTCAGATACTTTGTCTCTTTAGATGCCATTTTTTGGACTAACTTTATCACCAAAACTACAGGGATGGCGCTATTCAAATATTGTAAAATAGTTTGTAGTAGATCAGGGGTACTTAGAGTGTGACAGACCTTCTGGTCAGTCAGGTCACGTATCAAAGGTAATATATAGTCTTCAAATCGCACGAAAGAAATGAACAATATATAGATTATCTGATTCTGAAATAACATACAAAAGTTCCTATTCGGGGAGGAAAACATCTTGATGAGTTGAAATTTCTCGGCATCCTGTATAATCAAACATGATGTTTTAGCCCGGTTAACAATTTTTATAAACACCTGGTATACGACTTTTCTTAATCGCTTTGAAACGTCTTCCATTTTAGGATTCAAAGAAATAGGCTTTCCAAGAATAGAGCCCCTAAAACTTCCATCACCGATCACACTGAAAATGAACGGAAACAAGAACATGGAAATGACAGTGACGTTGATAAACAGTTACTTTAGCGAAAGTAGCATAGGAGTCACAATACCAAATCTAGAGTAAGTATGTTCGACTTTAATCATATATCCTTTCGCTTGTTTATTATTCAGAATATAAGAAATCATGCCGCTTAGTAATTGTATCAGCTTGGGCATCACGATTTGGATCTAATTTTGGCACTGCAGATAGATGGAATTGTATGTTAAAAATATCTAAAAGCTAAGTATTTCATAATCTTAAAAATCCCCAAAAATTCTACTGTAAAATCATTTTCATAGTTTAAAATATTTATAAAACTACACAATCTCCCAAAAAGGATGAAGAATAGGTGAAATGCAGAGTCAACCTATTTCTTGCCATTTTGACAGACACTTTCTTTATCATTCATAGTCACTATTCAGTGAAAATGCAGCAATCTATAGTAGCTAAAATTCAATGAAAAATTATGATTATAAGTCGGTTATATCATGAAAAAATACCACAACTATTAAAAAGACTCATTTTTGTGATTTCAAATCAAATGTGTGAAACCCGGCGATAATAAAATGCACAATGAAGTACCATTCCATAGATGATAGAACACCTTTTATCAATGCCAAATAAAATTGAGGATATCGCCCTCCAAACGAAACTCTCTCTTATGTCTGTTCTTTTGGTCAATTTATTCCGCTACCACTGAAACAATTATCAAAAACTATTTTTTTATCCTTGCTCATTACCGACAAGGAGGCCTCACGATTCTACCCACTTGTACCGGAGAATGTTATTCCCAAGCGAATTATTGGCTGAATAGTATTGAGTCGATCCACTTGACTCCATTCTTACTTCCCACTGCGATGATCGGGAAAGTATTGTGATTGCTAAAAACTTCGAATTCGAGATATTGTGTGATGAAATATGTACATATTTCAAAAGTTTTATTTCGGGCTTCCATTGTCTATACAATTTTTGAGATCACAACGTTTCGATTGATCATTTATCTTCAATCGTCTTCAGTTGAACTGGCAGACATTTTCCTTCCACGGCTATTTATACTGTTATCGCTGACGTGTCCCATGTGATGACTGTACCGGGTGACGTGGTTGGTCGGTGGTCATGATGTGATTCTGCTGATAATACGGTAGCCATACTGGCTTGATTTCTACGCTGGCATTACTGTATACGTTGCTATTGCCGCATATGTAAGCTGTCTCCTTGAATTTTCGGCGATACCAATGTACTTATTTGTGTATGATCTTAGTGTCCTCCCAGTTTATTTGATGGTGTTGTCTCCATGCGTGTTCTGTTATCCCTGATTTCTCTGTTTCAGCCCGTTGAGTGTGAAGTCGGTGCTCCTTTATCTTCACAGCCAGTGGTCTCTTGGTCTCCCCGATGTAAATTTCCACACATTCGCATGGAACCTGGTATATGTAGCCTTTGGTGTCCTGGTTTTCATTCCTTGGTATGGTTTTTGTGAGAATGCTTCGTAGTGTTCTATTCCTTGAGAATCTGGTTTCGATATGGTACTGCTTCCTGATTCTTCTTATTATACTAGAAATGCCTTCCACGTACGGTATTATGAGGGTGTGTTGCTGTTCATCCCGCGTGCTTCTCCTGTTTGTAGTGTCTTCTTGCAAAACTTCTTCTACTATTCTTCTTGGTGAAAATAAAGAGAGAAGAAATACACATTGCATTCCTGCGCCGAGCCAGAGACAACGACATCGTCCCCAAGGGATTCCAGTTGAAGTCCCCAATACTAGGCGATCGTGCTTCGAAGATCCTGAAGAGAGCAAGTCTCGCCCTTATACGCGCACAAATTGGACACCACCGATGGAAGAAAGAGGAGCTGCAGATTGATATCATCGCAAGATGTACATATATTGCACGATAACTGACTCTCATTTTCGTCGATCTCTACCTAGCGGTGTGGCTGTCAGTATGTTGCTATGTTAGTATGTTGGTATGTCGTTTTTCATAAATAACCTCACGTAAAGGCAGAAAGCCTATCGTACGCTTCATAAGCGCTGCGAGAGAGAGAAAGTCTATTAACATTGAACTCAAAATGTTTTAGTTTGTATTAAGCTCCACGTTAGCTCATTCCACATAACTCAGGTTCTCCGTAAGAACCATTTTTGTAGAAGCCTCGTTCGAGGCTATGGAAGCTCAACTTGGTGAGCCCTGGCTCTTCTATTGCTTGCTATACTGGTATTATTACGTGAAACATTTCATTCGATCATGTGCCATGATAATATCTATAGATCAGCCACGTTTCTTCGTTTCTGTGGCCACAAGCTTTAGGGAATGCTTCGAAGTGCATTCGCACACATTCTAGCGATACTCAAGCGATAGTTTGATCTGGGCCTTATCGAGTAGTAGTAGCCGTTCTGGTTAATACAGTTTCTTGAAGTGAAGAGAACTCCCAGCTTCTGGGATGCCGGCCTAGCGAGGTGATGGTAAACACTTCGGTAGCACATCCATCCACCACCACATTCATCGTTATGTTGGTTTGTCGGTATATCGGTATGTGCTACTCGGAAAGTAATTTTCTATCAGCTATAAACCGTAGACTACAATGATTCTCCTTACTTGTTAGACATAAGCGATTGTTTACATTTATTTTTTTGTAATCATATCCACTTGTTTTAGGAATTATTGTTATCAAATTGCGTGTCAGCTTCTCAAAGAAAGGGTCAGGTCTATTAACTCAGTTTCAGGAACACTTTGGGCGAATTTTATGATTGATCCAGTATGTTTTTAAAAACTGAGACGTAGAAATTCTGTGTATTTAATGTTTCACAATATCCGTAATATTCATCAAATTTTTTTTCAAATGATTCAAAATTTTCTAAATTCGATCCAAATATTAATTTTTGAACTGATATCACCTTATGCTTCCTCTACACGTCGACAGATGCATCAGCGGACGTCAGCAGACGCATCGGCAGATATATTATCACGATCCGTCCACACGTAGGTAAATCAGTCTGAGTCAAACCTTGACAGATGCTACATCCACAAAATTGATGTCGAGATTGTAGCTGCCGGCTGCCGCTGCTATTTATTTATGTAGTAGTTTTATTAGTCATATTAGCCATTTTACACATCAAAAACAAGACATACTCTCAATCGCATCAGCGCTAACACTGATGCAATAGCAGACGTGTGGACGATCGTCGCGTCGTGCGCTCGCGCCAAAAAAAATCCCTTTGTTGCGTGTCACAAAAACCGACAACATACTGGCAGACGCATTGGCAGACGTTGAATGCCTACCGCAGACGAACAAATTACCCCTGCTACACGTCAGCAGACGCATCGGCAGATGTATGTCACATGGCAGATATTCTACTTCTAGATATAAGCAATAAGAATATATATATGATACAAAAATAAATAGTGGCCATGTCCATGTTAATTATTTGATTATGATTCGTAGTGTACACATTGGTGATGAAGATGATCACTGTGGCTGGCTATTAGAAATGCTGATACCTAGGACAGTTCTTTATGGTGACTATTCAATGTTAGGGAAACTAATGCTATTTCAAATAAATGGCCATGGGAAATTCAATGTCACAATGCGTGAGTATCATTTAATAAATCTGCAGTTCGAGGTATTGTATTTTCTTGATTTTTCGTTTCGTTATATATATATATATATATATAAATACGACGGGGTTTAAGTGTTTCGCCTTTTTTATGAAGTCCTATTGTGAATTACTGCTTTTAAACAGCAATAAAAGTTATACATTCTTAGTTTTTTAAACATTTTGGTGTAATTTTAGGACTGCTGAAATAGTTGAAGCATGCTCTTAAAATATGAAGAATCATGGAAATGAATGGAATCATGAAAATGTGTGAATTTTTTGGAGTTGAAAAAGAATCAATTTTTTCCAATATTTGTAATATTTTTCAAATTTGTTTTTCAAAATTCCATCTTGCGTATCATCAGATATTCATAGAGACAGATTTTCTTGATTTCACGGTTTAAAAATAATATGATTTCTTTTAAATAAGGGAATGTGTAAAAATGCCCAGAAAATAGCATCCAAATCAAAAACATGTATTTGGCTGAAATTTCTATATAAAGTTTTCTATAGTCCGTTTTATGATTAAATAAAATATGGTAAACAAATAGAAGGTAAACAATACAAACAAGGTTAATAAAAAAACGATACTTTTATACTTTTTGATAGTTTTAATGTTGTGTAATAACTTCACAGATTTAAGAAAATATAATAAGTGTAAAAAACAACAATCTCATGATATGTATAATGTGTTCTTAAAAATTAAAATCCACCGCGCACGTGAATGCCGAGATGAAGTTTTTATTCTGAAAGTGTGTAACCCCCTGAGCCATCCCGTCACGCTTAAGTCCAGAAGTACAGTGAATACACACAATCTCAAAATACCTGGTTATTCACTAGAGGGTATTCAAGCCCTACAAATATTTCAAGATTTCGTCCAGCATGTTTTTCATCCTTGTTTTTATAATTATGTTCAATTTTCAGATAACTATAAAAACCACTACATAGCACAGTGCGAAAAAATTCAGAAGAAAGGCAAAACATACCTCAAGCTCACAAATTACACCACTGAAATGTACCCTGAAAATCTTGATTTATATTTTGAAAATCTAATTCCTGGAAATCCAGAAATGAGTGCTCAGGTACTTAATGCCTTAAATGATGTATCAATATTGATATGGGAAGAAGTGAAGTCGGGTATAACTGCCATTGTGAGTAAGGTTCACTTGGATATCCAGAATAAATTTTTCATGAATATACCTCGCGATGAAATATTTTTACCATAAGGCACGTTTATTACAGTGAAGAAGGAATGCCAATAAGTTTGATTTTCAAAATATTGTACTATCTCTATTTTATCGGCAAATAATCAACAATACAGAATTGAGATTTGTGAATCATAATTGTCTAAGTTTTCTTTATATACGTATCAAGGAGGCATTGTACGACTTAAAAATAAAACTATAGTGATAAATAGTGTGCAAACCAGTAAACCAGGGCGGGTACTGTATCACTAACTTATTGATTCAATATTTAAGCAACAGAATTTCAAAAATCACTTTGTCCAAATGACAATTTTTAGGTAAAGCGTTCTTCTACTGAAATAAACTCAATCATATTTATAATTTATTTTTCATCTGAAAGTAAATTAAAATGTGTTGTTCACGGAGGGGTTAATGACCTTTAGCTACATTCGGTTGTTACAACAAATCTCAAAAAATGCCCATCAATGTGTTTTGATTTTCCAAGATGGACATATGTATTTTTGTAATGAAGGTTTCAGATGCTCTTACATGGTGGAACTCTTCCATCATTCAGATAAAACATTGAATATGAGAGCACAAAGTTTCACAAATAAAATCCTCTTTATTTCAGTAACGAGTTTCATTTGTGAAACTTTCTATTCCAATACACAATTTTTTATATGAATAAGTCTTTTTGTTTTGGAAGGCATTGGACACAACGCATTTTCAAAATACAAATACTTTTCAATTTATGAATCAGTATTTTAATTGGTAGTTCACTACAGTAACTACATGTTCATAATCCAAATCTCTAGCAGATTTGTCTGAATGCTTCTCTTGGTGGACTCAGTATATCCGATTCCTCAATTCTACACTTGCTTATTCGTAGGCAAACACTGTTGACACGAGGAATAAATGCATTTGTCATTGATAAATAATTATATTCCGCTCAAAGTTGTTCTTCAATATAATAACACACTATACCTACACTGGATGACGCGGGTGGCTAGACATATTAATTTTTTGTTTATCAATAGATTTTGGTGAAATCACATTTTGATATTTTTTCATAAATAATCAACATGGTGGACTCCCAGTTTCGCCGGTAAACCCACAAATTTTGATTTTGAAATATGATATCTTATATATTTTCATATAATAGCTACGTTGTCAAGTTTAATGTTTTATCTCTAATGACTCGTAGGTGATGAAATTTCACAAATATTAGGTATTAGGTAATTTTCCATGGAAATTATATGAGCCATTTGTACTAATAAATAGCATATTGAATTCCTAGTCCAAACATATACTAAACCGCGTATTTTAATAGAATTATAATTAAGAGGTTAAACAAAGAAGAGAAATAATGTTTTTATATAACTATATTTGTTCGATACTTCATTTCTCAATCACACTTTCTATGAAACATGCGCAAACATGCGAGGTAAGTCCGTTGTGGGTTGCCAAATTCATGTAATTGCATTATTCAGGGGTCTTTAGACACGTCCACTAATATTTGAGTCTCTCCTAACTGATATTAAAATAAAAAATTAGGAACAAAATGTTGAAGAAAAAAATTGAATTTTATTATGTGGCTATACAATTTACGTGGTTATATTATTTTAATGTCGATCTGAAAATCTTCATTTGAGGGCATTTCCGGTGAAACCGGTGATTAGTTGGGTATTATTGGGAAGAAGAAGCGAAATGTCACCTGCTCATGTCCAGACAATTACGCTTTCCAATGCCAATGTGCTGTGACTTTGTTTGATTGTTGTTCCACCAATACAGAATACAGAATACGTACTATTCAAGAAATACAGCATTTCGAAGCTACTTCGCTTTATAGTGGAAATTGATTTTTCTCCGACTTTCTGCTACACCTTGAAGACAGTAGAATTTTTGAAGAAAAATAATCGATAATACATTATTTCTTAGACGACTCAATATCGTGATAGTATGAAAGTTTTGTTTAATCACCGTTTACAAGAAACATCTCAAAAGTTTTTTGGATGTTCTAACTCGTAAAATATAAATGGAAAGCATGTACCGTAATAAAATTATGAGGTATGAGGAACAATTTTTCTAACATGTTTTAAATATTTAATTATCTGCTCTGTCCTGTTTTGATGAAACTTTGGAATTATAATTAATAATTAATTTCACATCTTATACGTACGGAACTGATGGATGACGTCGTGGCGTCAAAACACTCTTGTTATATTGTAATGTACCTCGTAAATGATAACAGCTCAAGTTTTTCAAGTTTGTAATTGTGTACACAAATGATGATATTTTTATTCATGCAAACAGTTACGAAATTATTCATTTTGTTAAACGAGTGTGATTTTACCCTATGAACGAGTAGCAAGTCCTGCGATACTTCACGATTTGAAACAAAATGCTACTTCGTAACGAGTTACATTCAATAACTTTTCTAATTCTGGTCAACATAATAGTTTTCTAGAAAAATTTATTTCGATCTGGATGTTTGTCATTTCCATTGTAACCTAACAGAATAAAAAATGATGTGGGAACATATGATGTACACGATTGAATAAATCACTTTCCTATTCATTTTATTTATTTATACTAAGAAACTTCTGAGAAATTATTTATTATACTTTTCATTGAGCATTTATCCATCAAAATGCCAAATAAATCTAAATAGGGTTAAAATTACGTTACTTACAATGTTATGTAGCTATGGTTATGGACAAAATACAAATTTTCTGTATACCTTAGTGTTTTTATTCCAACTTAGGTAACCTTTAAAACTTACATAAGAGAAATTCATCATTTTGAGACGTGCCTCATGAATACATAGGTCTAGTGAATAGTAATTATGAATTAATAATTATATTTATAATTTAAAAATAAATTAATATACTATTTTTTGAAAGCAGTCCCGAATTTTGTGAAATTTTATTCTATGTTCTGGTCAAAAAAAGAAATGCCGAATTTCGTCACATACACATATAAAAGTGGGAAACACCGCTGGGGATGTCTGGTGTACACTTTGAGAGATGTCTGGGGATATCCAAGAATATCCTAGGTAGTAGAGAGATGTTTGAGGATGTTCGGTCCACAAGACAGGTGAAGGTCAGACGCATGCGAAGTTGCATTCTCAACACGACCTTAATTTAAATGCGTTTATATAACTAGGTAGTTGTGCATTGAGTACAGTTTTTAGTATGAAGTACTGTACACTTATTAAAATGCACTTGTCAACACCAAAAGCCGAGGAATAGTCTAAAAATATACCTAGCTGCTGTTGAAGAGGAAAGCGATGCTTTGGTCGAGAATGATGCATACATAAATGATATAAGGATGTTAAACGACTTGCTGCTTCATACAGAGAACATAAGTTAGGGGGCCACGGTCTTGAATGCATCTAAGTGTTGGCCGAATTTCAACGTGAAAATGGAACTGGGTAGTCGCGATTTTCGAGCCATGATTTTCTATGACTATAAAAAGGGTCTAAAACAAGCGGAATGTCACGAAGGATTAGTGTGTTGCTTTGGGGACTCTGCCCCTGCTACGGCTACAGCTTTCAATTCGTTTGTTGAGTTTAAAAGGGGCCGGGTCTCACTCGATGATGAACCTCGCACAGGTCGACCGCCCACTGCTGTTTCTCGGGAAACTGTAGAAGCTGTGCAACTTATGGTAAAAAAAGATCGACATATAACCTACACCGAGATTGAGGCTTCTCTGGGGATTGGATCGGCAGCGGTCCGACCAATCATTCATGATCACCTTCGCCTAGGGAAGCGGTGTTCCAGATAGGTACCACATTTGTTGACCAGTGAGCAAAAAGCAACAAGAGTTGATTGGGCTAAGTTTATGCTTGAAAAATTTGATAATGGGCACAGTAAATACACTTTTTATATCGCAACCGGAGAAAAAACATGTTTATATCATTATGATCCCGAAACTAAACAGCAGTCGTTAGTTTGGTGCTTTGAAAGTGAGTAGCCTCCAACGAAAATTCGTCGTTCCAAGAGTGTTGGAAAGAAAATGATCGCATCTTTTTTATCTAAAAGTAGATACATCACAACGGTAGCGTTGGAAAATCAAAGGACAGTTACTTCTGAATGGTATATAACCAAGTGTGTTCCTGTTGTCTTCCAAAAACTATGCAAGAGCCGTCCAAAGACTGGTCTAAGGGGTATTCAATGGCATCATGACAACGCACCCGCCCACAGCGCCGCTAGAACACTTGATTTTTTTGCTGAACCATGTTCTCCAGACCTAGCTCCGTGCGACTTCTTCTTATTCCCTAAGATTAAAGAAAATTTACGAGGTCGCCATTTTTCCACCGATGAAGAGGCAATCGCTGCATTTGAGGAGGAAATTAGCAACCTTCCAAATGAACGTTGGTCACAAGAATTTGACAAGTGATTTTACCGAATGCGTAAATCTATTGAGGTAGGGGGAGAATATGTTGAAAAAAACAGCATAAATTTAAAAAAAAAACTTGTGGTTTTTCTGTATCCAAAAACTTTCGGCGTGACCCTCGCATGTGATATAATAAATAACAGAAAAAGGAGATGGCCTAAGAGTGTGTGTAAGTTATTGTATTGTAAGTGCTATGCTGTACTCTTAATGCCGCAAACTGCTCTACGAAATATGTTTTCTGCATAAGATCACAGAACGTTAACCATCAAACCAACAAAACCAAAAATCGCTCCTCCTCCAGCAAAATACTAGCATCTGCCATATGAAATTCCCAAGAAACGCTTGTAGACAGCTACTTGATGCTGACTGGCCAGAACATTGATAACAAATTGTTTGTCGGTTTTAGATTGGTGACACTAGATCTGTTTTTGACAAGATCGAATTGAGAAGAGAAGTATAAACGTTACTCTATATCACTACCATTGAGTTGGTTTTAAACCCGGTTAATAAAATGAAACGCAAAAGGGAATTCCAAAGTGCAATTAATTCAGGAGGAGTGCGCCTAAAATCACCAACATGCTGTATCGGCTAGAGGTGTATCCAATTAGCTTAGAGGCAGAGCGTCTGATCAGAAGGCGTAAGTTCGAATCTTGCAGCGGCAGAAGTCTAATTTCGAGTATCTAACGCGAATTTACAGCTCGATCTCCATTAAGCAGATTAACAAGTCAATAATGGTCAAAATGAATTGCTTCACACACTGTAAAGCATGATCTATGCAGCCGACTTCGTTGCTAGCTGTTGAATGAATCATGAATCACCTTGATATTGAATGTTCATCTTCAACACTGTCATGGGACCAGTCCGTCCGCTGTTGCCAGACGAGCTACAAAAGCACCAATTCAAGGACTCGATTACACGGTCAATTTGTCATGAAGTCTCAATAAAATCAATTTATATAATTCGCATTTTGAAATCCATAAAAAATGGCCCAGTGCGGGATTCGAACCACACATCTTCTGATTGCCTGTTGGACGCTCTAACCAACCGAATTAACTGAGCAGCTGCTGAGTCGTTACAGAGCGCAGATGATATGTGAAGCGGAATCCTCCGAATCCTGCACAGGGCCATTTTTCCAGGTTTCAAAATGCGAATTATGTATCAGTTTCCACCTTGAGGAGAATGCAAGTATTTAATTTTCGTTATCAATTTAGTTTCTGCAATGCTGAATGCCTAAATTTCATTTGTCAATAAAATATAAATAATATTGACACAGACATGCAGGCGGCGTGGCATGGCGGAGGTAAGGGAATTTTTGACATTATGAAATTCAGTAGCTCTAATATTTTTAGATTGAAGTTCAAATGATCAACACTTCCAAAACTCCATTCAAATCTTCATTTCCAAAGTTATAACATTGCGTGACAAGTACGGCGTCAATTCAATTGTACACATTTTGTTCGTGGTTTATATGTATCTCGAACTTATTTTTCTTATTGTAATGCTTTCCGCACCTCATTAGCCTAGGAAGTAGAAACACTACAACCGCATAAACCAAGGAGGTGTTGTTGATAGTCAGTATTATAAACCCCATCTATAGCCATTTAAAACTGAGCATAAATATATCTATTCTAAATAGTATACGTTCCAAGCGCAAAACAGATCATCAAACCAGACAAAAAATAAAAACAAGTAAAACCGTACCATCCATCCAGCTCTGAGCTGTAAAAGTTTCAAGCTTCTAGCTCATCGAGAGGTTAGTTTAATTTGTACCGAATATACACAAGAAATTGAGTTAATAACAATGTGTTAACGTGTTAAACGAAACAAGTGATGCAGAACTTATTTATGATTCAAGAACTAGGTAATTGTGATTTTATATTAATTTCAACGTATTACAGCGGTGTGAATTTTTTTTGTACACTTATTTTTCTCACCAAGCTCGTTTTTTTGATTTAGCATGCAGATGTGGCCAGAAATTAATTGATTACTTGAAATACAACATGTTGAGGTTACTACAATTAAAACATATGCCCAATAATCACTAACCCCTCCTTAAAAAATCCTAAATATTGTTGCAGAGTTACAAAGTAATTACCATATCTTTGATGATATGAAATTATAATTAAATGAAATTATAATTAAATGAAATCGTCAAGAGATAATTAAAGCCATTATAAAATACTTTGAAAATACTACTGCATGATAGTCTTGTCGACAGAAGATTTTTCAGTCATTTCATAATGTTTGATCATGGGTGACATCCAGACATCATCAATTCTTTTTTATATTTACACGATTTCATTGTTTTCACAATGTTCAAAGATTTCATATAGCTTCACTACAGTCAATTTTAGATATTAATAAATGGTTAATCATTGACGTTTATTGAACATTTTGATATCTATGACTTGTCCTATATTTTTATCTACCAAAAATTAGAACAGAGCACTTTTGAGAATTTGAATTTAAACAGTAATTTAGAGAAACTCGGGACAGGGAATTGAAGTCTTTTAGTAATCGAGCTGTACACATGAGATGAATCTTCTTATGTAAACTAATAGTAGAATTAGGTTTTGTTTGCATATAAATGTGTTTTATAGTATCTCAAGTAATTAGGCAGAGAGGTGTAAATAAAAAATAGTAGCAGCCCTAATATGAATCCCGGCGGTACACCACAGGGAGTCCTAGCTGGAAATGATAGTTGATGATTTTTTTTACAATCTCACTTCTCTAACTTAAATAATTATGCATAAAAGAAACCAAGCTTTCCAAAACCAATATAATATGTCGCTATGTAAGGCATGATTAGCTTTATCGAATATCTAACAGCACAAGAGCCGTTACTTCATTATTATCTATTGCAAGGATTATATCATCAACCTTTTCCTATGGGACAGTTGCATAACTATGTTGGGCTTTAAGCCATATTGGAATAGGGGCAGTAGGCCATTTTTTTTAAAGATATTTTGACATTTGCTGACTCATTTTTTTTCTGCTACCTTGGAGAGTGTTGGAAGCATACTAATTGGTGTTGAATCGTTGAAGTCTTGGAAAATAATCGTATTAGCTATGAATGTAATATATGTTACCTTCCATAATTTTTAAAATGAATTAGTTTCCAGACACACATTCGTTTATTAGGTATAATTGACGGACTGTATGAAATGGGCATATCAATACCTATGATACCATTAGCTTTAGACTTTTTTTGAATCTTCAGGAAGCTTATAATTGAACTACGCCCTTTTTCCTCGAATCAGTGATTCGTTAACATAATTTCTCGATTCTTTATACACTTCCGAACATTTAGTATCCGGAGTCCGATTAAAGATTCTCGGAATTTTATAGATACCGTGCATATTTGAAGCAATCGAATAACGTGGTAACGATATATTGCTAAACATTTTTGCAAGCCGAAATAGTGCGACTTTTTATCCAATAAAATATTCCGCACTTCACTAATAACTTCAACAGAAATGTCAGCATTCCAGTCACATTTAGAACCATGTTTTTCAACTACTCGCAAGAAACCTTCAACAATGTTCTGTAAATCAGTCCTATCTACTATTTCGATGAGTATATCACTATCAGATTTGTGCAAGTCATTGTTATTAACAGTTTTAGTAGGAACCTTAGGATGCACTGTCCTCGGGAGCTGTACTTTTATTTTTTGGGTCTTCCCACGCTAATTCTTCTTGATAGTTTCGAAGCAATGCACACGATCAGAGCTGAAAGTCAAAATGCCAGTTGCAGTTGGCTTCACAATGTATATGTTCATATTCAGTTCTGCAGGTTTCAAAAACTTTTTGATCGCACTCATTGAGGCACTTGTTTTCTTTTTGCATAGTTTGCATCACCGCATTCGAACACCCTTCGGTTTGGTTTACTTTTGTTGGATCAGATATTAAATGACGCTCTTTTTCTAGACATCCATTGCAAAGCCACAGCAAGGCAGCATTTTTTCTCAAAAGCACTTTACCTTAGCACAATGACTGTGGTACATATTATACGTTATTTGGAATGCCACAGGTAGATACTTTTACCGAGCAATAAATTGCAGTTAAAAAAAACTAAAAAAACGGTTTTATATTTGGAAGTAAAACAAAACGTAATATAGGAATAAAATTATTAACGAGAAAATTAATGTCATTGCGATAAAAGAGTGGGATGCTCTGTTCCAAAATTTTACAATAACTCTGCATTTTGAAATAGAACTAGTAAGAAATTATAACAATTTTTAAAAGGCTTTTAACACAATGAAGTTAATTTTCTTGTTAATCATTTAATTATTATAATAATAATTATTTTTTATTTTTCAGTTCGAGTAACTGTAAAAGCATGTCCACTTGTTTTTTTAGAATATCATCTATTCATTAATGAATTTATACTTGTACTTTGATATTTGGAGCCCCAGTTACGTGGCTATTGGAATTAGACTTGCTTATCAGTGGCCCTTAATTAACGGGTCTCCATTATCTCCATCTACGGGACCTAGGATGAGTCCCGCATCCTTATGCTTCACAGGTCAAACTAATGAAAGTGTTTTGAGAAGAAATATTGATCGTCATTCATATTAAATAAATTGCTTGAATAACTGGTAAAAAATGTGAATATAATCTTAGTAGTAGTAGTAATGAGGAGGCAAAGCCTGGCAAGTAGGCCACCTTTGGCACTTTTTGATTATAATGTTAATTAGTATCTTCACTTACCGTATTGCTTTATAAAAATAAATGATCGGACAAACTTAATAAACTATTACGCTGACATCGAACCTCGATGAGTGTGCAAAATTTAAAATTAATCACCCCCATTGTCGATGCATAATATTGAAGTTTACATATTTTATAAAAGGTTACAAAACCATCTGATGGGGACCAATTGCGATGTTATTAATTGCTTTCATCCCGTACAAAATGTGAAATACAAGATATCAACTGAACTATAAGCAGAGTCATTTCCGACGACTGCATAATTAGCTCAGATGATTTTTTGCACTCTTTAGATGATTGGCATCAATTTGACGTGGACATATATGACGAAATCGCAAGGCAGGCAATAAAAACCAGTTATTTCGACCCATGAACATCAAATCTAACATTCCAAAAATCAACCTCCGTTTTTGTCACTTTTCCTAAACCGGAGGGCAGTGATTCTAGAACATGAAAACAATTTTGGGATTAGTCGTGTGTTTTATCAGTACTTCCAGTGCTCTTCTATGGCGTGAGTATTATTTACTATCGTGAAAGTATTAAGAAGTTTTAGATTACCCAGAGCTGCTTACACAATGATTTTGATAGTATACAAATACCCAATACTGGCAGACCAAGAGATCGACAGACCGAGCGACTGAGAGACCGACAGACCCAGAGACCAAGAAACTGAAAGACCGATAAACCGAGAGACCAAGAGACCACTAGACCGAGAGATCGAGCGACCGAGAGACCGAGAGACCGAGAGATCGAGAGACCGAGAGACCGAGAGACCGAGAGACCGAGAGACCGAGAGACCGAGAGACCGAGAGACCGAGAGACCGAGAGACCGAGAGACCGAGAGACCGAGAGACCGAGAGACCGAGAGACCGAGAGACCGAGAGACCGAGAGACCGAGAGACCGAGAGACCGAGAGACCGAGAGACCGAGAGACCGAGAGACCGAGAGACCGAGAGACCGAGAGACCGAGAGACCGAGATACCGAGAAACCGAGCGACCGACAGACATTTAACAGATAGCCTAGGGGGCAGACCAGAATGATTTGGACAATGTATGACATTAGAGAAATTTGTTCCATATTTTCTCTATGTATTCCTCTTTGCTGTTATTCATAACCTGTATCCGTGTTTTGTCGACGTAACTGAGACTACGACACTGGAAAAACATTTTTTTTTCGAATTTGCATTTTTTGATATATTGAACTACAGTGGAATTTAATAAAATCAATAATACATTGTTCGGCGACTATTTATTATCGGGTTTGGTTTTGGAGGTATAATGACGTGGATATTTGTGTTTGTGACTGTTTCCAGGGTATCGTGGAGGGATCTATAGTCAAGCTACAGGTGCACCATAAGTTTTCATCCAAGTTCCCTTATGGTTTGTTCTTGTATTGCGTTGCTACCTTGAAATCGCTCTTCTGTATGTTTCATTTTATCTCATACGATAGGCAGCTTCTTGTGTGGCGGTGCATTATTTCCTTTCTTTTTGATTCAACAATATAAATGCACATCTGTATTCTAGCTTGGAAACCCTGGAAACAGTCATAAATATAAATATTAATGTCATTATATTTTCAAAATAAAACTCATAGCTGTCGAGGCAGCCGAAACGTCAGTAAAGATTCAAACCTACGTATGTGGTTCAAATATCAGAAATATATTTAATCATGACTTTATTCTAGCTTTACCCGGTATTGAACTGTGCCACAGATCTCATCCAGACTTCCAAGAATGTTTGGCGAAAAATATACCAATAGGGGCACGAATTTTAAAAGACGGTAGGTTGTCATTTGTATGTATTTTTAATAGTGCTTCTGAGCTTTTAAATTCAGATTATACCAAAAATAAATTACATGCCCGTGTTTTGATTGGTACTACCTACATTAATTCAACTTTGATAAATCAGGAAAACTCTGTTTAATCTTATAGAAAAATTCTCCTTTCCAGGTCTTTAGGTGTGTTCGGGTTCTTACAATGCTGACGGTTATAGAACGGCAACAGAACTGCACAGATCTGGTAGCCATAATTATTTACTAATCATTCTGAATACTTCTTGAATTTAAAAAAAACGCACAACCAGATATGTACCTGAAGACCGATTATGGCCTTTAGATGCATAATTTTAGTATAAAAATTTCCTTCACATCCATTCTATTGTTAGTTCTTGACATTCGTATGGCAGTAGTATTAGTTAAATCGGTTAAAATGGTTCTTGTATAGTTTTCTGTACAACCAGAGAAAAGGTGATTGGTAAAAGACTAATATTGTATACCGAATTGATTACAGTAGTTGCGAAGGAACTTATATTGTTAAAAATAAACAATAATTTGAAGAAACAGAATTAATCACCAGAAAAATGATAAATAAAAAAAACAAAGACGATTCAGGCCTTTTAAATAGGTGAAGGAACTGTGGGGAGGCTGGGCATTTGACTTTTTGACTTTGATCATGCACATATATTCGAGCAGGAAAATGATTATCTCATGAAAGAAATGATCCATACAAAAGACAAAGAAATGATATAAACTTAGATATGACGTAGACGGCTTAACATTCATAAAACTTAAACCAAATAATGATTTTTGGATCTTTTCAAAAAATATATCTACATTTTTATTTGTATTTGCTTGTACGCGTTTTTATTATATATTTGTCTATTTGTCATTATAATATTTCTATTAGAATACATTCTCGGTTTTCTGTCGCATATTACACGGCGGTCGTGGAAGCCGTTTTAAATATGTGTGATCTTTTTTTTGCAGTGAGTGTTTTCAGCTCGGTTTTCAATGTTAGTTTGTTTGTTGTTCTATTTTAATTACTGTGATATTGTAGGATTCCTAGATTAGAATACATCGAACCGCCGCCGTCGTGCTGACGCATTTATTTGGTGTTATTAACTGAATGATATACCATCAATACCATATTTTTCTTAGCATACGGTCATAAATCAGATCTTGATGTGGATTAATGTTTATTTTAGTTTCATCTACAGCAACTAAATACTATGATAATATCATTTTTTCAAATTTCTTTCAAATGTATGCACCATTCCATTTTAGGAATCAAAGAAATAGGCTTTCCACAAATAGATCCACTAAAGCTTCCATCACCAACCATATTAAAAGTGAGCGGAAACAAAAATTTGGAATTGTCTCTAACATACATAAACAGTTACATGAAGGAAATTACAGATGGGATCACAATACCGAGAATAGAGTAAGTGTTTGATTATATAAGTAATCTTTCGCTTGTCTATTGTTTTGAATATCACATAAAATGGCATCAAGAAGGTTGACACTATGATATATATATATATATATATATATATATATATATATATATATATAAACTTACAAAAATTGAAATAAATGAAATACTATAAAATATAGTTATAGCATGTACTTGAGAAAAGTTGTTAGTTTCTGGAAGAACATTGAAAAATACATCATTTGAAAAAAATAAAGTTTTTCAGTTTAAACTTCTTAAAATATGTGTCACTATTTTACGAACACCCTGTATGTGGTAATCAAAATTGTAAGTCATGACTTTACCTAGTAACCTTAGTACTAACTCGGCACCATAAATCTTGTTCCCATTCTTCATAACTGGGACAGCGGTGGTTAAATACATGCATCAAAAAGGCATATTTCATTTAGATCTAATTATATCAGGAACTTTTAAGCTTGGATATAGAAAACCTCATATAAAAATGTCTCAAATTAATTGTAGAATCGAAATAATTAATAATATACAGCCATGCCATTTGAAAACATATTTGATATTACTGTTAATTTTGTTGTTTTCTGTTCCGAGTAAATCTACTTTGGTCTAGCGTTGATTCACCCTGTATTTTGCTAATATAATTGGCGCAGTTTCTTATATGAGCGCGTATCATATGCCGATTTTATGTAATAATATATCAATAATACATAAATAATAAACAGTGGCGAACTTTATATTAATTATTCAATTATAATTGGTAGTCCTCACATTGGCGACCATGACGATCACTGCAGCTGGGCAATGGATATGCTGATACCTAGGACGGTTATTTATGGTGACTACTCAGTGCAGGGAAAACTATTAATGTTTGACATAAATGGGCATGGAAAATTCAATGTCACTATTCGTGAGTATAGTTAAAGTATTCGGAATTTGAGATATATTTTTTTGATGTTCCGAGACATGTGTCATTAGATAACGGTCTAAATTTGCAGTGGGTTCTCCTACTATGTGCATTTCCATTTCAACCATTTCTATGAGATCTGTGACATTTAAGAACCATGGTTCAGAAATACAGTGATATCAACGTCACAATCTTAAAATACCTGGTGATTTACGAGATGATATTAAAACCCTCCGTTTTTTCTTCCAGCCCTGTTTTGTAATTCTGATTTTTATAACGATTACTTTCAGATAACTATATATGTAAGTTACTAGCAGAGTGCGAAAAGATCCAGAAGAAAGGCAAAACATACATCAAGCTCACAAATGTCAGTGTTGAAATGAACCCTAAAGCTGCTGAATATTATTTTGAAAATCTGGTACCTGGAAATCCAGAAATCAGTGATCAGGTACTTAAAGCCATAAATGATGAATCACTTTTGATATGGGATGAAATGAAGTCGGGCTTAAATGCTATAGTGAGTAAGATTCACTTGGATGTGGAGAATAAGTTTTTCACGAAGATACCGCGCGATGAAATTTTTTTACCATAAGGTACGTTTTTTAGTTAACAAGAAATGTGATTAGATTTTATGTCCAAAATATTGTGATATTATTTAATCTCTATTTTAGTGGAAAACAACTAATAAAAAAATATGGCATTACTGAAGTTTGAGTGTCTAAGGTCACTTTATATTGGTATCATGAGGGCAAAGTATAGTATACGACTTGAAAATATATCTGTATTAATTAATAAATAGTTTGGAAACCATTTATTGTTCGAGGCGGTGCTGTATCACTATCTTATCAATTTAATGTTTGAGTAGCAGAATTTCAAAGAGCATTTTGTCCAAATACATGTGACATTTTTCTGGAAAAGGCACTTTTACTGAGAGAAACCCAATGTTTTTTATAATTGATTTGATATCTACAATTAAATTAAAATGTGTTCATTAAGAAGGGGTTAATGACATTTTGTTAAATCCAGTTGTTTTAATATATTTCAAATTACCAAGCGTTTGAACGCGTTTTAATTTTCGAAGATTGACAGACGCCTTTCTATAGTGGAAGGCAGTGGATTAAACGCATTGTGAAAATAAAACTACATTTCAATTTATGAACAAGCATTTTCTTTAACACCTTGCTTCAGCAACTACATATTCATACTCTATATTATCAGCCGAAATTTGACCACAGGTTTTCTTTCATGCACACAATATATCTTATTCCTGAATCACAATTACAAAACGTACTATCAATGTACAAGTCATTCAGACCAGTTATGTTCAATAGGACAGGATGCGTCTTGAATGTGGGAAGTATGTTCAAGCAATGCATATTTGAACAGAGGCAACACCATCTCTGACCAAATAAATGAAATCTTGAACAAAACGCATTTTGAAAGTCTGCTCCTCATTTCCAGTCATAGGTTTGCAAACCCGCTTGACCAAATGTTTGCAGACAATAGCGATCAATTCACGTCAAAATATTTAGTGTACCTGTGTACCTTTATAGATCATGCACTCATGTTTTTATCAATGATCAATAAAAGGCAATTGCCCAGATGTCAAATTTTCAGTGGCTACAGCCAGGACAGAAAATTATGTGAAAGTGGCACTGAATGCCACCATCACTGGAGTACTGCTGGCATGTGTGAGGATGCGCTCCAAAGCACTTCCTCGAGCTTCTGGACACAATCCAGAAACAAGAAATACGTCTAGTGGACCTTACAATGGACTTTGTTCCCAGATTGTTACAATCTACAGTGTTTCAAGGTCGATACAAATAGACATTCATCCTCTCGCAGCGCTAGTAAGCTACCTTTGCGTAGTGTTATCAATAAAAAATACACCTTCCTGATCATCATACCTATATAGTGATTTCGAAGGAAATGTATTAACATATATACTAATAAAGATATTGGATTTATTCTGTTTTCAGTGAGCATTAACTTATATGAATGCCAAAGACGTACAAATAGGTTTAAGATTCCAATATTTACATTATTATGTACCTATGGTTATGAAAAAATACAAATTTTGTGTAGAATTTGGTGGTTTTACTCGAACTCAGAAAACTGTAAAATCTTCTGTAAGAAAATTAATTATAGAATTATGAAATGAAATTTAAACGCTTTAGGTATGTCGCTGCTAATATGAAAAAAATACTATACGTCCAGATTCTTATTTTGCTAATCTTCGGAGATATACTCGCTGATTCATTATTTCAGATCTTTGATTGGTACCCAGTTATTTTTCTCAGTCGAGAAAAGGTAATATTCGGATATAATCATCGATAAAATTTATTGGCCAAACACCAGTCACTGATTGTATTGATATTCTTCTGGAGAATATAGCATTAGTTGCAGGACATGTGAATGATAAACAACAGAAAAAGGATATGGTCTGTGAGAGTGTATGTTATTTTATTGCTTGAGCCAGGTGGTACGCCTAATGTTTCAATACATTCTGAGACTCAAAATCGTGGTACGAAATATATTTTCTGCATAACACAGAAAGTTAATAAGCAAACCATCATGACCTAAAATAGGAGCATTCTACAGAAAAATACGAGGATCTAATAATAATAATAATGAAACGCCTTTATTTGGGCGAAGTTTAGCATAAAGCTATTCTTACACTTAACCCTACCATCTACTTGACATTAATATCGATAAAAAAATGGGTGAAGGTCTATGTTTGGTCACGCTGGGTCTGTTTTCAATAAAACCATATTTAAAAATAGAAGGCTGATGTTCATTACATTTGAGTTGATTTTGAAGACGCTTAATGAAATCAAACATAAACGATAAAGAACAATGACTTTTGTGGTGGAACTTAAAGCACCTGAGAAACAGAACAGATTGATGTTTTTCATAGCGCGTGCGTGGCGGCCGACAAATTTCATCATCGAGTATAGTGAGGTTACATGAAATTTTTATAAAATCCCCTCGTATTATCTATTTTGCGTCTGTCACTGAGAAACATAAACTTCTCCAAAGGAACATGAAATACGTACGCAATAATACATGATTTTTGCATATTTCACACCCCAGGGTTTTCAAATTTAACAGATTCTTGGTCATCAACAAAATAGCGGAATTTACCACAATTACTGTATTGAATGCCAAATGAGTCTATAAACATATGTATAATTACAACTATTAAGGAAAACATTTTGTCTCAATATGTGGGATAGTCTTGTCGACAGATGCAAAAGCTCATGTATTTATTGGGATATACAGAAAAGAGTCCAGGAAATTGATTAAACATGAAGAAATTCCACAATAGAAGAAACTATGCCTTTTGTGTCTTTCAGAAAACAAATCAGAAAAATTAATTATAATAAAGCAAAGCAATATAAAAAGCTAGGTGTTAAGAAGAAAACGTGTTTGGTCATCCAAAGAACATTGGACGAAGAACCTAGTGAAATCAAACAAAGGGAGTTGCCTTCTAAGTAAATTAAATTTGAAGGGAGGAAGTGTGAGGAAGTAACTACACTTTGTATAGACACTACATTATTCTAAAATTGGGTTTCGATGACAAAACATGAAGGAACCTTGAAGAAACCCTCATGGTATGTCTGTTTAATAATTTAATCTGCAATACTTTGTACTTTGATGAAGGCTACCGAGATAGCCAAAACATCACAAGAATGCATGTTAGTCTCTGTAAATAATGGCGTCAGGCAAATTTAATTTTTATTTCACATAAAGAAGTATCAGCTTATTCAAGATTTTGATCGAATTATGAAACCGTTCATTCATATAGAGCAAACTTTGGAAACACAGGAATTTAAGAAAACTCGAAAAAGTGAATGAATTTTCTGAAATTATCAACTAGATAAGGATTTTTAATGCTATCCATATTTGTATACTTCCAAAATCCATTTCAGATCTTCAATTCTAAACTGACACCGTGGCGTGAAGTATAGCGTCAACCTAGACGCAAAACATTTTTTTCAATCTTAGTCGACTGAGCTGTAACCGGAATCGTCCTCAGCCACATGCAAATCAGTCTGGGACGGTAACAACTATTGCTTCCTGACTAGGGTTCATGTGCCGCAAAAGTGACGCAATTGGAAATGCACATCTATTACGAAAGTGCATTAAATCTATTTGCTGGAACTTAATTGAACACCATTGATTTATCTTTGTATTATTGTATGTAATAATAAAAAGAAGAGAATCGATTTGCAACGGTCATTATTCGACTTACGTGTTAAAGACATTGCTGTGATTCCGTTCAGCGTCCCTAGCTAAGAAAAAATCCCAAAGATGAAAATGATTTTGTTGTTAGTTTTGTGCTGTTTCAGAATTTGCAGTACTTTTCAATGGCGTGAGTATGTCAATATTTTTCATGTGAACTATTAGTCATCTATGCTCTCTTTTTGGATACTTTGCTAGAAAATGTAAACCTGTGGAAGTGTTCATGCTGGATATTTTAGTCGTGCTGAGGACATCTATCGTTATAACAATTTTAAATTTTTTTTAAAAGGAAAATTTTAATTTCTGACATTGATACCTGGGGTGCTAGTGACATACATATATTTTTTGGATTTTTATCGCAATGTTTCAAATATTTTTTTTTCTTCAAGTCTTCGGTCACTGTCCGTGGCTCCTCGTACTTTTTCAAGAAATGTTCATTTAAATCAATTTAATTTCCCACACAAACCATAAGTGTCACTTCTGGAACTCAACCTGTGTATGACTCTGATTCATTTTACATCTGTACTAGGCACTAACTGAAATCACATACGATTGAACTTTACGGATCGACTTTACTAAAAAAAATCGAATTGTTTTTCCTTAAATAATGTTATAGATATTTCAAAATTTTACATTTCACTTTTGGAACAGAGGCGTATACAAGAGAGGGGAAGGAAACAGGGTGAATCAACTCTACACCAGGATTTTTGTCAAAAAATTTTATTTAATCGTTTTTTCCCAATGAATGAACGGTTCTTATCTGAATTCGATTTAAGCAATATTTATAAAAACGTATTGTTAATTCGGTATCTATTCCTATGCATTAGATCAATACATGATCTATTCTATTCAAGCATATTTTGTGCTCTGATTTCCGTTTCCTCCGTATTTTTAACTATTGTGATTTTCGATATAAATAATATGAGCCTGGTATCATTGAAATCGAAATAAAATTTCGCAAACCTTGCGATAACTTAAAATCAATGGCATATTCCTAGTGCGATTTCCAAAATTTCATGACAACTAAGAGTCGGCTCAGGCTAAGCACGCATTTGTAGATAACTAAGCATACACAAACTTCTTGTCCTGCTACCCCCCATATACGCTGTTGTTTTGAAACTCTAAAGGCATCCAAAATTTTAGTAAAGTTATTTCGCAGACCACATGCTGAGTTTTAATCAACGACACACTTTAAATATATATATAAATGTTCAGGATGAGAGAAAGAAGTGTTGTCAATCGGGCATTTGACTTAATGTCTTTCGAATTCTATATGTCATGACGAGGTTCTGAGTTACTCATGTCCGCTTGTCTTACTGTATGAATATCCGGCATTTTTGATACCACGTTTTGTGTCCGTTTCTTGAATTTACAAATACGCTCGAAGCCCTGAAAGATAAACTAACCAAGACTTCCTTTTTGGGATATCCGCTTCCGAATGGAGTTTGCTCTCGATACAGATAAATACGACAAATATTGGCATAGGAGCGGTGTTGTCTCAAGAGCAAAACGGACATAAACGAGTAGAGTACTTGGATATTTCTGCAAAGTTCTCTCCAAGCCGGAGAAAAATTACTGTGTCACCAGAAGAGAGATTTTTGCAATTGTGAAATGCCAGCGTTTGATGGCCGAAGACGTTGGTCATCAAGCACTTAGCCCTCATCTCTTCTACCTGGTGTC
Source organism: Bruchidius siliquastri (assembly GCA_949316355.1). NCBI lineage: Eukaryota > Metazoa > Arthropoda > Insecta > Coleoptera > Chrysomelidae > Bruchidius > Bruchidius siliquastri. The sequence goes on from OX438533.1 coordinate 23,804,293, forward strand.
GGAGAACAGGCAGTACGAAGCAGTATCCTACTACTATCTGTGGAAAGCGCTATATCATTTGAAGATCCAAGCCCTTGGATCGTAGTCACATTGGTTCAGCTTGGAGAATGAAGCTGATCTTCAAGGACGCAAACATAGAGAGCCTGGTGTGCAGCTACAACCAAGGGCCAACGAATCTCCGGTAGAGAAGACAGTCGCATGCTACTTCAATAAGGTGCCTCATTGCCCGAATGGGGCTATCTGCCGGTACAGCCATGGTGAGTCTAATGCGTTCCAGGAAGAACGCCGCTAAGAAGGCTGCAGTGCAACGAGATTAGAGGTAGCACCTAAGAAAAAAACACCACGTCTGTAAATCATCCAGAATATGTAAGCAGTTGTCAGCTGGCATCTCAAATGCGTCAGATTGTTCGAAATTAGTTATGAAACATTCATTTTTTGTATATATTGGGCCACCAAGCAGTGATGGCAGCAAGTCGTCTCCAGATGTCAAATAGTTTAGAACTAGAAATCGTATATATAAATTAGTGTATGAGTTGTTGTGCTACGAGTTGAAATAAATGAGTGTTTTAAGAACGTTATAGTCTCAAATACCCAATTAGCATTGCGCCCCGTTTTGCTTTCTCTAAATACTTAGTATATTATTGCGTTTTTATTTTAGCTGTACCTGGTGTTACTCTATGTCACAGATCTCAACCAGATTTTGTCGAATGTTTGAAGGAAAATATACCGAAAGGGGCACACATTATTAGACAAGGTATGATATTTCATTCAGTTGTTTGTACAAAGATATTATAAAGTAAGTGATATTTTTCAGCTTTATTTCTAACAAATCAAGTTAAAAACACTATATTTCCATTGCTTAAATAATGGATTCATTTATGCCCACAGCAATGTTCGATATGTCATTTATTTTGCTGCTGTACAATCACCAACCGTTCTTCCAAATTGTTGTTGCATCGTTAATCATGTTCTATCATAAAATGTTTAAATAACACCAAAGCAATATTCATTCTATTTACTTTTTGCTACTACCATGTTTCCTCAAAATTATATAGAACCGTAGAGCAAAATAAAAACCTTGGACATATCCCATGTCTCCCTATTTGATTATTAATTTCTTTGTTCGGTAACGGCATGAGGAAAATAGTGGAAGGGCTTTCTTGACGATTTTTGCCAAAAATGGTGAATGGGCGTGATAGGCATCTGGCATATCGGCCAAAGGTTACTAGATAAATACTAGTTGGGATAGATAAAAAGTTGTAATTTCCGCGTTTCGATTTATATTTAAATCATCGCGCCACTGAAAGAAGAAGAGTTTTATTTGTGAAACTGTGAGTAAATCACACAAGTTTCTATCTACTTACATGATGGAGTTTCACCAAGTAAGAGCATTGAGAATCTAGATGACTAGTTGGGTTAGTTCTCTCAAATCCTTTCATGCCAGCTTATTTAAAGAAAATCACTTCAAACAAGGAGCGTCAGATAATGCCATCAAAGGCGGTGAATGGTGGCCGCTACCCTATCATTGGCCTGTTTGGCCTAAAAGAGACTGAGGGCATAACAAAGGAAAAAATACCGGTTTGATTGTTCAACATACCTATTTCGTAACTTTGGCATGTATAAACCTGATTGAAATGCAATGTTATCAAGTTGAAACTGAAGGCACATCGAGCTTCAGAATAAGTGCTCAAATATAATATATGCTTTTAACCGTGAATTCTGCGAATAATGCAAATGTATGTTCGATGGTGCGAACTTTTTAAAATGATAGTGGAATAATGCCTAAAAACCAATACAGATTCATTGGAATGCACTTTTTGATTTTTAAAATGAATATACTTTATTGAAGCCTTGAACGATTGTATGTATTTCAAGGAATCAAAGAAATAGGTTTTCCAAGTGTAGATCCCGTGAAAGTTCCATCTCCTTCTATAATAAATGTGGACAATGGGGGACAAATGCAGCTGACATTGGAGCTCACGAACTGCTTTCTCAGTGGAACCACTTCATCTAAAATGCTAGACGCAAAGTAAGTACTACTCTTGAAACCTTCAGCTGCATAAAAATTTGAATTTATCTGGGACGAAGTTATACAGCTGACTTAGTAGAACAGTTGCATGTTAACGGATACGTGAGCTGACTTCATGCCTGGTATGTTGACCAACATAACTAATGTCAATTTTTGATACAGGATTTAATAATATATATATATATATATATATATATATACTTGTACGGTTGATTTTTATTTGTTACACTCTTATTTTTCTGCAACTGCCCTCTGCTGATAACATTTGACAAGTTGACTTAAGTTCCTCTTGTATAAAACAAGTAATAATTTGAAACACCTTTTGGATGGGGTACTGGTGAGTCAATTAAACCAGATGTCATTTTTGTATTTTGCCGCACATTTGCGAAAATTATTGATTTTAAGGTTACGTAATATATAATATAACTATCAGGATATTGTCAAGAGCAAACGTTGAGTAAGAGACGAATATATTTGTAGGCAGGCAAAAAAAACAATAAAATACTAGAATCTTACTAACTTATTATAAGGAATTAGTCATCAATACCAAACTACCTGCGACAGTAACTTTCGTAGCTGTAGTGTTTTCTTCTGTGTTTCAATCGCGGAAAAGCTGCACCACTGACGATTTTTGTAAAAATGCAACATTTGTTACTCACTACTACTTCGTATCAATTAAGTTCAATGTATAATTGCACATTACAAGAAACTACTTTGGAGGATGGCATCTTGAAAAAAGTTTTATAGATACTAATCCTTATTTATGTAACATGTGAGTTAGAGCACTGAACTAATGAAATAGTGCACAATTTGAATTTCAAGGAATAAAACCCGTCGCAAGGAAAATATCTCGGAAGCATTCTATCAGCCTTACGTCCGAAATGTGGAACTCTGAATGGATATATATCATGTTACTTTAGGTGAAAAATATATTTACGTTGTATCGGTAATGTTTGGTGATTTTGATTCTTTACATCCCTTTGCGAATGCATTGATAAAACTATCGCCTCATAATCTAAAAGGAGATCCAGAAAATCTTACTCAATATTTCATATATAGCAGGTTCGAATTCCGCCAATACCAGATTTATTCTCTGTTTTTCTAATTATGAGTTTGTATTTACAAGAGGCTTCCCACTTACGGATGAGAGTGTTATCCTAATAATCTTTGTTCAATTTATTAATAGCAGATCCTTGCTAGTTTGGATCAATAAGGAACCTTCATCAGTTAGAACGTATCAAATTTGCCACTAGACGTCAGACCCACATATGTGCCGGCTTATAGTTATACATTCATAGGAACAATAATTGCGTGGGGAAACTGAGAATAACATATCCCTCTTGAATCCAAATACTTCAAGGGTAGTTCCATTTAATGCCTAAAGTAATCCGGACTGCCGACGCTGCCCATTTTTTTTTTAATTTTGAGTTTGTATTTACCACTTGCGGATTAGAGTGTTATTTGAATCGTATTCGTATAAAAAGTAAATAAATGTGACAAAAATGATCTGGATGAATTTGGACATGATAGCAGGGGGTAGTTAGATAAGCAAGGTACAGGTTTCGAATCGATTGAGATATTTTTCTTGGATTGTTTTTTCTTTCTTTTTTTTCTTTTTAATATAATTTGTTTGGATAATGTAAGTATTTTGTCTGAACAATGTTTTAATTATCATACATTCATTATAATTCTCGGATGTCTATAAGCACATACATTTATGATTTATCTCTCTATATAAAGAATAACCTTTCTTACATCACATGTATTCATGATCACTGCCGATTTAAATTTGATTTCGTTTTACGACTGTAATTTCTCATACAAGCTGCGTATATAAACTACATTTTTTATGACCTGGAAAACAAATTAATGTAATAAGTAATTGCTAATGGATCGTAATTAGATAAAAAAAATCCGATTTCATGCACAAAGTAGAACTGTTGTACCTTTTAGATTGCATTGATGAATAAATTAAATACTTGTTTTACTTTGATCCCCATCACTTGTTAGTGGGCGCTTCAAGGGTGTGGTAATAGATGCACACTTTTCATGATCTACATATATATATATATATATATATATATATGTACCAAAATTTATTTGACAAAATATATTTTTCCATTACTGACGACCACAAATAGCTTCAAATATCAACATAACCAAATGCTTGTTATACTAGAAAATACGTGAGCACATATAACGGCTGCAGCAGGATTTTTGCCTGTTATTTGTATATGTTATAGCAAGAAAAAAACGTAGTCAAAATTACATGGAAAACAGGACGTTAGAGTAAATTGCCTATCAAATGCATTACAAGCGTCGCACAATATTAACAAAGGAGATTTGTGATAGAGATTTGACGCCATTGGGCACCATCTGTCCTCGAGCAGACAGAGGGAAAAATTAAACAAAATCTCCAAATTTCAATCAGCAAGCAGCTTACGAGAAAACCTCTTAAAATCGTAACCAACAAAAGATGGTATCGGGCTTTGCTGGAAACGGTGTAAGAATATATTGGAAGTACTGAGTCAATTTTTTTAGGGTAGATTTTGAGAAGGACTGTAGCTTGTATTTCAACGTGGATACTCCTTTCTTGTATTGGTATGGTGATTATGTCATGAAAGGAAAGCTCCTAATGTTTCAACTGAATGGACATGGAAAATGCAACTTTACATTGAGTAAGTATACATACATATGACGTATTCAAAATAAGCATCTGCCTCACTAATTAACCTTGTTCAATTGAACTCCACAAAATGAACTTTTGTAACTCCTATCTTATAAAATAAGTTTTCGATTGTATTCCTGTCCTTCTACATAGGGAAAATGTCTTGAGAATGATTAAGAGACGTATGCCTGTGATGCAATATCCAGTCCTCAAGATGAAGCAGGCAATTATGTCTCTTCAGCGTCTAAAAGCCTGCTGACCCTCAAAAATAAAGTTTCGGCACCTGAATGTGATGAGAAGGTCGCGTATCATTTAAAACTAGGTGTGGAAAACATGAGTTTTTCATTCCTTGATAACTACTTCGACGCCAATGCAGCGATATTCATAGAACTATGGGCTCGTATCGTATCAGAATGCGCTGTTTTTTCCGAGCTCTCTCAAATTGTATATTTGATTTAAATTTTTTGCGTCATGTTAAAAGTTTCTCTCCAACTATTTGGCAGCAATTATTTCAGTCAAGGCCGTATTATCGCACGAACTTAACAAGCCTGGGCTTCTAGTGCAAAGTTATTGGGGGACTGCGAGTGCAGAAGGCGGGAATCATAATTATAAATAATATACTGCACGCAACAAATTAAGTAAAAATATTGAACGGAAATCTGAGAAATACGCCACTGATTTCAGTTTAACTTATTCTCTTTTATCTTGTAGTAAATACCAAGATCCTGCAAAAAATGAGATGCGAGAAATATCAGAAGAATGGCAGTACACATCTGAAGATCACCAACTACACCGTAGACATCAATCCGCAAAATTTGATATACGATTTGCAGAACATCATACCAGGAAACCCCGAAATCAGTGACCAAGTAATGAAAGCTTTGAATGCCGACCCGCTTCTGGTATGGAAAGAAATGAAGTCTGCTTTCGATACAATCGTCGCTCAGATGCATAAGGACGTAACCAACAAGTTCTACTCGAAGATGCCTTTTGAAGAAGTATATCTACCATAGGTGTAGGAGAAATTTGGTGTCTACTATAATGTCTGATTCTTCTCCTGTGGTTGTATCTTTGATTCATCTTTACTGATACCTTGTAATTTTAGAAAAAAAAAATTTTTACCCTTATGTGCACAGATAGGCTGTCAGGACAGCCGAAGCTTTATGAAAATTATTGAGTATTCATATGCGGCCTCAGTGCTAATGAAAAAATTGCTAAGCCTATAATTCTTTTCTAACCCACATGTTTTTATCAAACGGGGGTATATTGGAAATAAATGATGTCAATCATTGTTGTACATGAAGATCATATCAATAGGATCGCATGGCCGGTAGGCGGATTACGTGGTCAGTATTACTCTTTAGTCTATTGTAAAGAACAAAAGAAGTTGGATTCACTGGAATTCCTCACTCCAAACGAGGAGGACCTACATAGTCCTAATCAACTCCTAACAAAAGACGATGTTAATTATTGAGTTCACAGCTCTTGTAAGGTGAACATCATCTTTAACGGGGCGGGAAAACATACCCCAATATCAGGAGCTTCTCAGTTAGCTTCTGAGGTTTTATACAGATTACAGAGTTCTTCAACTAGTCATGGGTATTGGATCCTCAAGTGGAATTTGTAATACGCTGCTCTCTGCTCTAAAATCTATAAAAATATCGGCAAAAATCTATAAATCAGTTGTCATTAGTTGCTTTGAGTTTTTGGAGAACTGTTCGTAATATAAATAACAAAATAAATGATAAAATACTATGCTACTTGAAATGGATATTAGACTGTGATTACCTGATCTAATATAAAGAGCGTATAATAGCAAAACTGACCCTCTTCGGCGTAAGATGTAGTTGTGGGCTTCTCAATTTTGCAATATGTTTTAATTGTTAATTTGTAAAATATGCCAATGTACATGTATGAAATAAAGTTTTCTATATTTTATAAATATATCTGTTTTGCATCGAATGACAATCGATCCTTTAATTCTAAGACACTATATTACTCTTTATCATGATACTGATAGACTGTCATAGATATTCGTTCATTTATTTGAGGTTAAATTTAAAAATTGCGTACCACTTATAATACAAAATATAAGATAATATAAGATTCATCTCAAAAAGTAATCTGCATTATATGGGAAATTTGAAATTTTACTTTAGAGCTTGAAATTCCAACACTGATAATAATCAATAACTTCGCTATTTTTCAATTTTTGATTAAGGAGATTACAAATAAGGACCAACAAACCATTTGGGTATTATACTGTATTATTTCAGGAAATATACACTATTCTGCTAAAGAAATTGAGAGAAATTGAGTCTTTTTGTAAAAGGATCTAGCTTCTACGATAAAATGTTGACTTGGTACTTTTGCTGCAATGATATAAATACATTTTCGAATTACAGGCACCTAAAAAATCTACCAGATTTAAGCAAATATTTAAATATACCTAAATATTATTGCAGATTTAATAAACAAAACAAATATTTTTTTAGGAAAAATACAACCTCACAAGAAAATTAATTAAGTTAAATAGCAGTGTTAATTTGAAATATTTTTTAAAATGAATTGGAACTTCCTAAATGTTTAAGGCTACTATAAAATTCTGCAACATTGAAGTTTTTTGGCCCCTCTGGGCAGCAAATTTTGTGGAGAATTTCTATAAAACGACAAAACTCATTTAAGCTGATTTGAGAAATATATGATAATTTTTGAAACCTGATTACAGGCAATGGAAAGGCATATCTTAAATTCCAGAAGACTGTCTGGATTGATTGTGAAACTAAGCTTACAGCCTTTATTGAAGTACAAAATAATGAACACTTGCTATGAAGACACCGTTGTTTTTAATTACCTCAGTATGAACTATTTTGAAAGGCGAGAAAATAGACGATACGTTTGCATGATAGACAAATCTAAAATGAGGGATATTATGCATCGTTACAAGTAAAACACAACGATGACTATCTTATGAAAGGAAAAAGTAACACAGTAATGTAATCCCAAAATAACAAAAATAAAATTCTCTCGTTGTTTGGGATCCAGGAACAAACCATAATGAAACCTGAAGGAATCGTCAAAATTAGTAACCGTTAAACACATTTGGGTAACCATCCACAGCAGTATTGTGCAAAGAAGATATCAATTCCAACTCCTCGGTAGATTGTGACACAATTTGATTGGACATGTTTCAAGCAAAGCTTCAAGCAATGTCCTCGGAACCGACAGATGACAAATACGTTTCCAAGTGTATGCTCTCCACTACACATCAGACCTGCTATAGACTCATCAGTATAGCCTGGCGGTCTAACCGTAGAGAGCAATTTGGTGGTATATACGTAACTAAGTCAAGGGTGTTGTTTTTCCTTCTATCAAATATGGTAGCGGCCAGTACAAATATAAGATGAGTACACAGTGCAATAAATTAATAGTAAAAATTTTTTTTGAGAAAAAACTTTGACTCAAATGTGCTTCGTCATTCAAACTTTCACTATCAACTCATAACGTCATTACACAATTTATATGATATAAAAGCTTGTCGAGAGATTTAAGTACTCGTATCTACTTAGTTAGAAAATTTTAAAAATAAAATCAACAACATCAAATTATTTAATTTACTTGTTTATCTAAACAATTTCAATCACAAAATAACTAGTCCGCCATCTAGAGTATTCCGCCATGATGGAATTAGAATGACGACATACAAAATTTCAGCTCAATCGGTTGAAAATATCTGCTTCAAAATTGAGTTGCAAGATTCCACCGAGCAAACCTAGTTACATATATACATATACATATTGCAAGTTAAATAAAAGCTTGTTCGCATTCAGAATAATGGAAATGTGTGAAACGGCAACGTCGCACTATCGGCAAAGCACATAAGACGAAGGGTGTTCACCTCATATCACAAGACAATAGAAAGTATTAACATCTTTTATCTGGCATGCTGTTTGTGCGACGTTGCCGATTGTTTCGGAGATTCTGGAAGCGAACTTTATTTTTTCTCAACGTGTACATATGTATTCTTTGCCCTGTGACGATCATATGGCGATTTAATTATTTTTTTAATTAAAACACTTACCTCTGCAAGTGGTATTCGATTACATATTATACATAACTTGTGGAACAAGTGTTCTTATCAGCAATCTTCTCGACACGACAACAGTGACAATGAACATTAACTACGTGGGCAGGGTGCAATTTTCTGAAGAACCTGTATTCAGTGTAGTATCTTATTTTCTATTGTGGCAATTTTGGTATGTTGTCACAATGTTAGATTAATTTTTAAAGTTCCTTTGAGACATTATGACGCTATAATATACCACAAACTATTTGATTGTATGGATTGAAATTACATGGACGAACAAACATACGATAGCAGATAGAGTATGTGATATATACATGTTATATACTGTATGCTTGGCTGATTTTACTATATGTTAACTTATTCTAGCAATATCTTGAGGCATAAGATGTATTTAAGAGGTTAAATAGCTGAGGTGAAATAGAGTAAATACATTGAGGCATGGAATACTGAAGAACATTTTGACAGCGATGGTTGAGGTTTTTCTAGGGGTTTCACCTAAACCTTTTGCAAATACAGTAGGGCCATCAGTGGTACAAGGACACGGTTTTAGGACATGGTAAAATGTTTTTTATTGGTTTCAGAGGCAGAAAGTACCGTGTTCTGTTGTGATTAATGCAACTTTTGGAGATTATAGTTTCCTTTTTAGTTCATCTTACATTTCTTACTGGTCGTTAATCAAAACCACACGCCATTGAATAAATACTGGTAGTATAACTGCTTTGTTATTTTTCATATCCAGTATTTTTATGAATGATGCTAATGCAGCCTAAATGTTAGTGAAGCTATCTAGTCAATTGGATGTCGCTTTAATTAGTGGCCAGTAAAAGGTATGAGATGAAAGGTTTTCGAATATGAGAGATACGTATTTTGGACGTTTACTGATGTTCTATATGATGAATATACATGTTAGCTATTTTCGTCTGTTGGTCTTTCTGACTGCTTATTGGTTTGTCAGTCGCTTTTGTATTACCGCATAGACACCGATATTGATATCATTTTTGCTTCGAGTGCTGAGAAATCTCTGAAAACTTCATATTTTGTTTTTTATACACAATCATTTCCACGCGTCATGCACAGTGGTGCTGACCATTGGCAACTTACGGAATCAAGGTTCTAACAGTTGGACTACCTTAAAGCAGTGCAGAACTTGGAACGTAGTAAAAATCAAACACATTTTCAGGAGTTCAAATATTTCAAAATTTACCAAATTTCCTGTTATTGACGTCACATCAAAGCAACAAATATAATACGTATTAAAACCCTTAGGAACCCAACTATATAGAATATGATATGCATCAAGGATGAACGAATAACGTGACTGGAATTTTATTCGCTTTCTAGCGTATAGGGTCTATGGATTAAATGCTACAAGGGTTCCTCATAAAACTGCAAGTAACTTCATCACTTCATTATTCATGTCAGAAGCTGACGACTGATAGTGATATACTCTCCATAATACATATGCTTCTAAGACATGCAGTGTTTACGAAGAACAAGGGATGTCGTTGTAAATCAGTTCACTCTTGTTGATAGATATCAAGGGTTATCTACCGCATGTATTTTCAAGAAGTACAATATATATGGAGCATTTTATTTCGAAGATAGAATACAGCATTACCACTAATATTTTTCATATTACTAGAAATACGTAATACATTTTTTCTTTAGAAATATCAAGATATAATTTGAGTAAATGTGTTACTTCCATGTTTTTATACCTGTATGCATGACAAGTCTTTTAATGAGGCGTGGAAATTAAAAGATAATTATTTTACAATTACCGAAGTGATTTGTACCTTACCTCAACATTCCTGATGACCTCGTGTTATACATAGCCATTACTCTTCCAGAGACATAAGTATCAACACTACTTTACTGTTAAGGAGGGACTAATTGTGAAAATAATGTTTCAAGAACTCTCTATCATCGCAGTGTACTGCTTTGCCTTCAGTTTTGGGTATAACTGGCGTAAGTATTCGAAGAGATAAATTATTCATATAATAATACATTTTAATTTTTTGGAATTTATGAGAAGCTGTATTTTGTATTAATGTTTATGTTATCAAGGGTAGCTTTCGATTAATCTATATCAATTTTTCTAGAATAAATCGTAGTTTAGTGAACTAAAATGCACGCTTTAATAGCAAACTGCATTAAAAGTTAAAAAATAATTTTAAGTTATTGAGATTTTGTTGTTGATTTTATCGTAGCGGGAGTGCTTTTTACTAAATTTTTATACCAATTCCACTTTTACAAATAGCTACCAATGAAATGCTTATAACAGTTGATATCAAATATTCCACGCCTTTTTACATTAAAATTAATAACATAATCTCACTATAATAATTATTTTCTGTTTTTTAGTGCGGTTTGATATTGAAGTCGTTTTTTTTTGTTTTTAACGATAATTTGTTTTCCTTTTTTTTACTATTCCAAAACTCAAAACTTGTGTTTTCACAGATTATTGCATTATCATCGGTTCTAAATAAATATGTGTGAAAATGTCTAAGCTGACATGTTAATAAGTATCTTAAGGAGCTTTTATAGCTTATTCCGTAATTTTTTGGTCAAAATAGATACATGTTCTTATTGTTCGTCCATTACGGTTAGATTTCACAACAAACAGTCGATACGAATGTGTTGAAAAACAATAAATTATGCAGCCTGAAAAACATAAAAAAAATTGCAGTAGTACAAATCAGATTCTAAGCTAAAATTAAGTCCTTTTCGGATAGCTTAATTCAAAATACTTATTGCTGGGTGCAATTTGATATATGCTGAAACATGATCATTGCTTAACTGGTATCATGCATAAACAGTCAATCAATCAGGGTAATTTAATTATCACGTAAATTATTGATGTTGCTTATAAAAAAACTCAATTATAATTCCTTGCAATATACTCCATGAAAATTTACCGTTCTCCTCACTCCCTAGCTACGTTATGTAAAGCAGAGTCTTTTTATTAAGAGCCTTTCAGTGTTAAGCCACGTAGATTTTCGTTTTTCGGACCTCCAACGTTGTGTGGTATAAGGTATACATTTTAGTCGTGGTGTGTGATAGAAACATCTATTAACTGTTTATTAATTAATTGTTTTAAGACATCGTTTTACATTCCAGCTGAAGGTATTCAGTTATGTCACAGATCAAGTCCAGACTTCCTTAAATGCTTAGAAACAGGATTGGCCGGTGGACTTTATTATTTAAGAGATGGTAAGATAGTACTCAACTGACATTCAAACATAACCCTGAAATCATCTGAGTTTTTATACTAAAATAATTACATAATATCATCTCACCACACTCCTCTAATTACTCGAAACTGAATATTTCTTTAACCAATCCTTCAAATTCAATTCAAGGCATGGGACACAGACTGTACCATAATGTACGAGTATGGGTCACTACAAAGTTATGGCAAAATACTCTAAGCTTATAAATCTTTAGAAAGTTACTGAGAACATTTTTATTAATTATCAGTAATTTACTCAAGTGATTTATTTAATTGCTTTAGTATTTAAAATTATTAGCATTGAAAGTGTTTTATTACTTATCAGTTATAGAGACTTAAAAGTTCAATGAGATGTTTATTACTTAAGTTTCTTTATTAGATAAAATTTACTACTATTACTTACGATACAGAATGTTTGCATCGATTAAAATATCTAACACACGTTTCCAAAAATATTATAAGCATTTCTAATAGTTTAGTGAAGGAATTTTCAAAAGATCCAGGTCAGAATGACTATTTAGGCCATCGAAATATTGTATAGAGAGATGATACAATCAAGGATTTCAAGGGGTTAAATTTGAGTTCTTACACCCCCTGAAAATAACAAAATAATCCCAAGAACTACCTTTTTTGAAGAGCAAGATAACACTTCATGAGTCTTTGTTTTCCTGGGATATCGCATGTTGTCACTCTGTAGCCATGCCGTCTAGGACGCTTACTGTATTTGTCTACCAAGAATGTGACAATGTGACAGACTGAGCATGCAAAAAAATGTTAATCGATTTTGATAAAATTATTTAAATCGATTCTATTCTAATTTCAACACTAAAGTATTACTAATAAGTATTAGTACAGTAGTTTCAGGAAATTCAACATTTTGATTTTTGTTCTTCGGGCATTTCCTAATAATAGTTTACAAATTATGATGAAGAACTTTTCTTCACACATACGATCAGAGGGAAATAGCTGATTGGCTATCACTTTTGGTTCCATTTTTATTCAGTCCTCATCCCTTTGCCTTTATAGGTGACGAAAAGCTGCACATACCTCGTATAGATCCTCTGGAAATGGAGCCTTTCACAGTGAAAACTGATGGTAGCCAGATAGCATTACGCATGAACTTCAAGAAACCCTTTCTTGGTGGAATGAGCAATTCAACTATTACACATGTTGAGTAAGTATTCGTTGGTTTCAGTATAAAGCTAATTTTTTTCATCATACTATACGTTTTGTCAAACATTTGAGAAATCATTCTTACAATGAAAAAATGTCGAATTTTATTTTCCTTTGGAAGAAGAATAAGGATTTGTTCCGAATTTAGTCGGCTAATTTTTTTCAACTTCCTAATTATTTTTTTTGAATGGTATATGCACACTAATTATATATGGATATCTTATGATTCCCTGGTGATGGTTTCGGATGGGTCTCAATTTATGGCATAAAAAGTTTAAAAATTGTCTGTATCAATACGGAAATTTGGTGACTGTGTGTGCATTTCATAACAGCCATGCTGAACAGTGTATTGGCTAACCAGGCCAGATATGTACAACACAATATGAATAATCTGAGGATCTACGACTGGATTTCATAAAATTCTGACTTCATTACACTGAATACGCATACCGAGTTGATTTGCATACATCATCTTGCTTCCAGATTAGATATAGATAAAGGCTGTTATTGGAAGCTCGATGTTGTCACACCAGCCCTAACCCTGTTTGGAGAATATCAGGTTGAGGGGAAATTGATGATGTTTGAATTAAATGGACATGGAAAATGCAAAATTACAACACGTAAGTACAAATTTAGCTATAAGTTCAGTCATTTTATTCATGTTTACATACCTATTTCAGCGTGCTACGTGTTTTCATTGACGAATGGTCATTTACGTTACGCTTTCCTAGCGATATATCAACGGAAAATGTTGTTCTCAACTTTCCCTTTCCCTTGTGTGATCCTTCTAGGTGGTCAAGTTAGACTGCTGGTTCTTATTCCAAGTCAGTCGTTCCCCATATATCATTAAGTGTCCGGTTTGGTAACTTTTTTGTTAACAGTGTGTGCATTTTTTCTGGGTGAGATTTCGTTCAAAGTTACTACTAACAAATTATCCCTAACTTTTAGGTATAAAAAATATGATACTTTAGTTGCTTTCGACTGTTTGATTTCATTCAAAAATCGATTCCCAATAACTAGCTAATCGACTCGTCTCTAACGATAATATGGCTTATTGAACTTGGCGCCACAGTTGATAGCGCCAAATTAGATTGCCCAAAAATTATAAAATGCCTAGTATACGGTTATTTTCCACCCCAGATAACGAAAAATATCATGAAGTTAGCTACTTTACCTTCGCAGAAATCGCAGAATATGAGATATGATCACATTACGCACTTTCATCTCAGTTTTTCAATACAGTTAAGCTTCGCATCATCGCTTTTCACCTCACCTGTCATCTGTGAATCTGCTGTACATAATACAGGTAAGTAAAAAACATTTCACTATCACAATTTACATTGTGCCATATATTTCATATCATGTAAAAAGTACTCATTTGAAAACAGAATTTCTCAAACCCTTAATCGATTGTATCTTCTATAACATCTTGTCATGAGTTTGGCTGTGCCTCCAATGGCCTAAGCTTACCAAATATAAGTATTATATCTATTATACAATCTTGATTTCAGTGAATTTACATCATCATCAAACTATGAAGTGCCGCAAGATCACTAAAGCTGGAAAGGAGTACATAAAATTAACAGATTATACGATAACAGCAATTCCGGGCAAAGTAGTCTACGAATTTGAAAACTTGGTTCCGAATAGCAAGGAAATCACCAAAGCAATACTTGACACATTCAACGGAGAAGAAGAATCCATGATTATCTACAAAGAAATGGCTCCAAATTTGGAGAAGTACATTGCAGAAGTACACAAATCTACTATCGACTTGGCATTTAACATGTTACCTGTTGAAGAATTCTTCCCATTGTAGTATCAACAATTATTACTTTATTATGTATAATGTTTTATTATAACTTTTGGAGATGTAGATTAATACCCGTAGTGGCAATTATTTTTGGGATTGCTTCATTCATTCAGATCAAGTTGTGTAATAATTGTACTGGGTATCACGAATCTGTCTGAAATCTGTGACGAATTTGATAAAATTTTCAAACTACATTACAGTAATACACAAAAATTATACAATAAAAGAATGCAATAGAAAAATATCTAGGCATAATAAATATAATGGTGCATTTGAGAAATTTATTTTTATATACATAATGGGATTAGTTTGAAATTAACCTGAACTTATTGTAATCAGTCAGTTTGATAGCGGCCTCAAAAATTGGAGCGAAACGCGCCACAGATTTTAGACTTTTATTCGACAAACCATGTATAATAATTACACACATACAACAGAATGAATTTTGAATTCAAAGTACGATCCAACATCACTTGGAATGTTATTTCCCTCACTCCAACAATGTTTCCTCGTGGGCCCAGTAATCTGGAGCGGTTTATGAGGGACGATTTATGTCACATTAATTATTATTGTCATATCTAATTAGCTGAAAACGATCGGCATATATTGACACTGAAATTAAGGGTCTTTTATATCAGGTTTTATACGATTATACTAAGAATTTCACAACAACGGACGAGCTTTGGAAAACATTCCAGGTGACAAATTGATTTAGGTAAGCTCTAGATTTACCACAGAAAATAATAAGATGCAGTGAAGGTTATGTCCTTGCTAATCCAAAAGAGTGAGGTGAATATACAGATTTGATGTCACAAATATCGTATTGGTGAGGCTGTAAGCGCAGATCTATATGAGACACATAAAACTGCGCACATTGTTCCGATCTAATGACATATCAGTACAATCATAGTACTACCATGCAGCACAGTGTCTTCTAAAGACGGGTATTATGATTGTTCAATACAATGACCTGTCGGTTAATGCATAAACATGATACGCTCTGGTATTGTGGCTCAGTTGATAGAGCGTCCGTCCCGCAAATCTAGGATATATGGTTCGTATCCCAAAGACATTCTTAGATATTTTAACTGTAAGTTTGTAAATATAATGTACGAGGACGCGAAACAACTAGCTTCCCTCCTAAAGATCCCTATCGGCTTCAACACCAATTTAGTCAGTTTCTGTAAAAACTTCAACAAAAGTAGATAAAAAGTTGTGTAGTTATCACACAGTTTCACAAATAAAACTATGTGATAAGTACACAACTTTTTATCTACATGGTGCACGAGATTCATCAAGTAAGAGCATCTACAATCTACATCATTCAACAAAAGTTACAAGCTTTTCAGGCCGGTATTTACGATTAATGATTTTACTTATTCATGACGAAAAAGTAACAGGAAATGTTTCTCAATTAATATACAAGTATGTAAATCTTGATATAAGATAGAGGAACGGAGAAATCTAAGAAATACAATGTTTCTGAAAATAAGCATTAATTTTTAAGAAATATGTGACAATATTTTTTAATTTCACTCCGCTACTTATGCGAGTCTCATTTATTATTGGTGCAATACCTCATTTTATACTTAAAACATAACAGTCAATGTTAGATTTTCAGCATAAAATTGATACCCTATATAAAACATGTCAACCATTTATTTCACATAATTACTTACAGCATACTGCTAATAATTTTTGACTTATTCAAGTTTTACAGTAATCTAGAAATAAAATGCTCGCATTAAAAATGCACTTGCTCAAACAACTATGGACTCTACGTTTGACTTATTGTTGGAAGTTGTCAGTGAATCATAAATGATGATCATAATTGAAGACGGGTACACATGTGAGCAAAAGCTCCAAATAAGCATTTCGCGCCTGATGCACATGTTGCGCAGCAGTCAATCTGATTCCTGCCAACAAGATGCGAGACGATTTTTCAAAAGACTTCTTCGTAGATATTTGAGGACCATTCTCTACGTTTTCGCCTTTTTTTCGTCAGAAATTGTTATATGATTAGGTAAGCTGGACCTGTACTATTTGAATTTATACGATGGATATAAAACTTCGAGAATCTTCAGAGCGAGTCAGAATATTTGCTCACATGAATGTCCATACGACGTGAAGTGTTCATTTGACGCTTTTTGCACTTATACATTTTGCATTTGATAAGACGTATACATTTCTTAACGGCTAGATTAAGGATCTGTTTGAACTGACGCAGATACCAATTTACAAATTTGAGCCATCTTGGACAGTCCGCTTCTTTTAAACCTCGTCCAGGTTTTGCTTTAAGTCGACAGCTGTTCTTCTCTAAGTTGAATTTCTTAGTCGAGGATGTGCGGAACTTCGATTGAAATGTGTTAGTACACGACTCACTTTTTATTCCAAAGATGCTTTCTAATAAAGTAAATTCCGTCACATATGAAAACAACATTCTCTTCGAAACTTCGTGTAACACTTGCATACATTATAATGCACCTATTATTTTTTATTCCTGGAAATTTATGATTTTTGAGAACATTTGGAAGCTACCTGCTTCAATTTTTGCATTGTAGGAATTAGTAACTACATATCTCAATACGGAATGATATGTTTGTGCATTACCTAGTACTCACTGAATTTCAGTACATCAAAAATATAGTTTTTCATAAATTTATTTTATTTCTCTTTTCTAAGGCTCAACAGTGGCAGTAATTCTTTTTTAAATTTGGTGCAATGCCATTACTTGCTACAGTCCATTTTTAGGTTCGCATATCCAAATAACTTATTAAATTTCAGATGATATAGTCCACCACCAAACTATGAGATGCCGAAGATACAGAAGAAATGGAAAGACGCATATCAAGATTCTGAGCTACCACATTGAGGGGCAGCCATCAAGAGTACATTTTGATTTAGAAAATTTGGTTCCCAAGAGTGAAGAGCTGACCAAGGCGATTTTGCACACATTCAATGGAGTTGAAGAATCGCTGATGATCTATAAGGAAATCGGTCCTGCTATGCATGGGATTATGGCCGACACACAGAAGAACATCATCAATGAAGTTTTCAAAATTTTACCTCGCGACGAAATATTTCCGAAATGAAAAGATTTGGAGTTTCAAACCCATAACAACAATAATGCTATATCTCCAATTCTTTCAGTGATATGTGAAATATTATTATGACTGGAAGTTCAAGTACTTTTTGTTCACGTAATTAGAATATTGAATGGAACATTTTTGCAGTGTGCAGTGTTGCGATGTCGGGATTCATGATTTGATAGTAATAATATTTCGTATTTGGTCAGTCCGCGTAATGTTCATCAGAGCGTTCATGTGACGTAAGGAAAATCCCGAAATTCGATGCACTGTTGCATTCATATCTTTGTAGTTAAGAAATGTACAACATAAGGTTTTTAATTGTATATATTCCATGACTACCGCCAAAAATAGTTTTGACGCCCAAAAATGAACAGAGACTCTGGAAACAGAAGAAAACAAAGATTTATAGCGTTTTGATAATTTTTTGTCTCCGCTACGAATCACCCCGTTTTGAAAAATATCGCAACATCGACTATGCATTCAATTAATTAATAGCATATAGCTCCCCAAAGATCAAAATCAGTTGAGCAGTTGTAACTAAAATGGATATAAATTTTGCCAACTAAAAAATAAAGAACATATACACAGTAAATCAAGAGCTTGACATATTGATACCATTTATGACGGAATCAAAGGAAAACGGTGTAAAAACGTGTGTTTTACTCTTGTGATACTGGATTAACGTCTTCATGTGATTGCGGTAACAGACATACATTGCTACAACCTAATTATAGAAATATAAGTTAAATGAATAAATTTTTTGGTTCGTGGAACAAGGAAATGTTGTTCCTTATAAACTATGTTAAGAAAATTAATTATCTTGATCATATATGAATTACTAATATAAACCTTAGATAGAAGTATATAAATACCTCACACTTATTTATAAGCAGAAAATTAAATTCGAAGCTCAAAGACGTATAATAGTCTATTCAACGAATTTTCTGAAAAGGAAGTAAAGTGCGTGGAGGAGGGCACATTTTGGACTTCAGAGATAAATTTGGTGCCCTTGTTTACCTAAGCTTCGTAAAATTACCCAACCCTGAGAGGTGAGCTTAAGGAGGGGAGACACGCTAATGGCCAGAAAGTATTAGAACCTATCAGAAAGCTGACAAAATATCCTATATTTTCTACTGTAACAAGAAGCTTTCAACTTTCACTCTAGTTACCTGCTTCGGAAAATCACATATTTCTAGATATCTTTTTCAGTCTATAATAATTCGTTGAATGGATGAATATTATACTCATCATTTCCTTGCTGCAGTTGTGGATATAACTGAAGCAAGTGTCCAGAGAGGACAAATTTTGGAATTCAATAATAATGAAACTAAACAGAAAATGACAATCTGATTGACTATTCCCAGACTAACAGTGTCTCTTGTTGAACAGTGGAGGTCGCGGCTCCTCGAATATCTAAGTGGCAGGCCAAAGTAACAAATAAAACCAAGAACGATAGATTAAAGACAGAATTGTGGAGTGAGAAAAATTCAGAAAACATTTTGTGTTGACGAAACTCGAATATATGTATCTGCACAATTTGATTCTCTAAATTCTGCAACTCAGAAAGATACCTAATGGCATGTACGAGAATGTAGCTTGCTAGGCGCCTTAGATCGTCTCGACACAGGTGTGCGGTGGCCGAAAGGCCATGGAATCAGCTCGGAATCTGGAGACATGCGCCCGAGACCTGCTTTGAACATTTTTTTGGATTTTCGTCATTCCAAAATTGTCTTTTGCCTTTAATCTGCCTCTTCTCTATTTACACAGATGCTGACTCATCCGACGAGTCTTTCAAATAAACCCAAAGTAGGTTTGTTTATTGAGAAGTATATCAATGTCCAAGTCACCATGCAGCTGTCACGTAGGGGACTTCAAACATTCCAATTCTTAAGTTTCAAATAATTTCGACATTTTTGTAAAGGTTTCGGAGTCATAGTTTAATTTTTTGATACATTTCTTGTTATTCGTATCACGGTTCCAACTATAAATACAATAAGATCACAGATATTTCCATTAATGTGTATTTCATTGAACTACAAGTGTACATTATTAATATTGTATCACATTTTCTATGAGAGCTTCCATTTTATTACAGAATTACGTAAAAAACGGAAAATATCATGTATCATAACAGCTTACCTAGTAGGTAAATTTTCAATTTGCAATTTAATTATAGTTTGATCTGATCGAGTTGTAGTGGGGTGAATTCAAATTCTTTCAGCTCATCCTCACTAAGACAATAACAGTCATTAATTTCAAAATATGTTTCCCAAGATGACATTCATGAGATCTGCAATTAGAAACTTTTCCCGGGATGTAATGCTACTCTTCTTCAGAAATCGTCTCATACCAACTTCTCTGGCAAAATGAAGCTCAGCTATACTTCATGTTGTAGGCAATGGTATGCAAAATTCATGATTTTCTTATGCTAAAAACGCTGTGACAGTATTTTTGCACGCAGCCCTTGACGACATAAGCGTCATTTTTTAGGGCAGTACTTCGGATTCAAAATATAATGGCTTGTTTAGTTATGATTTTTCAAGTTTCATATGGATAGTGGATTTAATATAACCCACAAATGAGCCTGCCTAAAGTACCGAACTTCATTCCCGTTTCTCTCCAACAATTGCTTTGTGTGGCAATGCTAACTGATTCATTCGAAATAAATCAAACAGCTCTTTTTGCCGATCTGATAACGCTTATAAATGGACGCCTAACAACAAGGAACTTGTGAAATATTGTAAGACTGATAATTTTTTATAAAACGGATAAAAGCATAATGAAACATAACAATGAGCCCCTTGAAGACACAAACATGCATAAGTGTAATCACTTGAATATGAGGTAGCTTTTATCATTGAGGCATGAATAAATGGATAGGAGAACAGTTTTTGAAAATATTATGCTACTTGGTTATTTCAATTGAAATGATAGCTGTGATAAATTTCTGATAGACCACCTGGTACAAAATACACGAACCAAATGATGAAACATTTTCAAAAACTCTATATTCAATTAAAAAACCAATATGCAAGAATTTTTGTCTTAAAATTAGGTGAGGTTTCACATTTTTCGTCAGTAAGGTTATGAAACATTCCGTATAATAAGAAATGTACTTTCTAAGCTACGAGGCGATCTCTTCCTTGACCAACGTCCAACTAGTTTTCGTTCAACGTTCAACTCAAGTCACATCGTAATGCAACTGATTGAATCTTTAAGCTAACTTCAAGTTATTCCAAAAAAATCTCTTCTAGAGGTACTATACTAAACACCCTATTAGCTAAGTTGTGGAATATTGCACCAATGCCTTTCTCATAGCCCTCCCTGACGTCCGAGAATACTTCACTCCAATTCTCGTTGAGGACTTTGTTGATGTTTTCACCAAGTGCCTGGTCTCCGTCGAATAGGTTGTCAAATTGGTACGTCATCTTTTCTGGAGTCAACGTGATGCTATAGTCCTTAAGACTCCAGAAAGCTTTGCCTTTCTTAATTTTCTGCTCGGCAGTTAACGTGTGGTTGATTTTGGTGTTTACTACAAGAAAAAAATAGTTTATTAGATTGCCTGAGTACGTCCCTCGCATTCACATTATTTTTATAGTAGATAGCGAAAATTTCAACCACTTTTAGTGACGTTCTGATATTTTCTCAGATTTGCTCTTTAATCTCCCAATGAAAGAATTAGAAAAATATTGTCGGATTATCTATAATGACGCAGGGAAAATTGCTCCCCTGCTTTCATCAAATCGGTGTATTGTTTGTTGGGATTGTCCGGTGACTAAAATATGAATAGACTGAGCGACAGAACCTCCAACAGACAGACAGACTGAAAGATATATCGAACAACATACAGACAAATTGAAAGACGGTCAAACAAAGAATCCTTTTGTAGTAATTATATAAATGTTTCAAAAGATGTCTCAAGTTAAAGTGGATTGTTGCACAGGAAGAGCACTTTTTATAATTTTTCATGGATAACCTCTCATAAAGGCCGAAAGCCTATCGCTCGTATGAAGCACTGAACGAGAGTAAATGTCTATTTACATTGAGCTGTAAATTTTACCTGTAGGGTCAGTAGCCACTAGACATATTGATTTTTACAGGATTTAATTCAATAGTTTTAGGGAATACTTCGGAGCTCATCCGCAATCATGCGACCTAATCCTTATAGAGTAAATAAGAGCTGTTCCATTAAATACAAATTCCTGGATTGGAAAAGATCCCCCAGCTTCTGGGACGCCGACATAACAGGGCTAGTAACATGATTGTGCTATGACATATTAATGTTGATGCTGATTTTCAAGAGTGTTTTTGAAGATAATTTGAGTATTACGCATCCCTTTTAAAAGTTACAGTTGTGGTGTTCGTAATTAAGGACCAAGTATTTGAGATGTAAGTGATGAATAGACTTCATTAATAATGGTGGACGTACACCTCTCAAACATGAATTAGGAAAAATACTATATGGCGCATAGAAAATTAAGAATGGCGCGTATATAAAGAAAGATATGGTAGATTTGAACGACAACACATATTCTTCATCTGAGAACTTACATCTATGTATATATGCTAATGTTCTGGGTGAAGCTTGGGGAAATATTTAATAATACTCGTACTTTAGTACTTACTCAGTGTTATGTTGCAGTCGCCATTACCTACAATGGGGAGCAGTAGAATCCTTCCTTTCATCGTATAATGCCCCTGAAGTCTCAAATAAGGTGTAACGGATCTGGCATATAGCTTGTTACTCTTGAAGTCGACGCTGAAAGATAGAGGTATTCAGTATACATATAAACAGGCTATTTTAGAATTATTTACTTGCTAATCCACAAGATGGATGCCGATATACAAATTACCATTTAGAAACTCGGTTAAATCTGAATGTTCATATAAAGAATATATGTAAGATGAAAATGAAATCAGGAAGCTTGGCTGGTTACTTATCATTAATTTTACGTATAGGAACATTTTCACGGCATGAAAAATATTTGCCTATGCCAAATCCCAAAACAACGCAAACAAAAAGAAAAATTTGAGTTTTTAATGATCCTGAATTCTGGATTATGTTACAATACACACGTAAAGTGATACAAAATTAGGAAACATTGCCGTATCCTCTAATGTTGACCCCACAGACATATATAATAATTATTCTATATATTGTTCCCTGATATAACCCCAAACATTTTTTCTTTTCTTAGAACTACTCTCCGTGTTCTAAACGACCGGAAACAGCAAGAATGCATTGCTTCTGCGTATACCCCTACACGTATTCGTGCGTTTTACAGCGCGTAGCAATACCATATTCTGCTGGCAAATTGGTATGCCCGGCATAAAGTGAATACTTTTTAAATTTTATGGGGTCCCCTGATATCCTCGTTTCCTTTTTTTTACGGGAAAGAGTGACTGAGGAATTGGACATTTTTATGCTATTTGTCCCTAATGTTTTATATACATTCGAACGCTAGAGCTTTCAAATCTATTATGAATTCTTTGGGAGCCTATGAGTGCGTTATATCATGTCAAAATAAACCGGTGTTCTTGGCCTACGGCTTACGGCCCCAAAATTCAGTTTAAGCTAAAAGTATTAGTATTCTTAGCACTAATAAAAAAATCTGCTTTTTGATAAATCTTTTCGAAAATTATGTTTGATATACAATTGAAGGGTTGAGCACCCAATACAAGTGCTTTCCCTACATCCTATAATGTTCAGAAATCTGTGAGCAGGTAAAAATGTGGGTTATACATTTTTTGAAGTAAAAAGTAACTGTTCGCTTTTTCATTATTACATTCCCGCCAATCCAAAAATTTAACCAAAATATTTGTTCTTTTTTTAATCGTTTCCATACCGCAACGGTAGATAACGCTGTTATCATTTCTTTGGGACATTATTGACCTAGTCGTATTGTCTCAGTGGGTAAGAAACTGAATAGGATTGAATAGAATGTTTTTCTTTTGTTTCTTTACATTATTACATTGCCGCCAATCCAAAAATTTAACCAAAATTGCTGCAGGAATTACTCAGCTTTACAACCAAGAAAGTTCAACCGACCAACAAGCCGACAGACTAACGGAAATGGATGACATATATTTTCGTGATCCAAACATCACGAAACGTCCAGAAAACATATTTCATATATCATGTCGATTGTAGATGCTCTTATTTGGTGAAACACTCCCATCATGCAGATGAAAATATTGTATAATTAACACACAGTTTCATGAATAAAACTATTTTTCTTGACGCATTTCGATTTATATTTAAGTCCGCGTGAGACTGTCAGATTTGACTGCTAACAAGGCTACCCAGATTACTTGCCAACTAACTATCTAGATCCTATTATAGACACAAAACTAGAGCTCTCAAATCTAGCATACTATTTATCCTGTCTAGCTATTTTTCTATTTAATTATTTTTTTATATGTTGTGTCTGTTATTATATCAAAATCGCAAAATGTTCGCTGAATATTTTCCTCACTAATGCGTACTTAAAATAAAATAATTTAGGTAGAAACACTTATTCATACTTAGCCGACATCACTTTGGATCCGGTAAGACCATGCAGCTGTAAGTTCTTGAAATGTTGGGCTACATTGACGGTTCCTTTTCCTTCTCCTATTACCAGCTGAGGAATATCCAACGGGTCAAAACTACTCAATCCTAACTCCGGGGCACCTAAAAGTCATACAAATTTCATATAACGTTAAAGTTCATCTAGCATAACATAACATCTTCTCAAAATACACCCAACTTAGTAACTAAATAAAATTGAACATACTTAGGTTTTCTGGACGGATTTTGATAGTAATTGGTTGTACCCCAGTAAGTATAATCTTTAAGTACCTAAGCAGTAAAGGTTATAAAGTTTTCATTTGTTGCCATGCAGGGATTGCTGATACAAAATCAAGAACAAAATTATTTATTGTATGGGAGATTTTAACCACAATTTTAAAATGAAAAAATCCAGAGACCTTCTGGCGTGGTAGGGACTCGAACATGAGTCTCCAGCATTCCATGTCATACCGTAACTGCTCGGACACCACATCGCGGTGACCAAATGATGAGGCGTTTAATAAGGATCTTGAGAAGACGGATATATCATAGTATCTTCCACATAAAGAAACCACGTGACATCGCATAAAGGAGGTACCGTACCATTTTGCCACATGGTGAAATCAACCGATATTGCTAAACGGAAATACATTAGCTCGCTTCAGTCGCCGCATAATTACCAGCCTGGGAATCATGTTTTCCAGATCATGCAAGATTTGAAGTGAGGGAATCTTAGAGAGATGAATAGTGTGCACAAAAACATAAATTGCTAAAAGTTTTAGATCATCTAGTCACCGCGGTGTGGTGGCCTAGCGATTATGGCAAAAGCACCGATTGTCGTGGCATATTTCGCTGAAGACTTCAATGCGCAGTAAGAAGAGATACTTTTTTGCAGCAATGCACTACATCATTTGCTTGTGTTATAAGAATGTGCACAACAACTCGGCCATTGAGGATATTTATTTTAAATATCATCAATAATAATAGATTCTCAATATATCTTATATGATTTTTCAACTACTTCAAACACGTTTTCTACGGTTTACAAATAATTTGCAAATTTTATTAAACTTGATATTCGTGTTCGAGGTTCTGCTTTTATTTAGAGGTTATCCTAGTTTAAATTCATTCGAATATTCTAGCGACCATAGTATAACTACACATTTTACTTAATAGTATGCAACCAAACAGTGCGGGAAAGCAAAACAGAAAGTAAAGAGAAATGAGAATAAGAAATTAATAGATAATAGAAATCAAAAAATACTCCATAACTATTGAATGCAGGTACAAGCTGATAAACAAGATGCCTTTTTTGGCTTGAGGTTCAAAATGAATCACCTCAAGAAGATTGGATCCAGTACTATAGATTATGCCATACTAAGGATACAAAAGGAGAACGAAAGTATTGAAAACATGATTTTAATGCAGGACGGAGCACTCCCACACATGTTCACGACCAGTCAATAAATGATTAACTATACTGTTTTTCAAGATAGATAGATTATAAGTAAACATTTTGTAGGTTCATGGCCTCCAAGTTGGCCTGATCTTAACACAGCAGATTACCGATTGTGGGGGGTATTCGAAGAAGTCGCTCTTGAAATATAACAAACATGTAATTTCATGGACGATAAAATCATTAATATGTTCGTCAAGACCTCCCGTACCCTCCAAGGCAAACCCCACAAGACGTGAATTTGTTTTGTGTTGGCATTGCCATATACCGGGTAGTCCATTTAACTTGAGAGAGCCGTTCAGATGAAAGTTCTTGGGTGCAATGGGCGAGAGTTAATAATGCCTTTTATTTTCGACATTGATAACATTTTAAAGGTTTTTATCATGGTTAACGATGTTTTTTAATGGGGCCATATATTTTTTATTACAGAATCTTAATCGAGAAAAAAAATACCTTCAGTTCATATTTTTTTCAATCTAATTGCAACTTAAGTGGATAAAAAATAAAGTGTTGTTCTTTTTTTAATCGTTTCCATACCGCAACGGTAGACAACGCTGTTATCATTTCTTTGGAATATTATTGACCTGGTCGTATTTTCTCAGTGGGCAAGAAACTGAATACGATTAAATGGAATGTTTTTCGTTTGTATCTTATTCTCAGGTGAATCTGGTCTTACAAACCATGATGAAGTCAATCGACATAATATACACTACCCGAGTGTGGAAAATCCGCGATGGTTGAGAGAAGTGGGACATCAGCACCCTCCGTTGGTGAATGTATGGTACGGAATTATTGATGACAAGGAACATTGGATAGGCAAAAATATCGAGACTTCCTACAATACCATTCACCAGAGATAATAGACGATATACCACTTCAAGAAAGAGCAAGTATGTGGTTTCAACATGATGGCTCTCCAGCTCATTATGCCAGAATTTTCCGGGAAGGGCTGGATCGGGAATACTCTAATCGATGGATCGGATATGGTGGTCCCGTTGTATGGCCTGCTAGTCCAGATTCAACCCCTCTCGATTTCCTTCTATTGGGCCATCTAAATGAAGTTGTTCATTCGTTAAGCTTCCACTACATTGAAAAATATAATGTGACGCATAAGACATTCTTTTCGAGCAATGAATCAAGAAACTCTCCTTGGGTATCATGAAAACTTTATAAAATGGATTGATAAGTGTATCGAAGTTGGCGGGCATCATTTTGAACATTTGTTATAATAAATTTAAAGGTTTCTCATATGATAATTACGTTATTTATGCTATCGTGAGCAGTAAATCACTTCTGACAAGCTATGTAATTATTGGAAAATTTATAAAAATAATAAATATTGTATTTTTGTCTACTTAAGCTGCATTCGGATTTCAAAATTTTGTTAACAAAAGATATTTTTTTTGTTCGTAGAGTAAGATTCTGAAATATATGTACCCATTAAAAAAACATGGTTGACCTTGAAAAAACCTTGAAGACGCTGTCAATGTCGAAAATATAAATCATCGCTCACTTTCTCCCATTGCACCCAAGAACTTTCGTCTTAACGTTTTCATTTAAAAACTCACCGTTTCTGCGCTATATGGCTGTCCCAAGTTATGGACCACTCGGTATATCTTGCAAGTAATCGTTCTGTGAGTATACCTCAAAAATAGCTATGAATTGGAGGAAAAATAGTGCGAGTACGTAATTTTGAAAACATAGATTCATAAAAGTTAGTGAAATGTGTTTCCTCAAGATATATTTTTGTATGTAAATTAGGCATAGCTAAACAGAGAGCGTATTTAACGCAGGATCAATGCGATAATAACGTGGCGTTATGACTTCTCGAGAATTTGACGTCAAACAGATGACGCATAACTTTCGTAGGATAAACGCGACGGCAACTGATGATGATGTCAAGTGATTCAGAAATAGACGTACCTACAATAACTACTGTATGGCTACACACTAGCACGTTCAAAAAGAAAATGGGTATGGGTGGATAACATTAATAAAAAGGTAAGGATTTAGGAGGATATAATCATAATTATATGATATATAAAAATAATATGCGTTGAGTCATTCGAAAATAATACAATGCATAAACGAAAGATGACGGTTTGATTAAAAAAATTATTAGTAGTAATATATAATTATGTTTTCGGACACATTATAAAAAATCTTCAGCCATATGTTTACGAAGTAAGAGAAGACCGTTGGGCATAAAACGCAAATTCTACGTTAGTGTTTCTAATGTCAATCCGCGAATTGCCATGATTTACCAGGTGCAAAACGATCAATTTTGCAATTCAATCTAATGAAATATTTGCATACGTTTTGTGACAAACTCTCCCATATTCATGCTGCTGGTGAGCCGTACACAAGAAAACTACAGTTGTCAAGTCTAATACCGGAGTATCTTTACGGCCAGCGTATAGCATTATTTGACCTGTCCCGCCTCTATGGAATCGATAAGTACACGTAATAGAAACCACTGTAAATAATACGTTTCTTACATTCTTCAATTGTGAGAATTTTACTGCTGGCTGGTTTAGAATGAAATAGTCAGTTTAGAATAGACAATAACATCGCGAGAAGATGAGGAAACGTCGTTAAAATATGAATAAATCTTACCGTTTAACAGCTTGTGAATTGCCTCTTCAACATTTCCTCTGAGGCACTCTTCAAAGCCAGGGTCAGTCCTGTGACATCGTCCCCAGTCACTGGCTGCAGTTAAATGAATAATGAATAATAATCTTCAATGGCAGAAATTTACTTATTATTGTTCTAAAACAAGTAACAACATTGATTGCTAGCAGTTACTGCATAATACTGTCTTGATGAATACCACCGTCATTAGAGATTTTTACAAATTTAATGTATTCGTGCAAAAAAATAACAAATAGGAAGAGTGTTTAATATGTGTACTTCAAGCTGACTTGTCTGCTAAATATATAGAGAGATGTCTAAATTGTGAATGTTCATTTTTGTTACTGGTATAAATCTAACTTAGTAAGAGAAACCGATACATATTTAGTACTCCGGATTGAGTTATATATTAAGAAGCTACTCAATTTATATTGCATTAACTTTGATATGTGTAGCGATGAAACGATAGTTGGTGCCCAAAAAAACCTGCCTTGAAAAAAAATTAAATTAAGTGTCCGTGAAAACGTGTAAACGTCATCTTTGGTGATTGATATATAATAGAAGTTTTACACCAAGGGAGGTATCAAATCAAAGTTATCAATGAGTTTCATTCGAAAAGTCACATCTGCTTTGTAATAAGCTTCCGGAAAGGGGCAGGGGGGAAGTAACTAACCAAACTTGCTGCTAACTCCCAAAAGAGGTTCAATTCGCCGATTTTACGTTTTCTGTCTGTATATATTTAAACGGCGGCAAATCAAGATTCAGCCTAAACTGGTGTCACTTTGTAGCTGATACTAAGGATTCCGATTAGCTCAATACAAAGCTTTCAATACTTTTATACTTCAACCAACATTTCTCGCAACAAATTATTGTATTTTGACGTTAGTATCCCGGGCGATAAATTTTTCGTCATGCCCTAAGCTAACCAGTATAAATAATACTACCTTTTAATAAGTACAACATTTCACTAATCGCAGCATCCAGAATAATTTTAATCTCATAAGGGCAAAAAATGAAATTTTCGACAAATGGACTTCGAAATGAAAATCGAGGAATAAACGTTTTATGTTTACAAAAATGAAAAATCACCTAAACATGTTACATCAGATCATCATAATCATAAAAAGTCTGCCAACAATATTATATAGTATTTCTAGAGACATATGTAGCTAAATATTTTAGAATTTTAAATAAACACTCCATTATTTTGCGTATTTTAGCAAAATATCGCTGTTAAATTTTCTCACAATATAACTTCTTAAAACCCATCATGTCGAGGGTGATGAATTTGATCTTGTTTTACTCTTTTTTAAGGAGTAATACATCAAACCAGCCTGTACATTTGAACAATATTACGCCTAAAATATTCACATCATTGGCTTTGCTTTTTGATCCATTTTCTATGCAAAAATTAACAAGGAATATGTTTACGTTAACATGAAAAAATATTCATGAATTTAAATCATAAAACTTATCCTTTGGATATTTTTTGATTCAATTCCTGCTGCTTCGGCAGCCGAAATGGTAACTATTTTATTCATCATGTCATTTTAATTAACAACAACAATGAGACAAAATCATAATATCCGTAACTTTGCTCATCTTTGATATATTGATGAATGCACACAATGCATTGGCATTACAATAAATATTGTAGAGAAACATTATTGCGAATTATGTTACTCATACGTACTATAGTTTTTGTAAATAATCGTTGCATAATATAGCAACAATATATGCTTGTTTTATAACCTTCTAGAAAATATTCATTATTCACTTTGATAATGATTATAATTATTAGGTACTTTCTTCCTCTGTTGTAATAATTGAAACACTATTTAAAACGTTTCGTCTGAGGTCTCAGATTTCATCAGTTTCATTTTCTATTGGAAACCTCTAGTATCACCACTCAAAAATTTCAATTGTGCATTCGGAGAACTTGGAAAAAGTTTTCTCCTATCATTCCAAAAATATAATAATACTAGCCGGATAGCTGGCTGTTAG
Organism: Bruchidius siliquastri; assembly: GCA_949316355.1. Taxonomy (NCBI): domain Eukaryota; kingdom Metazoa; phylum Arthropoda; class Insecta; order Coleoptera; family Chrysomelidae; genus Bruchidius; species Bruchidius siliquastri. The sequence goes on from OX438533.1 coordinate 23,835,025, forward strand.
TTATAAAAACCATGATTATAAGTGAGCCAGATCCCATTATTTTCTTTTTTTTTCGGTTTCATGGTATAAAAACAGAAAAAAAAGAAAAAAGTTGGATATGATCCGCTTATAGTGATGCTTTTTATAACTGAGGGCGAACTAACCCGCTACTTTTGATATATGTTTGACATCAGAGGAGCAAACTTTGTCTATGGTTTACCGAATTGATATTTCAAATTGATCGGAGATTATACTACAGGTTTTTTTTATAAAAAATAAAGGTGATTAAGTCTGAGATATCAGACGAAATGCCCAAAATGTGATAGTGTTCTAATTTATATAACATAGGAAGAAAGTACCCGAGAATAAGTAATTTTATATATATTTCAAAATGACTTGGAGCTGTGTATTGGCTAGAAGAATATTCTGTTCGTGTCAAGGAAAATGCGCTTTGCTACTGGAATTGTAAAGCATTTTTCAATTTGAGGTTGAGTGAGGCAGATTTATGCAGGAGAATGACATTGACAAAGATTAACTGGAATATCAGTTGTTGCAGCTCTAAACGTTATAGAGCTTTTTTGATTAACCGCCAGGACACGTGAAGATTAATATCTAATTTACAATGAACAATTAATAAAAAAATAAAAACATAAGATTCCTACAAAATAAGTACTTACGTAGCCTAGCCCCATCAGTAAGTGCCGCTATAACCAAAACCACCACAACTATCACAAAACACTGGGATGCCATCGTACGGATTCTAATCAATTTCTGCTATCTATGAAGCCTTCAGTGCTTCTGTCATCTACTAACCAGCTTCCACAGGTTTTTATAGAACCGCGGTGGATCGTAACTGCTGGGTGTCATCAAACGATCCTCTTCTGTTTCAAGGATAACGCGAATCTTCGGTCGCTGCGCCGGCCGAAAAAATTGTCTCCGCCCGCGTTGCGGGTACGTATCGACAAATCCTGGATATTTCCTATTTAATTATTAGATTATTCAAATCGACGACCTGCGTTAAAAGTGGTGTTAATTGTGGATTGAAGTATTATAACCTATCAACTGATTACCACCGGTACACTTTTATGGCATATTGATCACGTTTTTAGTCCCGAATGGGTTTTGAAGTACTCCTTCTTAAGTTGTAATTATGTGTTACATTTATAACGTTTCGAATCTCTATATGGGCTGAAAGTTCAAAAGCTCTATGGAATCTTGGGTTGAATTCAGATGCATTTCGATACTTGATAAAGGTTAAGCTACATTTCTACCACATCTACAAGCTCCATCTCGTATAGTAAAAACAAAAATATCAAATATAGGAGCGATAACATTGATGGAAAAATATGCCTCCAGGAATAACTAGAGATGTTTCAGCTATAACAAAGCATCTATTATTCTATTCAAATTAATGACAATAATTGGTATTCATTGGAAAAATTGATGCTCTTTCGAAAAACCACTCATCGCAGAATGATCATTTTGAATCGACTAACACTTGAATTCAAGAGGGGCGGAGGAGATTTCAGAAGTTCATTGTTTTTGATTATATGAACCAAAATCAGAGATTTGACATTTTAAAAAATTCAATTATATCCATATGGATTCCATATGCAACGATTTTCGGGAATGTATATACTCCGGTGACATGTGGCTTTATGTCTCCCATTTTAGATCTATTAGCAATGCAAATGTACCACTTTGTATTTGAGGATATCATAGTAGTTCATACTCATTTCTAATCCAGAAAAGCACTTCTTACGCAAAATATGCAAGGACAGAAATACTATATTTTAAACTTGTCGATCAATTAGAAAATTAATCTGAAGGATACGACGGCGTACTTGAATGGTTTTAATATCTAAGTTGTTATAATTCAATAGCGTTGCACCTATAATAACTGAATCATCAACAGCATAAATAAAATTCCCTAATAGGCAGCGAAGATTCACAGAATTTGAACAAAATCTACAGACTGGTTTCTGAGAAAAATTAAAAAACGCTATATTTAGCCCCCTATGTTTCGTAGACGAAGAAATTTGGGATACAGGTGAGTTTTCCTCAATCGACTTAAGAGCTGTACGTCAACGCATTTTGCATGGATTTTTTTGTACACCTTCAATGTACTTTAATCGAGGCCTATCTCTTCGCCTTTACAAATCACGTTAAGACACGCAAATAAAAAAATATTAATAGCACCGCAATTACAAATTGTTTTATTAAGCGAGTGCTGATCGCAGAACTCGAAAGACACTGTAATTGTGATTTCCTGTACGCATGCTATTTTTTCGCAAATTGTCATTGTTTACAGCAACTATAATTACATACGTAATATGCAAATCGTACGATTTGTCCAAAAGTGGGACGTTGTCAAATTAGTTCGTGGTATTATATTTGTATGGTTGTTACGATATAAAGTATCCATTTCGAAGGAAACTTGCCTTGCTTTTTAGATACGATATAACATTTTCAACTCATCTTTAATTGAATAGTTAACTCATCATCTTCATTCGTTCCGTCTGTCTGTCCGTCTGGTCAACCACTGATCTCTACATAATGCATGATCTGCTGAGAGCTTGTGATTCGAAAAAGGGATAATATGTGTTTTTTATATGAAAAATGAATTAACATTGGAGGTATTAATAACAATGAAGTCAAGTTAGTACTTTTCTGTTAGTCAACTGAAATATGATTGTTCGTTATACTGCAGTTACTCAGAACTTTCTCACATTTTGATATCGCCTTATTTCGTAACGTGAAAGAGAAAGTATGAAATTAGGGATGCAATTCCTGTTTATTGTTGATATTTTATATAGGTTTGTGCGAGGGGTTTAAGTATTTAATATGATATTGTTTGGAGAGTATTGATAAATATGGACCGAGGGTATGCTTGAGAAATTTCACTTGAAAAAAATACGCGAATGGCTATCTTTATGAGCTGTCTCGTTATGAATTAAAGTTAAAGCTTCATTGTCATTTCAGTAGAGTCTAAATTTATTACCATCATTATCTATAAAAATCTGTTTCCTAATAGCATTGACATTTGATGACCATGATAGAAATGTTTGTTTTAACATTATTTCACGGTGTTTATTGAGGACCTTAACCTTAACATACGTCAACTTTTCTAGAGTCAACAGGTGCATCTGAATAATGCCCGATGAAAACGATTGTCAGTATCTCAGATTACTACACTATCTTAAGATTCCAGTAATAGCTTACTTTTTCCAGAAGAACTTGTACGAATTTTTCATTCCAATTTTAGTCGGAACATAATTTCTGTAATAGCAAACAAGGAAAATTTATTCTTGATCTCTTAGGTGCATCAAATTTTCCAAAACTAGCATTTTATGTTTTTTATATTCCGACATATAGAATATAGAATAGAATTTGGTTGTCTTATCTTGAACTTGAGCGCATTCATCCTGTTTATCTTGATAAGTAATTAAATTCAATATATTTATTAGCCGGCACAAACTTGCTATAAAAACATTGCAATCAACCATAGTAGGACTTGCAGGCTAGATTTAGCAAAACAGTACAGAAACTTCAAGTCCGAGTGTCGTAATATTTATGGAAATACGTATTGGTGATTATATGAAACTCTTAAATCGAAGAACGGGCAGGTGCTTTGCCTGAAAATAATATAGTGACAAAAACTTGATATTCAGCCTATTGATGCATTAGCTTCGCGCATTTCCGTTTCATACAACCACTATAGCTCACAATAATAACCTAGCGATAAAAATTGGGAAATTTAGCAGGTTGCTCGAGGGTATCTGATGCGAGAGTAAATTCAAATACATTTTACATTTTTCCAAGTCATATCTAGCCCGTGCTGTATTCTTTATTTAGAAACATTTTTGTTTTTGACATTCCACAAATCACGAGCAAATTCAAATTAAAATTTTATTTCACCAAAGGGAAGAGAAGATTGCATATGGTATGTCAGTGCGTAGAAACATGTGCAGATAAATACTTAATAAAACTAGCATAGAAAATCATATAATACTGAAATATCAATATCAATATATAATGATATCTAAATACCACTAAATTTTTTTTTACTAATAAGTTAACATTAATAAGTTAAAAACCCTGAACAGTAATTGGATAAAACTACTACAGACATCCTGACCTATAAATGATATGAGTATATCTACGTCACACATTATAAAATATATACACAAGGCAAGGTTAAAATTTTATTCCGCCTAAAAACTTGTCTGCAAGTATGTGTTGGAATTAAGTTGAAAATCAATCTCAATAAGCCCCCCGTACCATGATGTTATATGACATATGAGAGTATGCAAGAGCATAGTACACCTCTACCAAACCATTTATATCAAGAGTGTCCTTCAATTATAGAATAGCATAAAACGCTTTACTCAGCTGCTTACATACATGCTCAATATGATCACTAAATGATAATCTGCTGTCAAAGAAAGTACCTAATAACTTTACGTTACTGCACAAAGCAAAACTGCTTGAAAAACTAGATGAAAGTTGTCGCTGGGCAGAATAGTTGATGATAGTTGTTTTCTCTTCGTCCAAAATAAAGTTATTACGTTGGCACCAGGCTCCCAATTCGTCTAACACAGTATTTACTTTTTCCTGCAGTTCATCAGGGCTGTCTCCCGACACACTAATCGTTGTATCGTCAGAAAACATAGTCTCGTGACCACAACTGACATAGTTTGACAAATCATTGACGTATATTAGAATAGGAGGGGTCCAAGAACTGAGCCCTGAGGAACGCCAAGGTCCAAGTCGTAATCTCTGACCTCACATTCCCAATCTTGGCATGGATTTTCCTATTCTCCATAAATGATAATATTAAATTTAGTGGCAAACCACGTATTCCAACTGCCTCTAATTTTTTCAAGTATTCCTTATCTACAGAATCAAAAGCCTTCGATAGATCAAATGATAATGACAAAACATACTTGCCCCGATCAAGTTCTGAATACATAAAGTTTAAGTAATAACAGGTTGCAGTTTCAGTTGATTTCTGAGGTTGATAACCGTGCTGTGCATTTGTTAATATCTCATTGAAAACGAACTTATTCTTTTCTGTAAAAATTTTTCTACTATTTTTTAAATAAAACTGAACACAGAAATTGGTCGATAATTCTCTTCAGGGTCGCCTTTTTTATGTATTGGAATTTCCAAATCGAGTTTCAACACTCCAGGAAAACAATAATTTTCTAATGATTTGTTGATTAGGTAAGTTAGCACTGGTGTTATATCATTTTTAATCAGACCTAGTATTTCCAATGTTAATCCATCAACTCCTGCAGAATTCTTTTTTTAATACTATTGAAAATGTCAATAATTTCCTGATGGGAAACTAGTGCAAAGAAAAGTGATTGGTCCTGATGTTCTGATCTTCTGCATGGAAGTGACATCTTTTCCTATCGACTTACGCACCTCGATTGTAAATGATTGAGCAAATAAGTTTGAAATGCTAGCTTCCTCAGAGATATGTTCATTATTGATCTTTAAGATGATATTGTTATAACTTTTTTGCCTCCCAAGTTTATTATTAACAATATTCCAAGTTATTTTGGATTTGTTAGATGCATTACCTATTTTACATGCATAATGAAGTTGCTTGGATTTAGCAATATTTTTTCCATATCTTATTTTTTCATAATTATAAAGGCTACGAATTTCCTCTGTCTGAATGTTTGTCATCAGCCAAAACAAATCTTTAAGGTACCTTCCCTGGTCTATAAGATCATCGTTCAGCCACTGCTTTCTAAGGTTATTCTTGAACGATTACCTTTTAGTTATGGTTTTCAGTGGGCAGCTAACATCTAATGAATGATGGCGGACGGTATCGGTAACACGTCTTATCACGCTCCGTGCAGAAAATGCAAATCCAAAGTAGTTAAAGGTTTAAAATGTGGCAAGTGTAAAAATTTGTACCACGTGAGTTGTGCTCGTAGAAGTAATGTGAAAATTACCGATGATAACATTATGACATTTACTGCGAAAATGCAAGCGATGGTGATGATGCCGCATTTTTTTATGCGATTGATAGCCTCTGCGATGCCGATAAGAAAATTCACGTACATAATCAAGCAAAAGGACATGATCATATCACAGCTGCAAGAATAAGTTAGGATTTTGATTAACCATGCAGATATATTAAATAAAAAGGAAGATCCACACAACAAAGTGAACGCTAATACGCAGCATTTGTTTCCAGACAGCAAAAAAATCGACAGCCGTAAAAAGCCGGAGGTTACACAAATGGAACAAAAACAACGAGTCCCATCAAAAATGGTAAATAACAACAAGGATGAGTCAAACCAGGGAATTCCTCCGAGTAGTGGCTCTAAGGAAGAAGTATCTGCTGCGATATTGCTATCTGAAACTAAACAAAAACTTGACACCTATATTAACATTAATGATGATCAACAGAAAATTGAAAATACTGAGCAATGGCAATATGTTTCACGTAAGAAACGCAACTTAGTAGTTGGAAACAACTGAACGGGACCTATAAAGGGAGTGCCAAAATATGTAGATCTTCACGTTTATCGCATTGATCCTGATACGACAGAGAAGCAGATGATGGACCAATTGAAGAAAACATTTCCGAAAGTTAGGTGTGAAGCACTGGCTTCTAAGCATCCCGAGCAGTATTCGTCTTTCCAGGTATCTGTTTTAGAAACTAATTCCCAAGCTGCAATATCTCCAAACGTGTGGCCTGATGGTGCAATAATCAATCGTTTTTTACACAGACTGGCGAAGAAAAAGCCGCAAGTGACTCAGGATTTTCACCACATCTATAACTCATTAATGTTAACACAATAAATTCAGACAAACTAAATCAACTTTACAGTGATCTTAGTGATTATCCTGATATTTGCTTGCTATGTACAGTGGAAATCGGTGTGAGAACTGTAGCTATTAGCTCTCTTAATCTTGAAGGTTTCAACCTTAGCAGTTATTACTGTCGTACAGAAAAGCAGTGCGGTGGTGTTGCGATATGGTCGAAAAATACTATAAATGTACAACCCATAGAACTGCATAACTATCGCGTTGAACAACAATTCGAAATATGTGGTGTTAAGTTTAAAACTAGAGGTAAATCAAATATTCTTTAAAACTGTTACAGATCTCTCTGTCGGGATGTACAAATATTTTTGAAAAAAAGTTTTACTCGACATTTTATACAAACCTTGTACAAATTTAATCGTGTGTGGCGACTTTAATTTAGATATCTACAAATATAATTGTTATAATGCTTTATCCAATTTGATGTCGACGTACAACTGCACGCAAATTGTATGTGGCCTACACGAGTGACCAGTAATACTTCTAAATTAATCGATCATATTTATGTCAATTTTGAAAACAAAGGTTTGTGTACAGTATCAGATAATCAAATATCGGATCACAGAAGCATTTATCTGGAATTAGACATTTTTTACCAAGCAGGATTTTGGGAAGAAATCCATAAATCGAAGATGTTCTAATGAGACAAATACTACGACATTCTGCGAGGCTCTATCGACTGTAGATTGGTCAATTCTTTATACATTAACAGATTTCAATAGTGCATTTGATTACTTCCATGATATATTTTCAAACTATTTTAGAACAAATTTTCCTAAACACATTCATAACGCATCTAATAATTATAAAGTATGGGTAAACAGGGATGTTAAGAGATCTAGCAGAAATTTAAAAGAACTTTTCCACTTAAAAAATACTCATCGCAGTCTATCATCATATTATAAAATTATTATAAAATCGCCAGACGAAGACTAAGAAATACGAAAAAAAAGTATTATCGAGAAAAAATCTCCAGTGCAGCCAATAACACGCGCGGTCTATGGAATGTGGTGTCCAAATTAACAAACAAATCAAAGTGCAATGAAAATATCTCGCTCGATCTAAATGGAAAGCAAATGTGTGAACCTGCGACAGTTGCATCTGAATTTAACAGCTTATTTATTGTCAATCAAGCCAAATCTAATAAAATTTTAAGTGGTAAGACACCAGCAGTGAGCCGGAATGTTTCTACACACACTATGTTCCTTTTTCCATTTACTGAAGGTGAACTAATCAACTTTTTGCATTTAAAATTGAAGAACAAAGAAACAGCTGGATCCGATGAAATCCCCCCATTTGTTTTGAGATAAGTCATTCATATCAAAAGTTTTTATCCAACAAAACTAAAAACAGGTAAAGTAATTCTTTTATTGAAAAAAGGTGATCCCCATGTAAAAGAAAATTATAGGCCAGTCACAATCTCATAAACTTTTTGAAAATTATTTGAGTATGCATTCCTGGACAGATTTAGCAATTTTATTAAGAAGGGTGATATTATCAGAGGACAGCAGCATGGTTTTAGTTCTGGAAAGTCTACCACATCAACCCTCTATGAATATTACACCAGCATCCTTGATTGTATTGAGGCAGGTGAATGTCCTGTATCAATATTCATTGACATGAGCAGGGCATTCGATTACGTCAATCATTCATTCAATATTATTATCAGTATTAAAGGAATATGGTGTAAGAGAAGTGTCTCAGAAATGGATTGAATCCTTCCTTCCTGAGAGAGCACAATATATATCCATCAAGTATGTTGGAACTACGGCAACAAATTACATCAATTCAGGTAAAGCAACCACGAACATTGGTGTCCCACAGGGGTCAATTTTAGGCCTCCTATTATTTTTGTTATATATGAACAAGATCAACGACATGGTTGTAGGACAAAACCATGTTTTGTATGCTGATGATGTTTCTATAACTATGAGCGACGCAGATAGTAGTAATTTTTCTCATTTTTGTAGTACTGTTATACATAATATAGTATATTATTTATACGGTTTAGACCTATACACTAATTTTGAAAAAACAAATTGTCTGAGATTCCATGACATTCAAGATCATGTTGATCCCATTAAAATCGCTATCAGAAATACAAATCTTGATACAAGTGAATGCAAATCAGTTAAATTTCTAGGACTGCATGTTGAAGATACTTTCTCATGGAGGATGCACTGTGAAAAACTAACATCTAAACTAAAACGTTTGTTTTCATCTTTAAGAACTTTAGAACAGTCTTACAAACTCACCAGATACCCTCAGTGTATCATGGTCAAGTTGAATCGCAACTCCGTTACGGAGTTTGTTTATGGGGATGCTCTCCTCATCCTCAAAGTGTCTTCATCGCTCAAAAAAAGACTGTACGTAGTATTACTAGTGCCTCTAATACCGAATCATGTCAGACAATTTTTATAAGTTTTTTAAATTTTAACTCTGGCTTGTTTGTATGTTTTCGAGCTATGTGTTTACATTTTTAAATATAAAAACAGGTTTCCAACAGTGGCCAATATTCATAATATAAACACAAGGCAAAAAAAGTTATTGTTAAGTTCCTTTTGCTAATGCATCTGCAAATTTACCCATCGTAATTGGACCTAAACTATTCAATCGTCTACCGGACTATATAAAGGCAATTACCAATGTTAATACATTTAAAAGAGATTCAAAAGGTATCTCTTGGAAAACTTTTTGCTTGTTTTTATAGCTTATCAGATTTTTTATGACGTCTCTCATGCTGCAGAGTGTTTCTTTAATTTCTCTGTATTTTAAGTGGTTTTTGAGGTTTTACTGAGACTATTCCTATACAGATGTCTGTCTTTTGGAAAATAAATCAAAAAAACATCAAACTAAGGAATCTATAAAAATCTGAAAAGATGCGCTCGTATCTAGATCAATTATATCCTCCAATCTATTTTGCTTATTGAAGGTCTAAAATAATTTATATTACTCTCATTTAGATCACGTTTGGTGTATCTAAAAATATGTTGATCATTACTCTTTGCCTTGTACATACTTAATATATGAGCAAAGTGACCCTCCAGATGAGAATTAATAACTTCACATTTAATTGTCTTGTGAGAGGTTCCTTGTAATATAATCTATGCTACTGGAGCTTTTGTGTCCATTTTTGTTAATGAATAATCTAGTTAGGTCATTTGAGGTAACACATAATTTGAAGCATTGCGAAGCATCAGAAAGTAGGTTTGAATCAACATTGTTTTAGTTCATATCTATGTTGAAATCACCACAGAGAACAATATAACTAGAAACATTGTTAGCTAAAGCTAGAGATTTTGTTAGTGTATTTATAAATGTGTGTATATCACCACTAGGTGGTCTGTAAATCACAATAATGCATATGCACTTACAATCAATAGTAACACTTACGCCACATATTCCAATGTGTCCTATAGACTTAAATCCTATTAAGGCGAGAATCACTAATAGTAGACTTGAGAATTATTGTTGTTCCTCCGTTCTTGTGATTATTCCTAGAGAAATGATCCGCAATTTTATAACCCTCAAAGGAGATGTTGTTAATATCATCACTATATATGTGGTGCTCACTCAGGGCAAGAATATTCACTCTGATTTTATTTAGGAATATGTCTAGTTGTCCGAGTTTGTTATTTATTCCTTGTATATTGACATGATATACTTTAAAGATCTCGATACACTCATTCAAATCGTAGTTCTCTTGGCTTTTCTTCTCGAAGAAAACCTGTATTTTTTCATTAACGTACCGGATGGCCAGTTCTCACTGTTGAAAATTTGTTCTTCTAAATCATAATCTGCCCCAATTTTAAAAGATTCAGTTTAAACATTTTTCCATTTAGGTAATTTTTCTATGACGTAGTTCCTATTACCGAATTTTTTTTGTAATGATGATTGAATATCTTTTTCTGTTGTATTAACGTAAATCCATATCTTTTTAGGAACAGTCCTGAACTCAGTATTCTGCGATCCTGACCCAAAAATCGGCTCTTGAGTTACCTCTACGGTATGTATGGCTCCCTTTACTGTTACCGTGAGATGTGTTTACTATTTGTGTATTAGGTGTGGCCAGCTGATCCTTATGTTTATTTGATATTGCTACATATGAGTCTTTTTGTTTTTTGGATATACTCTGTTTTTATCGGAATTCCGTACAGGATCTGCAGTTTTTTGCATGTTTTTCGACCTCGTGTTCACCGCTGTCTCGGCTTCTGTTTTTGTAGGAGTATCTCCAACATTTATAAACGTGCGCTTACTCACAGTAGGAATAGATTGATCACTCGTTAGAAGAGCGATTAACTCCTTGTTAGAAATATTGCTATCAGTTTCGGCATTGCATCTATTTCTGGTGTTCATAGGCATCACGATATTCATTTTATTACTTTTCAGAGCAGTAACAAATTTACGTCCATTCACGGAGGACGCAGATACAATACTGCAAATGGATGACGTTTCAGTTGCTTGTGATGGATGACATTCGGATGCAACTGAAAAACCGCATATATTAGTCATAGCCTTTTACTGAATATCTACCCAATATCAAACTAGATGAAACCGGAAAGCAACAATTCACTTTGAAAAAAATTGTTGAGTGGGAATTACAAATATATTTCTGTTCAAAATATGATGAAGCATCTCCAGAAGCTTCTAAACGCATTACAGAAAGGAGCAATACTTCTAATGGGTGCGCCTGATATCATAATCAGGTACGCAGTTTGTAACAACGAAGAGAAGTAGCTGATTTCTCGCTACTTATTTGAAATATATTAATATCATCATAAATATTTGACGGAACTATCTCGGATAACAACACCACCGAGCCCAAAGGGCTCATTCTTCACAGATCGGACCTCCAACACCTCTTACAAACCTTTTTCAAAAGTTAATATTTTATAGAACCTCATATTATGTCCCGATAGTTATAACTTAAAGTGTTCTAGGAGTAATGTTAACAGAAATTTAACTTCCCACATGTCTTCTGCGGCTTGGTAGGATTTCTGCCCTTTCATGAGGTAATTCATGAAAAAAAAATGCGACAGTGATGCTCAAATACTGTCAGCTGAGTGAAAATGATAAATTTTTCCTATAATGGATCACCCCTGTTAAGTTCTTTATAGTTACGTAGCTCTATAGGCAACAAACTCCGGTCCCATATTGTCAAACAAGTCATTTGATTTTTATGATTCATTGTCTTTTCTACTGATCGCTAATTGAAACCACATACAATTGAAAATAATATCTCTATTTACATTAATAATTATGATGCTCATAATTTGAATTTATGCTTATTTTTTATTATTAAAAATATATTATACCCAATCACAGGTTATGAAAAAATGTGTCTGAGCTCTTTATAAAGAGACACATCCAATTAATTGATATAATCTTACCATGTAAAACTATGATATGAGGTTATAATACCAAAACCACTAACAGGTCGGCCTGGCCTAAATTGGCATATGTTGGACATGTGTCTTAGACATACGGTAGCCCAGCTACCCAATAGGACGTAGTGGGTACAGCTAGACAAATTGCTCAACCGTGGAAATAGGTTGGGGAGCATTTCTGCATCCAAACCAAAAGAACATTAGGGAGAGATGCGCATTCACTTACGCATCATCCGGTGCAATAGCCCCGACATCGCAATATCGCCGCCAAGTGTCCTCACGGTTTATGTTCTGTCGCTAGACTAATCTTTCTAGAATACCCGACCTTTCGGATCGGTTGGCAGGTTGTCTTGAGAGCACTTTCAATGAAGCTCGTTTATTATCTGCTGTAAATTCTCAACAGGCTGACAACAACAGCCGTCTTTTGCAGCAACTTCGCTTAGACAACAGGCCGCAAGGCAAGGGAACAAACATATTCAGGGTTGACCAACGTTCGAGGTCCCCCCTCAAACAAAAAGTCTTTCCATCAATATCTATAGACAAACAAGCCGCACATTCTACCATTATCAGAGACCCAAGTCAGCAATGGATAGTTGCCTTAGTTACCCAGGAATTTGATTTATACACCCGACTCAGACAAAGACTTGGTATATGCGTATATGTTAAATCCTTACTTTCTTTCGTGCGAGAGGAGGATCTTGAAACTGAAGGATTCGACGTTATCTGGCACCAAATATTTTTCAACAATTTGAACAAATTTATTCAATTTCAGCCACTGTAGAAACATTACAAGCAGATCATACCAACTGAGAAATATTTTTTAGGTGACTTGAACATTCACAATACGTACTGGCTAAAACATTTCCAGCAAAACAAACGAAGCGAAGTGTCCTCGACCGCCGTGAGGACTCTTTCACCTTGCTACAACTGTACCTCACAACAAATCCCTCATCTATTTTGTGAATATATTCGCTCTACCAGGAACTTCGGACCACAATATCATTTTAACTCTCAGTAGAATGTGATCACTATACTGAAGCCGCACTGTCTAGCACTACAAATCAGCAAAGTGGGATGATCTCAGGCACTATTACCATTCATTTCCATGAAAAGATGTCTATCTCAATTCCGGAGACATGTCCGCTGCTAACTAAAAGGTAACAGACGTGTTAACATAAGCTATGGAGCTCCTCCGAAAACAAACCTTGGTTTGATCGGACCTGAAGACGCAGTTATGGCAAAAAACCATCGGTACATGAAATTGAGGAAGAGTTCTACCATTAGAAATCAACGCACTGTCATTGATATCAGATATAAACAGGTCATCGATAACAGCAAATAGGAGTTTAACCAAACAATTAAGAATAAAGCCCTTCCATGTCCTAACTCGTCCAGCCATAAAAAAATTTGTTACTCATCCATAGCGTTTTTAGGTCAATATGATAAGTTATTCATAAAAAGATCAATCAAATCATTAAGCACTACTCAGAAAGTGAAATGTCGGTTTGTTTAATGATATATTTTGTGGATAAAATATTTTATATGCATGATGGAAGAGTGTCACCAAGTACAAACATCTACAATCTACATGATATAGTTTGTGTGAATCGTGACGTCTTACACAAAAACATGCGAAGCTGTACTCCTGCTCAATCTAGCATTTATACGTAATATACTCATAATATTCGTACCCACGCACAAGCTGAAGCCTACACAGTATTATGATACCATCTATTAGTTTGAACAGTGAAAAAATCCATTATAATTTCTGTTTATGATACCATTACAAGAGTTTATTATTATACGTACCTGGAAATATGCGTCAAAGATCTTTTTTACCTTGTACACACGAGAAATGTCCTTAAAACACATAAATAGGGCAATTAAACAAAATTCGTTAGGAAGTGTCGTCAAATATGCATGTGTCAGGTTGAATTTCATTTTCAAGTATAAATAAACATTATAAGTCTTGTTCCAACAAGGATTTTGTGCATTAAGTTTTCTGTTTTACTTTCATTTGAATGTTTCAAATGATACTGAATGGATGATTGAAAAACGTATATCGATTGAAGACGATGAAAAATTTTCAAATAAAGTATTACTAAATCATGAAATTGCATTTCTAAGCAAGGGAAGAGTTTGCAGGTATCATGTGCACTGTCACAAAGATATCATATCTATGTATATGATTCTCGGATGGAGTATGAAATGTCTTATAATATTGAAAAGCTAACGAGATGAGGAATTTAAAATTGCTAAATGAACAAGATTTTTGTGCAAACGAATCAAAACATTCATAACTAAAACCATTGTTTACCATTTGTAGTTGATGTAGATGTTTCAGAGAAACTGCTTAGAATTTCCATTGTCTTGAGAATTTTTGGGTTTTGTCAATAAATTTTGGTACAATATTTTACGGATACGAAATTCACATATTTTTCCTTCATTTATGCACCTATTTCTCACAGCTATAGAATCACAAAAAAGTGCAAAAACGTTTCACTAAAGGGCTTCGTAGAAGTATGATTTCAGTATATCCGTGAATAATATTTCCAAGTAGAAAACGGCGTGAGAACTATTTTCAACATCCTTTAAGAAATACTATCAAGCTTTTGATAATCGATATTACAAAATAAGTATTGAGGACACCTGAGTCTTTACGACTGTAGGTTCACTATAATAAATTCAATTCCATTCTATTTGAAAAAATACAAGTTGTATTCAGCTTCAACAAATTATAGTCTACAAAATATTTGTCTCATAACAACAGACAATAACAACTGAGAAAATAAGCAAAATGTTATATAGGCCTTTTTTAAATCGAGGAAGCTCCAAATTTTATCCGTCAAGTTTTGCACAGATCTCTTCCATGCTTCTTTACATATGATTCTGCTGATATAGATGTGGGAGACAGATGGCGAATTCGGCCCTCGACCGAAATAATTAGAAGAAACCGCATATGTCCAAAGCAATAATGACAGATGTCGAAATAACGATATGATATGGCATCTGGCTGACAAATTTGTGGTGCGTTTTGTAGTTTGATGTGCAATAATGCAGTTAGAAAGCAGTGTAGTCGATAAGCCTGCATTTGAAGAAAGACTGACAAATAATCGAAAAGTGTAGTGGTAATAATCTTATCACTTTATTGACCGATGAACATATGGAAGGATAGTAAATAAAGTCAAGGATAGTATTAGAAAAAAAGCGAAAAGCTAAGCTGTAAAGATTACATGCTTCTGAATCGCTTTGAAATTATAAAAATTTAAACAATGACGATTTTCTTTCTATCAAGTACTACTGTGATGGTAGTGATATGATATTTTAGAGAAGACCCAAAGAAACACTGGCCTCAAACGACGATTAGGAATAGAAAAGTAGGTTCCTTAAAAGTACTTTAATATTCCGAGATGTGCAATTGAATAGAATTTGAAGTTATGTAATATGTGTCCACTGAAAAAGACACATTAGTGGGGGAAGCGAATCATATCGTAAAGATTTGATAAACAAGGACAAGTTGATCTAATCGACATGCAGACAGAACCAGACAGGCTTACAAATTTACTATGAATTACCAAGCTCACTCAACAATATTTATTTTCCTAAGAGCTCTAAAATGTAATAAAGTAGAAGAGGTTATTTATAATCTAATGGATATTTTTTGTTTAACCGTGCACCTTGCATACTCCACAGTCAGAAAATTTTGAGCCAAGTAATTTTCAGTCTTGCTGAAATGTTTCCAGTAGAAATAGTTCATGGTAAACCACGTCACTCACAAAGCCAGAAATGTTTAGAGAGGACAAACCAACATGTACGGGACATTTGAGTTACTTGATTGCAAGAGATGTGCACTCCAAAATGGTCGGACGGACTAAGATTTGTGCAATTGAAGAAGAATCGGTCCTTTCAAAGAGGCTTTCAACGTACCTCATATCATATAATATGAAGCTATCTTTGGCACCACATCAATAATGGCTTCAAAGGCGGTTCAAAGCTTCTATCAATTTTTGTTGTGGATTAGTTTTCAATTAACACATACTACATAATTACAATACAAATTTGTAATTATAGTAGAACGTACACTGAAAAAGTATGCAGCGTTTGAAGCTTCACAAACGTATTTAGAGGTTTGTTATAATCTGTATCGACTCGGCATCGCTCATTAAAAATATGCGCATTTCGCGATCTGTCCAACATGTGAAGATAATTTGAGTTTCACTTTCAATCAAACCTTGAACACGTGTGATTGTCTACGTGTCTTTTCTGTTATCGATTTCCGTGGTTTTTCCGGAAATAATGTCGTTATGCTCAAAGAATTCCCAACTGCTGCAGGTAAACAAAATAATAATCATATCATGATAGGATTATAACAGGCGTGACAAATTAGTATGATGGTATTTTTTATTCTTATACATTCGAAGGAGTATTGTAATTAACCAGAAAATTAAATGGTGACATTATTGGAAGATTGATGGAGAATGCATTGCATAAATTCATGTGACATATATCTCTCGATCTGTTTTTACTTTTAGTCTCTTTATGTCAACAAAATCTGCTTCGGTATGAATGAAGGGTGAGGGATATAGTTTCAACCCTTAGTAGGTCAGTAAGTGATACTTCTTTAGCTCTAAACATCTTAACCTAATCAGATAAGATTTCTGTGGGGCGCAAACATTTTTAAACCGTGTCATTTCAAGGTATAAATAATTTGAATATGAGCGTATTTCAAAAACAAATTCATATCGATGCATATGAATTATCATGTCAACCTACTTGATTCCTTCACTTCCTTTGAAAGGCTACTTCTTGTTAGACAATCGACTTCAAAGACTAACAACAACTACCATAAAAGACACCTTGAGCTGTCATAACAAATAAAAATTAATTAACTTGTCGAGGCAGTTAATTGAAACCACATATACTAGTGAAACTTTACTTGGCAGCGTTTTTAAAATTACAAATAGTGATAGAAATTAAGCTAGGAATAATAAAAAAATGCTGACATTGATTAATTACCTGTATCCCAGATTTTGTTGCCAAATAAGAACATGATATAGATTATTATAGAATGTTCGAATATAGATCGATGCATTCCCATTGTTTCATCGTCACCCCATAAACAGAATCAGTGAAAGTGTTATGTGAAAGTAACGACACGAAATCCTTCTGGTTGGGGAACCAAGAACCGACCATACAGAAACATTTTCTTCTTTTCTTAGTAAAATGTGACTCAGTCTGGTTGATTGAATCTTATCAATGTTTCTTGACCTACAGTTGGGCCATCAGCTTTTCTCTAGGTTTTCTTCTGATTTGTCCTTGTATGGCGTTACCTTCAGTTTACATTACTGTCACTAATGTATGTTGCGTTGTCTCTCTCGTTAGTCAGGGATCGTTGTAATTATGGGATGTCAATTCATCATGTTTCTCATTTTGACTTTAGTAATAATGCGAATGCTTTGGTCTATATAAGAGTATCCCCTTATTGTATATTCTAAGTACTATAGTTTGACAAAAGCACCGTAATCCTGTATACAAACAATAAATGTCAATATAATTTAAATAATCAAGATATAATTTTTGTTATTTTATACTTTGGAAAAGACTGCTAGAGATAATATGTATCAACAAGACAACCACGGAATAAGTTTTGGAATTTATAAGAAATCTCAAGGACTGGTAAAGAACATTGAAACGTCTGTATGTACATTCAATTTAAGTATAATAAATTATTAGACGGATGAAATATTCAATTCTGCTCTGAATTGATGCATCATTGTCATGTCCATAAATTCAGAATTTATAACTATTCCTAGGTATAAAATGGTGGTTTCTAATACCCTTGACATCTGATGACCACTGATAGAAATTATAAAACAATTACACCAAGTTTACCCAAGTGTCTTAACCTTAACATAAGTTAAATTCTTGAGAATTCAATAACGTATTCGTATAATTATTAAAAATAAAATATTCCCTCAGCCGCTGCATCTGAGCAATGTCCAACAAAAACGAATGTCAGTATCACGGCTTCCACAATGTTAAGATTACCGTAGTGGCATATTTTTCTAGGAAAATATGTGAGAATTTTCGCATAGCTATGCCAAATCTGTCCGAAACATGTCTTTTGCAATAGCTAGCAGAACTAGTTACAGAATCCTTGAGCTTATAATGCATCTTCGTCGATGGTTTACGATGTTTTCATTATACGACCTCAATGCACAAAAACCTCAAAGCCTGATAAGGTCATGATAATTGGGCCGTTTTGGATTTACCTTCTGAATGTTCCTAGTTTAGTAAGATTGTTCTGAGCTCAACTTTTTTCCAAACAAAGTCAATTTACAGGAAATGTCCCGAAAAAACAAAAGTTATGTAGTACTCACGTGTTTTTTACCTGGTATATTGGCGTGGAAGTATAGTAATCACTAAAAAATGTATAAGCCCAAGTACTATGTTTTCTTGACGTTTCATGTCAAATACCTAAATAAACTATTTCATTGTTTTGTTTGTGTGTCATGTGACTTTCCAGTAATCCTTGACACCTATACAGATCAGAAAACACCATTCAACTTTTGAGGCAATTATAATAATATTTTACTACCCAAGCAAGGACAAAAATCAACGTAGTTTTTACGAATAAATGATAAATAAGGATCATACATAATTGCAGAGATACCAATTAGCCTCGTGAAAAATAACTTCAAATCCAAAACCCACCTACTTTGTATTTCACTTATAGTAGAAGCAGTTATTACATTTTCTATCAATCATATTCATCCCGTCAATAAGATATGGCAGATATAACACAACTGGTGATAAACCGACCGATTTACTAATGGAAGTCAGTGATTTTGATCCTGATATAGACAGACGTCCTAAATTCTTATAATCCAGAGATCAAGAATATTTATGGTTGCACTACTTTCCTCGACTATATGTGGGAAGTAAAACATAAGTATAGTATTATATCCAATATAGTTATTTGTATATACCATACTACCATACCTGAGTCAAACCAAATACATTGATGTCTCAGAAGCACCCTTGTACATATATCAGGTTCGGGGATACGTGACCTGAATCATGATTTGGTTTAAATGAAAAATATGCAACCTACGTCATCAAATAAACAAACGTATAAAATTTGAGATTTTTTGAGAATTTCACCGTTTTCTAAGAATGTTGTGCAATATGACTACAATTTAAATACCGCTTCATGAATAGTCATATAATTTATTTGTTGCTTTATTCCTGTTTTTCTCATCTCCAGTTCTTTTAATTCCTTGTAACTTATGGCAAGTCTAATTGAATGATGTCATCTTTCATAACAAATTCCCTGATCAACTATAAAACTGTTTTGTGAGTGCCAAAACAGAACTTAGTTCTTCTGCATTTACTCAATCATTGTCATCTTATCTTTTTTGTATCCATAAGGTTAAAAGATAATATTTCAGGGTAATTCGATTTTAATATACACTTCTCAGAATGTGTTTGCTTTCTACAACACACGTGACCTGCTATAGACCTGCATGTTTCGGTCTTAACCCAGACTCTCGTCAATGCAGGTTAGCAATTCATGATGTTAATGTATTATTGTGAGATGTAAATGGTCAGCCCTACTCATCACTACCGTAGTTCATGTTGCTCTTTCAACATGAGCTAAGCTTTTTTTGATTGCCAATTATAAGGGTTAGTAAGAAATCTCCAATTTTTGAATGTATGAAATTTTCAACGCTATTTTTGTACGGTACCTTTCCAATTTTGAATATCTATGTTGGACATACCAAGATTGAAATTTCCCATACCTGCATATTTTTTAAATCATTTTTGTTTCTTGTTGCTAATGTACTAAGTAGTAGTTAAACAAGGTTTTAATGAGAATTTTATGGAATTCATACCTTCCTTGGTAACCGCTTTAATATTTGTTTATCTTTTCGGTAAGTGAATAGAATCTGTTGGTATATTATTTTCTAATATTTAGAGCTTGTTCTTAATATTTTATATGTTTATTTTCTATTTATATTTCTAGAATTTTGATTTGTATTAATATTACTAGTACGTATAGTACAAGTGATGCGGTATGAGGTAAAATCATCCGAACAACTTAGATTGTCTGTGACCAGCTTCTGATGGAGTTGCATCCTACCAGTGCTTAGGAAGGACAAGTGATGTTTTGTCGCTGTATATTTCCTATTCAATTAATTCTAGTGTGAGGATCTTTTACAGATGTTTCTTGAAGGAAAGTTTTTGTTTGAAAGCAATGCATTTCAACATTAGATTCACATACAACGTATTTACTCTCTATTGTGGGCCACTGAGCAATATTGACAGGTCTAGACTATGGACCAAACAAAAAATGCATGTTTATAGCAGGCCTTATATGTGGAGGATAGTATACATATAGATTATTGCACGAAATGCCGTTTTCAATGTTCCTGGTCTTCTTATAGGTATTAATTTCAAGCAACATGAAGCAAATCAAAATAGTATGTTGTAGTTGTGGCAATTAAAAAGTACCTCCTCTTAATTCTCAGGGCATCATCTACATGAAACAAGAGAAAATAATTGTTTCTTTAATTCGTACAGAGCCATAGAATTCTCGGACAAGCTGAATGTTTTAGACTTTTCAACGGAACTATTCATCCTTCTCTATTCATTCCTCTCATCAACTGGTTGATTTTGCGGACCTGATTCTTTACAGTAACGTCGCATAATTGATTTAAAATAGATTGTAGCTGTTTTCTGATGAATTGGCACATGTGAACTATTATAAATAGATTATTGACCTAAACGTTATTTAAATTAACTAGCGTAGAAAATAGTAGCGAATTAGTTTAAATTTTAATGTAGTTTAAAAATGTGCACCATACTTATTGCTACTAATTTGCTTCCTTATTAAGTATCCAATGTACTTACGATACGGTTTCCCAGAAAAAAAAATGCATTATTGAATTACCGTAATCATGAAGTTATTTTTTCAGAAACCGTGAAACAAGGCCATTCAAAAATGTCTCGTCCTGAATGGGAGGTATTCGTTTGATTTTTTATCGAGTATTGGTAAAAAAATATTGGACTTATCTGCAATAGGAAAATAGTAGAGAAGAGGAAAACGGACTATGGACCCTAAGCGACATAAGGCTTTTTCTAGTCCGTTTCTTCAAACTCTAAAGAATATGCCTATACACCTATAGGAATAAGCACATACACATACCTACTAGAAATTCGGATACAGGCGTAATCTGAGGAGGCAATGATGAGATTAAAAAACAATTCTAGAAACCATCAGTAGAATCGGTGATTACTGGACAACACGTCACTACGGATACCAGCTATGAAAAGACTACAGGTAAATGAAAAAGATTCCTTGTATTTTTTTGACTTTCATGCCTGGTGTATGTGCTTCATTCCCTTAGGTCCATATGCACATTCAATTATGCATTATGAAGCACATCAATAGAAATACCATTTTCTTTATTGCGGACATGCCCAAGATGTTCGGCAGCTTTTCTAATAAGATAAAATAAGTAATTTTGAAATGCCAGTTGCACTATAATCTCAAAATTCAATTATTTAAATTGTATACATTGCTAAAGGCTACAGGTGCGGCTGAAACTTTAGTTAAGTTCTGTTAGTGCCATTTGTGATTTTAGTATTAACGTACAGGGCAAGTAGAGATGAATACAAAAGTGTATTTCTCAGTTTAGTTTGGTTGAGTTATTTTATGGTTCAGTTCATTGTTCTTATTTCCAGCGAATATGTGAGGGAATTGTTGTGGAACAGATTTCCTCATTTGAGATTAAAAAAATTAGGCATACTATCATATCTACGTGTCTGATTTCAGTAACTGCTGATATTCGTGGTTAATAGGACTGGGCAGTCCGAAAGACGCTTACCTATGTCAGATTGCTGTAAATTAATCAAATTTGCCAGATCTGTTTGCCTAGAAACCAGCAAAAGTCAAATAAAGAGGGAAACAAAAAAATATAGGAAGATAAACAGAAAAGTGGATCTGTTGGACGGGAGACACGTACCTTGACATTGTTATTCTTGTAAATCGAATTAATTTTGCTGCGTATCAAAATTCAATTTGATTCATGTATTGTGCAATCCTCAGCTTGGAGTGCCAACAAACTTCGCCCGACTGTGTTTAGCACTGACTGCACAGTGCACTACGGATCGAGTAATATTTTGAATACAACTCAAAAACAGTTCTACGGAATACCCCTCATTATGGTGGTGTATAGCCCATATAATGAAAGGGCAATACAATGCTCTTGCAGTATTTGTAATCGGTAATCGAACTCTACTCTTGCATGCATTATAGTAGTAACTAGTAATACTTGGTTTTTCAATCTGTCACAATAAACCAATTTTGGCAGCCTTCAGTACCACTTGTGCTAAAATCTGGATATCCATATGCCAAATACCTTGGCAAAAACACTGTTAAACTATGAAAACCAAATTCCCAATTATAGTTCGGCAACTTTAGCCTGCGTGATGTAGAACCTCAAGGTTAACTTTGATTTGGTTCGACTCTACAAGGTGGTCACTAGACCAGCAATCACCGCATATGCTTAATATGCGGCCTGATGTTTACTCGCCAAAACACACATGCGAAGTCTTCAGGTTCTGCAGAGCGGGACAGATCTTTCGCAGACCCTGACATCCCTTACCTAATTTATATAAGTATATTAAACAACAAGTGCAGCGACGTTGTACTCAAGGTGAATTACACAGCAAATCAAAAGTTTGATTTCGGACTTTCAGGTGAAATGAAGACGATTGAAGATATCATATCAATCGAAACGTCGTGATACTCAAAAATTTTATAGACAATGGAAGACCGAAATCAAACTTTTGATAAATCCACCTTGTCTAAAAGTTTCAAACAACAGCAAATCAACTCAGAATGCATGAGTCCTAGTTGACAATTTGCTCCCTACAGCCGCCAAACTTTTTCCTCTGTCGAGTCATACTACTTTTTTTTTCTGTCCTTCTATCCGACCGAATATAAATGATAACATGTTAACCAAAAGCAAAGTTAGTAATTTTTATGAGGGTCCTTTATCACAACCGACTTGGGTGACGGAGGAGTTTTAGCTAATATTTGTGAGCGAGGTTCTATCATTTTTTTACAGCCTTTACAAACTAGTTTTTTTACAAACAATGCCGAATAAAATTCTTATGATTAAATGCAAATAATGAGACATAATTTACATTTTCAATTTAATATATTCCGTCCTTACCATAACAAGACCATATGGCTCATGTGCATTATTTTGTTACCTACTTTCGCAACATCGCAATGTCTTGTTATTTGAAGAATGGAACTGTGTCCTTAAATGATGATGAGTAAGTTATTAGTCTTTTGATCGAAAAAATGACACAAGGTCAGTTAACTTGAATTATCGCAGAGACAATAATATCACTAGAGGATAAAACGCATAAATGTTTCTAGCAATTTGTTAACCACGAACTAACTTGATCCTCATCCTCACCTTAAACCAAATGCCTTGATATATTTCAGTACCTTGCAATACATCATTTGCGAAGCTTCGATAGTATTGGAGTAGCGGTTGCCAGAATACACAAACTGTTATCCTCTTTGTTCAAATACGATCTAAAATAATAAAAACTTAGGAAGCTTCTAGATATACCTACGGTCCTCATGTGAGGCATATCTTTCGTCTGTAATAAATTAAAACGTCATTTGATGTTTCTGAGACCTCTTTCTATATATTTGACGGACAAAAATAGGCATTGTTGAGTTTGTTTAAACAGAATTATAACAAACAGATATTTTCCACCGCTGGTTAAATCGAAACGCATCACACAAAAACAGTTTTGCTTCTGAAACATTGTTTTCAAATTAACCATATACTTCGTCATTGTCTGCAAGAGTGGTCCGTAAGACCTCCGGTAGGACATTTGCTTTCCATTAAACTTTTTATGAGATGAATGATGAAAACGTATTTCGGGTGGAGAAAGCAGCCTTCCATTGTCAACTAAAATTCTAAAATGTGTAGATCTAAAAAATTTATTCGAAGGCCTGATGTTAAAACATGTATTTTTGGTTGATTCCAGTTGCATATTTTTTTTTTGAGGATTGTTGTGCAATCCCGATCGACCATTACGTTACTGCGTCATTTGATCCCTTAGGTGGTAAGAGATTTTGAAGTCTCTTTGAAGGGTCTCGTTGCACCCAAACCATGGAGCAGTTGGCAAGACTCTGCTATACCGAACCTATAAACCTCACATGCTCTATTGCTCTAGCGACAAAAAATCACATAATTGATCAGTTTTGAATCTCTTTTATGGTTGGTTCTAACATACTTATGTAGAAGATTACTCTGAGATTGTCCTACAAACCGTCTGTTGCAAAAAAATATAGAACACCTTTCGCAGTCTTGGTAATGAGTATTTTTGAACATATTGAACATCGTTAATCTTCATAGGTTTTGAAGGACATATGAATAAATTATGTATAATTAATAATTATAGATTTAAGAAGTCGGTTTTCAAATATCTACGGAAAAATGATCACCAGATTTTTTTAAAATTATATGAAATTGAATAAAAATGCAATGCTGTAAATCGTTAGGTCTTTTTACGTGCTCACCTTTTGCGAGGATAGGTACTATATTACAGTATAATACCGAATCGTATTTTGTTCTGGGAGATGCAAAAATTATGTCCACATCAGTCTGGATATTTCAGCACATCAACTGCAAGTAACTATAAACATTGAGCCAGATGCAAGTTTTCAATGATTCATTTTGAAATTTGGCCTATCTCGCATGAAACTCTATATGATCCCGCCAGTTCAACGGTATCCTTTACGTAAAGTTACAATAATTATGGCAAAATTATCATTTATATATATATAGCTGATGAATATTTTGGTCGTTATGAGATGATGTCGATAAAACTTGTTTACACTACAACTCATTTGAATCATACATGAAATTCTAACGAATAGTATTATAGAGGTGAATGCCTGCGGTATCGTATGCTTGAGAGAATCATATTTTATGAAAATTTCTTTGTTGGATCTTGAAAATAAACATTAACGGTTAATAAATAATGATAGCTACCAAGGTAATTGACCTTTCTTTGGTGGACAAGATATAATTGGAAATACCAAAATTCTATTTATCTATCTATCCCCACGCGTAACCTAGGGAAGTTCTGTGATTGTGAAAATTTTAGAATTTGTGTTTGAAGTTATTTTTGATGTTTCTCTTTCTATCGCCGCTTTTTACATCCTATAATTTCATTAGCCGTTTTACTAATTTTGATTAAATTTGGGAAGGGATATATTATGCGTGTGCAATAGGTCTATTCGAACAATTTTCTTAAATCTTCTTTTAACGTATGAGAAGACCTCATTACATAATTTATCAAAGTTTTCAATACTTGATTGAGTTTTAGTTACTTGTGAAATGAAATTTCCATAGTAAGTTTGGTACTATTATACTTCTCATGACTACTTTCAAACAGTTAGACTTTTCATTGTCACCAGTCTTAAAATTTTGGATTTGGAAACCTCCTCATGCATTATGCAGTCACTAAAGATATCTTCAATTCCGGATCAAATAAGTCTGAAACGCCGAGTACCTACTAACACAGTCTCATTGCCCTAAGTCAGACACATACCCAGGATTTCCTTTTGAGGTGGGGTTGAGGCACAGTTTCATGTGATAAAATTGATAATTTTTAATACGTACAGGTCTTAGAAAAAGATACAAGTAACAAAATTTAATTAAATTTTTAGTCGCAAGTTCCTTGGAAATTGAAAAAACCTAAAGTATTGAACTGTGTCAACCTTATATGAGCTACAAACCGCATATGATGAATACAAAAACTTTTACAAGGTATAGAAGAAAAAAATTGTAAAATTATAATCTGAATTATCTGTATCAGTTCTGTTTTCAAATGAAAACCATGTACTATTCTGGAATTACCAAATCTACATTCAAGCATCCCATAATAGTTCATACAAAGTCCTAATTTGGAAACTGAATTTTTATTTTGGGGAACAGTGTAAATCAGTGTCATTATAATTTCAAAACACAAATTTCTTTTATACTTTGATAGAAGCTGCCAAAGCAACCTAAACATTTTGCTGTTCTTCTATAGGGATTTACTCCACTTGTTAGTAGGTATCTTCACAGTCCACTGCAAATTAAACAGCCACTTGTCACTCATAGGAGTTGTAAAAGATCCAATCTGACATCATGACCTTTTTCAAAAGGTCTGGTAGAATCGACACTCAGGAATTAGCATCTTACCTTTGGATCTAGCATTAGCAATGTTTCTCAAGGTCGGCAAGAAGGTCCAAAGGCGGCCAACTTTCCAGATTTGCCTCCCGACTACTACTACTATCGTTTTTCTATTATTCAGATGTGCTTTTAATTGATGGATATGGCAAATAAAAATGTCTTATCAAAAATTTTAAAAAAATGTGTTCTGCATTTACTTTATGTTGCTTGCATCAGCAGGTTATAAAGATATCTGAATTAGTGATCATTGTATTTTGTGCACTCAAAATAAACAAAAAGACATATCTGATATTTCTATATGTATAAGCAGAGCTGTTGAAAGATATGTATGTCCTGTATTGAGCACTGTACACACCAAATCTCACCATGTGTAGTATTCAACACCCTGTCCATGCTTTGTGTAATAGTATATCTTTTATATGTTATATATCACTAATTACAATATATTATTAATTACAAAATTTTGATACAATTGCAGTTTGTTTGACACCAAAATCAATAAAAATGGGTACAAAAATATCTGACTTGTTCTTTCATGGACCTACATGTTATATATAAGTTGGTAAAAATTAAAAGGTAAGGTATTAGGGGGGAAGAAAAATGGAGAGGTCTCCACTCAAAACTGCTACTTTGGCCTTGTGTATAAGACTTTATAAACTGAATTTATTCAACTCTTGACTGTGTTTTTCTATTGATATTGTGGATGATTAAGCACTAAATGCATTAAATACTCTTGAAAGATATTTCTATAATCTATTTCAGATTTACAACACTTCATATGACAATTAGTTTTCTTTTTACATAACCATATACATGTTTCAGAGTACATATTCTGTTTTTGATAAACTTCTGTTATATCTTGTTTCTACCTTCTGGTATATGACTAGTGTCACATTCAGAATCACTATCTGTAATCACTATAGATACAATCTTAGTATCTGTTACAGACACTAAATCACCTTCCCTTGAGCTTGAACTTGTCCTGTGTGTTTTTCTTCTCTTTTTTCTACAACATTTTTTTTGTTTCCTATCAACAGCCATTTTTTTCTTAATCTTCAGGTCTCTATCTGACCGCCTCTTGTGATTTTCCGAGCACTTTGAGGTAGTATGAGACTCTGTATCAGATTCTGATATACATATTACACTACTACTAGTTGAACTGGAATCCGTTTTAATCCCCTTACTTGTCTTATTGTTGCAAGAACTATCAGAGCTGAGACTGGAATATTTTTTACATTTTTTCCTTTTTCTCTTAAATGTTGGTGACTTATCTCCAATCTTATTCAAACTACTATAAAATGATGATATTGACCTTGAATGTATCCTATCACTAGATCTACTGCTAGATGATGAAGTGCTTGATCTGCTACATCTTTCTATCTCCCTACAACTATCTTTTTTACTTCTTTGAGTATCTTTTTTTCTTTCCATATTTAAATCACCACTGCAGGAAGATGAATTTGAAGATGACCTTGCTGATAATCTGCTTTTCCTCATTTTCTCATCCAATTTCTTACTGGAATACATATAATCCTTTTCCACATTTGACTGATTATCACACATGATACTAGATAATGAACTCTGAGAGCTTGATGTCAAGTTACCTTTACCTTCAACTTTTTTTCTATCACAATTCTGCTTATTGTTTAACTTATAGAGAGAAGGTTTATCAAAAACACCTGCCTTTTCTGGTGCAGAGATACCTTCAACAGCCCTGATGAATCTTATCCTACATGCTAGCATTGCTTTTTTGTGTGCAAGTATCTCTTCATCGGTCCATTTTTCCTTTGTATGTTTATAATTTTCTAGTGGTTTCTTGACCATATAATGCATATTCATCTTTTTTGCTGTTTCAATCCTCTTGTGTTGCTCGGAAATTTTTCTGGAAATGATATTTCAATGAACTTAATTCATTTAAAATATGGTTTGGAGATATTGTAGTATTGGCAACACATAACAATTATAAGTTGCAAATTTGTAATAAATTTGATCAGATACCTGAGAAAAAGTACAGCCAATTGTAATCATGGGGACATCTCTTATTCTCTACGATTTTATGTAATTAATGGAGGATAAACACTGTAGCCATTTTACATGGCTGTATTTTCCATTCCTGTCATATATTTTAAGACAAAAACCTATGTTTTTATGTAAAATAGTATATGTGTTACGCCGAATTTGCGTAATTGCCGATTTCATGTATTCAGCAATTTTTTGCCGAATTCGTGAAATAGGCAGCAGTCTTGCACATTTCATGTAATGAGTAATTCTGTAATTTTATTTTGCCTATTTCAAGTAATAAGCAGAAGTTTTAATAGAAGCTCAACTATTAGCCTTAGCAACCGGTTAAAACTGGTATACCGAGTTACAAACATTCTATTAAGAACTTCTTGTTTCTTACAGAAGATCGAGTCATAGAAAAACTATTTAATGAAAGATAAAAGCCTAGTTTAGATAATTTTATTTTATATAAAAAAAATATAAATTTTTTCTATACATATAGGCATTAAACTTTTATATAAAAAAATCAATGATTATTACAGCTTCGTCCAGCATGACAAGCTGAATTGCATTGATATTTAGTTTTTACACATTTGCACCTTTTTGAATTACACATTCTTGAACAATTACAGCGTTTAAATACTTGTCCAGAACCAAATGAACCTTTAAGAACAAGCATTCAAATATATGTTTCATAATTAGGCACGTCGTTCAATTTCAATCTCTTGAATTTTGTTGACTGCAGCGAATTTCTTTCTAACCAGGTATCTAAAATGCCATGCTTTGTACCGACTTTAAATTTTCCTTCCTTTTCTGCCATAACTATTCCAATGACATTAGCTGGTTGCCTATTTCAAGTAATCGCCAAAAGATTGTTTGCCTATTTCGTGTATTGGGCCATTATTTTGCCTATTACATGAAATGAGCAACGCTACTGCCGATTTCACGTATTCGGTAAAAAATAGCCGAATACGTGAAATAGGCAATTACGCAAATTCGGCGTAACATATGCACTATAAAACGATTTGATTCTCCTAACTAAGGTTCAACTGATTCTAATTCTTGTAGGTTGGCTGTATCAATCCTAATAATAGTAAAAAATTATTTTCTAGGCCTTTAGACACAGAAAAAACTCACCTTTGATTGGAAGATACCATGTTTGTGATTGTTCGTTGAATAAAATTCAAGTTAGGTCTAGCTCTAGGTTTTTCAACTACAACGCCTGTTTCTCTAGCTTGACCCTCCCTGAGAAGTGCGCTTATAACTTCCCTGGAAGAAAATACAGAGCATACACATAATTTCTCTTACTATAACATACTCGTATTCCTGTTGCTGATTGTTTTTATACTCACGCATCTGATACAAGTTGTCTGTAGTAATTCTGTTCATTCATGTTTACAATAGATTTGCTTGACGATGATTATAAATAAACTAATGCAAGGGATAATTTGTTAATTACTGATATAAACAATTACTGGGCCATATTTACCCCAGCATGTGAAGAAAACCAAACCAAAAGGGAAACATATTTATTTGATATTGGTTGTTTAAAGCTTCTATGACAATATTGACAATCGACAATGACACTTCTTGGGAAGCCACCATTTGGATTTCAGTATGTCATGTTAGGATGATGGTTAAGCCTAACTTCCACGTGTCTAATGCCAAAATAAGTTACTAAATCCAAGTAGCTAAAATTTAGTCCGTTTTTTTAGGGAGCATCTATATTTTAATTAAGTATTGTTGATTAGTACTGTTAAACATGACAGGAAAAGTTATGCTTGCGGCAATGCAGAATTTTATATTGATGATAGATATGTGTTGAATTATCAGAAATACTTGCACAAGAAATGAACCACAACAAAAACAAGCGAGAATGGCCGAGCCGAGGAGAAATATACATCTACTTTACTAAGAGCATTAGCTGCAGAAGACGACCAGAATATAGAAAACACGGTTTGAAATATGAATGCCTTAAATTTCTCCTCAAACAAAAAATAATAGTGTAATGAAATAGGCTATTCCAGTTAAAATAATAGTTGAAATCACATTGTCCTGTTTGGACACGGGAAATAGTTTAGAACGTTTAAGAGGTTATTTCGTGTGTCAAGAGCTGCAATCACATAATTTGTAGCCGTATTTGTATATGTACTAATAACTTTGACTAATTTGACCTGTCTACAGAAGTTTAATCGTAGTTTTAGTTTCTGGAACAGGTTGCTGGAGAAAAAGATGTCGCGACGGAGACTATACTTACTCAATAGGCTCAATAAATGAGAATTGTTTATGTTCACTTGACTAAACTGTTAACTAAATTATGTACTTGTGTAGCTACTGAATCAAGTTGTTTACAACATACAAGTAACCATAAATTATTGATCTACTCAGTTTAGTAACTTTTTAGCCCCCTGACACGTGTAAGTTTTGCATTAGAGTTTTCTTAGGAATGCCACCGGTGCGTCGCCACCCAACGCGACGAAAACTAATTTAGTCAATGTAGGCAATCAGTTCATCAGCTACGTGGATAACTGGTTATCCACATTATTTTGTTGAAAAAGGATGGATTGATATCGAATGCTTTTTCTCCAAAAATTGTTAAATCATGAATTCTTTTTTGTTATAAATATATTTGTTATAGTTAAGGCTAGAAAGGTATAGAAATGACCACTGTTTCGTATTCCTTGCTATAAATTAATGCAAACATCCATTTGAAAAATGTTCATTTGATGCTGAAAGGCAATATCATATCATATTTATATATCACCACCTCTTCAGTTAGACCGCTAGGCTATACTGATGATTCTAGGCTAAAGACGAAACGTTCATATCTATAGCAGGTTTGCTGCATATAGTTAATACGTAAATTAGTCGAAATAACAGTACATCGTAGAGAGTGTTTACGAAGAACAAGGAATATCGCTGTAAATGTAAATTACTTCGCTCTTGTTGACAGATGTCGTAAGGGACATCTGTCGCCGCTTCAAGGCAATCCAAGTGTTAGGACCTTTGGCTTCGTAAGTTGCCAATGGGCAGAGCCAGAGGGCGCGACGCTTGGAGATGAGTGTTGATGTTGCTATCACACCTTTGACTGGGTTACGTGTATACCACCCGATTGCTCTCTTCAGTTAGGCTATATTGATGAGTCTAGACTAAAGGCGAAACATCCATGTCTATAGCAGGTCTGATGCATCCTATATCTGTTATTTGTAGTAATAATTTCTACACTTTCACATAACCAAGTAGAGATATAAAGATTTATTACAAAAAGAAACAATAAGATATTAATAACTTATATTGTATTCTTTTTTACATAGATATTATATACAAAATGCAAACAACAAGACTCAAAAACATCGTAAGTACTGCTGTAAGATATTCAAATATGTGTATGTTTGTGTTTTGGTATAAAATATTATCAACTTTTTCAAAAAGTGTTGCAAGAAAAGAGGCTACCAAAAGGAATCCGAGAGTTTTATAAAAACAACAGGCTACCTTTTGTAAATAGTAGTAGACTCAATCAATAATGCAGTATCCCTAATCGTCGATATAATTGTACCACAAAAGTGTAGGTACGATTCTTCTGTTAATCCTGTAGTAAGGAGAATCTAGGCTTGCTGCTTGATTACAAATACAATTACTGAATCAATACCATGAAACATTGATCTATTATATTGCTTACTAACATACAGGAATGTTGGATTCGTCCCGATCCTATTTCTCCTCATGGAAACAGTACTTTCTGCGCACGCAATGTGTTGAAGATCAAAGGCGGTTCTACAAAAAATTACCAGCTAATTTCATACAAATCATCGGTATGGAACTAACTGTTCAAAACGCCACATATGTGATTATTGTTTTGAAGACCGAATCTACTCGAGTGGTCCAACTTTTCATTATACAAGTTGCATGCGTCGATCATTTTACCTCTTATCTACATAATATGTATGTTAAACTCGTTATCACAGACATGTCAGAATTGGTTCTCTATGAAATCGCGATACTGTTGTAACCGTTCAAATTAAAAAAACTGCCTTGTGTGTATTCACCACGGCATAGCTGCGTCCAATCTTTGATTGGTCAAGAAAAACGGCCTCCTCTGGATGCGTAAAATCTGTGCCTACGCATAATGGATTGCCTAGTTTAAGGGTATTACCGCAAGCATTTTTAAACGAGAGGGGAGGCAATCTCCTCCTGTCCATATGTATAACGTTGCGGATGTTGCCATGTAGCCAGTGCAGAAAGAAGCGCGCTGCTGCGGTGGTCAAATACAAATATGGAATGATGGCTGAATTTTACT
Source organism: Bruchidius siliquastri (assembly GCA_949316355.1). Taxonomy (NCBI): domain Eukaryota; kingdom Metazoa; phylum Arthropoda; class Insecta; order Coleoptera; family Chrysomelidae; genus Bruchidius; species Bruchidius siliquastri. The sequence goes on from OX438533.1 coordinate 23,867,817, forward strand.
TGAAATAAGACCATACTTAGTTAAAAATTACTGCTTTAGTTGCAATAAATTCAATTAATGACTGTAGACTATGATGCTGACAGCTTGGCCTTTATGACGCACAGCCTGATACAAAAGCATCTACTGAAGCTTGAAGGAAAGTTTAGACATGCATAGCAATTTAGTGGCGCCTCTCAAGGTCTCTGAATATATACTTGTGTTCATTATTATTCGGCAGAGAAGCTGTTTTTGTCTATAAATATGTTGACCGGACTGTAGTGCGTATAAAATAGTATAAATTGTTAGTGCAGTAGTTTAGGAAAAAGGATTGTCAAAAACGAAAAGCTTTTCTATTGATAAAGAAATAGTAGTAGGCGTACTCCCAGTCAGACATCCGCAGAATTAAATAATCAAATGATAACGGACTAAACGGCAAAGAATTTAAATTTTAGCCGTGCAAACATGACTGGCGTTTAAGTTTCTTCATATAATATGAAAGTCATAACTCGTGCTAGCAAATTTCAGACTTTTCTGTTCCATGCCACCTTTATGCCACTAATTCATGCATGTGTAAAATATCCGTAAGAAGGAACTCTACCTAGAATAAAATGCGTTTTGCATGGTTTTTCAATATTTCCAGCCCTCATTTTTCGTGATAATGGAACGTTTTTTTTGCAGATGATAGAGAAAGGGTAGTTATATGATCGTGCGAAGCCCTCTTTCAATTTTATATACAAAATTTGAGAATCTTTGCGTAGACGCTCGCATCAGCGGTAAAAATATGATATACGGTGACACAACATTTCGGTTGAAGCGCTTGATTTTGAACATATTAAGAATTTTTTTTGTGCAAGTCATAGAGGAAGAACGGATCTATGCTCGTGCGAAGCCTTTTTCTTGATATTTCGGTTAACAGGAGTATAAAAAATCATCTGAAATTAGTTAAAAATGTCAATATTAATGTGACAATATTTAAAATTTTGTGTCAAAAATCGACTACTATCATTTGCAAAAAAAATCATTTCATTACATTGAAGAATGAGCGCTGGAAACGAAACATTGGAAACCCATGCCATCCGCCATTTATTATAGGTAGAGTTTCCTCTTAAAGCATATCTGGAATGTTCATTTAGAAATTGCATTTTTTAAATTTTGAACGGTTTCATTATATCGGATTAAAGTCTGCTGCTGTTGTTCTCCATTCTTCTTGAGTTTCTCACCAGCGCAGTGATCGTTGGCAGTGATGGTTCATCTCCAGAAAATGTGACGTTATCATGGCCGCTCAGATGCTTCACACTGGGAGCTTCTTTCTTTGGTGGTGGACCGTCCATTAGGAAGGTGGTTAGCAGAAAGAGAACAGAACCTAGAATATGAAAGCTGATGATTTAGCTACAGGTGCATCATCATGTGGAGACTAATATTTTGATTGTAATTTGATTTCCAAAAAACTTTTTTAAGTACTTGAAAGCAGAGATCAACATTGATATAATATGATAATGCAAATAGACATTAATATTTATGTAGATTCTCGATGCTCTTATTTGGGGCATTCATCCATCATTCAGCTACAAAATTATGTTGTATAATAACACAAAGTTTCACAAATAAAATCCTCCTTCTTTCAGTGAGGCATTTCGATTTATATTTAAACATCTACTAATGTATGTTCTTATACACCATTTTTTATCTGAACATTGATATTGTATCATTATACAGATTTCTTCATTATCTATTTCAGCTTTATATAAATGTCTGTCTTTTTAATCTAATAAAAACAAATACCTATGATGCATTTGCACTACCATATAGGATGCGTATAATTATAATTATTAAAAATTATGATTCGATGTCGATGACATTACATTAGCAAGGTGGAAAACTCTTGCCTTTTTTTTTTAGTTGAGCAAGACATTTTTTGTCGAAAACTTGGTGCTGAATTTCTATCACAAGTATAACTTTTTGCCTATCATTGAACCAAAAACAAAAAAGTTCAGTCCTAGATATTTCGTACTTATGTGAATTATGATATTCTAAAACTGACAATGCCGGTATTTGAACTAACACCTTGGCATATTTATGTTTTGAGCAGCTTCAAAATAGCAGTGCAACACTTCCTGATTAATAAGGTGGAAAAAACTCACTGAATCCGTAGGCAGCTACATAGAAAATCCACAAACTTTCTCGGTATCCGATAGTTTTTGAGACTGGCTCCACTGCTATTGGTAAATTTCCTCCAATGTTGTTCATGACAAATAAGAATACCCCCACCGTTGTGCTTCTCACGTGCAGAGGGACAATTTCTACCAGCATAGCAAAGAGGATACCAAACCACATTTCAGCTGAAAGTTATGGAAGTATGGGCTTAAAATGAATCAAATGATCTCACTATTAGTACACACTTTTTTTTTCGATTTATACGTCTTAAGTAAATTATAGTATAATGAATATGATACTGAAGCTGACTTTGAAACATAAGGCATCCAAGATCAGTGATGTAGAATTCAATACAATTTATGTTAACGTTTACATCACTACCACTATATTGAAAGATTAGGAAGTTTGCTTTTAAGGAACATTTGCCTATTTGGTGTGATTGTTACTTACCGAAGAAGTACGATATTCCTAACGTGGTTATAGCCCAGGTAGGTGTAAAATACACGCTTCCAAATGCAAATGGTGTGGCTATAATTTGACTGATTGCTAATACAACGCATCTTGATCTGACGCCCATTTTGGCTACGATTTTGTCTGACAATACACCTCCTACTACCACACCTATCGAGCCAATTACTATTGTTACAGCAAACAGCCACCAACCTAAGAAATAAGTGAGAAACATTTAAATAAATGTAATTTAATATAGTATGTCTCTGCATCTTCCATGCATTAGTGTGAACCAATTTTGAAAAGTAACAGAGACAGTAGGTTTGAAAAATGCAGTTTCGAGATAATTGGACAAAGTGTAAGAATTTTTCAATGTTGCTCCTCAAAAATTCGTTAATAATAGCTCGAAGCTCGACACACATTCAAAGATCAAAAAATTTAAACAAATATCAGTGTAAAAGCAGCACAAAGGTTTTCGTAGATACAATAAAACGTCCAAAGTGTATGTAAAACCAATTTTTTATATCACACTGACTCATGTGTACGAAAATGAACTTTGTGGATTAGCATTAGTGGTTAAACTTTTATTTAGAAATTATTATTTGTTTCAGGGAGAATACAGGTATGGAAAAAATAGAAGAACTGTTTGTTTATCTAGGTATCTTGTCTTTTACCCGGCCACCGCAGCAACCAAAGCCTTAGTATTTGTTTGGTAGTCTTAGGTAGTTTTCATCAACGGCCAGGACAAGTAGGATCTTTATACTACTGACCTAAATCATAATCTGGAAAATACTGTTGGTAATACAGATCGCAGTTGTACGCAAAACACATCCCCCCACAGTGCCTGATCGACGCAGCAAGACACAACAGAATCACTCTGGGATCCACGATGACATCCCAGATGGTAGACTTCTTGGCAGCCTTGGCATCGCCCTTGGTCACAGCCGCGTCTTCTCCGATGGAAGTCCTCTCTGGTTCGCGGAGAGTGAACCATGTCAGAGCAGCCAAGATGACTGCTACCACCCCTGCGCCGAAGTAGGTGATGCGCCATCCTAGACCGAAGGCGTTCAATTTAGGGACGTATCTGCCAACTGGGAAGGCGATACCTATAGGAAAAATAATGGCGTCAAGTAGGTTAGCTCTGAACTTTCTGTAAATCGGTGTCTGTTCAAAAATAAAGATTTTGGTTGGACTCCATCCCCCTGTACAAACAGTATAACACCGAGTATAAGTTATACGATTAAGTGAGAGATATATAGGATAAATATGCAGTCTCTTTTCGAAACCGTACAGTGCAGTGATCGGCAAAATATAACTGAACGCCGATAATTTTTCACTTGGTCAACTAGAATTCATCGTTGCCAGTATATAATGGTGGTTATAAGCGGTTTGGTGATTGCGATATTTTTATGATAGATTCGCCGCCACTTAAACGGTTTTCAGAAACTGCGATAATTAATTTATCCTAATAGCAATGTTTTATTGCAAACTGACTGGCACTCTTTGAGTTAAAGTTGGATCTGGAAACTGCTGGCTGACAGACAAACATATTGACACAAATGGGTACATGATTTTTTCAGATCTATATACGATAAAGTAGCCAAGAACCATATCATGATTTTTTATATTTTTCGTTCCAACCGTTTAAGAAAATGTGAGTTTTCAACCCTATACCGGAACCGCCTTCCCAAATTTGATCTCCCCTTCCTCTTAGGATTTAGTTGATATATGTGGCCAGTTATAGAGGATGCCTACTCAAAATAAAAATCCTTGAAATTTCCCTGACCAATAACGCCCTTATTCAGGTAATCAATAGGAAAGATATAGCAACCCTCTCCACTTTTTATGTTGAAAACCATATGGTGAAGAAAAAATAAACTTGTATAAAAAAGGAATGAAGTTAATTTTCCTGGACTATTCGAATGTACTAACCTTTTTTCTTGATATTTTCTATTTTTTATTGAACACCTTTTGCATCTCTGGCTTAACCTAGTTTTACAGAAAATATGCACCCTAGTTAATGAAATCAGATTTAAATGTCAGACTTCTTGCATTTCTTTGTTTGTCAGCTGTGCCATGCTATCAATTAAAAACGACCCATATTTGCATGTAATTGGTGGCCAGTAGCACGATGCGCACTATCTGTCTGTCTGTCTGCAAGGGTTTTTAGTTATTACAATAATTTTCCATTTCACCAATGATTATTTTTATGGTTTTTTTTATGCCAACGAACTGTTTACGTTTTCAAATGTTAGGAACTTATGTTTCAGTTGACATACTGTAGTAATATGATAAACAACATATTTGTATACACGAGACTTCCACGGAGATTTCAATGCCGACGGTCTGAATATTTACACATCATTTGTTTTTGTGTTCAGATTTCCGCCAAGGTGAGTAACACAATAGCCTTTTTTATAGACAGGATAACTTTTTTCCTTAACACGTAAATATATCTTTGTGGTGTAATTATATTTAATGGAAATACATAAATACATAGAATTGCGTATGATCGCAATAGTACCTACTTGAAGTCTGTTTTTCCGTATAGCTGAATGACATTCATCTATCTAGGTGCTACTACTAATCATTGGCGTTATGCTACATAAACAAAATTAGACCTTTGCATATTGATCAATTCTTTTGTATATTTAGTTTGTTATAATTCCAACCAATACCATCCCCTCAAAAATTATGTAATTGCCCGAACCAACAAAAAATGCGATTTGCTTCTTAGTCCACCACCATTGCTCTGATTACAGAGAAGAAAGCAGTAGTATTTCTAAAGTTCTTGTTAATTGAAAAATCTCGAATTTCCATTTAGTGGAAGCACTCAAAAACTTTTAAATTTTGCAAAACAATGATGATGGTATAAAATACATTCTGCCGGAGAACAAATAAACCAACAGACCGACCTACATGACGTTAGATCATAAAACTTTCAAAAACCGTATTATATCATATTTTAAAATTTTCGCGATCACTATACATTCTTCATCTATGAGTGGGAAGTAAAAAATACAAGAAATAAAACGTGGTATTGTCAATCTTCTAAGCTGCATACATAAATGTTTGGTTACAACAAATATCTTACCGTAGCCACCGTATATCCCCCAGTTAAAAACTGACATGACTAAAGCTCTCTTTTTCTCAGGAAATATATCTGACAGTATCCCAGTTGAGAGAGGATTGCAGCCAGATTCTCCAGCTGCCATGATCATTCTCAAAATTACTAGTTGCCAGTATTCGTTCACTGATCCACTCAGAATGATTGCTACTCCAAAAACGAAAGTACAGGCTCCTAACATCTTCACTCTAAACAAATACAAAGTAATTATTATCAAATTGTTCTTGCTTTTTCTACGTTGAATTGGGGGATTCGATAAAATATAAATTCACTACATAGTTGATCCCCACAATATTTTGGTCTAAAATGTTTTTATTGAATACTCAACTGTCAAGTACGGGATCAACTTTTAGAGAAAACATTTGATCTGTGAGGACCCGTAAAAACATCACGACAAAACTATCTACTAAAATAAAATCAAGTAGCTGACTCTCGCTACAAGTACTAAAAGTCCAGATATAACTAACAACGTTTCATTGACTGTTTCCTCAACTAACCAGTAACTTGACCAGACTGAGAAACACAATATCCTTTAAAAAATTCATATGACTGGAATAATGTTGGATTTCACTCCCCCTGTCTCCAGTCTGCTTCAATATCCAAAACACACTATTGCTTTGACCGAATTATTATTTCTCAAAGTATCAAGAACAAGATTAAATAATCAATTTAAGACAGTTGTTAAAACTAGACATTCCATAATCCAATATTTTAACTGGATCTTATATAGGTCATTTGAAGCGAGATAAATCGTAGAAATAACACATGATGAGTTTTAGAGGTAAAGTAACTTTCATGTTTTTTTTACTGCGAGTATTACTGACTGAATTGGTTCATTTGAACCGGTTGTTTTCTGATAGACCTTCTCGCCTATTCCAATAGCGGCCACCAGCCATAGAGTAGCCGCCAATTGCGGATTGCGTGGAAGCTGTATTCATTTTTGTACACCTCTTCAAGCAAACATTCTGGAATTGAGACAATTTAAGTTCGTATGTAGAACGATTCATCATCCAGGGTATAGACACCCACTAGTTGAAGATTTTTCGCAGTTGCCACCGACATTTGAACAGAGCGTTTAACAAGTAGTAGGAGCATTAAATTCTGGCTTGGTTTATCCAGGCCCAAATCGTACTTCTCTCAAAGACAGGAGATTTGTCTGATCGCAAGAATTACATGCCGTCAGAGCGCATGTTACAAGCTCTTCATCAGAACCTCTTACATGCGTTTCGTAAGAACGACGACGAGAAGGGAAGTAAGGACCGTTGTATCACACAGGTCGTCGTTTAGAAAAAATGGAACCGTTTTATCCATCATCGTAAGGCATCCAATATAACATCTCATGCGTTTGTTGGAATGTCATGTAAACAACTAATGCCATTCTGGAAGACTTGCCTCAGTATAATATCTGGTAAAACCTGAGTTCATAAAGAGCTAGTATCATTTAACAGAGCAGCTTCCCAGGGAGACCATTTGAGATCCTTACTCTTACTTACTCTTCTAGTAAGAAATGTCCCTGTTAAAAAAAGACAAGAATGTGATCTTTTCGGTGTTACATATCTAGCTTTATTTTGGTTGTTGTAATTTTAGAAGGATATCTAAGAAATTGTTTTGACTTTTGAAGTACTTGTAATTAAACTTTTAAATTAATTAGTTCATTAATAATGAAATCTAATGTCATTATCCAGGCCGCCTTTAATTTTTATTCGCTAAATTGTTATTGAAATGGGTGAAACAAGTAGTTTTTGGCGAATAACTTTTCATGCGTTAGGAATTTTGATAGGAATGTATTTATAAAAAAGTTTTATTTCTTAATTCCGCATCGAATGCAATGAATAAAGAGGGGGGCTTATATTTAAAATAAGAAAGAAAAAGTCTTCTAAAATTTTAAAAGTTTGGCAGTCATTTTTGAACACCCTCTACAATTTAGATCAACCAAACTTGGTCAACAAGACATCCACATCTTACTTAATAAGTTCCTAGTTTGAATGTGATAATTACGCACCATTCGTATTTTTCAGCAATTTTTAAAGTCGGTGATGCAAAACCGATTTTTTTTACATCGTATTTTTTTTTCGTCAGTTTAACCGCATCGATTTTGATAATATTTAAGATAGTAGAGGTGACCATTGGAGACACCCAAATATGCAAAAAAATTGGTAGTTCAATTTGAAAAAATATGTCATTATGACGTCATACTTTTTTGGGACACCCTATAAGATCGAGAGTAATTTCCTAAAATGCAATCTAAGGTACAGATACAACATGCAAAATATTAAAATCCCAATTTAATTAATAACGGAGCTACAGAAGACGGGAGCTGAGATGCAGGACCCTGTATATATATATATATATATATATATATATATATATATATATATATATATCTATTCATGTATGGTATTTTTTCCGACATTAAAAACGGGGAGATGACATATAAATAAAAAACGCTCATCACTTCGGATCCGAAAATGTTTGCTTGACAATGCGTCACTTTCACCTACCTAATAGTTATACTCAAAATGAAGTGAAAATAATACCTGTTGAATTTATCAGCTAATAGACCCATTACAATTCCTGCAATAGTGAAAACGGCTATGAAGCTTGGCCCTGCAAGTATCTGATAATCCAAACCAAGTCCATTGTAGTTCCATTCACAGTAAGGGGTGCCATTTAATGTGTAACTACTACAAGTCTCTGAATCATTTGCTGTGTTGCACTGTATTGGTAAGTCACTGATGTACACCTAAAAATGATACTACCAATGAGCTTATCAAGTATGAAATAATTCTGTAACTGGGCTTCATATTTAGAAAGCAGTTTAAATGGTTGGCAGAGGAAACATAATAGCTGCTTATGTACTTTGTGGAATCAAAATTATAATAAATGTAATTTCTGAAACGTATTCTGTGGTTGTATGATTCACCTAAAGACCTTCACTACTATCGATGGCAATTTGCATAGCAGACCCAGTGTGGAAATAAAACCAACATGGCCGGCAATAATAAATATCTTCGTCTGATATTTAGGCCGGGATGATTCAGCAGCGCTTACACATCCGTCGGATAGTATGAGTCATCACAACCTACTGCTGGACTGGGAGAAAGTATAAAGACAGCATCGGGAGGAACGGTCGCTTTTTTCACTTGAAGACGATTGAGGATACCGGATCAATCGATACGTTGAAAAATGCAAAATTCTCAAGATAATGGGAGTTCGAAGCAGTACAAATACTGAGGTTTTGTTATCGGCCAAAGCTTTCAATCACGATTCATCAAAGCTGTGATCTGGGATCTAAGATGTATTTACTAGAAATGCATACTTATCAAACCATGTGAATAAATTTCAAACAAATACAGGTAGCAATGTATAGATAGATTTTATCTTATATAGATTGTAGATGCTCACTTGGTGAAACTCTCCCATCATTCAGATAAAATTATGTAATATAAACACTAGGTTTCGTAACGCGTTTCGATTTAATTTGACGATGAAAAACGTCACAGAAAGCCTTGTGCTTAAATTGACCAAATTTTTGTTAAATGCTTTAATGTTTGTTTACTAATCATTATATCGAATCAAAATTTAATGACTTCAAAGACGTAGTTACATGTGTATTTTCAGTGACAAATAAATATGCAAGCTCTAATATCTAAAAAAGAAATAGTAAGAAATACAAAATATCACGGGATCGTTCGGAATACTTTGGAGATTCAAACTCTTATGAAATACAGATTCTCAAGCCAACCAATTGATGAATATACGCACACAATCGTAACGAAATGAGTTTAGAAGAATCACTGGATTAGTTTCAGGAACTAATTGATCCTAAATTGGATTGACCTCAAACTGATGTCATACTTTGAGCATCTATCCATTATCACAGATAAATACCTGTTTACCCTCAAATATTACTCATTTTATGCTTTTACTTCTTACGCTGTTACATACCTCTGTATAATTGAGCTGACAGGAAATATCACCATAGTGTAGATCCTCCGCGACAGCTTTACTGGTCACTCCTATGAGGTAGTGTCCTAATTCTCCACAAATGTATCCAATGGATACAATGGCTAGAACGTAGGTGGGGTACAGGAATTCCAGTTTTTTCGTTAGTTCCAACATGATGTCTTATAAAATCTGGAAAAGTTATAAAAATTGGTAAGTAATTTGAAAAACAATAAATTCATAACATAGGCATACAGTAGGTAATGCTTCATAGGTCACGAGGTTCATTTGATATTGTATTGAAATAGAATCAGCTTTTGTCATTTATGCTTCTAATCTGCATGAATATAACTCAATTTGATACAGTTATTCAAAAAATCTTACTTTCGAATGTAAAAGTTGTGTATTCAACACACAGTTTCAAAGATAACACTCTTTCTTACAGTGTTAACTATACAATTATTATATCTACATAATGGATGAGTTTCACCAAGTAACATACCGACACTACTCTAAATTTTTTATAAGCAACTCACAATAATGAATACTATAATATAATAAGCAGGAATAAAAGCAACAAACACAATCTGGTAGAGCTACAGTGCCTCCCTGCTGCTGAGCGACCATGTGAAGATCATGCTCACTAGTTTATCTTGTTTCACCCCATCTCAGTTGTAGATGGATATAAAAAGTTTCACGTCAAACCAATTTTTTCAATACACATGATATGTATTTGGTTTGGTTTGGTTATTTTTGATCACCTCGTACGGCAATATAAAGATTACTTTTCCCAATAGCACAAATATCCAGTAATAATTTAGCACCGCTACATTTTGCTGTATATTCCTCATTTCTCATAAAAATAAGGTATGCAGGTTCGCTAGGTACAAGGTGTAGTGTATAATTAGCCTTAGGAAATAAAATTTGATGGACTAATGGTCAATGCAATCAATTATCAAAAATATTTATACAAGATAATCCGGTTTTGCAACTGTATACTACATAAGCTCGAAGTTAATCCAAGTAATGTATTGTAAACATGTTGACAGAAAATAACTATTCCATATTATGCTTTCCACTATATATATATATATATATATATATATATATATATATATATATATATACATATATATATATATATATATAACCTATGATAGACATGCATATCTCGTCATCAGCCTAGACTCATCAGTATATACGGTGGGTCAGACAGTAGAGACCAATTAGTGCGTACATACCTAACCCAAGAAAGGGTGGCATTGACAATTGACATCTTTGAGAAGTCAAGGATCCTAACCTAACGCTTGGACTACCTGGTCTAGTAGCGCCAATTAGGTGAATAAAGAAATGGTATGTTGCGTCGATGAAGCTAGTCGTGATAACAGATACAAAGGTATTTTTTTGACGAACGCCACACAACAAAAGCAAGCAACAAACCCAAGAATGATATTCAGTTGGTTCCACTCACATCCCGCACTACTGAGCCATCGACAAATGAAATTTTAATGGACTAGAAATCGGTTACTATTGATCACTGAACGTATAGAATATCGTGAACCGTTGAGAAAAGGCCTATGGATCCTGTGTGAGACAATAGAAAAAACGTATTCTCATGAAAACTTAATAATAATATAGCTATATGTAAATTTAGTTAAGCTATTTAAACAAACCTATCTGAAGCCCCTAACCGTACTCCGAACCTTTCCAAATTACCAGAACCAGTTACTGAATAAAATACAACAAGAACTCAAAATTATTATTCTAAACACTTGCAGTTATAATAGAGAGAATCGATTAAGAAAAATATAGAGAGAAATCACAAATGGTCTGATTGATAAATGCTGTAGCTATTGGGCAGTTCATATTTGCTAAAAAATCAGGAAATAGTAGAACTGATGTATGTTTTGAAAAGGAGAAACCCAAATATAAGACCGAAAGTATAGTATTAATATAGTATTTTTTCTGATTATAAGCATGGTACTTTAGTGTCTAATTATCTGGTAAATGGCTAATACTGTGATGTGACCGGAAAATAGTAATGTGATGAGCTTCGAGTAATCGTCCTGTTGATGAATATGTTCACAAATGTTTATAGCTCACAGGGATAATAAAATTCTGTCGCAATGAAAACAAACTACGCATGTGGCACTGACATTTTGCATTTCAGTCGTTTATGCCCTGAAGCTTTAATATATGGATAATGATAGCTTTACCGCCAGGTGGTATGGGGCAGCAGAAGTTCACGTTACCATGATTATTTAAATGTTGAATTGATTCCTTGGAGTCACGTTGTTAAAAATGAGTGGTATTTATCAGGTAAGGATAAGAACATTAGGCATATAACATTTCAAAGACAGATCAGCGAACCACCGAAAATGTTACTAGCCTAACCTTTTACATGGTCACAAATATAGCACTAGTTTATCTCACTTGTCCTGGCTGTTAACTACATAAATATATCACTACCGAACACATTTTATTAACGTTCCTGATGACAATAATCAGATTATTTTAAATATTAAAACATATAAATTAACTCTACTAATTTTGTACTTCTTAAAAGGATGTCGAAGAAGCCCAAACCTCGATGAAGTTAGTCCAGGTAACAGGTACCTTGCCAATAATCACACCAAGTCCTTTCAGTAAAGTAGATAAGGTGTTATAATGATTAATTTTGATCAGCATACTTTACTACATCAAGGGACGTCATATATATATAAAGTGTTGTTGACAAGACATGACACCGTCTGAAAAATGATTTCGAGATATACAAAAGAAAGAGCCAGTACTTTTATGAAAGATTCAACCTCTGGTCAGGTGTTCCACTAGGTTTACTCAATGACTGACAGATCGAAATCCAAATTGCACGTCAGAAATAACACGATGAGATGAGGAGAAGTCATCAAGATGACTTGAAATGACCCTTTCTGAAGTCGCAGCAGGCTGACAAACGATATTCCTAAGCATATGTTGAACACATCTTTGGAATCATGATAACCTTAACAGTCTTCCTCATCATAGGACATTACTGGGTTCTAAGCATGGCACTAGTAACTATATCGTCGAGGAAACAGGGTCTGTGCTAGTGTGCAATGCGGAAACACAGATGATTACTCTAATATTTTGGCTTATCAAGTTTTTAATGGACTTCACCAGAGCGAGAAAACCTTCACGATGACTGAACTCACCCATGCGCGATTGCGCAAAAGGACTAGAAATGATAAGGCATCATTAATAATGGATTTGTTCATTCAAATTTATTGGCGAAAAATACTCCAAGTGATTACTAATCCAAGGTGTTAATGAACTTCCTGGTATATAAAAACACTCTTACTAATAGGTAATATCTGTTTTTTGTTTTAAACGCGTAATCACTTTTTCGATAGTGATAGCCAGTCATTATCAGAAGGTTAATATACCATTACATAAGCGGCAATAGGGTGTGCAATTCAGTTCTTATCCGTCAATGTATTTTCAAATCAGAGTTCCTCAACTTCCTGGCAGTAGTGCAACCTGTTGACTTTTAATAATGAGCCTCTAAACACTTACCTCAAATCCTACAATAATATGTACAATCTTATGTAATGAATTCTATTCTATACTCTAGGCTTCCTTTACAACTAATTCAGCTTGTAATTTACTGTTTCACACCCATATACTCGTATGTTGTAAACGGCGGATCTTGCTTCTCTACCCTATTATTCACCCAGACTGTTACATCATCTTAAGACTTTAGTCATTATACATAATAGGCTCATTAATAGTAGTCCCTATATGTATAAGACTACAGGTATTTATGCTGACCTTACTTTGGACTGGACATTTGGCCATTTCTAAGATGTTTCTTCATCAGCACTATGTTTGTTGTACTTGACCTGTTAGGATTCTATACATTTCAGAGCTCTCTGGTCATAGTAGCACCAGGTTATAGTCCATTATAGGTCCTGTGTATTCCTTTTAACTAAATATTTCCCTGCAACCGCGTAGTTTCTCTTGAAGGTAATCTTGGAATTATATAGTTGGGGTAAGTTCAAAATTCGCCAGAGGATAACATATAAGACCTAAGCGTATAAATTGGTATGCAATACTATGCAGGTCATTGTTGTTGATGGCAAGACTTTTGTCCCTCGTATCTGCTCGTGAGCAGAGTGCGATTACATTTTAGAGGCGGGAACTGACACTTAAGCACTGTTGAGTCTCGATAGCGCTTCAGGATTTCCAAGCCCTTTCAGAATTCACAAATAATTTTTGTAGTGCTATTATCCAAGTATCAGTTGCTTTGCCTTTGACTTAGTATATGAACTCAGGAAATAAATAAAATAAAATATTTTTTGACATAAATCAAGGATGTTCGACTTCCGCTTTCTCCTGAAAATCAAAAATAGATCCAAATTTCAATTTTTATATTCAACGTTTACTTTTTCAATTTTTGATAATGGTTTAGCTTAAGGTGTAAACAAAAAATTCATAAGTAAATAGATGTGCTTAGCGCATATCATTTTATTTAATTGGGCTTAAAAGTTGTTCAGATGATCCAAAGGAATGCATCTAAGTAAAATTGTAATGAATTGAATAATAATGATTAAGCTTATCTCTTCTCTTTAACGTTAATGTCATTTTATTTGTTTTGAATTTTTTTTCCGAGGAATGCTTTGGAAATATTATTTTGAAAATTTGTGATTGTTATATCAAAATATTGATATTAATCTATAAATACTAACTATACATATAACATATCATATAGCGAATATAATTTTTTGAATACGATGAATTAAAGCCAATGAAATCGTTCGCTTTTGGCCTCGCCATAGACGATTAATATTAAATTCATTGAAAATGAAGCTATAGCTAGACAAGAATATCTTAATTGAGTGTTTTAAAAGTGATTAATGCTTATTCGACCTAAATATTGAAGTAATTCTCTGAGTTACTTAGTGCTCGAGAATTTGAAGCACTCTTTTCAGAGCGCACTTTTTTCCGTGCTGGGCATAGCTCTGACTATACTTGTACTATAACAAATACACTCCTCCCCTTACAATGTATAGGTGGACAGTAAGGTGATCACAATTGCTGTAGCTGCTGTCTCCTCCATAATCCTATTGGTCGGTATTCAAGTAGTTCTTTGCACTACCCTCAATTCAGAAAATTTGAACGCTGATTCATCTTTGTTCATCAGTCGACCCCATCAGATATTGCTGATTGTAAGACGCATGATTTCTTATTAGAACCCCTTGATAAAACAAAAATATGAATTTCTGAAGCTAAATGTTTCAGGTCCATTGGTGGCTTGCCTGCACTTCTATTGCTACTAAGAACTACAAGTTTATCTTTTCCTGGTTTATCAAAAAAAACTCGGTTGAAGCAAAATAGTGAGAGTCAGTCAGGACTGTGTTGTTAATGATAATTGTACGTAAAATCTGGATTATAATAGTGCGAACAAGATCCGGTTTACAAAACGTTTTATTATGATGGAATCATGTTGAAATTTTTTGCAAATAAATCATATATCTAAGCCCTAAGCAAGTGGAATTTGAAATATTTATAGATTTTTTCTCAAACTGAGCAGTGCACTAGGCATGAAGCATAAACAGGGTATAATAAAATTGTTGAAGGGAAATATTCATCAATATTAAATAATGTCTTTTTTATAAAATTGGATAACATTTGATTCTTATGAAAACATTGATATCTAGTAATTTAAAAGTGCATGGCATTAAATTGAAGAATATGATTTCATAAAAAGTGTGGTAATTAAACGATTTAACTATGATTAATTCAGAGCTTATAGTGGTTACAAATAAACGAGTTAGCTTGGATACACACCAACTTATTACTTAGATAATTGATGGGAAGTGAGCGAATATAACTGACCTCGTCGAGGTACCAAAGGCCAGTTTTACTATACTTCACTCATCAACAACTGTTTTTGTTGTAACTGCAGTCTGACAACTAGCTTAGGTTTGCGTGTTTAACGCATGAAAAAATGCAGACTATAACTACTTGTTTGCATCTCTTCAAACTTTATATCACCACGGGCAATTATTATTGTATGGATATTGATAATTAAATGGTAATTGAAAATGTTTCCTTGAGGTCGGCTTTACGAGTATAATCAAATGACCGTTACAAATAAAGAGATAAATACCGCAATTCACATTGCCTTATTGTATCCTGATATATTCTCAATTTTTAAGCAGAATAAATGGTCATGCCTTCATGTCACTTTATATAGCTTGAAGGTAACAATAACATTTTCTATACAAGAAAGGCATATCTAATACTTTTCTGTTTGCAGAGCTTCGTATTTGACGAATATACTCCATCCGTAGGACTGTCGGTCGGCGTTCGTGTTACCACCATACCACTAACCTCTACACCCATTTTGACACATTTTGGGGAAGAGATATAATATGGTTACGTAGTATACCTATAAGGTTATTCGAGCTTTCGACCATTTTTGAGCATAGTAAAAATAGGATCAATAGTTCAGACTGATTTTTAGACTTTTGTAAGTTTTCGATGGATTTAATGCGTGGTAAAAATGTTTGGGGTGATGTCCATTTTTTGCAAATCACTAATACCGTTCTTGTGGAATATCTAAACTAGTAACATGAAGGGCATGGTTGCAACCAACCTTCTCAAAATTATTAGTACTACTCTAATCTTACTAGTGTATTCCATTCTTTATGTTTCTCGCCCATTATGTCGTTCCGTTATATAGACCATTTGCAATTATAATTTGAAGCCAGTTTGCATCAATGTGTACATTCTGTGATGTTTTTTAGTCACAGAACAGCCATGAACAAAACAAAGTCTGATTATTTTGAAAGATACCAACACTACTAAATAATCAATTAAATTGGAAGCCACGGACCCGTGGGCAAAACAGTTCCTGTAATCTTTTGGTGGAAAATTGGGAAGAATAGTAAAGCGTAATGTTCTCTGTTTACTTCCTACAAATCACTCGCTGGACAATAAAATAAGTTTATCCATGGGTTCAACAACAGACTCGCAAAAAAGCAAAAAGAAGCACGCAAGGTTATAATAATAATAAACGCTTCAATGTGGTTTTATATTATGATGTTCTATGAAACGTAAACATTAAGCCTTTCGAGACCACATTTTTGTGAGGCAGTTTTAATGAATCAACAAGGCATTTTCAAACGGCATAGAACAGATAAATAACAAACTTCAATCAAGTAAAAACAGTAGTATCGTTTGTAAATCGTATGTAACTGTTGCCTGAAAAGGCACTGTCAATTCTAAAATTCTAGTACTGCATTTCTATATGTTGAGGCAGATTGGAACAATTAAACCATCTACTATGACTGCTTTTGTTCATTTGATTCCGGATATATTAGTAATAATAGCTTCTGTTTGCGATTATCACATTGATAATTATTTATTCATTTTTCAGTATGATTAATTCCGTTCATTAGAATGTAATAATTCCAATGAGAATTGTAGAATACGTACGTGTACATAATATAATAATCATATTGGTTAGCAGCTTTGCACGTCACGGAATCTCAGATCTCCACTCCACCTTATATAAAAACAGCAAGACCCGTAAGATCTTATCTGGACCCACCCACATTACCGGTTTTTGACTTAATTTATCTTTCGTTTCAAGGCCGTTCCCAAACAGAGGTAGGTAATCATGTGCAATTGGCATCCTTTCATGATAAATCGAATTTATTTTTAGATATCAACAGCTGCCTTAACATCAATTCAAAGTAACACCCTTTGGCCATCTTACCATACGAGTAGTGGATACAGCTTATTCAAACAACGTGTTTGATTTGTGATGATTGCTAACTAAGGCATAAATAAATATTTATACAAATGTTTTGTTTGATATGAAGTGTTTTATACATATACATATGTATATTGTATATGTACATCTTATGACGACGATAAGAATATTACGAGGCTAAAAGTATTGTTATTCATAGAAAGTTCACTTCAAGCTTTTAAAAAATTAAGGTTAATGAAGGAGAACAGCATTTTATCATATTGTAATAGTATACTGGATAGCTGATGTAGTTGAGTTGATTTTCTAGAACAATAAAATAAAAATTATACAAAAACTCCTGAGGATAATTCCTGTGGTTGTTTGTCTCTCTAGTTCATCTTGCCGCATCGGCAAATTCGTACACAATTTAATCAGATTTTTGAGGAACAAAATGGCTGGGACATAATCATGGATACTAGGAGACGAATCACTATTTGCTCCGATAGTTAGGCAGCAATCAAGGCAGTAAGTGCCTGCAGGATAGTATCAGGGCTGGTCTTAGAGTGTAGGAAAGCTCTTGACGAGATCGCAGAGAGACACGGGGTCTCACTAATGTGGGTCCCTGGACATTCTGAGGTTCGAGGCAACATTATGGCGGACGCTTTGGCGAAGGCAGGATCAAAAGGAAATCTTTTGGGTCCGGAACAGGTTGTAGGGCTAGCTAGCCGCAGGTAGAATTAGAAAAGCTACGGACGAGTGGATTCAAATTCAACACTCTTTGAGGTGGAATAGCATCTCAGGACATCTCCGTCAGGTACGGGAATCCATTACAGGGCCTGTAGCCAAAGAGGGGCGATTTTGCCTCTCTCTTGATAGAAGTCATCTTAGGCTGCTCTCTGGTCATAATACCTTTAGGCGGCACCTGCACCTAATGGAGATAGTGACCCAACATGTGCACCTGTAGTGATGAGGAGGAGTCCTCGGCACACATACTATGCCGCTGTGAAGCCCTCGGGCACCACAGGCAGGCCATACTGGGGTCCATGATTCTGGAACCAGGGGATATAAGATGGGCAGGACCCAAGGCCATACTTAACTTTGCGAAAAGGGCTGGCCTTGGGAACTAGAGCTGATAGAGGCGCAAAAGGGCCCGGCGGTGACCTATGCACCGATGGTCTCCATCGGAATGCCCCTTCCATTCATTAATTAATTCATTCATTTATTCATCATGGGTACGCTACGAATTCTTGAAAACCATATACCCTGAGCAAGACAATATGCAAATATGTGTTCTGGAACTTGACACGAGCAGGTGTTCTCGACGGCATCGAGTTCTTCAAATAATAATTTATATTTTTAAACGACTCTTTGCACAATGGTGCTTTGTTGGGCTGAGATTGAGTGTTGGAGGTACTTCATGAATAATTATCACCTTCCAGTGAGTACTATAGCTTCCATATAAGCAATACATTTTTGCAAGAGGTCTCTTGGTTTGAATGCTCAGCATTCATTCATTCAGTAAACATGGGAGACAACTCGTTGAATTTCAACGGTTCATCAACTAGTTGTAGTTTGCCAGATATTTAAACAATATTTGGCAATCTTTGATGACATGCTGATGAAATGTTTATCATGTTACAACATACAATACCGAAGAAAACTTAAAAACCAGATACCCTGAGCAAGACAACATGCAAATATATGTTCTTGAACTTGACACGAGCAGGTGTTCTCGACGGCATCGAGTTCTTTAAATAAATTACGCAAGTCGTATCCGGTAACATCTATTTGGAAGCCGTAGGCGATTTATTTGTGTAGCAGTCGTAATTCTTCTCGCAGGATTCATTTTATTAGATGTCGACAACAGTTGATGGCGAATAGAAAGGAATTAATTTAAGGTACGTGCATCAAATTGATCGTACAGGTGACTTATTTGTTAGTTTTACTGATCGTTTCCGAATATTATGTTCTTTTCATGCATTTTTTGTCGCGTTAATCCATGTTCATAATTTCTGTCATTTGTGTCCCTTTTTGTCACCGCGTAATTATAATCTCATCAGTATTACTGATCCAATGTTGATAATGATTTGTGGAAGACCCAGATATATTTTTGTATGTAGCTCAACCTGATCAAATTAGGTTGTTGTAAGAAAATTAAGAATCTAAAAATCTTGAAAATCCAAATTTTTATAAGCTGTTGTGAATCAGTTTAAATAAGATATAAATTCATAAGGTGTTTCATTCATTTTAGCATTCCTGAATATCTTGTTTTTTAATTGCTTCAATGGCTGCCAATTACACCAGGTTATAAAAGGTAGTTTTTAGTAATATTACGTTAAATGAACAAAAATACATGTTAAATTTCATTATTAAGAGACTATAGATAGAGCAGTTTACACACGCAAAAGGAAGCTGTGAAGGCAGACATATTTAAACAGGAGCTTGGCAAGTGGCAAGTAGTAAATGTAAAAAATACTGGCCTTGGAAACAGGCTTGGCCTCTTGGTCTCTGACATGCAAACAACACGTGTTGGACTGTGTATGCACAGTCAACAGAGTGAAACCATTGAGTCAACGAGTCGAAGATGTAGCAATGTAAAAGGTATATTCAATTTATGGTATAATCGACAATCAGAAAGGTATTTATTGTAAAATTGTATTTCCACCCAAGGTTCTGTCTGTTTATTTATTTGTATACAGTTGACAAGGATTGCCTTCTGTGATATCATTTCAGTGAAACTCACTAAAAAATATCTCAATCTCTCAGCAAAATCTGTGGAGTCATTTTTCGTTTAACCTTTTGTTACATTACTATTCAGTTGCGCAAATGTTGCACAAGATTCCACAATTGAGAATGGATTAAATCTGTACCGTGTTTCACTTCATTTATCATAATTATAGAAGCGTTTCATCAAACATGAGCAAGTACGGTGTATATACGAAACACATGTGAATATGAGTGGACGGTGAAGCCAAAGAATGGCGCATTTTTCATCATCCAAAATCTACGTAGCAGACAGTAATTCAGCAATTTTATCCCCTGTTATTTGGATTCTGAAAATTGAGTTTGATTGACAAAATTCGCCAGTATACCAAATACGCATGCGCTGTTTGGTGTATTGTACCAAGTATGAATGTATATGTGCACTCGGCAAGCCTTGAAGGTCAGAACTTGGTTAGATATAGTTAACGCCCTGGCCGAAAAATATTTGTGCCCTAGGGTATGCATTAAACAAGACCCTAAACATCGGTTTCTTGACAGACTTATTTCTTTCCATTCTCCTATTTTTTTACTTGGCATTGTCTGGTTATTGGAAAACCAGACTTCACAAATTAGACTATTCTACGATCAACTGTCACTAATAGGTAAAGATCTGTCAGATCCTCCATTCACACTCACTGAAATATTTTTCCACTAACCCACTAACTATTCATTAATTTGGTCCTCTACTGACTAATCTGAGTAAAAAAGGTTGAGAACTTTTTTACTTTGCGATTAAGGGGTGATATGAATGAAATAAAATAATCTAACTTTTTCGTTAGAATCCCAAGCAAAACATTTAAAATATTTCATATTTCCAAACGACCCCTTGCACAATGGTGCTTTGTTGGGCTGACAATGAGTGTTGGAGGAACTTCATGAACAATTATAACCTTCCAGTAACTACTGTAGTTTCGAAAGAAGCATTACACTTTTGCAAGAGGTTTCTTGGTTTGAATGCTCAGCATCATTCAATGAACATGGTAGGTAGCTCGTTGAACGTTAACGGTTCATCAACTAATTGTAGTTTTTCCAGATATTTAAGCAATATTTGATAATCTAAGATGACATGCTGATGAAATGTTTATCATATTATAATATATAATAGCGAAGAACATTTAGAGGATAGGCAACTGACTAGAAAAAAATTGCTGAGTAATTGTTGTAGAAAGCAATATATGTAAGATATGTAAAAAATAAGGCAAATTTTACTCGACGGGACCTGCATCTATGATATATGCAGGATGTACAACGATTAAGCATATCGACCATCATTATAATCTAGGATGTGCCAAAAATAAAAAAAACATTCTTGACCTTTTCTAGGATTTTGACTGTAAAATTGTGGAAAAATTTCTTCAGGCGGAAAATTCCGGTTAATGAAAAGTCCAAGCTAAGCTTTCTTAGCACTCATCGAAAACAATAGAATTCATGAGAATTGGTTTACTCTACTTTGTAGAAGACATTCACAAAATATAATTTCATCAGATAAAAGTCAAATCAGTTCACTCAGCGCCTCCCTCCGGTTAATTTTGCACTTGTACTGGACAGTGATTAAAAAACATTAAATTGGCAAAATAACTGCACTAATCTTTCAGTAGCCTCAGCGACTTTTATCAAAGTACAAACAGTAAAATATTGAATTTGATATATTAATATGATTGGCATTTTAA
This sequence comes from Bruchidius siliquastri, assembly GCA_949316355.1. NCBI lineage: Eukaryota > Metazoa > Arthropoda > Insecta > Coleoptera > Chrysomelidae > Bruchidius > Bruchidius siliquastri. The sequence goes on from OX438533.1 coordinate 23,889,643, forward strand.
CTATTTCCAGGAAAACAGTTTTGTTTTTTAAATAGGACCTTAGTACGAACTAATATGAGATATATCATGTATTTGGTAAATCCAAAATGTGAGCCATAATGCATCATTACATCATAAACACAAAAATTTAAGAAACTCCATTATTAGATTCAAGAAAAAATCATAAAAATACTTGCAGATAAACTTGTATCTCTACGTTTTGAGAAAATGTATTGGATTTTAGATATTTATATATATTTATTCCACATATCTACCTGCAATTTTTTTCTCTGTGTGAGTGGTGCGAGTGTATAGGAATTTCGTATATTGCGTTGTGTTCATCTTTATACCTGTACTAGTGTGACTGCTAAAAAATGTCGAAGAAAATTTATTTATTGATCATAATCCATAGGAATCGCAAGAACTTACCGGAAGAAGTGGTTATCCTTGGGAACAAACACAAGAATTCACAAAAATTTCACAACAATTTTGTCAAAACACCACCGCACCACTAGTAAAGTCACCCTAACCTCCCGATTTCAGTCTACTTTACCAATCAGTGTCGGTGTGTGAATCGCGAGAAAAAAAACGAATGAACAGCGCGAAAGATCGCGTGACGCGATCAAGCCACTTCTTGATGTTTTCAAACGTTCTTTGGCTTTTTCATAGTCTCCCACCTTTCCAAGCACCAACGCAAGGTTCTCTATATGCAAAACTCGCTGCAGACATACACAATTACTCTTTTCTTTTTTTGTTTTTAATGTAGGGAAATCCAGTATGCAGAAATGATGAGGGAAGAGAGAAAGATGTAATAGTTCTTACTCCGACTACGCAAGATGTATCAACGAAAGCTGAAAATGGTAGTTCTGTGAGAATATCAATAATTAATCAATCTCCTTGTGGTTGTCTCTTAAATTAATAATAACTATTATATAGACGAGGCAAAGTCAGAGATCAAAGCTTATGTTCATACTCTCATCGAAATAATTGAATCATTAATAGTCAGAAATCAACGGCAATGTTGTCGTAAAAGAAAAATTAATAATGAAAGTCAATAATGAGCTGAAAAATTATTCTAAAAATATGAAATGTCATTTTATTGACGAGATGCTAACATTCCATCAGCATATTTTCAGTCTCTTACAACACAGCTATTTACTTTTAAGAATATTGGACGCAAATAAATCGTTCTTGTATTTTATGTTAAAAAAAATAATTGTTATAATAATAATAACAACGACCATAAAGCAGCCGCTAACTGCTGCTCGGGTGGAGGCCTTCTGGAGAGACGTCTACGAAAAACTACAGCCTCTCCAAACAGACACTACGGCCTTGGCGCAGTTTGAGTCCACCTGTAGGAGGACTCCTAATCCTGAGGTACTGCGTCATTCGATAAACAGGGAAGAAATTAGTTCTACTATTCACTAAGAATTTCGCTGCTTCTGGCCCGGATGGCATAAACACCTACTGGTTGAAGAAGCTTCCCAGTTGCCACTGGCATTTAGCCAGAGTTTTTAACTCTTGGCGAAATCGGTAGCAGCCAATTCCATCTTGGTTTGTAAAGGGCCTAACCGTGCTTCTCTCGAGGACCGGAGTAGGGTTAAAAAGTCTCTCCGCCGCAAGTATTTGCATCGACTTCGGCGAATCTGGTCATCAGAACTGTCCGTTAAGAACAAATATGATTGCGATCCCATTGTTGTTATACACCTTTGGTGCCATCCACTATGCATCAGACCTACTATAAACATGCATGTTTCGTCTTCAGCCTCGACTCGTCAGTATATCCTGTCCAACTGAAGATAGCAATTAGGTGGTAACTACATAACCCAGTCAAGGGTGTGATAGCAACATCAACACTTATCTCCAAGCGTCGCGCACTATGGCGCTGTCTTCTCGTAAGGGACATCTGTCGCCGCTCAAAGCAGTCCAGGTGTTAGGACGTTTGCGTAAGTTGCCATAGTGTGCGACGCTTGGAGATTAGTGTTGATGTGTATTAGAACACAGAGTTTCACAAATAAAACTATCTTTCTCTTAGTTTGTACTGTCAGATTTGACTGTCCAACGATGATTTAAATATGAATCAAAAAGCGTCACTGAAAGAGAGATGTATTTGTGAAACTTCTAGTTTCTAATACTAGCCGTAGCAGTTTCCTCGTCAATCTACGTTTTTACTACTTACTTGTCCAGCCGTTAACTAGAAACATATGACCAAATGAACTCTCTTAACATTTCGGCTGACTCTGCAACCTTTCCCAAGGCACAAAAAATAAGAATTTTACAAAACAACAATGTCACTGTCCTCAAATTATAACTTAGTTTGATCATTGAATGCAAATCTATTAATTTGCATTGATAAATCGAAAATGAGGGGATTTCGTGCTTATATACTATCATCTATACAATTTTAACTCCGGTAATCCCATGTACTTTACAGAGATTTACACATTTGTCTTCAGAACCGATAAATGCTACAATTAACTCAACAGCTGTTGATTTAGAGTTTTATATTTGACTTACGAACATAGTAGACTATTGATGCATTTCGAATATTTTAAACAAACTTCAGCCATCTGAATTCTTTAACAAGTTGTGCGGTATTTCAAAGCGCAGTAAACTTTATTTATAAAAGGAGCCTATTTTGCATCGTTTCTAATTGAGTGTATTACAGATTACTGAATTTCAAGTGAGTAGAGATTATTTGAAAAAATAGAATGTACTTACCTGTTTTGAAATTTAGAACTGCTGATCCACTTGATGTAAGATTCGAAAATATCAGATGATAGAAATAACAAATTTTAGGATACTACTGCTACTGCGCCAACCTACTCGATGACATTTATTTCAGGAGCTTTATATAATAATTAAAGGACTTCAATCTGAACGAAAATAATTATATTTATTATTCTAATGTCGAAAGTATTTGATACCTATACTTCTAGTAACTTTGAATTTGAATAAGCTAGATGGCATGTGCAAACCCATATCCCTTTGATAAAGTTGTAGTAAGTAGCAAAACGTTAGTGATGTTTTTCAAATCAAGTGAATCATTTATATGCTCTTAATAAAAATGTGGATAAAATGGAATAAATTATAAAGTAACAGGAAGGCGTTTCAAAGGTCCAGTTTATGTCGGTTTTTTCGTTCAACTGGGTTTTATCGGTCTGCTTTACATACTCACCCATTATAAATGGATAACTAGTGCTGGGGAAATACCCTGGGAATTACAACTATTACCAAAAAAATAAATAGGTATATTTTTCTAACAAACCAGTTACCAAGTGCTTAAAATTCTCTAACAACCGAGTTCTTGGTAATTGTTATTTCAAACTTAACGTAGGAGAATATCATTAATCCTAATTCTATTTCTAATTATTTACCTATCGCTACGACGCGACGGGAAATTCCTTATTTTAATAAAAAAATTTTGTCAGTTTTCGTTATTTAAGTAGCAAATTAATATGGAAAAATATGGAAATTACTGTTTTAATGTGGCATACTAGTAACTGATACATGCTATATTTAGAGAATAGTGATCAACAGTGCACGGAGCTGGGTATATGCTCCGATAGTCAGGCAGCTTTGAGAGCGGTAGCATCTCCTAGGATCAGATCACCACTGATCCAGGAATGCAGTGCCGCCCACCAATGCTTAGCCCAATCCAAGAACTTGACCCACATGTGGATCCCTGGTCACAGCGGGGTGCCATGTAATGAGAGAGCAGATTGCCTGGCGAGGATAGGAGCAAGAGTCGCATGCATTGGCCCCTCACCCTTGCTGAGCATTAGCAGAGGCTAGGTTTGTAATGCCCTAGATGCCTGGGCATATAACGAACTTGCGAAAGCATGGTTGGAGACAAAAAACGTAGGGAGCTACGGCTACTGAACCGGAAGAGAGATTCACTCCACTTATTAGTGGGGATCCTCACTGGTCACTGTAGATTGAACAGGCACATGACACTCATAGGAGTAGTCAAAGAACCAATCTCTCAGAAGTGCTGGGAGGAGGACGAGACCTCGTTCCACTTTTTGGGCGAGTGTGCCATATACAGCGGCTTAGAGGTGTTCGACATAGCAGACTTTGACAAGGAAGAGTGCTACTTAGCGGAATGGTCGGACATTACCACTACTACTAGAGAATAGTGATGCTCTAGGAATTCACCAGATGTCTACTAGCAGTAACCGCAGGCGTACTTGAAAATAAAATTTAAAAAAATTGAGTAGGTATATGTCACGATATACCGCTGGGGCATTGAAATGTCAGTTGGTGCACTGTGATAAAATTCTTCGTCCCTTTCATAAACTCTCTCCGGGCATTTGTCTGAACTAAACTATAACAATAACGCTGTACAAATAAGCGATAACCTTCAAGTGTCCGTAATATTATGTCCGTGTCTGATTACTCCAGTGAATGTAATACAGTAAGAGCAGTCAGAGCAATGCAAACAGATACAGTGAGGTGTACAGCAATTTTATGAAGATCTATGAACGCATTACTTTTAGATAAATATGCAGTTAATATATGTGCATCTTGTAATTACAGTCACCTAAGACTTATAGTTGTTTGAAATTTTTAGACAATGTAGATGTTTTAATAATACTGCTTCGGACTTCCATTGTTTTGAGAATATCACCATTTCACATCGTTTCGATTGATGTGGTATCTTCAATCGTCTTCAAGTGAAATGGAGTGGCGAGTAACCTTTTGACTCCCATGTTACTTATAGCAAACAGTGAAGGATCTTCAGCGTTTGTCAGTGTGGTAGAACATTTTTTTACCCATGATAATGTACTCTCCTTATAATAAATATACAAAAACTGTAGAAACCATTTTCCCAAAAAACAATTACACGATTATTAAGAAACATGTCTGTGTTTAAGAATTCCGCTTTCAGAATCCTCTCTCTCACTTTAAACCAGAATCAAAAACTCCTTTAAAATGAAGTGGGGGCTCGGGGATTCGCCGATATAGACGCAAGAAGGTAGACTGAAAGCGAGGCCTCTTTCAGTTCCTGTCATACATATGATATGTAAGTACCTTCAGTCGTTTTGTGTGAATTTGGTCATTTTTTCCCGAAATGTATGGAAATTGATAATCACAATGTTTATTTTTAACAAAGCGATGCGCCAAGTCACACCACCCATGCATGCATAGAGTTGCTCCAGCTTGAGCTCAGCAATGTCAATGTCAGCTCTAACATGAAATTTCACATCTCTGGACTTTTTTTTATGGACATTCAAAAATTTACTTGTAATTCTGTAAACAGAGCTTAATAATCACTAAGAATTATGAAAAGTGGACATTAGAACTACTACGTTGGAACATGTAATCCAACATTCTTACCATCATATGGTGGTCTATAAGTCCAGGCCTTGTGGACATTTGAGTGTTTACATTAACCATTGATGAATGGTGCAAATATGTTTTCAAAATAAAATGCATAAATCGATTCAACCATCAACAGAAGTTATTTTGATAAGCTTCTACTTTCCTACGTCCGAATTGGTTGGTACCTCATATCAACAAAAAAACAGAATGCTTAAGAAAGATCAAGTAATGTTTACAAGTGCACTAATCAAAATCGAAAGTTGCATCAATTGACTGGAGTATTTTATGGTTGGATTTAACAATTTACCTAGCCATTCTGTGGGCGTTCTGATCTCCTTCAACCTGTTATCATCAGGATATCCGGCAATACCTGGACTACAACAGGTAAGAGACAATCAATCATTGTAAATAATATCTGTTTCTTACCGATATCGTGTTTCTGATATATTAGTCATTACTTGCGTATAAACTATACCAGTTGTTGGGGGAACAACTTGAAACATTCCAACTGCAGAATATTGCGTTTATTCAAATTACCTTAAGTACCGAAGTGATCTTGATCCAATTCACATACTTCTTGATGTAATCGATGCTTCCGTATTGTGACATGGTATTAGAAGGGGTTTGCTTTGCTATGAAGAAGAAATTTGCCTTGGCCATTCAATTATATATAGATATCGTGCTAGGTAATACTATGTTATTATTATACTCATTTAATGGGTTACCAGCGAATTACTGGGTGAAGATGATGACTGCTTAAAGTCTCGTAAGTAAGATGCATTTTGTACATCTCTCTTGACATGTGTTTTCTAAAAATACCATGCTTAAAGCTATGTATAAATGAACTAAATAAGATTTCCAGGGAACAAAGGTCGCTCCCTATAAATCAAGCTGGAAGCTTTTATGTAAACACAATTCAAAGGGGTATCTACTAGCAGCATGAGTAATTTGTTTTTAGAGATGTGAATTACCAATTAATCTGAATTGTAGAACAAGCTAACAAGCTGGTTGTTTCCTATTTCCATATCATGAAGAGTCCTAAAGCAAAACTATTAGATTCATGTTTGTTGGGTATGCTTTGAGGAAAGGTGCTTGAAGTTTTTCATGATACGTTCTTGAATCTTCAGTTGGAAGTCCTTGATATTGTCGTCTTGGTGTTACAATGTTATCCCATACCGTTAATAGTAAGATATTGCTTTTGTCAAATACGAAGAACCATGTCAATCATTTCTGTTGGTCTATCCAGAATCCTTCGCCCCGTTATAACTTGTCGGATTTTGAGGAAGATTAAGCTATAGATTAGTACCATGGCAATGCTTAAAAACCTTTAAGGTTTCTGATAATCGATTCATTGACGCAGAAGAGGGAAAAATGAATATGCTCTGTTTTGGACGTGATACCTGAACATTTTTCGAGAAAGCTCTGGAGGAACAAATTTTGGGGCTGTGATGTTAGCGGACAGGGGTGGCCTCAGAATTTTATCCTCCGTACTTGTTTGACATAGATGATTATCCAGGTATTTTCCTTAGCATATTTTCGATAAGTTCAAAATACATTATTTCAAACAAATTTAAGACATCTGACCCTTTTATGTTGTATGTATGTGAAGAGGCGTTTCCGATTAGGTAACTTCCATTACAGAATTACTCCATAGGAAATATCGGTCATGAGCAATGAAGTGTTATTCAACCATTTAGAAAATGACCTCAAGTGTCTCCCGTACTTCAATTACAGTTATATCAGTTTATTGAAGATTTTGATTGGATTGGATAATCCACTTCAAGCAAGTTATGGTAATGACGTAATTTTCTAAATTATATATTTTTATTTTTCAATTATTTTACATTCGTCAACGACTATAAACAAAATTTAGTCAATATTTACATACTAGTAGAAGGTCAGTGTGTATCACAGCATGGAAACAAAAAGCAGCGTTATCATTATCCTTCTTCCATAGCAAATTGTTCCCCAAATTTTATCAATATTCAATGAAAAGCTCACAAATATTACACTGTGACAGTTTTAAAAAGCGAATGAGTAAATTTTTAAAACATCATTTGGTAAACTCAATAATATTTGAGGCCCTTAATCAGGATCAGAAACTAGTGATTTACGTAAAAATCAGATTTGGACACCTGGAAAAGCATCACACTCCATCAAAATGTTTGCACTACTTCTGAAAATGATTGAAACTCGAGGAACATAGGAAACGGGCTGGAAGTATTTTGATATTTATTATATTTAGCTTATTACTCCGCCGCCAATCCAGAGATTTCAAATAAGCAATAAGCACAACTGCTACCCATCTTATCAAATTTTGTCAAAATTGGTGCAGCGTTTACAAAAATTATACGGTGATGAGAACACCAACAAACAGACAGATGAGTGACATGGATTTTTGTGATGTAGACATCGTAAAATATCTAACAAATGTATTATCTCTAATTAGAATATTATAAATGGCAAATCCTATGCGCGGTACATGTGAACAATTACAGTACTTAGTGCAAAACATATCAGTTACGGAATTCATTTTTCATAGCACTTATCGTTAAAATTCATGTGGGAAATAAATTCATTGATCTTAAGTGATTCTATTTTACAAACATATTACCGGTAGGAATGTGAATATGCAAACTTGATGATGTTGATACAAAGACATGTAGAAGGTTAAGTGATAATAAAACTCAAAGAGAAAGGTAAAAGCTATATATCTTTGTTGTGAATGATGTGATAAACATTCAGTTGAAACGGTGGTAATTTGCAAAATTACTGGTGCTCCCGCAATTGGCAAATATTGACGAATGAACGCATACAACATATACACATTTTATTGAAATTATAATTAACATACCAATACGCCAATATATTTCAAACGTTGTGTTTTGCACTTCCATTTTCTATATGATTTTGAATGTCACGACGTTTCGATTAATATATTTTCTGATAGCTAAATATATCAAAATTATATTTGTTATGTCTTTTAGCCATCCTTCTCACTATTTGGTGGCTGACATCGCCTCATAGATCATGTTTTGAACAAGCAAGCAAGAGCAAATATAGGTTGAGGAAATATCTGTGAATATAATCATAGGGTTGAATATTCTGAAATTCAAGGTAGCGGTATGCTTTGCATACCATTTCATCAGAATTAATTTCCTATAGAGATAGCGGACTATTACCGCAGCCAATTAAGAGATAATTGTAAAAATGCCTGTCTGTTCTCTAGCGTATTTTCATGTTCATTTATGTATGTCTACCCACATTTTGCGCAAGTGAACAGATACTAATATGTTACAGGGTAATTCCCAACAAATATCTATCTTCAGCATATGACACTGTCAGCCTTCGAACACAAAAAATACTTGAATACAAAATACATTACTTTGATAAAGTAAGATCCGACTCCAAAGGATATCTAAAAAATGATATTGAACATCATTGCCTTTAGTGGAATTCGATTCCGGTTTTCAGGTTTTCAGACATTTTTTGATAATATCATTCTAGCAGAAACAGCTACCTCACTATTATTCCAACTGGAGTTATTTCTTTTTTCAATAATTATGCTTACATATATAATCAAGAAACATAATATACATAGATATAATATGCAGACTATCGATGGGCATAACCAGGCCCAACAAGCTTGAGGGGCGGGAAGAAAACCTTTGGTCTAAGTGGGGCGGCGTGCGTTTAAAGGGAGCCCGGAAATAATTTAAAACAGTCCATATTGTTACGTACATATATTTTTTAAGGTATCTATTAGGGTAACTCTTTTTTTCTTATTTTATTTTTGTTGCTTTTTTGATTGTTTACTTTTTTGCAGGTTTTTCAAAGGGAACCCGAATTTGAAATTTCTCCCGAGAATTTTCTCTTGACAGTCCTGAGCGCAAACATTACCATCGCCTATACAATCAACTGTACTCAAACTATTAATTTATTTACAAGTATGTCTTCATAAACGAAATGTGATCAAAGCGTCATGAAACAATCACATGCAGTTCAGTTTCCAGGGGAGGAAAGAATTTGTCGGTTAATATTTTAAAGATTGAAAAGTATATTACCTTCTGCTTGGATCAACGTCCAAATGGACTAAACAGTGAATTTAAAAAAAATCTCACGTTTTTTGCTCCCAGCGCCCTTAGCCGGGAAAGTATTGTGATCACGAAAATAACCGTGTCACCCATCTGCCACTGATGCATGTCGTCTATAAAGTAATACTTCCCTTCTATAACTGGTAAAGTATTAAGGACTAAGAAGCCTTTGTAAATTACTCCAGTGTCAGAAAAATTAAATAAAAAGCAGAAATTAAGTGTATGCTCTCCAATATGCATCAGACCTGCTATAGACATGCATGTTTAGTCTTTAGCCTAGACTGCTCAATGTAGCCTGGTGGTCTAACTGTAGAGAGCGATTGGGTGGTATATACGTAACCCAGTCAGTGGTGTGATAGCAACATCAACACTCATCTTACAACGTCGCGAACCTCTGACTTGGAGATAGACCGCCAGGCTATACTGACGAGTCTAGGCTGGACACGAAACCCGCATGTCTATAGCAGGTCTGATGGATAGTGGAAAGCATACAGTAAATATCAGTTGTCAGCTTCTGACCTGAATGAGCAAAGCTAACGGTACATCGTAAATAGTGTTTACGAAGAACAAGGTACGTCGCTGTTAATTAGTTCACCCTTGTTGACAGATGTCGAAAGGGACATTGTTGCCACTTCAAGGTAGTCCAGGTATTAGGACCTTTTACTTCGTAAGTTACCAATAGGCGCCATATACGCGATGTTTGGAGATGAGTGTGAGTGCGTTTCTGAACTCAATGTACGTTCAAAGAAAGTTGGAGGGATCAAATTTGGTCAGGAATATAAACACTATTTAAAAAAACCAGTGTGCAGTGAGTCAACTTACTTTATGCGATTCATTTGTTTGTAACTGCTTTTCCTGGTGTATTAGAGGCTATAGGTCGCCTTAAGATCCGCACTGCGGATTATAATATTCAAATAGGAATAATGCTCCGATGTCGTTACGGTAATTATCAACAAAAAAAACAACACGTTACGATTTTCGCTCTTTCCATGTCACGGATCATAAAAAAGTAATGATCTTGAGCGGGCAGGGATGTAAGAGGCTTCGATTTTGCTTGGGATTATAAAGTATCTCCCATTGTTGACAATGTCTGGATGCTTCTTTTCTTATTTTACTTTCCATGTCAAAAGGCCGGGGGAAGTATTGTAATCCTAAAAATGTCCAACATAGAGCTCAAGCTAATTGATAAAACATCACCGTGTATTAACTCTCGATATAAACGCGGTATGGCAAGAGTTTCATAATAGGACGAAACCTACATTTTGAAAAATATCACTTATGTTTTCCAGTATCGTGCGTACATTCGCGATTAGCATTCTACATGTGCAAGAAAAATATGAATGACATTGCGAATTAACCACATCGCCTGCATTAGAAAGGAAAAATGTAAATTTCTGCATTTATTCATTATGTATAATATACTTATATTACGTTCTAAATTTTTCCGTTGTTGATGGAAAATAAGATCTGAAGGTTTCCCAATCGATGCGAGTTCTCATTATGAAAAGTTTACTCATCAAAAACGGAGTAATTTTGGAATAATTATACGTGCATGAGTTGTACCGAGTATACAATGCTTCCCAGGTGAATAATCATATTGATATACCTCACTAAACAGTGTTCATCCGCTCCTGTGGTGGTCGATAGATATGCTTTCGATGTATCTGCCATCAACGAGGACGTTCCTCAGAGATCAGTGATTTCTCCAACGCTCTTCTTGTTGTACATCAACGAACTGGATGTAACATCTTATTATATCTACAGCTTCACAAAAGATAGAACCTTCACTACTTATATGGAACCTGGTGAACCCATCTCGTTAGGCATTACTCCGGCGGAAGCAGCATCTTGTCCAGATTAATGAGATCTATAAGTAGAGTTCCGTATAACTCAGGGAAGACTCAGACAAAGCAATCATATGCTGGTCTGACAGCCGTTGAGAGGAATGGCCCAAACTTAAGTCATCTTCAATGAAGCCTTTGGAAATTAACATCAACAATAACATGTTCTGGAACGATCAGGTTACCATCCTTGCTAGGTCAGCGTTCCAGGATCTGGGGGTTCTCATTCGTCCTAGAAAGTTGTATTCACCGTAACAGCTACTTCTATTCTACAAGTTTCAGGTCAGACCATTGCTGGAGTCTTGCTCGCATGTGTGGGGATGTGCTATGAAGCATTCCCTAAATGTTCGACCGAGCTCTCGGATAATACTCGTAATACCAAGAGTCGTCAAAACATCAAGCACTAGACGAACACAGTGGGTGCATCCTCACCAGGTTGATCTTCCAACTTCTCGAAGGAGCCTCTTTCAAAAGCCATTATTTGTATATTTGTGGAATGGGTTGGGTTGGGAAGTTTGTCCCCGATGGTTACAGACTACAGCACCTTAAGGGCAATGTGAATAGACATTTGTCCTCTCGTAGCGCTTCTCGCGCGGAAGGCTTTCTGCTTTTGAGATAGATTATTTATAAGAAAACAATCTGTAGAGAGCTCTAGTGAAATTATACGATGATGAAAACGCCAGTGAACACACCTAACTCTTGAAATCCTAGTATCGATTTAAGCTAAGGAAACTTCAGAACATACCTGGTAAACTAATGTATTCCCCTACATGTACAAACGAAGGCTGCTCCAATAAATACTTCATTATTTCATATTTAATTAATTTCAATGCCATACATGTGTTCAAACGCCTCAATTTGTGGTGGAATCCATAATGAAGTGCTGTATTCCTGATTGCGAATGTTGATTGCGGCATTGATTACCTAAACAATACTAACATAACAGCTTCCACGGAATTGGCTGTTTCAGATTAGGGGCAAACATACTATATATTTTGGACATTTACAGTGCGTTATTTCGAGCTAAACACCCAAACATATATTAAAACTTATGTTAATGATGTATTGAATGAATTCCATATTACGTTTATACTCCCCACCTTTGAGCGGGGCGAGTGTGTGGTCGTAAACATCTTCACATCTAAAATTATTCAATTTTTGTAATTCTGATGCGTGAATCACGAAAATCTGTCACCCATTTCCGTCGGTCCGTCTATCGGTCTGTTGGTGTTATTTTAACTGCGTAATATCAGTAACCGCTGCACCGATTTTTATTAAATTTAGGGAGGGGTATGATGTGGGCACGTAGTAGGTTTTGCTACCTTTATGCAATGGGTGCATTGGCGGAAGAGCAATAAGGTAAAAACAACAGAATATCTGAACTTACCAAGTAGAAGTTACTACACCAAATAAGTTTGGTGTGGTAACTTCTCTTTGGGTTGTAATATTTATGAACTGACATCGGTTACGTGATTTTAGAGCTACCTTTTGGTATTTGAGGCCAAGCTCAACTGCTGAGTTCTTTTTTTAAACAAATCTTTATTAAAAAAAATAAACAATTCTAAAATAGTTAACAATTTTTCACACATAACTCTGAACAGTGCTTTAAGCACTGGCCTCGAGAAAAAAAAACACGAACAAAATTAACAGTGAGGGTAACAATTAGCTTGTATTTGTACACTCATTAACCAGTTTTCCAATTTTTTTACAAAGTACCTGAAATCTGTTGTAGTCTTAATGTCTCTTGATAAATTATTAAAAGTTTTTAATGCATTAACTATAGGATTGTAAAGACTTAAGTTAGTTCTTGTATTTATTTGATAAATGTTATTTATATTTCTGGTCTCATAATTGTGAACTTGATTAGTTAATATTAAGATTGTATTCGATTTATGTTGCTTAATGAGTACTTTAAATATTAATTTAGATTGTTCAAATTGCAACAGAGAGTTAAGATTAAAAGTATTTGTATAATTTACTTGAATTAGTTAAACTATCATAATTATATAGTACCTTTAGTACTTTATTTTGCAATACCTGCATCTTCTGAGAATTGGTTTGATTACAAGTTCCCCATATAGGGAGTAAATATCTAAAGTGGCATAAGAAAAAAGCATTGTAGATCAAGTCTTTAGTTTTTTTTGGTTAAGTAAGAGTTAATGTAGTAATTCAAGTTTTTTCAAATTTGGGTTTCGAGAACTTCACCGCCAATGAACCGATCTTCGGAAACATTTTCGTCTTTGTTACACTAATACTCCAGTTTTAAAGAGTCAAATCGGACCAGTACTTACCAATGGACCAAGGATTACCGAACAGAGAACACACAGGCAGACAGATTAAGAGACCGACGGAATTGGAGTACGGCTTACTTTCCTGTGCCACCCGGTATAAGCCACATACTCTCCATTCCACCCCTGTATCCGGATTTACAGTAACTGCGCCGTATCGATCGCGTCGACTACAGCTCGAACGGTGCGAGTAAAATCGGAACGGAGTATCTCCTTGCTCACCCCCAAGACAGCCCCTTGGAGAACTCACCCTCCGTCAGTCGTTGACTGACACTGACCGCGGTCTCTGCATTTTGGGTACGAAATCATTCGGAATTCTACCGCATTTGAGCAGTAATAAGAACCTCCAAGGTGAATGTTAATTTTTCTCAAAGTGAAGAATGAAAGTTTCTTGCAATTGAGACGTTTGAGTGTGTTTAGATATGCTCTTGACTTTATAGTGAACTAAACGAAAGAGAGCCTTGAAATTTGCTAGTGTTGATTTTTTTCTCTCAATGCTGATTGATTCTATACAGCAGTTTTGATATTTCAAAGTAGGGTAAGTATATATTTTGATTTATTTTGTCTAAAATCAAATCTATAATAAGATGCAAGCATTGCACTTGTCTTTGATAACGTTGCAAAATTTTGTAGCGTAGGTCATATGAAATCATGCCTCATACTGAGGCCTTGTTCATTTGTAATTAAATATTACTCAGTGGTTGCCTTCACTGAATCCAGATAGTCTTTCGAAAGCATTTATGAAATGTGTTTATACTGAGTGTCTAGCTAGACTTTAGTATAATTAGTAATGTATATAATAGACGAAAAACAGGTTATGACCTGTACAAGAATTGAATATTTTTCAAATCATGCTGTCATACATAAAACACTTAAGGAATATAAATCAAACAATTATTAGTAAACGTTCATTTATTTATCGATGGATTAAATATAATTCAACTTATCAACGTGTATATTCGGTATGATGAATAAAAATATAGCATTAGCTCCAAGTAAAAAGGGAAAAAGCAAATGTTTCATAGCAAAGGTCGTAGTATTACAATTTGCTTTATTTCATATGAAAACCATTTTGATTTATGTGTAAAAGCATTCTAATGAATAACATGCAGCTTTTATTAAAATTTATGGAGCAAATGAAAAAGTGCACGATAATCATGCGAAGCATATAATTGGTTAATTGATTGGTATAGGTGGCTGCTTGTAGCTTTCAATTATCTATTCACTGTTTTTGTCTCTACGGAATTCGACAAGCTTTTCGTCTGTAACTTTATCGAGAGTCTTTTCAAAGCAAGTATCATGAACGTGTATATCAGCATTTACATCTATAAAGATCAGTTAATACAAAAATTACAATGAGCTACATTGACTTAGTGCTTCTACCGCTATGACATACGCTCTTAAATAAATAAAAATACAAAGACATGCTCTGTTTGTCTAATCTTCTGTGAGAGGTTGCATTTAGGCAGCATATATGTAAAAAGTAAGAAGCAAGCACTATACTTTAAATACACGCTATTCTCAACTAAACTATGAAATTGCAAGATTTTTGCACTTCGCGATTTAGAGCTTCATTATTTCATTAGACTTATGTTTTGTGGTCATCTCAAGTAAAGTTCATCAGGGTTGTATGTATGTCATGTAGAATCACAATCACCATACTTCTCTCGAATATTTGAGAAAAGTACTATAATAATCGTATTTATTTGAGGCGAAGTTTAGCTACCACCTAAAATAATATTTTGGAGATCAGTGTTCATTTTTTGTTATTTACTCCATTCATATTCCTATTCTTAGCACAGAAATCCGCCGTAAAATTGAAATGTCTTGTATAACAAAGTGAGCAAAAAGTTGCGTATACAGGCTATTGAATGCAAATTCTCCCGCTATTTATGGATCTCACGACACCCTGAGTAGCTACAAATTGAATACTTTATGCTGCAGGCCATGGATAGATTTGACTCAATACTATTGTTCAACATAAAAACGCGTTCAGTAAACGGTACTTCGCAGGTACCAAAATAAATCAATATCCGGATTACACAACACTCAAAGTTTTCAAACATATTGGGCTCGGAGAAGGATCAATGGATCAATTATATATGACCAATGATATCCGCAGTTTGAGAGATATTTGTCATATGATATTCTTGTGTGTGTGTGTGCTGAATATCCAACTATATGGATATTCTATTCCAAGGCTTCAAATTTTGACAACCCAAAGTCGGTCATTTACGTCAAACCATTTTTAGAGCGTTTTATACACAAATCACTATTCATAACACATTAAATCTGGAACTCCGAATTAAGTTGTGTTATGATTTCTTTATATCGTGTAACAAGACGAGTCGTAACTTACGTTACTCTCTATATATATATTGAAGCTGAGCTGCTGTAGTATATCGTACATTGAATCTAACTAGAAACTATTCCCTCGGATGGTTTAGTTGCTCCAATAGTATGGAATCATTATAGAGTAAGGAATACACTTGTATGTCTTACACAGTTTCAAGAAATGAAGCTTGTACCAGGGGATAAATTATATACTTACTTAGATCATCATTTTTAAATTATTAATTACTGTATATATGATTTGATGAGGTTTCACGTCCAACTTTATCATTGGACAATATTGTCTTAACGTGATACAGAAAGCCACCCTACTATTTGGTTACTGTTAGTAAATGAATCAGCTCCTTTGATTTACCTACCGATTGTGTTTGTCTTGTCTGTTTTTCAATCCTAACTTATCCCAGCTGATCCCCGATGATTTGAAAAACTGGTAATGGTAAAATGGTAAAACACATTCAAAACGTTGAAAGAATTGACGGACCAACCAAATTGTTGTAGTTCAACCAGAAATACTAAATAACGCTAGGTCTAACAGGTGGTGGAGATGCAAAATGGCTGACCTGTTGGACATAAGGAATCTTATTATTTAAGCAACCAATAGTATTTCACATCCTGAAGTTTACTTTTTTTTTTTGTTTGATGACATTGGGTATTGACTCATTCAGCCAAACCGTAACGTAATTGAAAGTTATTTTTCATAAGCCCTAAAACCAACCTAACCTAACGACTGACCAATATATACGCAACAGACAGGGACACTAGCTTCACGCCCAGGGGTCTGTCATGGCGTAGTTTACTTAATTTGTTTAAAGTACATAATTTGACATATGTATCTTACTGTATGGTAACCTTGAATAATAGCACCAGTTTAAATGGTGGACATGCCTCCTCCTCAAAGAGTTGTGCTAGAATACCATTGTGATGTAGTCGAATGGTAGATACAGATACAGAACAGCAGAACTAAAACCGCCAATATGTTTTCTCTCCTCCAGCTTTTTCATTCCCACATGTAACGTCAATTGTGGAGCTCTTGATGAATGACCAATTATGTTAATTCCATTAGTATTATTAGTAGTAGAATGGTATATGCAAGCAATGAATAAGTTCACCTCCAATAACACTGTTAGACCAAGAATAATGCTAAATTTACATAAAAGACTTGTTACAAATTCCAAACTCGTAATAGTAACTGCTTGCTATTTTAACAAATTAAAGGTGCGACCTCATTGTTACATGCATGGTGACAGAGTATATAGAAAAATCATTAAGAATCACTTGAAGTATATCAGTTTGCATTTTGTGTACATAGAAATTGAATTGACGTATGGTTAATTCAAGCTTTATGGCATTAAAATTGATCTCAAGGTGGATAGGCTTATATCAGCAGCTCGTTATGACAAAAGTGACACAGTATTCTAGAAACTAAATCTAAATGGCTTCAATAACCAGTTTTAAATTCGGTTTATCAGTCTATTTGTGAAACTACCAGTTTGCCTGTCTGTTGGTATCTGGTGTTCGCTTTCGAGGAAATTTGGGAGCAATATGTTGTGACGCCATCTAATCGTTAGTAAGACATACTATTGGAATATTGCAGATTGTGTAATTAAAACACAGTTTCACAAATGAAACTCTTTATCTTTCAGTGACGCGTTTCGACTTATATTTTTCTCTCCTAACTGATTTGGTGCATAATCAAAAAAAAAATTGGGCAATTCAGTTTTTGTAAATTTCCATAGAATTTTAGGGGGGGGGGGGTGAACAATTTATTATACTATTTTCAGCCATAATCAAAACATTATCTTAGCGTATTCAGTGTTAATATGTGTGCATTCTTTGGGAATAGATTCAATTTGATGCATGGAAAACATGCTGTCAGTTTATTTAGTTAAAATAGATTGATCTTTCACAACGTGAGGAAATAAATGCTTGTTACATCTCAAATATCACCGTTGCGATACATTTGTGGTATGTGAAGAGCTATTATTTGTATTGTACGCAAGACCAGCCTAGTAGTGGTACAGGTCAATCAACCATGTATTTGAGTAGATACATCTGAAAATGGTTTTACCTACATCACAAGCTGTTATCAAAATAGTCCACAATACAGGATGACAGAATGTAATATCATGTCATTTATCTCTACTTATACAGTTGAAACAAAAAGTTACAGTAACTGAGGCTTGTATCGGCCATTCTCGTATAACTGCCACAAGAAGTTTATGATAACATTTTCTTTGGGCAATGAATAGCCCAGCGATGACGTAATATAAATTAATAGTCGGGAGGACCTTCCTACGTAGATATTTTATGCCAGCTAATCCTAAATGTAATAGGTTTTTTTTAGCCAAGTAGCCTAGGAGGGAAAGCATAACTACTAGTCCATCAAATAACATATATAAATGTATATTTAATGCTACTTCTATTTTGAAATTCCATTCCGCTAACCATTGTTCCAGAATTTTGGCAGAATCAAACTTGCTCATGGAATATACAGCAGTTGACTGCTTAGAAAAATAAAGCTCCAACAAGGACTTGAAATATGAACCATTTGCAACCAGTGCTAAAAGAAATGTTGATGAGTTTGTGTTTTGAACTAATTGTTCTAAGTTATTTACCCTTGAAGCAAACGAGCGATCATACCCGTCAGTTCTTAGTGTACATGGAACATTAAATTTCGACGGAGAAGCTGCAGCCTGACTATATAATAGACTCAGAAAACGGCGGAATTATAGAAGAAAGCTCAGAAAAACAGAGCCTATTGACATATATCTAGTGCCAGGACACTGAAAGTTCGTCGATCAGAGAGAGACGAAGTGGAGTGTCAGCAATAATATAATCTGTGGTGCTAGTTGCGGTGAAGGCAAACATAACAAGGATCATAGTAGGGGTATAGTGTATATATCAAATTTTGCGTTTATATTCCTGACTGTTGACAGCAGAGTCTTAAATAAGATCTTGGGTATTCTAATAATGTAACATTTTTTCATTTGTAAACTTCCGACGGTCAAGACACCATCTTCAGGTAATATGATTTATTCACATAAAAATACTCAAGACCAAACATACAAAATCAGCTTCCAACAGAGAAAATGTGTTTATGGTATATCCAGGACAAATCTCATTTATTGAATGTTCAACAAATATGTGTGGCATGATGCAAAATTGATTTAGACAGAATTAATGTTTCTCTGATACTGATTTATTGCTTAATAGAATGCTTTTTAGACGACTAAGAATAATAATAATTTGCTGAACGCTAAGGGTATTATTTTCATGAATGTAGGCGTGCTATTGCAATTATGATACAATAATTTTCAAGCGATTTTTCCCAGCAAACTAACATCAAAACATAACGTGTGGTGAAAAATAAGTTGGCGCAGATCAGATACATTGCATTTTAACACCTATATGAGGAATTTTTCATAATCGAAGTTAAAATTACCGCAGATGTTTCAAAGAATACGTGTAAGTGAAAATCTAAGTTTTTAACGTTCAAGTTTAAGCGCTATTTCACATAGCCAGTCAAAGGCTCAGAGAGAGTTAAAGAACGTTAAGACGGTCCAAGATATTTCCGTTCTGGTAAACAAGGTAGAATATACGTATCTGACACTCATTTTTTGAGGGTTTAAAAATATTTAATTCTGCACAGGTGGTATAACAATACTTATTGTGAAATTCTATCAAAATTTACAATTATGTCCTTTCTTGATTCTTCGATTAATTAAAAAAAAAAATAAAAAAATTAAGCTACTTACAGTCCAATGTAAACAATCATCAGACACGAGTTTTTTAAAAGATATCCCTTTTGTTTTGTATTTTCAGCTTTTGAACAAAACATTTAACTTTTTTCTTGTGTGTCTGTAATACTGCCTACCGCTTCTTGACCTTCTTGATGTCCTCAAATGAAGCAATTTCATCTGGCCCATGAATGATGCTTCATTTGTAAATTCGTGCATTGGTGATGAAGTCATTAGCAAGGAGTAAAATATCTCCAAACATCTTATCAAGCCACAAATCATTTTTAACCATGCTAAACTCCATGTTTACATGTCTAAACTGCATAATTATTTTAGAGCGTATAAACAATTGGAAGTTCTAAAATTAAAAGGATATATCAAAACTGTTTCGGTTAGTTTCTTACCTAGTCGTTCATTTTAGAACATATGCACTGATACTTTGACAGGGTAAAAACTATTTTTTCTTTACTATTTTTCCCAAAAATTATGCAATCTAATACACCCAATTGCTCTATTCCAAATCCAAAAGTGCCCCTCGTATCTCGTACGAGATGCAAATGCAATCAGTATCTGAAAGTCTTCTATATAGTTCGAGGTCTAGCTCCGAATACTGTTTAGATACATAGCTGACACGCCCATTTTCCAATGTCACTGAAAGAAGAAGGAAAACATATCTATTTGAGCAAATATAGCTGTACCTTGTGGCATTAATTCTATCTAAATAGTGCGTGGTGCTGGTGATCGTTTTTTAATAGTGCAAAATCCAGTATACAAAAAAGTATACTCTCCTAATGGAACAAGGCGAACCATGATGATCTTGTGAGACGAGAGAAGCCTGTTATTCAGATCACTGAAGAGAGCCTAGTACCCTAATAATAAAATCGCACTCAAAAGCTGGGGTTCTCTTCCGTTCCAGAAAATTGTATTCATCGGCAAAGCTACTGCTACTTAACACGGCTTGGACCACAGCATCTCTGGAATACTGCTCGCATCCCCGGTGCTTCTGGGTGAATCCATGCAATACATTTGGTGGTCTGACTTCAAACAGGACCACCATGGAACATCCAACATAGTCATCGATATAGCTGAAATAAACCAAACGATATTGAGAATTATAGTCTAACTAGACGCTCATTACCTAAGGCTTACTGAAACTGAAATTGACTCCATTTTTTTCGTTTTTGTTAAAGAATCATCACGACATGCCTAATGCTATCAAGATAGATTGGGATAAACGTGCAGTTATAATGATATACCTCAGTGTATGACTTTCTTATACAGAAGAACCTCAAACACTCAAAACAAGCCAAGGTTGACATATTATTCTCGCGAAGTTTCCCTCGGGCGTCTTCGAACGAGTGTTCTCAGAAATTTCTCGCCTTCTTTTAACTACAAATCCTTCCTCAACCAAATCTTCTTTGTCCCTTTTACAACTCAAGAGCATTAATTCTCGCAGGGTTAACAATAAACTTCCGGCCCAATTAGTGGTGCTATGAATCCGCCCTATAATTAAGCCTCTTGGAGAAAGAGATTTCTTTTAATATTTAGGCGCATAAAGTTTGAATGCCTCTTAGTTGACGAGGAAATAACTTGAAAAAGCTTAATTATTCAAGAAGTTCTTGCGGTAGCCTGAGTTTTCACAGTTAGAGTTACCTACTTCAATTGGATCAAAATTTGTTTACGCAAATCTCAACTATTTTGCCTCATACAAATAGGCGATGGAAGTATTTTGATCCCAAGAATTTTGGAGTAGTCGCTGCACCGACTTTGATGGACTTTTGGAGGGAGATGCTGTAGGGCGTAAATTGGCAGAACTGCATTATTTGTTAAATCGATGTATTAGCGCCAGAGTAATTAGAGAAAATCAAAAACTATAAGCTTCCCATTACTTTGCTTACTTTGATCTTTGTTTTGGTCAACTCCATTATTTGTTAAATCGATGCATTAGCGCCAGAGTAATAAGTGGAAATAAAAACTATAATCTCCATTACTTTGCTTACTTTTACTTTTATCTTTGTTTTGGTCATATTCTGGATCACTTTTACGCATAGTCAAATTGGATTTGAAGATGGTTAAGTCGTCCTCAAATGCTTGTACATAAACTCCTATATCATCTAACCTAAGCAGAAGTAAATTAACTACCATGTAACACAATCCCTTCCAAGGCAAACTCAATTTATCCATAGACAAGCTCAGACCGTCCACTTCTTTGGAATCAGGTTTGAAGGATTTTATTATTTTATAATTTTCTGTGGGTTCCAGCAATCTGAATAAGAATGTATTGATGCCATAAACGTTAATATTTATAAAAATCAAAAATTGTATGTGGAGCGAGTCCAGCATTGAAAACCGTCACAGAGTAGTTGTTAATCAACAATGCTTCCATTAAATGAATAGAGTTAAAATTTTAATGCGTTTTAGCACGTACCACATATTTCTAGGATTATTTTCCGATTCGATGGAAACCAAATAGGCAGATTCCACTCGCTTAATAGACGACAAAGCAGAATTTCTTCTATCCCTGTAGGTCGCCAGATTTGCAGGTGTTCTAGTTATAAATGGCTGCAAAGTTGAATTCGTATAAAAAATTAGAAATCTAGAGATTGTCTTCGATAGTAGACTAACATTTCACCATCATGTGACCAGTATAATGCAGACATGCTATAGTAAACTCAAATGCTTATATAAATTCAAATAGGTACTTCCAACTACTACCAAAATGAAGTTAACTGAATCTTTGATTATGTCTTCAGTGCAATATGGTGATGTTATATATGGTCCTTACTTGAGCAAATCCAAAGCATACAAAATTCAAAAGATTCAAAATGTTTGCATTAGGTTTTCTATCATCATCCTTTAGATATCGCCATGTTACTCCCTTATATCAACAATATGAAATTCTTCTTTTGAAGAAGCATGGATCCTACACCTTATCTGCTTGGTGCATCAAATACTCAAAAATGAGCCTCTATTTCGGAATCTCCGGAATTGGTCTCCTCATTCCAACGCTCATACTTGGTGAGCTACTTCTATCCACGTTCGGAATAAAAACGATTTTGGTGTGAAGCCAACTGCTGAGGGTGCTGCTAGTAGCCACACATACATGTCAATTTGAACAAATACTCGAATAAACTAATAAATGACTGTCATAACTGTTTCCTATTACGACAAAAGCTAAGGGCATGTTTTTGATTTTCCATTATAATTGAATAAGGTACCATAAGACATGTTTCATATGTTCCACTGGCTGCTAACTTAAACTACACACTATTGACTGATTGGCTTTACTAAATTTTTGGCTACTTCAGTATCCCTCATCAAAGACAAAAGTACGTAACGAATAAAGAATTTCTAAATAAAAATGAATCGAAACATTTTTTCTTTCCGTTTTAATATGACTGAGAAGTCATTATAGCTATTATCATACGTTCATTGAAATTACTGTTTCCATTCTTATCCTATCTTATCTTTCAGGTAAGTTAGATCCCTTGATTTTCCAAAACAGATCATATCATAACCAGTACCCATAAGACATTTGTGTGACGATACGCGTGTTCTAGAAGAATATCGTGCTTAGACGCGTTATAATTATTTAGCTCGTATAGTAATTAGAATTCTAACGAAATCATTTTGCCAAATTAATATCTGCTGAAATTTTCCACAAACATATAAATGATGATTGTTCTATTTTACGTATTCATACTATAATTACCAATTTTCAATCCCATATTTTTTTCTATGTATTTCTCAATAGCAAATCGAATTAACAACGATTACATCCTGCAATTGATCTAAGAATCACTTGCAATAATTAACATCCTAATGTCATTGTCAAGATTACCTTTTACATAACTCGCGTGCCTGCTATAAATATCCATTGTTAACTCTTGACTGCTTTTACTGCTTTCCACAATTACTTCTGAAAAATATAGCTTATAAAATGCGAAGTCGTTTTTTTCTATATACTCTTTTGAGCACTCCTATCCGATTTTGAATATTTTTTTTGCATTATATATATAATAATTATTTTCAATAATGATACTTAGTAATTGTTTGATTTATTGAAACATTGATTGAGGTTAGCTTTTTTCGAATATAAGACAAAAATAGTATTTTTCATCATTTATTTTGATTAGAAGAAGTCAAAGAATCGTGAATAATGCTAAAGTATCTGGTATACCTTTCCGAGTGTTGTGAAATTTATAAACAGTGTGGTTGTTC
This sequence comes from Bruchidius siliquastri, assembly GCA_949316355.1. Lineage (NCBI taxonomy): Eukaryota > Metazoa > Arthropoda > Insecta > Coleoptera > Chrysomelidae > Bruchidius > Bruchidius siliquastri. The sequence goes on from OX438533.1 coordinate 23,913,480, forward strand.
CAATAACAATGCTTCGGACTTTCATTGTCTTGAGAATTTTTGCGCTTCACAACCTCTCGATTGATGTATTATCTTCAATTGCCTTCAGGCAATAGAGGTTACATCATACATAAATATTTTATTCGATATCTAGTGAACACACTGAAGGAAAAATAAAATGAAATATGAAAACTTCATATGTTCATAAATCGTAAAACCCCACAGCTATTGAAAATGAATCCGTCATTTTGCTATTTCGAAGGCAAGTATTTCAAAAACCTGTGTCCAAGAACTGCTGAGATTTACCAGGTTCAAATGTTTACAGATGCTCACCATCAGTTTTGACTCACTTCTCAAACATTTTTGGAAAGTGAAAAAGAATATACAAAACTTCAGAAGATTCAGCCTTTTCATCCTTATCATAGCAGTAAGCTAAAGTCAAGTTTTCATCAGAATCCGAATAGTATCTTCGGAGTTATAAGGAGACAAGGACCACTAGACGTACAGACAGCCACCAGACGCCAGATTACAGACAAAAGACAAACCGACATACAGACATGAGAGACAGGCTTCCCGTGCTGTAAATATTGCGGAACATCAAAAAAACATACCTCGATATCGATTTTTTGCAATTATCGTACATCATTGCCAATTGGTGTACGAAATAGAAACAGTTGTTTCAGCTACCAATAAATGCCATATTAGGAACCGGAAAATTTCAAGATGGAGTACAGATGACATAATCTTCACAATTTTCTAGGTTTTTGCGTTTTGCTACGTTTCTACTGATATAAATAATATATAGATTGATAGATCAGATGTACTATAAATTCTTTCTCAGGAAATCAAGCCATTTTTTATATTGTAATACGCTATAGAACCATGGATAAAAAGTTCAAGAAAATACTGGTGATCATAACGGAAATTTCAAATCACTGTGCCTTCCTCCCAAAAATTAGACATAGGAGACGTGAAAGGTAAATGACAGAGCAGTCATAGTTTTTTTTTACGTTTGTTGACATTCCGGTCATTTTGAGGAGAAGTTTTATAAAGTTCAAAAATATTGTATCAGCTTGTTTAGGAACCCAAATATTATATTGACTGAAAAAATTGAGGTAAAACCCTGTTTTGATAAGGGTACGAAACACTAAGTTCCACGTGTTCTACAACTCATTTCAAAACAAAATTTACAGTAAGTTTCGTCAATATCGAGAAAACATCATGAGTTGTTCGAAAAAGTGGAAAGTTGATTAAAACTTGGTGGTGGTGTCCCAACTTAAAATGCCGTCACTTTGTCGCTAGTCTCCATCGCCGGAAATAGAGTCCATCAAACGCCGGATACGTGTTTGTTTTCTCAAAGCAGCGTAATTGGATCAAGACAACCTTAGGAAAGTTATTAGAAAGACTAATGGTGTGGTCGTGGTCTAATGAAGAATTATGAGAGGACAGATAATCTCAGTATGCGTGTGATTGTGCGTGCGTTCATGTGTATAACGACAAAACGTGAAGGTTAACATACAGAAAAATCCTCAACTGGGAAGATAAGATTACAATCTATAGTTTCGTAGAAACATCAGTATATGTAAGGCAGTCATCAGTTACACATTCATGACACAAGTATGAACCAGAATAAGGTGTACTCAATCAGGTAGATGAATTTGTTCACATAAATATATTTGATTACTAGTTACTGCTAAATCGTTATCTGCTAAATTACGACAGATAACATACAACAAAATAAGTCCTACAGTTTTTTGGTGAATTATATTCAGCGGACTGCTCCTATAATATCGTCATATGGTGTTTCAAGTTTCTGCGCATCATTCAAGGAAAGTGACTGTAAGATTAGCAAAAACTGACCCGAAATTCCTAAGGCAAGCACAAGAATTTCGAATCAAGTATCTGACTATACCTTGATGTGTTAATCGTGGAACTTACTATAATGCTTAACGAGCTGCAAGAACATTAATCTCAGAGTACACACAAACATATACGCAAAATGCTGCTATCACGTTGGCGGGTGTTGAAACCCCCGCACGGCCCCAACAACATATTTGTTGAATATAACTTGCATCTGGATGGATGTTGTCAAAAATGTTGCGCATATAAACCTTTCTGTCCCTGAAACAAAACGACAGTTCCGGAACAAAAATTATTTTATTTATTGCTAACTTCGGTTCAGAATGTGTGTGCAACCTTCGTGTTTTTTGGTCATATCAGGACTTGGGCGATGAAAAATATGTTGTAAAGTCTAATGCAGTCGGTGTACAGGACTTTATTGTTTGTACTCGTTCAATTAATGTATCAATTGCTCTGTAGTGAAATGGCTTTCAAATAATTTTTCTTGAAGATTGAACTACGAAATTTGCTTTGCAGAATTTATGCCTCATATTTCAAAGTCACCTTGTCGTCAACACTGTTTACACCGTACGATGTTTCCCATTTGGAACAGCGAACAGAGATACAAACAAAAGCAGCAAATTACTGTAATGCCGCTAACTAGCGATGTTGACGATGATCTATTGATTTGTTGGTTGTTGAATCCGTCAGCAACATGCCAATTCTGCTGACATCACATATCCTAACTAGAAAACCGAAATCCAGAAGGAATGTCTAGGTACATATTTCTGAATATAATGCTGTAGTAACAGCTTTTCGTCCTGAATGAGTTTTATAATTAAAGGATTTATTTATATTTATATCACCTAGTGTATCAATGAAAATTTAATTTGTAAGAACGTACTATCAGAAAAAGGCAACATGAGTATAATTGGATTGTTGAATTTCAACAAGATAGACATACCCAAATAAACAATTATTTATAATATTTTTATTTTACGTTTTGCTTCTTTACAATGCTATGCTAGCAATTGCTGACATCAAATTTCGGTTGTTTGGAATCTTTCAAATGAAACTGGGCAGAGGGAAAATGAGCTTATTTTGTAAGCAGATTTTTTGATAAGGAAGTGATCAAAGAATCTTCCACGTCAAAATTTTGTTCACAGAAATTGTCCTGTGTCTGTAGAATACTATTTTTTTTTATTTACTTAATTGTTAATACCTTTGCTAACGCAAACTTGTCAGTTATGGTAACTACATCAATTCATTATATCATTGCGCCAACCTCTCTGTATTCTGCCACGATGATCCCATTGGGTCCTCTCTTGAACTGGTAACGATGGTGGTGACCTGACCCTTCGGAACATCTCTTATACTAGCTATGCAGGAACAGCGCTCCCAAAGAATATATTGTCGAATTGATAGGGCAGCTTGCAACTTCCATAACTCAGACTGGTTTCAAAAGCATTAATTGTACATAATATACAAATAACTATGCATTCTACTTCCGGATACTGAATGGTCAACAACTTTGCAACAAACAAAGCATGTTTTATAAAAGTCTAAGAAAAGGATACCATGTAACAAGTAGAGCAAAACCGCCTTGGTAGTGATAAGTGAAACTTATTGCATTCCACAATGATGTGTGTTCATTGTTGAGTGCATACCATACACATGCAAGGTGGCTCAAGGTCGACGCTATATAAAATTTGTTCATTTTTCAGTCAATATTGTCAACATCGTAACTATTTTCTTCCCACGTATATAAACACTGATTGGAATTACTGTAATTCGCTTAAAAAAATGTATCAATACCTTTAAACAATTATTTTGTTTGTAATTCACAGGCCATTTATATGCGAATATCAAAAAAAAGTATATTTTTTGGTAACATAGTCACCTAAGTGGCTTGAAAATATATTTGGAATATTCCAATGTTTATAAAAATTCTATTTCTAATATATTATATGATTCCTAATTTTTGACCATTCCAAAGCTTAGTCTTCCTTCTACTTCTAGCGAGGAAAGCATCATAATGGCGATCTTCTAATTTTATATCAGTTTTTTGTCTTATAATGTCTATACCACGAACATCCATTACCGTCAGTCTGTCTATCATACGACAAGAAGTAACATCTACACCGATTTTCAAATTTGGATAGCAATGTGGAGCTCTGCTATGGTAGATAATACTGCTGCTTCTAACAATCGGTCTATAAATGGCGAAGTAATTAGCATAAAACAAAATGGTATCAAATCATGCACAAAATCTGTTTTCGTATGTTTCGAATCCATGATTATTTTTGTGCGTGGTATTTTTTCAGCATTAAAAATTGTATATAACTTACTGTCAACTTTATTTTTGTATGTTTTTTGAATTTATGATAATTTTAGGGTGTTCAAAAAACATTATATGAGGACACAAACATTTTGAAATTCACCGGATTTCAGCTTTAAACGTTATGGTACGTCAAAAAAAAATGGGAGTATTATCGGTTTGTCGGTATATTTTTATCTGTTCACCTCGCATTCGCGTTGAGCGCTTCATCGATATTTATTAAACCTGAGGATGCTATAGATCAATAGTAATTTAAAGGAAATTCACTTCACATTTGCAGATTTTTATATTTAGAATGAGGTAATTATCAGAAAATAAATAAAATATTATAGCATCCCCAAACTTCATTTAACTTTTCAGACATAAGTATTGTCATCGTATTTTAGCTCTAACAAACATTAGACTTACTGGCTCCAAATGTCAAATAATAAAACCCTAAATAGTGACACCGCACACAACATGCAAAAATGTGCTATACAATAATTCGGTTCAGAATTACCTGACTCAAACGTATATAACTTGATTTTTACACGAATGTCGCCAGAAAAGAACCTCGCACAAATCCAGAGTATGATATTTCAAAACGGAAAACTATCCTTACAGCGCCAGCGTGGGAATTCGATCTCCTTGAATCGATCTTTTAAATAGTAATAGTAATTATAGCTGTGATTCAGACAAATATTTAGATAATTCTGGTGATATGTATATATCTTTCTAGAAGTATCCAATTTCCACTTATGATAAGCTTCAAATTTTGAAATAGTTGAGGTCAACCGAATATTTTTTATGGACAAGGGTTAGGGATAAGATAAGGTAAGATAGGTATAACTACAACTTGATCAAGACACCTATAATCTCATTCCAAAGCGTCTTCATGTCAGAAATTCTTATCTGCTGGCGACAGATTTTTCTAATGCGGAATACCACCACACCTGGTAGACAGTCAAAAACGTCAAAAAGGCGAAAGTCGGGAAGCCATTCTGCATTCTCACAGCTTGTATGAGATCGACATTAAAGATCTGTTCGAGATTCGTAGCAAGCCCAATACGAAATCACATTATCGGCTATAAAAAGCTCAATGCATTAGTGAACTTTTTTTTGTATGATTCAGATTCCATGGATTCCAATCACCACCAATAATCACCATATTTTCTACTGGCAACTAATCAAAACCCCATACATTGACTGCATATGTTTACTAAAGTTTTGGCTAACCTGGCAGCCTTTATAGAAGTACAAAATTTAATTTTTCATATTATTTACTTCGATAAAGGCTGCTGGGACAACCAAACCTCTAGCAAAGATTTATATTATGTGGTTTGAATTAGCGTTCAAATGAACATATAATGAACCAGAGATGTAACCACAGATTACGTTTTAGAAGCAGTTTCCAAATCGTATTGTCATATAAACTCCATCACCGTTTCATTATACCACTGAATGTATGCTGAAAGTAAAAAACTAATTATTTTCTTGTCCCGTCAGAACCTCACTGATTGCCTCGGCGTGGCGCTGTTGAAAAGGGTAACAGGATTCCCCTTGCCCGTGAAATGAGTGCTCTATTACACGGAGCGTGGATGTCCAAGATGGATTCGAGACTCGCCAATCCATGCGCAAACAAGCTAGTAATAGCTTGCAAAAGTGACATACATTTTCTGTAGGTCTATTACATCCTACATACTGACATTTATCAGCACGTGTCCTTCAGTAATAAGGCATACTTGATTAAAATTCCTGCCTATTCAGTCTGTCATAATAATTGCACTGAATTTCCTACATAAATTTCTCATTAACATACATTCACTTCTTCATCATTTTCCTCATTTCGTCATAGCGTCGCAAAAGCAACATGAACAAATCAACATAATTATATGAAGTTGTCCCTTGAATATGAAACGTGTCGCACTACAGATTCGTTGAAATCACTTAAGAATAAATTAACAGCCAAACCGAACATGTCTATTTCCTGGATTGCATTAATAATTTGCCACCTTTTTTTAGTAATTATGCAATCAACACAGAAAGCTAACGAAACTAATAAGCAATATGTTTGCGAATTATTCATGTAATTCATTCAATGCCAAGGCAATGATTTTATGAAATTCATGCATAAAATGAGAAACGTCTTCTGAATGAAACTGCTATCCTAGACACTTTTTCTTTTGCTTCAGAGCTTGATGAATCGCAAGTATTTTTATGTTTTAGAAAGTTCAGCAGCCCTGAATGCAAAGCCTAAGTACTGGAGTTCAGTGACTGTTATGCATCTCATGCTTTCCAATATCTACATTCAATATTTTCTCTTCCAGAATAAAATGCTAGATACAAAAAAGGACCAGTGCGAGCATCCAAGAATAAATGGTAGTTGAATACATCAGGCATCACTAAAATTCAAAGTGAGCCAAATAAGTGATGGTGTGTGAGCAGAAGCATTTAGAAAATGGGTAGTTTGCCGAATTTGCATGAACTGGGACGAGCTGAGGGCGAAGAACAGGGACAGTCTTACAAGCCAGGTAAAGTACTTAGTATTTATCAAAATAGCGGTGGGTTAGTAGTTCCATTTATAACAAAAATGTTCAAAAAGCAAGTGATAACTCGACACATTTTGCATTACTGGTTCCCACATTTGAACGCATAACGGTGATCTCAAACATTTTATATGTTTCCTAAAGGCTCCATATTGTCCACAATACGAAACCTAATGGCACTGAGTTTCGTCGATTCATTGACGAAAGATTGATAATCAAAAACTCATTAAATAATTCCCTTAGTTTGCATTTTACCCTTGTAGCAGTTTCTTAACACAACATTTACGATAGTTCCTTGTCCTTTCAATGTATGTTAAAACGTTTTAGTGCGTGGGAATCAATGAGACAATCCATTTGATACATTTTTTCTTCACTGGAACTATTTCTGGACTTCAATAATATTCAAATAAAGTTAAAACAAATCACATTTTCTTTAGAATCCGTATACAACTACCTTAAAGCAATCACTTTCAATCAGCCACATGACTTCTCAACACAAAAACATTACAGACTCCACAATTTATGAGATTGCTTTTCTGCTATTTTCAGGAGTAGCATTGGGACACCTTTGCGGAGGTTCTTATGGAAGTGGCGGTAGTGCTGATAAGAGTAAAGTCTATCAAAGATACTCGGGACACGCTCGGATCACCAAAGCAAGAAGCAATCCACAGGAATCTAACAGAATTGTATATGATGAGGCTACGATAGAGGTGAGAACGTCGAAGTGCATGAATGATCATAAGGGTACCATTACCAACTCACAAGTCAATATCCAATTTTTTTTTGGTATATATCATCTATTTTAAAACAGCACAATACATAAAATCAATTCGCATGGAAACATCCAATGTACAAACGTTCATCTTGTATTCTGCTGGCAAACATAACACAAGAGCTGCACCGCTTTATCAAATGTTCAATTTGTATAAAACAGAATCGGTATGGAATCTACTTAAAGCGTTCGCAATTGCATATTAGTAGATGTACGGTAACTTTGTATGCTTCAAATATTCAATATGCTTCTAACTGATTTCAGATATACAATATTTAATACATCTCCCTTTCTTCATTCACTCATGATTTGTGACCATTCTGCTGAGTATACCGCGTCAGTTTAAGGCATCTAAAATGTATCATGTTATCGAGCTTTTAGTTGTCTTGGCTCTTAATTCAAACCACATATGATGAATAAAAGAAATTCTGTTTGCTTCGTCAGTCTTTATCAAAGTACAGAAGGACAGAAGCAAAAAGCTGTATTTTGAAATTATAATGATATTGATCTTGTTTTGGAAACATAAAGGTATAAAGTATTATGGATTGTGGACTCTTGTGTCCTGTTTATCAAACATGTATACTCAGTGAACATATTAAAGGAGAAACAAGTTTTTATACCAAACAAAGAAGATTACAATTTCGCGAAGAAGGCCAAAGAATCTGTATTTATTCAGTTCAATCGTGACTGTCTTTCCTATTTCTCAGTAGACTGTGACCCAGTTTATTTAAATATGTTTCGGTAAAATATCTAATCATTGTTCTTCAAACCTTCAAATTTATCATATCTTTTTTCCTCCAGATCTCCTTATGATTGCTTTTGAATTTCAAATGGATGGTCTAGTATCGTTACCTGCAGTGTTGTGTTCGTTATATTTCATAAGACCCTCACCAAAAATGCAAATGCATAAATCTGCATTCGAGCACCCCATAATGATCCCATCTAAGTGCTTTTTAGAAAACAAAATTGTTCCTGAAGACGGCTAATCAATGTCAGTGACTGCCGATGCTGTTTTTATTAACGGCCAGGGAAGTGGGGATTAATTAGACCACTTCTCTTTCAAACTTCATAAGTCAAATACCTCATATCTAAAAGTGCAATGCACATACTATTTGGCGGGGAATGATGGTTCCTTCCTCAGTATCTCAAGCATATCGGGTTGATTTTTTTCACAGAATTGAACGCATAGAAGACAACAACCCTGACAAAAAAATACCACGCTGATCTTAGAGATGGAGGAACGCCCATAACTTGAGTCATTCTCATCCAGCATCTGGGAGTTAAAATAAATAATAACATGTCCTGCCAAGAGCATATTGCTGACCTTACTAGGTTGGCGTCTCAGAAGCTCTGGATAACCATACTTAATCGTCATTTTTGAGATGCATTAGCAAATTCAACTTTTTCTTATAACCTTTCAGCATATGGTTGCATATTCTCCGATATCAACACGATCTCGCTGTAATTTACACCAAAACAGTACTACTAGACGAAGGGACTCAATGAACAGCTCAATTGGAGCAACGTCAGTAAGGAGACTCCTAGCTGTGGTTAGAGGTGGAGGTGGACCTGGGAGTCAAGCAGGTAAAAGTGCATGCTCTGTTGTACGTGATATATCTAATCTTACAAAAATCCGCAAAATCAACTTTTAATAATGATGTTTTATCGAAAAATTAAAAATATTAGCGTATAAATATTCAGTTTATGACCGATTTTTTAACAAATGCCTAACCTCTACATGTACTAAGAAAGTTTTAAACAAAGAAATCGACTCCGCCTCAACTTGACACCTATCTACTGAATCTACGGAAAGTAAAACATTATTCAAAGGAAAGATGAACTGTTAGTGGTCCAGGATCAAACCTAAACCGTTCACAAAAGAGTAATTATCGATAGGCAATTTCCACGAAGCCGTCGCGACGGTTGAGGGTGCCCTCGATTGTAAACCTCAACTGTAACAAATGAGCAATGAAACACCGACTATTCACTAAATAAAAAATAGACATAACCCCTCGCAATGTGCCGTTAACCGATATCTTTACAGCTTTTTAATGGTGTGATATCGTAATTTACAACAATTGATGTTTGCGGTAGGTAGCGTTAATAGGCAATATACGATATACCGGGACGCTGGCAATAACTTCGTAGAAACAATGGATAACGTGAATGATTAATGTAACTCTGCGCTTTGCTAGGTTCTTTATCCCTGGGTTAATCCAGGTTCCTATAAGTCCTAGTGGTGATAAAAAGTGGGAGTGCCTCAATTATTCCATGAACGAACACTAAATGTTTTTAACCGCAACCATAGAGGATATGTACATGTTACGTACGTACACAGTAAAATGACTAAGCAAAATGTAAATTCAATGAGATTTACTGAGATTTACTTGAAAATATAATTTTTTTGAACTCAATGTTATATTTTTATGAATTATGCTTAAGCATTACATGGAGGCTTAAAATCGGTTTGAGGTATTTATTTTTCATGACATCTGAGTGTAAGTACCTAAATAGACTGTTGTTTGAAACTTGTAGACAAGGTGGATTTATCAAAAGTTTGATTTCGGACTTCCATTGTCTATAAAATTTTTTAGTATCACGACGTTTCGATTGATATTCTATCTTCAATCGTCTTAAGGTGAACTGGCGAACACGTTCCTTTCATGCTTATTTATACCCCGTCCGGTGACGTGTCGCTGTGCGCGGTCTGTTCTGATTGGTTCCCGATGCGGGGTATTCCGGTCTACTGACGTGGCTGTTTGTCGGTCATTGTTTGTTGTCTGGTCCAGTCGTAGTCTATTGATCTTCTTTATGAGTGGCTGCTGATTGAAGATAGAATATCAATCGAAACGTCGTGATACTCAAAAATTTTATAGACAATGGAAGTCCGAAATCAAACTTTTGATACCTAAATAGATTTACGAGGAGTCCCTTTGAGTCTTTATTAAGTTTATCCGTAAATAAATATATTCTGTATTTATCTACAATTTTAGGGAATTTTCGGTACTCTAAAAACTTAGATGACACCGAATTCAAAAATAATTATAATTGTTAGTCATATGTGTTGTCGGTTTTGGAAAAGGAATTTCACGAAAACGTAAGTGCTCTAGATGTTATTTCATTATCAACTGTCAAAATTCCGTATCGCTCTCGCGTTCGGACCTATAGTGCTGGACACCATTGCTACATTTTGCAGTGGCATCCAAAATTGGTTTACTACACTAACGCGAAAAGTTTACTCACGTGTTATTTTATATAGAATTCGTTTCTGGTACAACTCTATATTTTAGTGCACTGTCTTGTAAAAAAATGCACCACTAAAATTGTTTTACCATGGTCAGCAGCTCGTCTTACACTTCAGTATTCCAATAAAAATGAGTTGTAAATATATTTGAGATTTTATAGAATTGTTCCACTGTTAGTATATTGTCATAACAACAAATTTGATGCAAATCTACAGAAAATATATTTTATGGAAGAACCACCTTAAATGAGACGAGCGAAAAAAGGGACAAACGCTCCTCTGAAAGGTAGGAAATATACCTCCAAGGCTATTTCAGAGGAATTACTGAACTGCGTGAAAAGAGGCTTTCGCAACTGCGGGGTTACAATAAAAAAGTATTGAACAATTGAAATATCTAAAGACGAGCCGAGCGTCTCAGCTCAATCTGGTATTTATTATTTCGTCGTAGTTGCTTAGCTTTCATAATAGAGGAAACTTATTATCATGGGTGAAATACTTTTAAGAGAAAATTGGCCATCTGTGGTCTTTTTCATCAGTTCCACTCCACCACATGATATAATTTGAATGCAAATGGTTGATGCTGAAGATATCAAAGGTTTTTGATTACTTATAAGCTTAGAATTGGAATCGGTAGAGCACCACCAACAAGTAAGTTATCGAATTGATAAACGTTGTCTAAATCGAGAGAATCTTTTGATAATTTGGAAAACTCGTCGTACCCAAAGTATTCTGTGAAAACCTCAACAGAAAAAACTGGGAAATATATGCCGTGAGGTAGCTAGAATCTGCGGCGCCCAGGCTGATTTCGCTAATTTACAGCCATTTGGACAAACTGGACACATTTCCCACGCTATCAAACCACAATTTCTCGCTCCATGTAACCTCTCCTCCTGGCGGGCCTTGGTTTTCCTTCCCTAGCTACGACAAATAATATGTAAATAACTTTCTGAGTGGTAACCTACGAAAGGATAATTTGTATAGAATCGACCTCCACTACAAATAATCCAATAGTTGTTGCTGGTTTCTATTTAGAGATCGACAAAGAACTGTTAAGTTGCCCTTTAACTGCACGATCGGATATGGAAACCAAAAATCTTGCACGTGCTGTTCGTTGCTCATTACCAAACCACGTGATGTTATCCGACTCGAGTCAGAGATAAAAAGAAATTTAGAAACTTGAAAACTTGAAAAAGGACTCATCAAGGCATATTCGAATATCGTGATATGAATTGAAGTTGGAAAGGTGATGTTAAAAATCCCATTTTCTATGTTACAGCCCCCTGAAACTATTTTTTGTGATTACGGATTTATGAAAATGCAATTTTCGAAGGCATTGGATGGTCACTGTCGAATCTTTGAAAGTTGATCAATTAGCCAGCCTAGACGTCACCAACAAAAATTTCAGATACCTATAAGCTTTCTGGAAATGCAAGTGTTTTCCTGAATTTCTATAAAATGTAGATAAATAATGAATGTTGACCCGAAAAATTATGTCTAATCAATGTGCTAAGTAGCAGATAATTTTCTATTTTCCGAAAACCGACACTCGAAACTATCCATCGTTGGCCAAACATGAAAATTAGATATATTTGCGGCGTTTATTGTTTTATTTCATTTCTCAAAAATTGTATAATTTATGCATCCTTATAAAATTATTAAAACACATATATTGTGAATATTTCTCCCTGAACTCACTACATACAAAATTAGTTCCCATATAATATGATCCCCTCTCTGTAAAATGAGAGTGCCTACACTTCTCAACTTACATGTTTGTTGAGATCGTATCTAATATTGGTGCGACAGCTCGCTGCTATGAATAGGCAATCTAATGCACCTCCTTGAATTTCGTACCTCGCGTCCTTCACCTGCAGTTGATATTTGACGCAGTCATATTTCCTTTGCAAGAGCAAAGCTTCCGATAACATTATTTCCTAACGTGGTGAGCGACCTTTGATCTTTAGATAAAGCACAGTCAAAGTTGGAAACAATACAGATCCATGTAGCGGATAACTCTTTGATACAAAGGTTCACCTCAGCAAAGTACAGTAGTTGTACATTATAACAATGTAGGCCCTTGAGTATAGAAGTATGTTGTGCAAGGTTTTCAGTGCACTGTAACTGCATTTTAAATTTCTAGAGGGCTTACATTCGTGGAAAGACATACCAATTGCAAACGCTTTTCAATTGTTGATTTACCAGTAAGACTGAAAAAGATAGGAGAATCCCCAAAGGAAACCGGCATATTTTCAACATATCAAGTGCAATGCATAATACCGATTGCTGCCGCTGAACTTATATGGCAAGATCAACAGGAAGAGAGAATGGGGACGCAATGCATTTCATGGCTGGCAAATCTCAGAAAATGGAGAGGCTTAACATCAACCGAACTGTCCAGAATAGCAGTGAGCAAATTGCGATGAGCTACTGTGATCGCAAACAATACGATAGACATTAAGAGAATAAGAAAACGAATACATAGGATCTTATTTATTTTTTTACTGCCCCTCAAACGACAGCATTCACGGCAAAATATTATTAAGATCTTCCTACACATTTCCGCAATAAAATTCACTAAACCTTTCCTTTTTTGTGTCATCACGGGCCAGCTATAAAATGGAGAATGATTATTTGGATATGGAGAATACCCAGTTAATCAATATAACTAAATTATTCCATATGGGAGACCAAAACAAGCAGTTATTGTTCAACAGTTTTCGGCTTTGTTTTAAGAATTCTGTTTAATACAATTTTGGATCACGGCAAACCGTGTCACTCAATTTCAAAAACTATTTCATTTCTTTCCAAATCCTATCCAAACTACTGATAAAGTTCTCGAATTCTAAACGTTCGCGATTACAATACTTTAGCCGCCTATTTGCGCAGCAGGTAATAGAAGCTATTGGATAGCTTCATACAATTTGAATCAATTAATTATACAGGAAAAAAACAAAGAGTATCTAAGCTTGCCCTTAAGAAATCAAATAGACAGGCCTTCTCTAAATTGTGTATCAATTTTTTCTGAAGTGTAAGGATTTTTGAATAACACTTCAGCATATCATAAAATCTTCTGTTCATTATACTCTTGGTAGCTTTGAATCATCCCCTTGAGAAGAAATGGTTTCGGTGGAAGAAATTGAGCGTAATCGATATTTTTATTTTTAGCAACCTTCTTATGTCAAAAGCCGACGTCTACACCTTATCTTTATGTAAAGTGAAAATCAATGTGGCATAAGGGATGTATAGTAATGAACTCCTTACTAATCTTTTTGCCCGGAATGGAGATGATATAAAAAAGCAGGGAAGGATATTTTTCATGCAAATTTTGATGGCAAGATATGACTATATATATGCAAATGTTCCAGAAGGTTGCAGAGATGAAAGATGAGCTGATGTAAATTGACGTACTATAGAGTATATCAGACTTATGCGACTTGTTCTCAAAGGTCATCAAAATGAATGTACAAATAATAGTTCTGTGTCAATCTAGAAGCAACCGTGTCATAAAGATGAAATCAACAGATTTGATAAATATTTTCCACAATGTACGATCTACTCAAAATTTTCGGATACAATTATCTTTTCTCCTCAGGTAGTTCATTTTTGAAATCACAAGATCAAGTATCACTTATACGAGTAATATCTTTTAAATTCAGTTACATGAGAAAGATTATAAAAATGAATAATAAATTTAGAGAAATCAAAAAATGGCGCCTATTAGGTTGACGCTGTATTTCCTAACGCGTGGTAGTTCATAGATAATATTCAAACTTAAAAAAACGTTATTTCTAAAACTTACTTTAAGTTCGCCAGCAGTCCAAAAATCTTAACAAAATATTCAACAAACTGATATCCATCCAAGTGAAATATACTGTTAATCTACTTAACGCCATTTCTTAGAAAACTAGATAGCAGCTTCGTAATTATTTATGATCCTTATTCAGTGAGCATGCAGTATGCTGTACTAGTAGTCATAGTAGTAGTGGTAGCATCAGCTGCGCTTCTCAGATTGCTCTTCAAATTGTAAAAAACAGTATCTCGAATTCGAAATTTCTCGTGATTTTTTTACTTTCCCCATTGGCGTAGGAAGTAAAAGATCTCCAAAACAGAACTCTAATAAAATGATGGAGCTAATGTGTTCTGTTCATCAAAAAGTGGTTTTGTAGTTGGGTCACAGATTATTAATACCAATTTGTCACTAATTTAGTACAATTGGTTATATCTGTTCTAATCAACACAGTGCTTCAACATTTTGACACAAGTTAGTCTCAGTAATATTCTATTCAGTACCGAAGCAATTTGATGCATTTGGTACTCAAGTAGAGTGCTAAGTGTGAAGTGCTTTTTATTTAAAAAATGTCGGTCTAGAATGCAGGACATTTGGTTTCGATTCCCACCGACATCAAAACATTATTTCTATCTATTTTAATTATGAGTGAGGTGTTCTTTTATACCCAACAGAGTCAATTCTCCGTGAATTCAAGTTGCTTCTAGCAGATATTATAAAAAAACAAGTTGTTTTACATTCAATTTCAATGTTTATTAAAATAAAACCCTAAAAAGCCACATCGCATCTTACATGTATGTCTCCTAAAACAGGCGCTCTCAAAAAGTAGAAAAAAACAAATAAGGTGTGTACTTTTATTTACATCAACTCACAATCCCTTGTGTGTGTAAAATTCTAAATTCATTGTACTGGCAAATATTCACAAACAGGAAACATTAACCTTGCAACCTAAGTAATACTAAGTCAACCTATTTGAATCCCATTTTTTTCCAGGTCGAACAGGATCGTCAGTGTACTCCCGCCGTGCCCTCCTAACGAATTTACTCTGCCTCTGCGTCATCCACCTAATGTCCACCTCCGCTCTGGAGGCGTTTCTCGCCCTCCAATCATCTGTGTCGGTGTGGTGGGAGGGGCCAGTGGAAACAGACGCCAGAGCGGGGGCGTTGCTGGTGTCAGCTGCATGCCTGGCAGCGGCATTGACAACGTTGGTAGCAACGCCTCTTTTGAGGTGGGCAGGAAGTGGGGCGATCATCGTTGCCGGAAACGGTGAGTTTAGTTTGCTTTGTACCAGTAGTGACACAGTGACAGTGATCTGTAGCTCATCTAAATGGAAAGGCAATATGTAGTCAAAATATTTTGTATTTGTGATAAAGTATATCAGTTTAAAAGTAAATGCAATACTGTAAAATTCGTATCATAATGTGTACGGAAACCTATGTCAGCCGGTTCGTCGATCTGTTCTCTAGAATTGTTGGCCCCAGTGTACCTTTGAGTCCACTCTTCCTACTCTCATACATAAGTACTAATACCTGCATTATCTAAATAATCATTCAGGATCCAATGATATCGAATTAATCATAAAAGCAAAAACGTCTTTTTTGGGAGTTTATGGTAAGCTAATCATTTTTTGGGAGAAATTAAATCAGTTGATATAATCTATGAACTCTGATTCCTATCATACATGCATACACATATATCAATTCTCTTTTACTTGTAAGTAATTGTTTTAAACAGCTTCAATTACTATTGATATCATATATTTTCATAAACTCGATTCATTTCATTTTGAGCCAAAATAGCCTTCTTAACCATTTTCAGGACATACTCAATTATTTCTAAAAGCAAGCAATTCACAATCAATAGAATTCTAGCAGTTATTATCATATTTTAATTGATTGACGATGGCAATTACTTGAATATATGATAAACAATGTATTGAACATTTTGATTTTGTATGTAGCTGTTTAACATTTATGGACATTTCGTGTTGGTCGCTTATTTTCACCATCGGAAAAAATCAGTTAAATATGGATACACTCTACAAATTCATAATAATCTCCTGGTTGTGATTATTATTTTTAATCGATAGATTTTTCTAGGTATTAAGTAATAAAATATGGGAAACAAATATAATACTCAAGCTTTAAGTAAATATTTAAAAAAGAAACCTACCGCCCTTCAAAATCTACCACCTTGGGCTATAACCTTATAGCCTCCCCTAAATCCACCACGATACATTTCATCTAATAAAACACATAAACGGTATAAACGAATCACAAAAATGTATACTATTATCAGACTGTAGTTACAATGACATAATGTACAGAGAAATCTGCTGTACAATTTGTAATTCTGAGACCTGACCAGAATATTTCTAGATAGAATTCTTTTCCACCAGACACTAATCTAGTTTACGGATGACGCTAATCTTTTTTCCGTTTTCCTTGCATTACTCCTGTCATTCTTTCTACCTTATTTTTATCTGACATGGCCTTCAGTAAAAATGTATCAAGAGAAATACGCACGTGGCTTGTGTTATGCAATAGGGTGAAAGTCTGAAGCAATGGAAATTACAGGGTGTCCTAAAAAATGTTCCCCATCTATTATCGTGGTTAATCTCTAGGATATCAATGATGTTAAGCATTTGAAATGTGGCTCCATTATAGGCTGTTAACAATTATTATATAAAAAAATGGAGGCAAGTAGATCGATTATTATATATATAATATAACTAATTATAAATCCATAAAACGTGGAATATTCGCCTGTCACTCATCGACATAATAGTTGTAAGTCTGTTAGCAAGCCCGATGAGAGAGGCATGACGTTATTCCCCCCAGACCTGGGCTCCAGAGGCAGGCTCGTGTGATTGAAAGGGGCCCGAGAATACCCCTATAATAATAGAATCATCAACGTTTTCAACTTTTCACACTATAACGTGCTATTCCATTCCTATTTTACGCGGACAATCAGGAGAAGCGAACTTTTTCAAAATACTTCTTGAAGCTTTAAAAAAGCATTCAATTAATAGAAAATATTTTATCAATGTTCACAATTGTGAAAAGAGGCAATGAAGTTTTGTTTTTGTATATGTAAGTCGTATATATGATTTTAAACTTTTGTGTTTCTGTCAGTAAACTTTCATTCGGTGTATGGGTCACCGATTACATTCATCAAATTTATTTATAGATGGTAGTCAAAACTGATTATGCTTAGAATGCGTTGTCAAAAGACCAAGCAGTCAAACTGAAAATGAAAAAACAATATTTGTAACATATTGTCTTCTGATATGCTATAATGCTAGACATTTCCACTGAGAGGGTAATTTATAATTATATTTTGTTGATAAATATCATCAATCAATACATCAATACCAGAATATGACCATCATCATATTTATCAACATAATATAATTATAAATTACCCTTATCCTTATATCAAAATTGATACAGGTACCTAATGTTGAAAGGCGTAAACCTACACTAAACTCACCCTACTTTGTACATAATGACAACTGTGTTTACCATCAATGCGGGTGTTCCCCAGGAACTGTCTTTTCTCCAACACTCTTCTCACTGTACATAAATTAACTTTTGGAAATAACACCTAATCCCATCTACAGCTTCGCAGATGACATGAAACTGAGTCAACCACAACCATCCTTACCTTACTTCAGCGAGGATAACATGTTTTTCAGAATAATGAGGGCATTACGAGAATTCTGGAATAGGTATCTACGCGGATTCATTTTAACGCACAAAAGACTCAGACAACAACCCTGACAAAGAAATCGCAGGCGTCCCAGAAGCTGTGGGTTCTCTTCCGCTCCAGCCTCTTCCAAAAGTCGTTCGTTGGGAGAACCGCGGCATTGTGAAATAAGCTACCAAGCAGTTTGTCCCAAATGATTACAATCTTCAACGTTTTAATGTCGATGTTCACTCCCAACGCTTCTAAAGCGGCTCTCTTTCTGCCTTTGCGAGGGTTAGCTATAAAAAAAGTATTTGATGATGAAAAATCGATTCCATTTTGTTGGTTAGTTCCCATTACAATTAAAAAATCAAATTGGTAGCTTTCTGTTCTTGGATTATTCATGGCGTTGCCCATGCCTAAGGGTATTAAATTTCCACGATTTACTTGCAAGTTGTTGTGTAGTAATTGCATCTACCGTTGAATATTACGCCATAATTCACAATGTTTGCACCACAATCTATTAAAGGCAAACAGTTTAAAGCACTCCTGATAAATAAATATTTATTTATTTATAAGAATGACTTTCGATAATAATTTACTATTTTTCAAACAATGCAACAAACATATGTATTATTATGTGTAATAAATTTTGTGATGCAACATCACTATTGTTTTTCTTATTTTAATCATAAACTTATTAACCTTTGCACATCACGGACAATAAATGATTGTGTTGTATTTTTCCTGAATAAATGTTCATCAGATTTCATTTAGTCATCAAGGGAAAATTAGTTTTCGAAAATTCTAATATCATTTCGATTCCAAACATATCTTGACCAGCCGCTCCTTTGGCGTAAATAATATTTTGTAGCTTTTAAATACCATAGAGGCAGCCCAAACGATATTAATTTGAAAAATACATATTTGGTCTAATAAAAATCTCTATATATATATATATATTATTTTTTTATTTTTATACAAGCTATTATTTAACTTGCATATGGATCTATATAACTATGTTTGTTCGGTGGAATCTTGCAACTCAATTTTGAAGCAGATAGTTTGGATGACAACGCATGGTTAGTTGTGTGCTGTGTCACGTCATTCTAAATCGAACATGGCGGAACACCCAAGATGGCGGACTAGTTATTTTTAATGCACTCCTACAATACGTATCAAATGAGGGGCTTGCTGAGAATAACTCAAAAAATAAAGTGACGTCACCCTAAATCCGATATGGTAGACTTCTAAAGATGGCGGACTAATTTTTTTATGCATATCTACAATATGAGTATCAAATCGAAGGACTTTTTGAGAATTCGAATGAGAGTAAAAAAAAATGGTGATCGTAAGCTCCGTTGCTCCGAACCGTCTGGAATGTTGGTGTACTGGGGTGTTTGCAGACCTGTCCAGCGATAACTAAAAAGTAACAAATCACTTAAAAGTAAAAATACTTTTTTAAAAACAAGCTTTTATATAAATGCGTTAAAAAGAATAAAATATACTTTTCCTTTAAAACTTTTGCTATCAACTTATAACGTCATTACACAATTTATATGATATAAAGTTTGTCGTGAGATTTACTTCAGTAGATAAACGAGTAAATTAAATAAATTCGTCTGATTGATTTCAATTCTTAAAATTTTCAAACTAAGTAAATAACTGCCGTTTTGACGGAATTAGGCTTTCTGTAGTCACTGTCCGATTCTTAAAACTTAATTTATCTATCAGAAATACTACCATCAATAAACATTCTATAAACTAAACTAATTTTTCTGCGATCTTCAAAGAAAAGTTGTCTATGTATACCTATATGCGATGCAGAATGCACGTATCTCCTTCAACTGAATATATTATATGAATGAAAGACAACCAGTTTTTTTTATTTTTAGGTGCAATGACCCTCTTCTATTTGTCCCACTTCTACTCGATGATCTACGTCACTATTCCAGCGTATATCCTTTTGGGAATAGTCCAAGGACTATTGTCCTGCTCTCACATATCATTCTTAATGATACTCGCTCATAGGATGACTGCACTATTCCATGAAGAGGACGAAGAGGCACGGCAGATGAAGAAGACTTGTATCATCAGAAGAGTTGCTAGAGCATTTCGAGTATGTAGTCAGTACCACTCCATTATATATTAGTCCCATCTCCTGCAACTTTTTCTCCCTAATAGGAACAAGAATAAAAAATAGATTCGATATCAGTATTCATTGGTGTTGGCAAAGAAGATTAATGAAGTTTCTAAGAAAAATGCCCAAAATCGACGTTTTGTTATACTTTTCTATGTAAGATGAAAAATAGGTATTCAAATTTCAAAATGTATTGGAAGCTGTCTATTGCCCAAAAACTTAACATTACACATTGTGTATAAGTAATATAGCGCACTCGAAGTAAATCCAATCACAAAACTCAAGACAATTAAATGCTACAAATTAGAAAAGATAGATGGAAAAATATGCCATCAATGGTAATCGAATTGGCATCCCCTGAATTCTAGACACATGCTTGAAATATCACACTATGTGAGGTAAATTTCCTAACATAATTTTTTTTCCACATTTTTAACTTGTAAACAGCTACAATGTGTTGATTTGACATCTGGTGGACAGTGTCAGATACTACCTTAAGTCGTCAGTTGGTTCGCTAAGACGCCAAAATTGTTTAGCCACACACGAAAAGTGCTGCCATTGAAAAATACTATGAAAGTTTTTATGTCGTAAGTTAAGTTTTTTCAATTATCTGTTCGGCCCCGCTTACGGATGGAAGTATAATCCAATATACGTGTTTTCATTTGAATGTGTAAGTTTAAAACACCTTTGATCGATTCCATAATATTTTTGCATATATTAGAGGTCTTTATAATACAAATTTGCAACCCCAATTTTTTAGTATCTTATACATCCAATGTGTGCTTAAGTACGAAGACATGCCTTTTGATATTGAATTGATACAATCACTTTAAACTTCAGCTTTAGTGGCGGACTAACGCGTAGTTTGTTCATATTCAACCTACCTCTCCCCCCACTCCTACGCAAAAAACTGTGGTACGTTCAATACTTCTCAACATCTAAGATTCAGTTAGTTCAGTTTACAACGACATTGAATGATATTTGTAATATTCTTGAGTGAACAGTAACTGAATTTTAACATGTAACCTAACATATCTGTTCTTTTCGTCTGTCTGTTAATGTCAACGGCATTGTAATTTCCAGAAATCAATATCTTAGCTTTTGTACTTTGAAAAAGGCTGGGGAAGCATTAGTAAAGCTCGGTTATGTGATTCTTCGTTAAGGACCAGGAAAAATTATATGAATCTAAGAGATTACTTAGATAATTTGATAGATAATTGAAAATAATTTGCAGCAGTTACATTCTCATTAATGATCTATGTCATAACCTCGGTTTGTAGGTAAACTTTTTTTTATTAACTTTTACACATTATACTATGGAATTAATTATATGCTTTTTTGACCAAGATTCAGTTGTTTCTGTTTCATAATTAATCTTTGAAATATTTCAGGGAGCCCACGATTTCGGACTGATTATAGGTTCCATATATTCTGCAATCCTCATTACTTCCACAACTCATCTGAGAACTGGAGGATATATTTATGACAACGTTACATACGTATCTGACGTGAGTAACTTTCTTTGACTCATTTCAGTGTGTTTATCTTACCCAAGTGGAGAGTGAATGGGAAGTGTAGATATATCTCTCTCCACACCTTCGCTACTGGTCATGGTCCTGCAATTTCAGCTCTGGTCAAAGTGATGATATATATATATTGCAGAGACTTGACCGAATAAATATACCAGAGCTCTCATTTATAACGTGTTCTATTTTGGTGTTACAATATCTGGTGAAGTATTTTAAACTGCAATTCGGAAACTCATGAAGGACCACAAGTATTTGCAGCCAACATAATAACAAATGCAAATGATTGAGTTTTCAATAAAACTATTTTTCATTAATCAATTCACTTGGAACTTACTTTGAAAAAAATGTAGGCGAATAAATTGTTTTCCTCGAATATTAATTTTCATGGAAAGAACATTTTCTGGTACATTGAAATCAGAACCTTACGTCTAGTAATGAGCCTGCATGTTTTTTCTACATTTTAACGAGTCTGTAGTCCCCTTCACCCTATGAGAACACTTTATATATCCGTGAACGTATCTGTTCTGTCAAGAAGTTTTAGTGTTCTGCCTTCCAGGATTGTCTGTCTTCCAACACTACCCTGTCATCTGGCATCGCCCCTAGCCTTGCCTGCGCGAACGCCACCTACTCAGCGCCACCGGAGTACAACACCCTTTTGGACCAACTGTTCGACCGAGATGAAGAGGGGCGGATATGCGGAGCCCAAGCATGTCCTGCGTTTGGTCTCACCCTCAACGGTACGCTACTAGCAGATACGGAGAAAGAAGAGGTGCAGTTTGAGGGTGTGTTCAAGGTGGGTGAGATGAGACGAGGGATGACACTTTATTTTTTGTAATTTGATACGCTCTTACATATAGGAGGGCCAAAGATTACCGGACTGAGTACAGATAGACAGGCATATTAACTATAATGAGTGATATGGTTGTTTGTGATGTATAGCTAATCAAAACCATGTACGTATTATTGAATATTTTTACTTTTGTTTTGGCAGCCTGGGAACAAAACAGAATGAAAAAAAAAGATTTTGATAATATAATAACATTAATATTTATTATTGTTTCTAGGGTACCAGTTTTTTTTTCAAATAAAACGTTAGTATAAACTATTAATATAATATATAAAATGAATCTGAGAGACAACCACAAGATAATTTTCAGAATTTACAATATGCTTTAGTTTGTTTTAGTAATCCTTTATTAAATGCTTTCATTAATAAATGCTTTTATATAACTTCCTTGTATGTAGGTATGGCCTGGAATTTTGCAATCAATATTTCACCCACTTCCACTGCAGCTATCGGGCTGAAATTTGATACCGTTCACGTGAGAATGCACGATTACTTACATGCCGTCTTTTTTAATCGAATGTATCGGACGTTGAAAAATGGCGATTTATAATTTTTATAGTTACTCCCATGATCAAAAAGAAGGGTTTGATGACAATAACTCGAATAGTGTGACGTCACTCTAAATCCAATATGGCAGACCTCTATAAATGGCCGAATAAGTTTTGAAGGTCTTCTTATTGAGAAGCTAGACTGTTTGAAATTAATTGGCAAACGACCTTGCAACAATGATGCCTTGGATGAGATGAACTGACTGAGAAACCTGTACAGCGATAACTAAAAAGTGAAAAATAAATTAAAGCAAAAACACCTTTTTAAACAAGCTTCTATAAACTATATATTTTTTTAACTTTAACTGTCAACTTATAGCGTCATCACACAATTTATATAATATAAAAGCTTGTCGCGAGATTTACCTGTGTAGATAAACAAGCAAATCAAACTACTAATTAAATACGAGTACTTGAATTCCGCGACAAGCTTTCATATCATATAAATTGTGTAATGACGTTATGAGTTGATAGTAAGTTTTAAAGGAAAAGTTCATTTTATTCTTTTTAGTGCATTCAAATAAAAGCTTGTTTTAAAAAAAGACACTTTAATTTATTGATCTATCAACTTCAGAAACAAACACTACACGGTTTTACCACTCGCCAAACTATTTTATTTTAACGCGACACGTCTTTCGCTAACCGTGTTAGCACATAACTAAAATATTGCAGTTTGAGTAGTAGAATATGTACTCTGCCACCCTATTATGTGGTTCAATCAATAATCGATAGTGAATATAAGATTGATAGATTTATACTCGCAAAAACTTAGAGATGGCAAAGAAAACAAACAAAGTTAGGAATCAGGACAAGTTTCCTATACCTAACAGCCTGCTGTTTGCGTTAGTCTGTTAAAGATGACATGCCATTTATTTCTGACGTGTATAGAAGAAAGCTGAAGTATTTCAGGTTAGCTTTTATCTTCCCCTGAAGATCCTATAGTTAGCGAAACAATTGTCAGGTTGAAATAAAGTGGTTTGGCGGGTGGCAAAATTGTGTAGAGTTTCTTGTTACTGTGCCACAGAATCCAGTATCACATATCAACTGCAGATTTCCCATTTGTCAATTCAGGTTCTTCCTGGAAAATCTCCAGAATACCTGATTGGAATATACGCTGGATGCTGCTTAGCAGCATTTCTTATAGGGATGATATGGTTGGACAGTATTCGACTCACAGATTATCAGGTAAATATAGATTGTGTTACTTGTAGTTAGAATAGAATAAAATATAATTTCATGCAACATAGAATAATAAGCACCATTGGAACTCCCTAATTTATTCATTCAGCTCAAGAGTAAATCCAATTTGATATACCTTAGTTTTAAAACGAAGAATCTTTACTCATGCTCTTAAGATACACAATTCTCATATATTTGGAATGGGATATTTATACCGTCCAAAATAAGCCGTTAAAATGAAATGTTTTGGTGGCTCAGAGTGCCGTTTTTATTAAGAGGGAATTCTACCTAGAATAAAAGGCGTTATGCATGGGTTTCCAGTATTTCGTTTCCAGCACTCATTTTTCATGACAATGGAACGATTTTTTTCACAAATAATACAGAAAGGATGTTCGATAAAAAAAATTTAGACACACATGTCATTTGTGACTCATTTTGGATGTTTTTTAACCTTTTGGTAACCAATATATATAAGTCGTTTAGATCGAAAAAATGTACTTCAAAATATTTCAGGACGATTTGGGTGGCATAGAAGCTCTAGCGACACTGAAGGCAATAAAAGAGCATTTCAGAGATTCAAGACTGCAGATGGCCGCACCTTTAGCTGTTTTCATAGGAATTGAACAGGCGTTTATGTACGCCGATTTTAGTAAAGTAAGCTTTCTGACAAGATTTTAACCACATCATATGTAAGAAAACCAGCAGGGGCGCTCGTCTGATTTAAACGATACAATTTTGGACGCGATGTTTAATGCAAAAAACGCTGCTAGTCTTTCGGCATGACGCCGGCGCGCATTACGTACTCAAGACAACACAATACATGTGTACAAGTATGAAGTGTTAAACTGCGCAACTAGACCAATCGGCCAATCTGCGCGTATGAAAATGTAAGCGTGCCTCTGCTGCTGTCTGATGTTAACCTATCCTTTACCAACTAGAATGATATATTTATTTTTGTTTTCAGTCATACGTAATGTGTACTCTGGGCATTCATCGTTTAAACTACGTGTTCTTGGCCATGGGCCTCCTTCAATCAGTAGCTGCGTGTACATTAAGCATGTTGTTGAGGACAATCAGGAGATATTATGTAGTTGGTAAGGAAATACAAACATTTTACTTCAACAGCGCTCAATGTTAAACTTAACCACTTCATAGGTTAGTCACACTTTGGTAAGATTGTATATGTATATGCTCTTACTCTTACAATTAAAATTGGATTGTGGAATGATTACTCAAAATTTTATTAATAAAGTGTCGTAATTATATGCATTTCGTTTTAAGGCAGCGGCTTACGATTGATGAAGTTTCTTGAAGCTTAGTGTAGCGGTTACACAATTCAAACTTGATCATCATATTGAAGCCGTTATAATTGAAAATAAGCTTATTTAATGCTTACAAAATTATTTGGCAGTTTCTTGTAATAGAACTGATCACAGAATCGATGTATGGTTTCTGCACAAAAAACGGTTGCCCTCTCAAGAACTATTACTCAAATACGGCCAAAGCCTAGGTATTATTTGTTTCCCTTACCCCTCCTATAGATACCTTTATTGGCATGACGAATTTCATGTTTTTACAAGGGTTCAACCCTGACTGATGGATTACACTATCACTATTCATACTTAAATTTAAATACAGGAGACAACACTTTGATGAAGTGGTATTTGATAACTAGTTCTATTTTAAATGCATTTACCTTATATTTTATTCATATGAATCTTTTTTCAGCAGTAGGATTTATATTCCACGGTTGTCTTCTCATGGTTTTATTCCTATGGAAACCCATAGATGATGACCCCGCACTGTTCTACGTTATTTCTGCATCATGGGGTGTTTGCAATGCCATTTGGGAGATGTTAATGTTTTGTAAGTATAACAGTAGAGCTATTACAGCTTGCCAAAAAATATATATTTATTCAATCAAATTCAGCAAAGCTTACATAGCAATACTAGTATATCAAAGTAAATCATATAATACTAATAATCCTTACTGTGATAAACAAAGTTACCTTTGGTCATGCTTGGACTGATAAATGAAATAGTTCACAAACTATAATAAATTAAAGAATGACAGAAAGAGTAGTTGCTAAGATGTCTCTCTCAAAACTCTTAAAACTCCTGTCTCTCCTCGTTATTAGCATCCATGAGTATTGGAAATATGATTAGATAGATTTTCTTGACATTGATCAGGATTTTTGAAACAGATTAGCTCTTTAATATATCCTTTCACTCAAATGCCAAGATGTTCGCTATATAACACCTAAATTCACTGATCTAATAGATAATCAAGTGATCACTTCTGGACAACTCTGATGTACAGGTCAAACATCAAAATGGAGTGACATGCATTCACTTTGTCATAACTATATTTTTCCAGCTCTGCTGACAAACCAATACTCAGACAACTGGGAATCTGCGTTCGCCATAACAGCATTCTTCAGGTTCATGGGCTGCTCCATCTCCTTCCTTTTCCACGGCTTTGTGTGCAATTCTTTGAAGCTGTACACTCTTGGCATATTTCTACTGGTAGCCGTGGTCTCATTTGGATGGCTGGAGGTCAAGCTGGAGAACAATAAGAAAATCAAAAACATCAGCAGATTATGACCAAGATTCGAGTTCTGGTGACGCAAATGTACATATCATGATCGCTGGAAGAAGTATTAGATGTTACGAAATCAAAAACGTTGATTATATTGCTGCAAGTTATATATGAGCTAGCCTAATATTGATTGGATACTGTGAAAAAGTCGGGGGTTGTAGATATTTTCATATACGTAGTTTCTAGGTTGGTAATCGGAAAACTATAAAGGGTAATGGAACTTACTTAAAAATAAACAGAAAAGTTCAACTGAACTTCTGCATTCTGTGGATCCGTTTCCGAGATACAATTTTCTATTCAATAAGATCTTTTCCAAGTGCCATCTTAAAGTCGAAGGTTTAATGACGATCACGGCTATTTTCAGTTTCAAAAGTTGGTTGGAAGAGGATGTATCCGAACCACTCCTTCAGATTTCGCAACCGTGAGATTCTCCTGCTTTCCATGGATTTTGTTCTGGACAATCAACTATTGATGCTCATATTTTTTCCTCTCATGATATGACACAAATATCGCAACTTACGTCTCTTTCTCTACCTATGCGTCTCAGTACTTCTGCATTTGTTGCTCGACCCATCCACGATATTTTGACAATTCTTCTATACACCCACATTTGAAATAATTCAATCTTGAATTGCATCATTTACAGTACATGCTTAGCTCCATGAAGGAGAGTTGTGCAAACGTAAAATTTAACTAAGCGATGTTTTATTGCTGTACTATGATCTTTGCTGCCGAAAACTTTGTTCATTTTCATGAAGTTGAATCGAAAAGATTAAGATAAAGTAGTGCACTGTATACACAAGGTTCCACAATAAAAATCCCATGCTATATCTCAAACCGAAGCTGAATACATAACTTTACGAATTTTCTAGTTTATTTTCACGAGTTGCATCACCTATTAAAATTTCCCGATTCATGACTCGTATACCCTATACAAAAATACGTATAACCTGGTCATCTACCATTATTGTGGAACAATTTGTCCATGATTTCAAAAATGCAGCATTTGACCGAATGAAATTAACGCCAGACAATAAAAAAAAATAGTTCAATAACTGTTGAAAGTTTTCTGATTCGTTACGTACAATTTCCTTCTCTCAAAATCTTTTCTATAAAATTACGTCAACAAGGATTGTCTGAAATAACTATTCAAGACTATATTTAAACATTTCTGGTCATTTACAAATAGTTAGCTTCGAAGGAAATAACTAATTTTTATTTTATACACAACTTTTTTGAAACGTGCTAGCACAAACATGTATAAACAAGTATTACTTACGGTTATTTTGAAAATCGCACACAGGATATTGAAAAATTCATTCCAAGTGTTGAAACTAGTGCGATCAGAATTAGAAGTCTACTCTTGGTTATGCTACAGCGGCAATCTCTACAGCCTCAGACTAATCAGTGATATGATTCAAGTGAATGCTGAAACAATAAAATATTCCCCTTTGGGTAACAACTTGAGTGCTGAAATGTAATTTGTAGTCTTCACACTTCTTATAAACCTACACAATGTTAATCAACAACATGTCAATTGTCTTTTCGGCAAGTGACACAACTCTCTGTATCCCTCAAAATAAGCCAAAGATGTATTCAACAGTATTTGTAAAAAATCCTTACTGTGATGTTTGTATATATTTAAGAAATGAGAGCGATAGCAATTTGAAAACGTAGCTATAATTTATTTGTTTACTCCAATTTAATAAATTCTGTCTATGACTACTCTTAATTATCGTCTTCTCTTTCTCTTTTCTTGTAAACCCTTAAATGTGCATACCTAGTACTTAACTTAGTGTACGGAAATTAGCCAAAACACACTTAAATATAACGTCTCAAACTTATCTTGTGGTTACATTTCAGGATCATTTGAAATTTTTACTGGTTGCTAATTAAAACCTCATACCATTCACTAAATACGATCACAAAGGTATTGGCTGCCTGGGCAGCGTTTATTAAAGAAAAAATGATGACAAATAAACAGTTTGTGATGTACAATAAAAATGCGTAACACACATTATTTATTTATTATACTTACACTAAACCTTCGTTTAGGCTAACCGCAGTCTCATTAATATTTTTTTAGGTGGGTTCTCATTGTAGGTAATGAGGCTAGAAAAATATCTGTAATTTTTCCTCTTTTGATTTAGTCACCGGGTCCATTTTTTCTCAACCTTTTGTATTAGATGAATTTTAACCAGTAATAAATCTCGTCAAAGATAAAATTTTCTATGTATCATTTGACAAATGATAGTATATGAATTAATATAATTATTCAACTAAATTTGTTTAATGAAAGCAGAACCTACAAGGTGTGCTTAACGCTCTCCCCTACAAGTTCATAAGCCGGTATCCAATATTATTAAAAATCACATTGTAATTGTATGCAAAACCTTGCAAAAAGTGGTTACGCTTGATAAGTTTTGCCACCAGCTTAATTCATGCACGTATCTCTCACACCATATATATTTATATTACAAAAATGGCCCTGCAATATGGATAGTCATTAGCAGAAACCGTTGGAGTGCCTATTGTAAAATCAGGAGAAAGACTCCATCTAGTGGCCGAAATCGACTTCCGAACCATTGCTCCTTCTTTTCTTCTTTATATGCTGATGTAAAGTAGGTTAATGCTGTAATTCCCAGTGGTATCAGCAGAGAACGGCTCGAGCCACATTTTTTCGTCGGACCGACCACAGAGTTAATGTCTGTTCTAAAGCCACCATAAAAAATACTGTAGGTACCATTTGTACGTGGGCGTTCACGACGAAGTCGAAACGGGCATCTTCAGTGAACTTTCTGTTGATCGCCGCCAAGTGAAGGTTTATTTCATCAAATGAACCAATTTACATCCGGAAGTAATTAATTTTTTTCGTCGTCTTGCCGGAGTTTTCCAAATAAATCATAAAAATGTCCTTCAGCGGAATCTAAAGTAGATGTACCCTAAGAGATCGCAACTACGTACGTCATCGTCTTTTTCTCCTTGAAAGAATAAGTGGCAGTGCATCCATAGCAAAAATGCCGGTGGATATTTTTCTCTGCTCTGGCAAGGTGCGGCCACGGCACGCCGTAGCACGAATGCCGGGCGTCTAGAGGGTAGACGACGAGTCCAGTACTGCCGGATTTACTGCTTTTCCGGAAAAATTACTAAGCGTTAAAATGGTGTGCTGCTCTTCAGGTTGTATCTATTTTATTTTTCAATATACGGGTCGGTACAGGTAGCTATTTTTAACACAAACAATATGCTTATTTCACACGCATCACAAACATACTTTTGTAAACATCGTCACCTCACTAGATGGTTTGAAAGGCAAGTGCTACAGGCATAAATTTACCAGGTTTTCACGTTATTAACAAAAATCCTAAGCGAATTTATGTTTCAAGACTCTATTTAAATGAAGAGACTTTCATTCGATCAATTTTAGGAAAATTCTATATGTTGATTCATTCTACGCGTATGGAGTGGTTTCAAGGAAATGTTATGAACATTATGCTGTATTCTGAGACCCACAAAATGAATGAATGTTTTGTGAAAGTAATTTTATGGAATTTCCATTTTCCAGAAATATGATACACATTCATAAGAACTACAGTTGTTCGAGATTAGGTAAACATCTGTGTTCTCCCGAAAATAGTATCCAAAATTGTAACTTTAATATAAAAGATTGAAGATATTAAGAATTAGTTTCTCAAGAAATTTTGCTTTGCTATCACGGCACGCATTTGAATTTTCCGTTTTTTTATGTCAAACAACTTTCATCTAGCAAACTAAAAGGTATTTAAATAAAAGCCTATTTCCATATTAAAGTAACTCTATTTCCAATAAAACTTCTGACACTTGAATAAAATAATATAACCTGTACATTTGGACCCTAACCGTACACCGAAATACAGTCTCTACATACAACTTAACATAGTCAACAAATTCATCTACAGTTATCTTACAAAATCTGTTGTCTTTACGAATGCTATAAGCGAAACATATATTCGTAAAATATTACTGGAGGCTTTTATGTTTAGGTTCTCTAAGAAAACTCTATTAAAAACAGTCAATTCATTATTCCATGATATACGCCGTCTCCACAAAATTTGCTCCACCAGTCAAAAATAAAGCCTAAAACTTCTGTACTAAACATATAATTTTTCATCTGAATGGAATGGAAGAGTTTCACCAAGTAAGACTATCTACAATCTACATGAAACTAAGACGTTGAACAAAGAGAAATTCCGAATAAATTATTATAATTTAATTATTACCCATTTTTCAAAAATTACAAATAAAAAGTTTAAGAAAGAAATGATATTTTTCTATCATCCTTGCAGTATACAAAAGAGCATCATGACTTATTCGAGACAATTCTGTGGCGAGTACGCTTGAGTCTTTTGTCAGAACAATATCGAGCAGATCATTGCATAAATTAATTCCATGTTATTTTTAGTGTAACAGTCTACTCGAGACTGGTAGAGAACGTTTTCTGGGCACCATCTATAAAACAATCATCTGTGCTGCTTCGCTAACCGCTTATCCAACATAGGAGTCTTAGATTGCAGAAACGAAAAGCCATGCAATTATTAATTTTTCTCAAATGATAATGAACTTTAACCTTCACTGTCTTAAACTTATGAATAGTGAGATTACAATATTTTTGCATGAGTTGTAGTGCAATTAAATACTTAGGTTTCATTGAAATTGTATTGTGGTATCTATTAGGAATGTAAAAATATATCAATAGGAGATTTTGGATAAAAATGTATACAATCCATATTTTCAGGTTTACCTATTCTAGCAAAGTCTACAAATTCAATTAAAGTTGAAGCACGTTTACGCGCGAGGCCACAAAACAGCGTACGGGTCAGCATCTGTAGCGGCCGACATGTAAAAATGGTTTGTCAGAGATTTGTTTTAGATTCGTTCGTAAAAGGGCTGGTCGAAGCGGCTTGCTTTAGAAGTCTAACCAATCTAGACATTTGGATCATTGAACCGCAGTGTTCTGTAAACGTCAAAATATCCTTCATTGCTGTAGTTATAGTTTAAAGAGTAACGAGTTCAATGGAGAAAAAGTTGTTATGGTAACTTCGAACCACTAATGCCAAGGCATAGAGCAGATTTTGGCTGATTATATATCTTATGTTTGCCTTGCTAGATATTGAGGCATATTTAATAAATATAGATGTTTGAAGGAATGCAAAAACTGTGTAAACTGTAATGACCAAAGTTGTTCCAAGAAATGATGCACAATACTTCATTTATAAGGAAATATATCTTTTATAATAATTTATTTATTCACATTATTCGACTAAGTTAATATAAGTACACCTACCGCTCTACAGGACGTATATTTCTGTCCGCTTATACACTTCTACTGTACAAAACTGTACAAACAATCTAATAACTACAAACTACATATTATTTATATGTATATAGCGAAAAATAATCCTATTTTTTTATATCCATTGATAAAGTCAAAATAAGAAAAATTAACAAATTGTTAAGTACCGAAAACAAAGACTGAAAAATATTAATCCATTATGTTGTTATTATTACTGAAAGAAGCAATGGAAACGCATACAAAGTGGCAAGAATGCCATACCAATGCAGGTAGGTTTAAAATGTATTGATCTTGTAATAACTAACGTTATTGTAATTATTAAATGTTTTATAGTTACAATTAGCTTTCTCAAGACTCATTTTGATTTACGAGCGACACTTATCGTTGCTGTAGTTGTTGTAAATGCTGGCAAGGAAGATAATGACTATTCGAATTTTGCTTTTTCACTAAATACATGAGTTTGTATATATTACATCTTTTAGTAAATACAGGTATCAAAAAACATAGCTCAACAACTAATTATTTCTCAAGAAAAAATCAACAGTTACCACTCAAAAATAGATACGCCCCTTAATACTGCTTTGCTTATTGTATCATAAAATCACATTTTGAATATCCAGCCATCATTCCGAACTCCACACTCTATCATCAATCACACAGTACTTTCTCCTTGTGTCTGTTGCTGAATCACTATCGTCTCAACAGGATACACATAATTCATCCTCCTGGCAAAACCCGGACTCGATGTTGCGGCTGCAACTCCACTCAACCCACTCAGAAGCGGTAATGACTCGGTTGTTCTACAGAAACCCTCATCTCCGCCCCCTGTGTCCGTAACCACACCCACTGAACACGTCGCGCTGTCTCCTGAACATGAAGCACCACCCATCGATGATGTGGATCCGCCTACCGTTCGCCCACCGTGCTTACGACTGGATAGGATGGTCTTGATGGGCGTGACGGCAGCCACAGTAGGTAAAAGAGGAGGCGTTTCACAGCGCTGATGTTTGGTTTGACGTGAACGGAAGAGTTGACGCCATCCTGGCGTGGAAGAGGATGAATGGTGGGCATAAGCAGGAGATCCAGTTACCGTTATTACCTTGAAAAATATGTAACAGAGGAATTAAAAGACAAATATATCTTTAGTTTGAAAGCAAGTATCGTTAATATTGCTCAAACACATAGATCTATCATCACAATCCTTTGATGAAACATATGCTCATGTAATTTACAAACATTGATAATGTCTTAAACTTTACCTTCAACATGACATGAAAATTGCTTTGATCCAAAAAATAGGAGCAATATCTTGAACAAAGTAAGGTATTTGCTATTCCTGAGAATTGTACTTTACCTGAGGATTAAATGTAACATTCTTAGTGATATCCGAGGGAGTTCTACAAGCACTGCTCGAATCAGCACTGCTTGAAGGTTGACTCAAATTGGTGGATTTTTGTATACATATAGCTCTGTTTTTTTCATCTAAGCTCAAATCCATGGCAATGTTCGCGATCAAATCCTGGTCTATTTCCTGGTTGAGGGATATCACCTGAAATGCGATCTTATTATTGTTGTTCAAGTTGTCGCAACATCATTTTGGAGACAATGCATCTCCCGACAGATATCTAAAAACTCTATGATCTGGGAATACCCTTGGATTCCAAAGCGATAAAGTATGTTAAGGACTATAATATCTTAAATTACCTGTTTATGACGAATAACCCCTATCGTTGGACTGTCGTTTGTATGTTCTTGCAATAAATCGAAGTGGGTTTCCAGGAAATTTGACTCTGAATTGAAAAAGTCTTTACAACCCGCACTAGCTAGCACGTTATCCAAAATATCTTCTGCTGACTGAAATTCGCTGTCTTCGTTGCAACCGGTTGCTCTGGAATATTTATGACTCATGTAACAACCTGATATCAACTACTATTCAACGCATGATCATCTTTCGAAAATACATTTTTGATCTGTAAAACTTTTTGCTAATGCAAAATATACACCTTTCAACTGATTATAATACACATAACTTTACTGGATAGTATTGCTATGAACAAGGAAATTGTGAAATTATTTACTCACCCACTTTCATCTGTGCCCTTACAGCTGCCGCTGCTTCCACCAGTGCAGCATTTGTGGCTGCTGGACGCTGACTCATAGCTTAAATTACTGCTGGAAGAGCTTTCAGTGTTATTGTTTGTAAAAATCCTAGTGAACACCTTTGATTTTTGAAAGTTCCTTACGTTTCTTACGTCATCTGCGCAGGTACTCAGGTTTCCTATTATTTTTAGGCTTCTTCGCATTATCTAAAAACAGGAGTTGTGTTTAGCTCATAATCCAGCAGCCATTGAAAATGATTTTGTATTACATTAAACTGCTCAAAGACTTAATATCTCATCATATTCCTCATTTAGGAAATGTATATCTAAATTATTCCAAATATTTATGATAGATCATTCTTAATTAGTAATTTGAGTCACCGAACATTAGCAAAGACAGGAACGGCCACTCTGATTCTACTCTTTCTGGAGAGGACCTCGCAGACCTCAGAGCAGATCTCATTCAGGGCAAGTGGTGGCTAGGCGTTCATTATATTGTGTACAGTCTTACCTATCGCGCGAGACCATTGGCGATGGATATACCGGTGTGCTTAATTTCTAGAATAAATCAAATCTGTTTGATAATTTGAGCCGTAATTTTGGCAACAGAAGCTATCTCATTACAGCTTTAATACCCTGTCACAATTTTTTGTAATCATGCTCTTAGGGCTTGTTTGCAAATAATTTAACTGGGTGTCTGTAATTGAAAACACTGTTGATGAAATCCCCGAGATGTGAGTTCAAATCCCGCTGAAACCTAATAATATTCGAACACTCAAATTGTTATTCATTCCATTTGGTTGTTGTCTATCTTGCGAATGGAAGTTCATTCAAAAAAAGTGTTCGTACAAAAATGTGTAATTAGTCTCTCCGAAGAAATCTGTTATCGGAGAGAGTATTCATCCATTGTTTTTCATTGGCTTGCAGCCAATCTAAACACCAATGTTACAATATTCGCCTTGGCATTTAGATCGTAGAGTATTGTAGCTTAACTGGCGTAAGAGTCGGTACGGGAAGCCAAAGATGTGTGATTCGAACGAAACAACTTTTTCTAACTGCAAAACTTGTTTCATCAACTTACCTTTTGCAAATAAACCAGTAAATTAATGACGTTTGAGAATTACATGGATATTGTATAACTCAAGTTTATTAATCCCTTACCTTTGGAGTATTGCTCACTTCCACACCTACATTGTTGCTATTAACCAAACTAGCTCTCGAACCTATACTGGACAGTTCTGACATGCTTTCTGGACTTGCCAGTGGAGCTAAGCCAAACCAGTCGTCGTGGATCAAGTCTACTTTGGGACTAGTGCTCCTGAAGCTCAAACTTAGACTACTTTTCGTGACGCATATCGCGCTGTGTGGGTGTAGAGTACTCGCTGGTTGACTTTTCGTTGACCTAAGTACAAAAAAGAAACTATATCGAGACGTTTCAGTGTGCAGAAGAACAGCTTATATTGATAGCTATTGACTAATGAGTTCTCCAAAGGAGGTATGTAAATATCAAATGCGTACTATAAACTTTTAGGTCTATCGGTCCATCGTTTTGTCGGTCTGTGGGCCTGTTAAAATTATTCATGAACTTATTATTTCGTTTGAGTACTCGATAACTTCTAAATGTAGTAGAACAGAGATTGGGAAGCTCAAGATAAATTCATTATATTTTTCGCTGGCCGCTAATTGAAACCACATAAGTACTAATGTTTACTGACGTTTCGGCTGCTTCGACAGCCTTTATCAAGAACAAAACAGAATGAATAAATTTGAATGTCATGAATCAGAGATAAAATCACAGTGAAAAATTATATACTGGTACATGATGCCTTGCTTTATCCATTACGTGGCACTGCCCTTGAGACCTATATAGATTTTAATATTTTATCACCAGATGCAAGTGTTAGAGCAAAATTCATTAAATCAATAAATTATTCATTCGATTTATTGAATTCTTTGCATTAAAATAATTTCAACGCTTTTAAGTGCACGGAAGAACACTTCTAATTATTAAAAAAATCTTATGTTTGATAATTATAAGGTTATGGAAATGGTTAAAGTGAAGGGTCAAAAAAATCCTGGAAAAATGTTTAAATAAAATAAAATTTATATAATTTATATATGATCAATTGTATTGAATCTTTGTGGGAAACCTTAAAATTCAGGATCACAAGAAATCTTAACAATAGAAATTGTTATGGTTGACAGAAATTGTTTAATATCCATTTCAGAAAAAGCGAACTCCTAATGTCCTAATATATGTGGATCTCACTGAAACCCAAAATAAAAATAGATAGCGTATAACTTGTCTAACGTTAGGTCTTCGATTATACAAAACCTACCTTGGACTTTTCAAATGATTATCTGAAATAGAGAACTGCTGCAAACTAAGCGGCGATGGGTGACTCCTAGTAGAAAAATACCCATTGGTAATCGAAGAATTGCTTGAAGGTAGCTGAAGAGAAGCAAAGCTAGTTTCGAGGAAATACATAGGGTTAGAGGCCGACGAAGCTGTATAGAAGTTCGAACTAGGTTCGCTACCTGATGATGAACGTTGAGGCTTTCTTGGTCCCAGGGTAGTTACAACCTTTAAAAAAGTAAAAATATGAGGAGATTGTTCAGTTGCCGTCTAGT
Organism: Bruchidius siliquastri; assembly: GCA_949316355.1. NCBI lineage: Eukaryota > Metazoa > Arthropoda > Insecta > Coleoptera > Chrysomelidae > Bruchidius > Bruchidius siliquastri. Next base: position 23,950,552 of record OX438533.1, read on the forward strand.
TATAATAAATTTGATAATAATCGATATATTAACAGAATAAAGAAAAAATATACATCCTGTATACTGGATTAGGGACTAATCAATGAATACCACTCAGCACACAATGGCAACAACCATGGTTTGATGTTCCACTGGCGCTCAGTTTTTCTAAGATATCTTTTCGCTGCATTTGCAAAGATATGCGGGAAATGATCTGCATTGCCATTTTGATTACTGTCGACTAATATAAATCGCTTTCTAGTTTCAGTATATTCGTATTTAGCTCATTTACACTATTCAAGCATTCTTTTCTAAGTCATTGCAACTTTCAAGACAAGAAATGTCGAAGTGAAAACTTACCTTAAATTCATAGCATGGAGTAACAAAGAAAATAAAGGTGATGAGTAACACCAGCCGTTATAAGTATCACTCACACATATTTGAAATGACAAAGAATGAAGGATGGCATTTTTCATAGCGCGATACGTAAGAAAAAAATCTGACAAGAAATAGTCAGAGATATGTCCAGAAACTTAAAAATTTGGGCAAAGAGCAGAAGCTAGCAACGAATACTGAATCATGCGGCTAAATAATCTCGAATTCACATTTTTTTATTACAATACTTCCCAGCCTAGTGGAGCGGGAAGTGAAAAAGGATAGGAAATTGGAGAAGATAATAATTTAGATCAAAATATATACCTTCAAGATATATTTATAAATTTCATTCTGGTAACATAGTGAATGAAGAGATGGAAACATGCATACATAAAAAAGAAGCAGGAAATGTTGAGGAGTACGTGAGAAAGAAGTTACAAGAAAAATAAAGAATGGTTCAAATAGGTATGCTCTATTAATAAAGTAATAATTAATATACATCAACCTAAATCTCATGAAGATTAAACACGGCAAAGAGATGACAAGAGAAAAGAAATGGAGGAAATGAAGACGTGCAGGGGAATGCGATAAAAGTTGAGGGGCTTTTTATATAAAGATTTCTGAATTAGCACATGAGAATGTCAGTACGTATTTATTGAAATAAGTCATGCAACATTGTTTTATACTATATTCGATGAAATGGATAGGTAGATATAATTTTCAATCATTACACCAAATTAGGGTTTACGATGTTACTTCATGCATTTGTGAAAAATCTATACCATAAGAAAATACCATTGCATTCATAATTCGATATATAACTAGGGTTATCAAACGTAAGTTTACCAACAAATGACAGCATAGGCGTATTTGAATTGAAGTTTTTATTTCAAGTTTTCTTAGTCAACTTCCTATATTCGACAGTTTAAAGATGTACGATTTTGATGCACTGCCGTACCAAAAAAAATTAAGGGCGAAATTTTATGGATCTGGAAAATTCCAAAGGTGAGGTCATTTTTTCAATAGAACATCTCTTAATTGTACCACATGCAGCGTTGAAATATAAGTTAGTTTCTCGTTGCTGTTCTGTTCTAAAACTGTATAAGTTGATAATATTCAAATTCTCACCACTCTGATGAAGTGTCTCGAAAACAGTTTAATTTGTGAAACCTTGACTTTGCGTTACATAATTTTATCCTACTAACATTGTACAATTATTTCACATCGAATCATATCTTCTTCCCTTTTCTGTCCAGCTGTGAATATCTTCATTATTTATAATTCCGAACAATTATTGTAGGTAAAGAGGGTTTTTATATACTAAAACCGAAACCCCAATTCTAAAACACGTTGGGAATTTTATAACAATTCAAGAAAATCATACAATCTTTGATTTACGGTACGTTCAGAAAATATAGAACCACCTGTAGTGCTGTAGAGAACCCTAGATAAATCGAACGACAATAAGCAATACCAGCAATAGACATTGATGAAACATCTAAGCAATAGAGTCGGCGAAAAGAGGAGTTGGGGCGGTGTGGTGCTGACTGGTGATCCCCTACCTGGTGTCCGAGGGCGGCGGTCTGTGAGACCGGTCGACGCCAGGGGGCGCCACCGCCGGTTCGACGCGGTCGCCCCCTACGCGGCGTTGTTGCGCTTGCAGCAGCCTCATCGCCTTGGCTCCCCTTTGCCGCTGCACCTGTCCACACACGCACTTCGTCAGACACACAACAGACACATTGACGTTGGTCACGCGCCATGCAGCATGCAAGAAAGGAAAATAGGGACAATAATGTATCTTCTCAAATTTATCATGTGGTTATCTCTTCGATTCATAATATTTTCTGTTGGCAGCTGATTAAAACCACATACGTATGAATTAATACATTGACTTTGATCAAGGCTGCCGAGGCAGCCGCAACGCAGTAAAGATATTCATTTATACGTATGCAGTTCAATCAGCGCCCAGCTTATAATATAATGAAAATAGGGAAACTACACGGTTAATAAGTAAGCCGTGTTCTGAGTTAAGATAGTAAATTGATCTATGCAGTTTGGAGATACTCTTACGTGGCGGAACTGATCTATCAACAGCTTTATTGACGATTCGATGTCTCTCCGTACAGTTTCATCATACCGTACTTTATTGAACAACATATTTAGACGAATACATTGAGGTGTCTAAATGCAAAAGATAGATTCTCCACTTTTTTAAATATTAGATAAAACGCGAAAAACCGCAAATCAAGTAAAAATTAGCTCATAGCTTCTTTATTGTGCAGGAATTTTTTAAATAAAATATATCGACGTCTAGTGTATAAATCACATCAAGTTGACGAAAACTTGCTTTAATCTCTGGAGAATGTGACTTTTGCAATATAAATATGGATAATGTCCCCCATCCCCCCCCCTCGCTCTCCCAATTCGCAAATGAGTAATGATAATTAAAGGTATTCATTTTAATAATCCTCGGTGGAGCAGTTGTTTTACTTAACTGAGTACCAGTCATTTTTTTGAGTAAATAGTAAATTGTGAATGTAAAATTATAAAATTAGTACAATGTTGAAAAAAATACATAATTAAGAACAATAAAAAGCAGACTAAGGATATAGAAAAATATAATTAACATGTAGATTGTAAATGCTCTTACTTGTTGAAACTCTTCCATCATGTAGATAAAAAGTTGTGTAATTATCACACAGTTTCACAAATAAAACTCTTTCTTTTAGTGCGCGTTTCGATTTTTTTTTAATGAAAGAGTTTTATTTGTGAAACTGTGTGATAATTACACAACTTTTTATCGACATCATATAATTAATACTTAAGCACACTAAAAGTACAATTAATATAGCCAGAAAATATTGTTTAGGTGCATTTTTGAACCTGAGGATACTTTCGGAATAAAACAAGTACTTGAATCAACTGTTTGAGGGGCTGAATTTTGTAAAGCCAGATTTGAAAATGAGATTATTACAACATGTGTGGAATGTTGGCAGTGTTATTTATTGTTTAGTGTATTAAGCACAGACAACTCGGTATGACTATAGCGACAAGTGAAAGTAAAGAAGGTAGTTAATAAAATACGGGTTTTAGGTGATTTAAACTACATTTGCTTCAATTTCTTTCTGCCTAGTGTATAAAGTATAAAAAATATATGTCACCAACCTTCAACGTATAATATCAACAAAAGAAAAAATAGCAAAAAAAAATAAAACAAATATGAAGCAGCGAATATTTTAATAGCTTTTAGCACTAAAACATAACTTCAACAATCAAGCAGTACAGTAACCTAGAAATTTAAAAAATAAATCACAGTCCAAAATAAACAAGTAAGAACTAAGCAGATCCCAAAAAAATATATAAAAATTATACATATTTAAATTAAGTAGTGAGATTCGAAATAATATTATGCCTAAAATTAAGTAAAAAATGTACGAACAAAAGCTCAAAAATACTTGGCCGATTTCAGAATGACTAGCAAAATGTGTATATGGTCAAAAATAGAACTTATATATAGAATTGAGAAACGACCAATCCTAGTGTTGCAATATATCATTAGTAATCGAATCTCTAAATAACACTGGGTGTGCGATGCTGCACTTACCACTAAACTCGCCTGTTGACAGCTCGATGAATTAGCCTGACTTTTGAAAACGAGATCTCAATGCGTATGAACGGTTTCATTCTGTAGTGGGTATGGATGATCTTTACCAGAAAAAAATGGCCTGCATTCATTTAGGTCGCAACACACCCTGCGGGCGACTTAGCAAAGCGAATCTAGTGTTTGTAGAGATTATCGTATCTGTATTACCCATTTTTCACCATATGTCACAAATTAATTCGATCAGTCTAATCTTTCATATAAATATCAAGTCATAAGAAACTAAAAAATATGGGAATTTCCTTTGAGCTAGTCAAACAACTGACATAGTAATAGTAAGTTTTCAGTCAGCTTGATAGTAAACAACTAAAATCAAAAGAAGCACTCTCTGGATAAATATAAAAGAAAGTGATTGGTTACCTACTGAAAATTTAAACTAAATTGTTATTAATTTAAATTATATTATAAACATTTTATTAATACAAGTTTTGAACTGATGAATGGTCGAGGGAAGGAAACATTGAAGATTGAGGCAGCAACTCCCAAGATTTGAACAGAATGGCGAGCCTGGTTTTATTTGCACTTTTTACAGTTTGGAGAGGTAGAATTGTGATAATTGCTTCGTTACTCCGAATAGATATTTTAGCTTTTTCCCAGCAGATGTTACTATTGCCGAGACGTGACTGTGTCAAATAATGTCTTCAGTATGTTGGACCCCTGTGTCTTAGGAGTGCTTGGTTATTTATCTGAACTGCGGTTACCGCTAAAGCGCATCCTATTTGACACATTATTGCGTCTTTAAGGCGCTAAACTATGAGTATCCCTATGTATTTAGGTAATGATGACCTCTAGATCTAACAAAATTGCAGTCGCTCGCGGCCTACTTCCCCCTACGAGGCTTTTAATTTGGAAGAACTTTCAAGAGATGAGAATAACTTGAGTCGCCAAATTTTCTAGATTATTTGCATGGATGCATGATCTTTTGAACATATCTATTGGTAATGATCTTAACTGTAGAGTTATGGACATCAGCGACCCCATGTTTTTTCATTTCGAAGGAACCGTCGCTACCACCGATCCCACGTCTCACTTGAATTACAAAATTTTTATTCCCATTGTATACTTATAAGTCCCTATCCTGCAAATCAATCAAACATTTATTTTTACAAAAAATGTATACCCTATGACTCAGACCATATTTACTACATATTTTGGAGATCCAAAAACCGATTACGAAGTTGTACATTATACCTTATACCAAAAAACAACTGACTTCGGATTTTGATTCAGGGATCCCAGAAACATATAGTTGAGGTTTGGTTTCCCGGCAAAATACATTTTTCGTTATATCTGCAGGTCTGTATGACGGAGCAGCAACCACATATACAGTAATAATGTCACTTAGACGTTAAACCATCAGTTTTTGTGGTTGCTGGGGAGCCGTTTACGGTTTTACCACCATGTCAGATATTTCAGATATATTTGGTAGAATGGTCTAATTATGTTTGGGTTATAAGGTGTTCAGCAACCCCAGAAGCACATGTTGAACGTGGTCTGAACCCCTAGAGCGAGGTATTTTTTTGTATTTGTTATTGGAGTAGATTTACTCGCAGATACTTCATGTTATTCCACCGTGCTATATCTTCATTTAACCAGCTCATGGAATCCCACAACGAAAAAAATAATGATAAATAACACTACAGTCAACACTAAACACCAATACACTCATGCGGCATAGTCTAATCAGCGTCCTCAACTAAGGTATATCGGTGCGGAGGCAGAGACATCTCGTAGTGAGCGAACAGAGCGTGATTCAGTACCTTATCAAGAGCTTCGAGGAGTCTGTCTGGCATGTGGTCCTGGATCATTACCGGAGAGATCAATACCTCGTCGAAGTCCGTGTTGGCGGCCCACAGAGCTTGGTAGACGGGGTCCTTTTTGGTCAGAGCTTGTCTGTAAACATAGGTGGTGTCGGGTGTAGTTTGGGTGAGGAGATAGTTCGTGCGGGTCATGCTGTATCATACCAACATAGCATCTGAAATTCAGGTCTCCTAATGTTTATTACTATTGTCATATCTTCTCAATTTTGCCGCATAGGAACCTAAGATGGTTTGCGATGTAACATCCTCATACGGAGACAGTCTCTTTTACTGTCAATTTCTTCAATAAATAAGAAATTATTTATTTTATATTCGGAAGAGTTGTTATGAAGGTGCCAAGCTTCCATGTTATATAAAAAGTATTTTTAGTCAGAAGGTACAGTTTGTTCATTAAGAACTGTGGTCAGTTTCCCATGTCTATCAAAAATTGCTGATCATCTGAATTCCATATTTTGATAAAATAAACACTGTAAGTATTTAGGCAAACACCAACAATAAACCTGTATGTGGGTGAGCCATTTTCTAGCGCCGTAGATACCTTCGCAATTGATTTAAAATTTAAAACAACTCCTGAAAGCCAAACAAGTAAGCACTATTGGTCTCAGAATGTGATTAATTTTTTCATCAATCAGAAAAGGACACAAGTTTTCAAATAAAAATTCAAAAATACGACGCATTCAGCCATATTTGATAGTAACGTCAAACTCTTTTTTATATTTTAGTTCCTATGCAACAGGCGAGGGAAATGTTGTGATCATGAAAATTTTAGAATTCGGTATAATACATATTTCTGATGTACATGATCTGTCTGTTGGTCTGTCCACAAACCGCTTTTCTGTCATAGCGTAATCTCAGTAAGAGTTGTAGCGATTTTGATCAAACTTGGTAATATGGGGTAATATAAATCAGAAAGCCTACTACGTTAGTAGGCTTTCTGATTTTGCTACAATAGCGACAGAATAGTTAGGAAAAAATCAAAAACATGGTCATATCTAATAATTCTTGGGCGTAGTCAAAAATAAATAGGGCTCAAAAGTTTTGAAAAGTGCTTTTACATGATCACAATTTTCCGATCAAAAAAATTAAGATTGACTATTTTTTAATCACTAATTCAATGTGCTAAGGTTAAATTCGAAATAGTTATATAAATAAGGCCTTGCTCTAACTAAATATCTTCACGGTTTGTTCTCTGCTTTAGTAATAAACTAGTTGACTAATTTTATATCCATTATCGAACAAACTGTACATTATAAATTCTATATATATAATATTTAGTATTAACAAGGGGTGAAGTTTTTTATGATATCTCTGCATTTATGCGAGCCGGGAATTGCAAAATAAAAGCCATATGATGAAGTGACGTCTTTCAAAAATAACGAATTGTCTAAAATTATATCGGAGAAGATATTTTTCGATGAATTCACCTTGAAGACAACAAGGTGAATAGCGAAAGATATTCCTAGGAATAGTAGAAATACAAAAATTAACATAAATGGGATTGAGACATCTTCCTTCATTTGCGGATTAATCAAAGCGATCTATGAAATGCCACACAAATATCTACATGTCTACCTGTTTGCACACAATATGTTGCAAAAGTATAAAAAAATCATTTACAACTGTATATATTGAAATTTTAGTTATGGAAAATATACAAAACAACATAAAATGGCTAATAAATGATGTCACAAAAACCAATTTATTTCTCACGTAATAATAGGCAAAATACCTATATATACCTGGCAGGTCATGCTGATCATTTTCTGATTAAATAAAAAGCTATCATTTGACAAAAAATCAGCACATACTAATAAATTATGACATTCGCAGTACTCCACATTACCAACTAAGGTTCTTACTCATTTGGGTTATATTACATGCGTGAGTGTAATGAAAAAAATAGTTCCAGTTATCCATAGGAATAGGTCTTCTTTATCTTTCAGTTTGACAATGATGATCCATACCACTATCATCAAGCTCATACGCAGAAAATTAAAAAACAGTGTTGTGTAAGTTCTATAGAAGACATATATATCAAGACTCTTCACCATTTTTTTCATTAGTCATGCACTTTACACTCCACAAAAATATAAGGTTTCAAAAATCTTAATATTACCTCCATCTTTTTTCATACTTTTGTCTGAAAGTGTTAAAATGCGTGTTAGTATTGTTAGTAAAGCTATAATGCGTGTGAAAATAAAGCAGTGTTAGTATTATAATATAATATGCAAAGTAAACATATAAGAATAGGTTATTCAATGTACACAAATTAAAAAAATATATAAAAATTAGCAAAGCTTTTTAAGGATAGTACGTGACTTTTTAATTCCGTTATTTTTTATAATCCTCGAAATACACAAATAATATCTTTTAATATGATGTTTATTATACTGAACCTTTGCAGAACAAAAAAAATAAGAAGTTTTTCATTGAATATTTTATTAAGCAAAAGTTATATGAATGATAAATCAAAAAACAGAAAAAAGTATATACTTTAGACTTGATTTGAGATGATGAAAACAGTCGACACGATTACAAAACTATAGTTCAATTATTTTATCTGAGGTTATCGAAAAATTTATTAGCTGCAATATAGGGAGCTTTCACAGATCTATGTTATTTTTTTACAAAATCCATAATATTCCCCATTTGTGAATCCAACGTAAACATTTTATGCATGAAGTTTAATCTCCATCCTAACTGAAGCAATTAGTGACTCTGTAATGACGAACAATTGAAGCTTAAATGAATGGTGTATTTTCGTTTCCCCTTATGCAATGATTACTCAGTCAGTAGCCCACATCTTCTATGTTTACCTCCAAATAAGCACTACTACAAGATTCAAAGCAACTCCAACTTACTGTCCCACAGTAGGATGGTGCCTGACAATGTGGATAATCCTTCCTGGAGGAAACAAGGGTTGATGACTAGTCAAAGCTATAGAGCTATCAGAAGGATGTAGACCCATACACCTGGCGTTTTCTTTGCTTCTCATATATTCACAGACGTCTTTCTCCCCAGTAGATAGCTCGACTGCTGAGGTCGGTTGAGAGCAACCACAGCATAGTACACTACAAGCTATCGTTTTCCACTGAAATTCACAAATTCAATAGTTCTCAAAAGGCTCATTTTCCTGTTCTGTTTTAAGCAGTTGATGATAACAACTAAATTATACTTTCATGTAACCTATAATATGCCTTTGCCAACTAAATTGGGTAATTGTTTGTTACTTATTAAATATTTTCAAATTGAGATAATTTTACATTTTTCCAAAATAACCAGCACTCTAGTTAATGTCTGGTTGAGTTTGATTGTTTGAAAACTAGGAAAAGTGATGGAATGAAGTGATACATTCTATACGTGAAAACGTAACTATTTAATTGTCGTGACTTGAATGATAAGATAATGGAAGATCCTTGAATAAAGATAGGAACACTGCGAAGAAAAAAGAATATAATTACATATAAGCTAAGTAATGAGAAGGAGGCGTCAAATTAATATAGGAGTACGCAAAATTAATCTTCACGACATTGGCTACAGCAAAAAAATTACTTCCATGGTTAACCATATCTTGGATGGAAAATGAGACATGAGACAGGCCTTTGGAATGTTTGTTCGATATTGATTTCGACTTAGTCATTCAACTTGATTCCAATAAAGATTTGATGATTATATTCTTATTTGTTCGATGACACAGAATTTTGGATGTTTCAAGCATTATTCTCATGTTTACAAAATAGCTCTAGCTATATGATACGAGCACTGAAAATAGAGGTCGTCTGTGTCATACAACACCAAAATGGACATCAATGGAATAGAATGGGCATCAATCGAATGGAATGGACATTAATTGCATGTCCTTTCGCGATAAGGCATGTCTAATATTGAAATATGTATCAAGCTATGATTAACTTACTTTAGGATCGACGCTCCTCTTTATGGCATTGATTAAATCAGTCCTCAAAGTCTCCATTTGATACAACCCTATCCTAGGAACTACATCTTTACCCACAACCACTGACACAGTGAATTCTTTGGTGTATTCGACTGCAGGTGCTGATAGGAGCCCACCTGGTGGAGAGTAGCAGTAACATTCGAGATTTTGATGTCGCTGTCGCAATAAGACTCCTAGTATACAAGCTGCTCCGGCACCTGGTAAAAAAAATCATTTTTCGTAATGAAAGCGTCACACAAAAATCACAATTTCTCCAATACTCATTGAGCAAGTTGCTTCACAATTTGAACAGCTAACAATATTATAATACTTGAATCATATTCAAAAATAATATTTTCTAAAAGTTATATCATTTTGTGAAATAATACTTTGAGAAAGCCTCTTATCAAACAGACAACTTCGCATATGGAAAATTTCGTAAACCTGTATACGTGTAACATAATTCATCGGTTACTTTGTAGGTTACTAAACACACTTACAAATATACTGTTATTCTCTTTTTTGCCTATCAGCTCACATTGGATTATATTGAAATAGGATCCCCAAATAAAAGTTTTTGCTTCATGTCAGGTGATGGAAAACATCTACTCACCTAATGAGTGTCCTACACATACAATATCAAAAGTCCTAGTACCACGTTCAGGCCTGTGCTCCTTAGCCCTCTCTATCAGCTTTTCTTCGTCAAGCTTCTCCAAAATATACTGTGCTGCTTGTACCATACCCTTATGTCCTAACCAATCGTCTCTAGGAGGATCTAGAGGCAATGTTTCACCTTCTGCATTCAAATCTGTCAAGATATCCTACGGGAAACAAAAACGGGTGTGAAATTGCTTTGTTTATCTCTTCAATACATTTAAAATAGTGAAGATTTGATGTTAAATAATGAAATGACGATCTTAAACGTTAGTGATGAAACATTATACGATATAGTGTTAGGACCTTGACTTCGTTAAGTTGCCAATGGGCAGCGCCAATGTGCGCGATGCTTGGAGATGAGTATTGCCATTATACGATATGGTATATTTCAGCGTTCTTAACCTAAAGGTCGTTACATCCTACGAGATATGGACATACTTGTTTACAAGTGGCGGATCTAAATGTATTTGCGAATGACGTATTAACATATTTATTACATCATAGGTTGTTCCTATGCTTTCTGACGAAATCCCTTATGTAATTTCAAGATGAAAGTTTGTTCATTTTTTCGATATAGAGGTTGATAACTGATTTAAACTTCCACCACCATAAGCAAAACATTCGAACTCGAGATTTTTAATTTTAAGTTGGTACTTCCAAACAGTCATCATAATACCTGCTTGAAAATACATTGTTGGAAGACCGTGTCAAGTAATTTTGACAATCTACTGCGTGTATAAATATTCGTGTGTATTTGATTGCCATAGCTGAATGGCATAAAAATATCTAGAATAGAAAAGAAGTAAGACAAACTTGAATGGCTCTCCACTAAATTTACTTGTACTACTTTGTCTGAGCTAAAAACCGAAGAAAAGGTCATAAAGATAGGTTTTCAAACCGGTTTCGGTTTAAATGATCATTATCAGCAACTTACACAACAGCTGCATTATCCGTGTGTTGTTCATACAAAGTTAAACATGTTCAACAGCTGCTTAGTAACACTGTATTATGATCTCTTTCTCCAGCAGATATCTTTTGTGAAGAATAAAATAATGAAATGTTCGATGATATGCATTTGAAGATATCCAAAAACAAAATATCTGAGCACATTTCCATACAATATTTTCTCTTCTAAACTGTTTCAAATCAATTTCAATTTTCTTACCTTCATGGATAAGGTTCCCCTGATGCTTATCACAATTTTGCTCCTATCGTAATCTAAAGCTACAAAGAATGGTGTTTGTCCTACGTCAACGTGGTAAGTGGCATAGATGATCTCGATGTCGCCCAGGGCTGTCAGTCGTTGTAAGGCTGCAAAGTTGCAGTGACAGCAGTTATCCTCTACTAACTCTGGTTCTGCGTCGTTGACTTTCCTGCACGGTATGCAGCAATAACAACTGGACAAAAATAATAATTAACCACATTACTTCAGAACCATTCCAGCAATATTAGCATGAGTCGTTTTTACATCCACGTATAAACAAAGAGCTGCAATTCCATTTGTACATCGAAAATCAATTGTGGACGCTGTCGTTTCGTCCACCTTGATACTCATCAGCACGATGTGGGCTTCGAAAGAACAAATTAAATTACGTGGAAACTATAGTTTAATTGGGCTAACGTCGCTATTTGAGGAAGTTTCAAGCTAATTCTTCTGGTTTATTGCCAGTCATTAGTTCAAGAAGGAAAACAAAAAATCTTACTAACCTGAGTCCTGCGCAAAGGTGACACATGCCCATTTTAGTGGTAATCATATAGATGGGCCAACCGTACGCTCTGACAGCAAATTGAGCAAAATGTATGACTGTCTGGAAGAGCTCCAGATCAGGTCCTTCTTCATGGAGGGCAAGGAACTGGGTCCTGGGTGTTATCGCTACGCCGGATAAGAACTCGTAGGTGTCGTTTTTTCGCTACAAGAAACAAAAGTGGAAATAACAACTTTCAGTTACTGTACGATGACAGGTTTTGATCGCAAGAACAGTAGAAAATATATCAAAGACATAATAATTCGACCGCAAATTCAATTTTGATGAAATAAATTATCTAAAACTTGAGATTAAAAAAACCAGGCAGCTAAAAAAATCAAGAAGTTGCTTTCATCAATTTTTGTAGGTATTTAGATGGCTTAATTATTTTACAGCATGATTTAATGTTTTTTTATTAAGTAAACCTGACGACACGAATCAAGTAAATGTATGAACTTGCAATTACAAAGTATTTATTAATCGATATAGCAATAAATTAGGCAAAATTCAATATATTATATTTTGTAAAGAACTTGAAAACGGTATGAAATTAAATTTGGTTGCATTCAAATTAGAATGCTTTCCATTTAACGAGTATATTTTACTTATCTGTTGAGAGTTACCCATACTAGGCCTTGTTCTTTTTGTACATTCATATTGCCATCGCACTGTAGAGAAAAATTTTTAACGGGGAAAAACTGAGGAATCCAATCCAAAGTGTGAATATTCTGGTCATTTTTATTTTCGGTTCCTTCATGATGTGGAGCGGAAGTAAAAAAATTCGAAGATCAACAATTTTATCTGTCTGTTTCCTGATAAAATATATTGCAGTATCACGCAAGAAATATTTGCAAATTATTATAACCCAGCAGAGAAACTGTTATACCCATTTTGTTTTTTCGTAATTTTTTCATTATCATCGATCTGCCTTTCTCCGTTTCATTCACCGCATAATCTCAGTAACCACTACACCCATTTTTAATGTATTATTTAGTTTGATGTCTACATGACCTAACTTCCCAAAACCATCGTCTCGCAAGCAAAAAAATATGAAAAAAACAAAAACAAAATGAGACATTACGGGATACGCGTATCAATAATGGTGTAAATAAAATCACAAATCGATGAGGCATGAATATTTGTCTGATCTCTACCCATTACTCCTAATAATGTAATTTCTTAATGCTAATTACTAATTACAGACCGAATTATGTCATCATTTAGATAATGGGCATCTGGAGCCACCAATTAGGCTCAAGTGGTCTTGTGTTATAAGCGTTGCGTGATGGTTTAAACGTCAATTAGTGTTTGTTTCCCAAATAATGCTATGATTCGGTTTTTTTTCTACATCAAAACCAAAGGTCTGAAATAATAGTAATACGGGTAGCGAACCTAACTGTGCTACCTGTACCTACGTATCAAAAGTTATCGGATAAGAAATAGGAACACCCAATGTTTGAAATCCTACGCGTACAGTTTACAATAATAGAACGATACCGATATGAAATTCGATGCCACGAAAAAGAAGGATATTTAATGCAGAAAATTTGAAAAAAAAACATGTAGCGGAATTGGATTCTGATACGTTGAGATAACAAAATACGTTGATCACTATAACGTGCCACACAGCTCCTTCAGGACATACGCAAATATGCTAAATTTGAGTACAGATGAGTGCAGAAATAACTAATAAATACAAATAGCGTTGATATAAACATTAACAGGACGATACTTATAATAACAAACACGGCAAGTAATAACCCGAATAAAATCCACAGCGGACGAGAGAAAGTTTTTAGTAAATATCTCAAAATTATAAGGGTCTTAAACTTCGTTCGAACGCAGCACAACAAAAATCCCGTCCTTGCAAATAGTTTCAATAATGAGATAGAGAGATTTCCGACAAAAGCTAATCAAATATTACAGATACACTCATCACAACATTGAGTTCCACTTGTCAACTTGTTACATTTTCAGGCATTTTCAAATTAATTTTCCATAGTATTAATTACAACGAAAAGTGGAACGGGTAACTATCTAAAGCGTAGCATCGACGTGCAAGGTAAATCATTCAAAAACCATAATTTTACTATTTTTTTACACCAACCTGTTCAACAATAGCTTTTTGCTCAATCTTCTGGAACTTTCTGAGCAGTACTAATCCAACAATGACATCAGACGGTACGACATCCAAGTCTCTGAAGAAGTCTGAGAGTAGCCGAGCAATGTCAGCAAAGGAGTTTCTATTTCGATCGCTGGCGGTAGAACAGCAAAACAGGAAACGGCATCTATTTTGCCAACTGTCTTGGTAGGCTCGTAATACTTTCCTGAATTTAAAATATGAAATTCGTAAGCACACATCATACTAAGATTGAAATGCACAGGTCGGTCAAAAGCAGCTCTTGCTATCTATGAATCCATGCTAAGGCTAAGGCACATATATGCAAACGATGGTAACTCTTGCTTAGGCGCACAGACGTCCATAGTTTAGGAATGCCTAGGATTGTCACAACTATTATGATATACACTCACTTTCTAGGGTGTCATGCTAAGCGTACTTACTTTACGAACCACGATAACAATTGCTTCCAAATTCAATTTTAAACAAATGACAAATCTACTGACGCCAGGTGCTAGGGTGGCTGTTACTTGCCGTATCTGTACAAACACTACGAAACTTTAATCATGTAGATTGTAGATGCTCTTACTTGGTGAAACTCTTCCATCATGTAGATAAAAAGTTGTGTAGTTATCACACAGTTCCACAAATAAAACTCTTTCTTTTATTTGTGAAACTGTGAGATAACTACACAACTTTTTATCTACTAAGAAACTTAATATAATAATTTGCAAAATGCAATCTAGCTATTTTAATATGTATACTAGCAGTTTTAAATGTATGGTATGAACTGCTCTGCTTAAGACAATCTCGTCTTCAGCCTAGAGTCGTCAGTATAGCTGGGAGGCCTGGCAGTAGAGAGCAATTAGGTTGCATCTATACTGAAGTCAATATCGACAAAATGTTATCATACGTTGGTTTTGTATCTCATAATTGAATCAACCACGTTATCACCCAACGCTTATCGTCTCTATCGATTGTTTTGTTATATAGCCGCGAATCCAGGTATGGGTCAACGAAGTTGTACTAAACTATGTCTCCTGCAGATAAAATTCGAGTATCGTATAGAGAGTTATACGGTCGACCGAAGTGGCCATCTTTAAATTAATTAGTTTATATTTTTGAATGGCCTTTATATTTAAAAATTTTACACGGATAGAAATTTTTTACAACGTTCAGCAAGAGAATGTCCACGATCTTAAGGCAAAATTAGATAATGTTGAAAAATATTTCTTATGCACTGATAATTATTCAGATGAACAAAAGAAAGAGATCACGCAACATTTCTCATAAGAAAGAATTCAAAAAATTATTACCTTAAAAATTTAATCTATGGTGCTACTATCAAACACGCCTTGCCTTCAATAGGGCAAGCTTCCGAAAGAAACTGCCGAAACGAGAAATCAACGTTTTAAGACATATCGGTTTAACCTCTCTCCGAGTTTCCAAAAGAGGAATGCGCTTGAAAGTCTTAAACAGTTAACTTCTGATCTCAGATCCCTATACTTCTGCATCAAGACCAAAACGTCATAAGTAAAATAAATCCTGTTTAAATACACCTTAATATACTGTTACCAGCTGAATCAAATGAAAAAGACCCAGATACTGAATTTTCCGATAATTGAATAGCATAACACATTTTGAAAACAAATAATAACACACAGATTTTTTGCCCGCAAGATCGAACAGTACATCGTATCATATTTTTTTTTGCTCATATTAAGAAGTGAATTAGCAGCTGTACACTGCCGTGCACAAGTCTTTCGACACCCAATTCTATAAGGTTTTTATTGCCAAATTCTTTTTTAACCTATTAAAGACATTAAAAAAATTAGTTATAAACTTGTTTATTATAAAATACACAAATTTGACAGCAATAGATTTGTAGATGGCAGTTACATAGAATACATACATCAAACATTCTTCTCATCGGAAAAACCTTATTTCGATTTTAATACGACTTTTACGATTCGGGGCATCCAATTGATGAGTTTTCGAGTTTTTGTTTTTCAAATTTATCCCATTTTTCTTCCAAAACCGTCCACAAGTTAGATGTTGGAAGGCGTTGCCTCACTTGGCGATCAACTTATTCCCAAAGTAACTCTATTGGATTCAAATCAGGGGATTTAGGTGGCCAAGTCATAATCTTCAGGGTACCAGCTTGTTCTTTTTTCTTGAGATAATTTTGGCACGAAGTAGGTTGCGGGTCATTATCTTGCCGGCTGGAACAGCTTCATGAACAAGTATACTATGGTACTGTTCTTTTTCCAAAATTCCCTTGACTACATGGAATGAAAATCCTCCCCAAACCATGACAAAACCTCCTTCATGTTTAACAGTTGATGTTATACAGTCGATTATCATTTTTTCATTCACCAAAGGTCTCACATAAGTCCGTCTCTTACTGCCGAATATCTCAAATTTTAACTCATCAGTCCAAAGAACTTTTTTGGAGTCCTCAATAATCCAATTTTTATGCGTCTTGGCCCACTGAAGTAGCTTTTTTCTGTTTTGTGGCCACAAGAATGGATTTCACACGGCAATTCTGCCGAACAAGCCAGCTGAACGCAGCCTACGTTTTACAGTATCTACAGTATATTTTCAGAAGTTGTTTTTTTATAATAAACCTAAACTTGAGTGTCCAAAGAGTTCTGCACGCAAGTGTATAATAAAAAAAACTTATGAAACGCTATCTACTACTACAAATAAATAAAATTTATAGAAACTAGAGGAGAACAAAATCGCACAGCAAACAGGCATATCAGCACAGCAAGCAACAACATCGATATACCGTATATGTTGTTTGGGATTCGAGCATTTTATTCACCTCTGTCTCCAATTTCTTGTACTACCGGACCTTTTATACTGAAATTTGGATTCCGATTCTCGCATTGATCGCTGATACTTCTTCATCTTCACCCAAGACCTGCCAGCCGAGTCGTAGGTACACCATACTGTTATTATCACCGACAGTAGAATGCACAAGTTGAATATTACCATACCTGAAAAATATTTTTGTGAATAAATAAATAATGATGTTCTTATTTTGGTCGACCGTCAAAGTTCATCGCAATCATCATTGAATTGAAACACATTACCAGGTTAAAGTACTGTCTATATTTTTCAAAATAGTCTGTTTATCTTCAGTTAAAATGAATTACCTCTCAAAAAATCAATGACATTCAACAATGATTATGATGTTAGAAAAATATGTTTATGCATCTACAGGTTACCATCTAAATTTATAATATTACACAGTCCAAGGCCTCTACATCATCTGAATTAGTTCTAAAATGTAAATTTTAGGAGAGGCGAGAATCAATTATATTGCATTATATACTAGTTACCATTGATTTATTACCCAGATGGACCGGACATTAATAAATATACTCTGGTCATCAATTTTCCATCACTAGCCTCTTGCCATAACAATGCCGAACGGTGGTTCCTTAATTATTGCACAAATTCATATGTAAATGTGAACAACAAATATATCCAAAATATCATTTAATGGACAACATCCAAAATTAATATGAAAGAACAGTACCGTAAATTAATCGAAATGTTAATATATCCTCTCCAAATATCATTTACGTCGCGTAAAAATAAACAAGGCGTTTGATCGTCAGAAACTAACTCTCCTATTGGCAAATAAACCATAAATTACTGAACAGCAAGAGTTTTATGATCGATAGGAGTGTCAACATACTGCTTCCGCAGAGTTATTATTTAGGAACTATAGGCCAAAACTTTTTAATGAAACTCTGACATTTTTGTGGCCATATTCAGGAAAACAATAAAAAATTGTATTCAGTATTAGGTAAGCAGAAAACTGCTTTAAGTACCAAAGCATCGCTTCTCAGGTAATACCAGTATTATCATATCAGTAGAATTATCACCAAACGGGTTTTCCATTAAAGAATATATACTTACACAAATGGATAGATTTAATTCTCAACTTAAACACTCAAAATGAGCTTTGAAACATTGCACATTGCCAATATGGAAGAACGAGTTTACTTCAGTTTGAGCGATTATCGCTCTCGCTGTTTGTCACATGTAGAAAAATTTCAATTTTGATAACCGCAACACCACGAAACATGCTTCTTAAATGAGAGACTCAATATCACTTGGGTAATGAATCACTGCTATTTATTATACGCATCTATGATGAATGAATACTAAAGTTGTCGAAAATGAGTTGTGGGTACTTACCTAAAACAATTTCTTTAGCGTTATCTACAGCGCAGTCTAAATAATATTTTACAAGCCAAGCTACACCCAACGACAGCCACCCGGCTTCGACAAGCATCACAGCTGAAAATGGAGAAAAGCAAAATTTATAATTTGTGAGGAACGTCAATAAGAGTTGTAGAATATAAATTGGAGTTCATATAAGTATAAGTGTATGATAGTGAACAGGTATTATATAATACTTGAACAAGAAAGTCAATTCTTGAGTCTTACACAAGTTGCCTGTCATTTTTCATATATGCCTCATCGAAAAGCCTGACAATCTATCGCGCTATAGAATCGCAGGAAGAATAACTTTTGAAAGAGGGTCGTTCAAGGAGTTGGAAGTTCGACGTCGTGAGGATGCGTCCGTTGACCCTTTCTAGTTTTAGTTGTATTGTTGAGGTGTTAGTATGCTAGACAACTCGGTAGCCAAATGTCTGATTTTGTACATTATTGACCCTCCTAGCAACTGTAATGCTAAAAAGCAACCAGCAAATAGTCTATAAAAGAGTTGCAGGCTTTATTCGGTTCCGAAAGCCAATCATAGATGACGAAGAGGTCATCTATGACTGAGCTGTCTCAAAGACTTTGGGACACCTCAGTACACTGTAGACTTTCTATGAACAAACACCTATTTGGCAAACTAGTCGATCCAGTTTTGGATGAAGGCATGAAATTGCAGATCTTCATTCATTCATTGTTTTTTAACATTACAACCATTATGATTCATAAATATGATCCGCAATAAAAACAAATATAACTTTTTATTTTGTTATACAAAATGTTTATAGTTTTTCCCTTACTTAGTACAATATTTTCAAAATTTCATTTCAATAATAATTACGGTTGGTTCAATATCACATGAAATGATGATGAATGGTAAAGGTTTCCTACTCATCGTTTAATCAACTAATTTAAGAATCAATAATCAATGTGGGAATACAGTTTTAAATAGTTTAAATGTTTTGTCCGTAGGAAAGTTTGATGACAAGTATGTGAATTAAAACCTCTTGCATACTGGTATTACTCACCAATCAACCGAAAAAAAAATGAAGTTTCAATGAGGTGTTACTCCAAAATTAACTAAGAATAACATTATATTGTTATTTAATTCAAAGTATTTTTTTAGCAAACAAAATCAGTTGAATTCCCATAAGACTAAAGGAATATAATGAGCACTAGAAGTTTTGAAATTGTTATTAGGTAAGGAAAGGAATAAGAGGAATAAGGAATAAGAGGCCTCCGATAGCAAATCAAAAATTAACCCAATATGATAAAAGAATACTAATATGCCAACCCGTCACTGTAGCTTCTGATACTTACCCTGACGTTGCCTCGATGATTAATCTTCAATTATCCAGGAAATAATTGAATGAGTAGACTTGTGCATTTGCATTACCGATATAATTAAAATGAGAATCATTATGTAATATCACATCAAATATACAATGCTCTCTGTATTCTTAGCGTTTCAAGCAAAAGCCATAAGAAAACCTGGCGAAAAATGCCATTGTGTGTTGTTATGTCTCATAATACAATCAGTTTTGACAAAGAACTATATACCTCATTTTAAATTTATCGATAATGCAAATGCACGAGTCTGAATTCAAGAATCGCATAATAGTGCATACTCATGTAATTTCAAAGCTGTTCAAAATGTCATTTTATATTCAGGACTATGATGATTACACTTACTTAATCTGAGGTAGAGTATGTATTGCATGGCAGACCTCTTGCTGGTTTCCAGCACACTGCCACGCATCGCGACCATGCACACCATGGCCTCCAACAGCATGGAGGCAGCCAAAAGGACCAAATATCCCACTACAAGCCACCACAGGAGGCGAATGCAGTGCGGGGGAGATGATGAGCTCGAAGGTGTTGAAGTGTCTCCGGTGTCTTCCGTAGTCGTAGATTCGCTCGCTGTTGTTCCTACGCCGCCCATTTCTACCATGGCACCTCCCAATTCTGCTACCAGCGGCCAAATCGGACCACCTCCAGTGTCGCGTAGCCCCGACAGTGCCAGGGTGCATGCGAGGATGATCGTCCTGAAAGACAGATGAAGCCTGATAAAATGCAATATGTATAGGTTGCTCAGGATTGTAATCGGAGATATTCAATGACTAATGGATAAATACATGAGAAAGTTCAAGTAAACTTAACTATATTAAGGCCTAGTTACTCAGATGCGAAATAAGAACCATCATGGAAAAATCAAGCTAAATATAACTAAGCCAAAGCAGCGGACTTGTAGTGAGTAAGTTGGGTCACCGCACCAGGCATCGCACTTGACTCCAGCTCCATTGTTGTTTAAGCTTAATAGGTTTAATAAATATATACATAAGGCATCGCTCACCAAAAATCGCACCAAGCCTTGCGCGAGGTGAGGCCGCCTCTGATCTGAAGAACATCAATCAATTTCATTCAATATAATAGTTAGGCGCCACTTCATTCATATTGGGTAATTCATTTCGTAAGGATTCCTCAGTTTAATACATTGGTCACGGGATTTACAACAATATTTCTACATAATACTGTTGATATTAATTGATAATTAGTATAATTCAACCAAACTACATGTGATATCGTAAAATAACACTCGTATGTAATTAGGTTAGACAAAACAATGTCTGGAGGCCGACTTATGTGTCGTGGCGCCTAAAAAATAGTTCGTTGCTAGATAACGGTACAATTGCTGAACGCTAACTTAATCAATTTCAATATTAATCATTTAAATTAGCTCTTCGAACATATTATGTGGTTTTATCCATGATTCATCTCGCCTAAGCTTACCAACTACTAAAACCACATGTGTTATGCAAAAAATACGTATCTTCCGTTCCTGGAACATTTAACAACAAAGATCAAATAATTAAAAAAATATATCATCAGCGAGTTTCGAACCAGCATCTTTGTAATTCCGTCGAAGCGGATTTCCGATTACAACCATAACGATATTTAATGTTTATTTGCAAACACGTTTATTAGAAGAGTATGTTCGATCAAGCCGTGCCATCTTTCTCCGCGTGAATTCTAATTAACTATTATTATTGCTATTCATCAGAAAAATTCTCAGATTATATTTTAGTTTATATTTGAACAACAACAATGATGCTTCAATATTTCAAATGGAATAAGATGTTTAAGAATAAACATTTTCGCAGCTTTAGGTTGAGACCAAAACATTTATATCTGACGTATGTTTGCAGTGAAGAGTATGCACTTGCATCATATACAATCAGGACATATAAGGCATGAGACGCACCATTGGTACCAGTTAGTCCATTCGTAAACTGTTGTGGGGATACCTTCATTGAGTATTTATTTTGTGTAAGCCTTGCATTCCATGTACGCCAGTCAACACTGCAATAGTTGTGTGATGAAAGAAATGAATAAACCTTGTATATGCCTAAAAGAGATACTATACAATGACCCTGTATACATAAATAGCTTTACAGGCTTCTATTTAAAAGCAGATATTGCGCGCCTATCGTCAGAATCATGTCATGTTATTTGTGGTTTGACATATTTATAGTGATCGTAACATGTCTGTTTCATTTTTTGTTTAACCGCATGATCTTTAACTGTGGAAATTCCACCTTTATATAGTTTCCATAAACGTTCTCATAAAAATACGTATTTATATTTGATACGACTGTAGTAACTGACAGAGGACTATCGTGATAGTTATCTACTCCAATCTCTTTCACGACTCCCAAGAATCGAGGTATTATAAGCTTATACGGATATCGCAGAAAGCTGTAAAGTTATATCGATTCCACTGTGAAATTCCTCCCACAACGGGAATATAGCAGTCTAGTTCATATAGAACTTACTAGTGATGGTAGTTGAGTAAATACGACTTACTGTACTTGAATGCAATCATTTCTCATATTTTAACTAGATCCTAGATTATAAAAACATGCAAAAACAAGTTTGACACACTTCTCAAATAGATAAACACACAGTTTCACAAATAAAACTACACAACTTTTTATCTACATGATGGAAGAGTTTCACCAAGTAAGAGCGTCTACAATCTACACTCCTCAAAGGTTTAATCCAAAAAAATGTATTATACCCCCAAAGTAATGGAAAACTTGAACATATACAAACTAATATCATTACTATTGTTATTATTACTAAAACGCGATCAATATAGACGGTAATCCTATAAACGATACAATTATGTGTAATTTTTAGTGAGAAAGGTGTAATGACATTGATAACTTCCAACCTCTATAACTCTGTCCTGACTTAATTTGGAGGTTAACATGTTACATTGTTCATTTTGTTTGTGAGGTTGTCTAGAAATGGTGATCTGTTGTTTGGTTGATAGCTATTGTAAACAAGACAGATGCTAATTTTAGATGGGTTTTTCGATGCATTTTGAACATTCTCACCAAATTTAAACTATTGAGATTCCTTAATTAATGTACGGAATTCCAAGTCGTAGAAGTAACTTTTTTTCAGGGGGTAAATTGCATCAAGTAGGTTGACTCAGTATTTCACCTGCAGTTGTATCAGTTTATTGAACATTTTGTCAGGATTTCAGAATTTTTTATCAACTGGAAGTAAGTTTCATAAATATTACAGATTTTAGAAATTACTGAAATCCCGAACATTTTGTGAATTGTAACTTATAAACGATTTAAAGTTTTTCAATGTTCCCAATATTTTCCGATAATAAAACTCGTCTTGGTATTTTGCAGTTTATAACAAAATCATTATAAATTTTTGATTTCTGAATTGATACCATTGCGTGAGAAGTAACAATTATTTTTTCTTTGCTATACGTAACTCCATCGTGAAGAGCATAGTTTCTTTTCTTATATACCTGTACTATATAGCTCGTATCCAGATGAATCTAAGTACCGTTCTACCCACGACTCACTGACCTTTATGCCTCTGTTATGACCTAATAACAAGTAACGCATGCATTTCTATATGCCCTCTGGATACATCTGAACCGCAAATTGCATTGGAGTAAGCGAAAATCACATACAGAAAATTTCCTTATATTTTAGGGTTACAGCAGGAGTGACCATACTTCCACAGACACCGACCTACCACAAAACAACAAGACGGCTAGCAAACGACCGTGATACTGCACGCTTTCAATAGCTAGGGCGAGGAACTATGTGGTAAGTTAGGTTTTGTTCTTTTCGTTGTATTTAGTTCTCATTCGACTGACTAAACACTAACAGTAAAATAATATATTGTGTCTGTTTTTTTGGTAATGGATTGGGAGTTTAGGAAAAAATGCCAGCTGCAAGGTGTTGGTTTCGTTTTTCAAATACTAAATAATTACCCCTTCCCATGTTGGTTAAATGATGCTAAATCATTAACATATTTCCAAATCAATGGGAAGAAAACGTATAGTATAAATTAATTAATTTGATTTCGTCAAACCTGGTGTAAAATATATTTCACATAATTCAAGCCTCGTTGCATGTTTCGCCTGTTTCGAAGACAACTCCTAAGAGGGGCGGGTGGACTGCCCTTATAAATAAGATTATTGCTGAATTCAAAGTCAGCGCGATATCTGTAGACCTTCTTAGATACTCTCGCGATAGATTGTTTGATCATCCCTGCTATTCATCTAATAAGAAAAAAATTATCTAAGCATTTTTATAGAAAAAGTAAAGCCAAGCAGAATGAGTTCGCGCTACACGCTGAATTCAGGTATAATCTCAATCTTCTTAGAAGCATTTGGTCTTCCCAAGGAAGGGTTGGTATAAATGCATATATAGAAAACTGTTTGTTCTTTTGGAAACAATTATGGCTTTTTGCTGCTAGTAAACGCCAAAATTAATCTAATCACAATTAAATGTAAAGAGAGACCTCTACAGACTGGTCACCCCAGACCAGTCTGTAGAGGTATTTAGACTAATTGCCAAAAACTAATCGATAGTAATGATTATTAGTCCATGATTGAACCACAGGAAGAAACAAATCAGCTGTTCCACTTAAGCACCAACCACAAAACAAACTAGTGAGATTTTAGTATTACACATTTGTCATCATACCGCCTAAAATACTGTTACTGTTACTGTACAATTGCTATTGGCGACAGCTTAATAACTGTTTGATATATTCTGTAATATTATGGTTTAATCTGTTCCAGTATATTGGCTAAAGGTGCAATAAAAGAGACAACTGAAGATATACCTGTATAAAAATTCGATATTGTTTAGTCTGTTGGTCAACCTAACTTAGGCATGTTGTCTACGGCCCTGCACATGGAGTAAGCTAACTGTTCTACTGATTCAAGTATATATACTTTACCACCAATTCAGATCTTTGTTCAATTATTTTCGGTAGGCCAAAAAAATCTTCTATAGAACTTAGTATCCAATATAGATCCAAATAAAAAAATACATAAGTTCATGTTATAAACTAGTCAACTAGCTCTATCATTCATGATAACACATTTTACGGATCAAGATTTTAGGGTATCAGGAAATTACTAATTAACTTTTTGAAGTAAGCGCTGAAGATACCATTAAAAATATTTTTTTCGAAATTTGAACGCATTGACAGTGAAGGAAGAAGCAACGTACAAAAAAATCAGAAGAACTATAAACTTTAATACAACTTCTTAAAATTATCGGATGCTTGTCTCTATGCTCTAGCTTTCATCCTGGCCTATAATTAAATCCTCATATGATCGTTGAGCAAGATTGATTGACGTTTTGACTATCCCTGCATTCCTTTTGAAAGTACTGAAAATTAAATAAATCAAACTTTGACACGTAGCATGTCAATGTGTCATGTGAAAAAATTACAATTGTCTAACCTTTTTGCATGTTTCTCATTCACTGATCACCCCAGAGCGTAGTTACACATTTTATATATGGAACCAAAAAATATATATTTTTTAAACCGCGTTAATTTCCAGACATAGCAAAAACACTTTAAATGACGTTCAGAGTTTCGTTATATGTATATTTTGTATCTGGATAGATTGATTACTTTTTCAGATAATGTACATGCTGTATTACATATTATATCAAAGGTGTTATTCAACAACTTATCGACCGAGTCACTCTGAGAGACCGAATGAGGACGGCGCGGTGTCGTCCTCGTTGGCATCGCCAAATTACCGGCTTGTCCTTTCGATGTCGGCCGTTCCCTTCGGGACGCGCCCTTCGATTCCTATCCTCTCGTAAGATATATGGAGGACGACTCAACTGATTGCACACCATACAAAAAGCTAATTCTGGCGCTGAAACACCCACTCAATATATAAATAGATTTATCTGAAGTTCATTTGGTTCATAGTAAATGTTATGTACAAGGTTAAAGGCGAGAAATGTACTGTTATCGCATTTTTTTGCTTTCCACGCCGTAGGCGAAGGAAGTATTGGTTGATTTTAACATAATACGCTATTATGAAGTTTTATGGTATAGGCATCACGAAAATACATGTCAATTATTTCCATACGTCTGCTGACTTAATCGCCGTGTAATCTCAGTAACCTCTGTATCATTTTGACGAAGGAGAAGAGGTGTGACATGTGTGTTTTGTTTGTCTTTTCAATCGGTGAATGGCAGCGGAAGAATAAGCATAAAATCTTTCTTCTTCTCTTTCATTTTTATCCACAATTTTGAATTTAGAAATTCCCACTGCGGGATTCGGACCGAGCACTCTCTGTTTGTCAGACAGACGCTCTACGAATTGAGCTATGAAGGTAAGTCTCCCAGAGTGGGGGTGTGTTAGTTGTACAGACGAAGCAATACACGCGTTGTTCGTATCTAGAAACAGCGGCCCTGGAATAGTTAACATCTCTCAATACGTCAGCTTCATGAATCAAACAATCATAGGTGGGAAATATCCACTAATTATGACTCATGTAGATTGTAGATACTCGAAGTTGAAATCTTCCATCAATCAGATGAAGTTATGTGATTGTTACACAGGGTTTCATGAATACAAGAATGACTATGCTAAAAATATTGAGCCAAAACGCGTCATACTTTATCGGCAGTTCATAACCTCCCCGAAACGGTCAGGGATATAATAAACTTACAATACTGAGGTCTGATATTATCAAAAATTTACGAGTCCACAAAATTATTTCATTATTTAAATTATTTTTTTGTTTTTTTTTCGTTTTCTTCCCATTTTTACCCCGCCACTGAATTGATTTCCAGAAACTATAAAGATTTTTCGTCATCGACCAAGAAGTGATCTCTTATGAAAATTTCATCAAGGCACATCAGTACATTACGAGTTATAGAGGGGTTAACAATAACCGGACAAACACAGTCCGACGGAACCCAGCTTTTCGTGATGTACCAGAAAAACGTCCAAAAAACGTATCTCAAATTTGATTTTTTTCACGAGTATAATTCTTCCCCGCCTATTGGTGCAGGAAGTGAAATAATATATACAACAGTCAGTTCACCAGTAATTCTTTTCAAGCCGTGAGCCGAAGGAATATTAATTCATTATATGTGAAGCTGAACTATAATAATCATTTCGTACGTTTATCACGCCAATGTCTGTAAATTACAATAATTACAGTATATTATTTTTGTTTCTCAATCTATATGAATCTCGGTGATTTTGCTTCCCGTGACGATGGGCAAGGAAGTATTGTAATCGCGAAAAATTTCTAATTGGAGATATTGGGTTTTGTGATATTTCATGACATAGACATAACAACAAAACATGTCACTTATTTCTGTTTGTCTATCTGCCTATCTGTCTGTCTGTCTATGCATGTCCGGTAATCCTTGACCACTCTATAACTTAGATTTTCGTTAAATTTTGATACGAGTTGTAACAAGGACAAGAAAGCTTGATCCAGTGGCAGCCGAGTTATAGTCAAAGACGAAAAGAATAAAATACACTCAAAGATGTTTTTGGACGTTTCTGAGGCCCCTGATGATTTTCCGAAATTCAAAAGTTTGAGGAGGTAGGTCGGAATACCAATAAAAGGTTGGTGCGTTCTCTCATCCATGGATATTTGACCTCGGTTATATTCTGTTCTACACACAATTTCCCACATATTTGCCTTTTAATCACAAAGATGATACAATTATAAAGTTATAGGGCATTTCAGGGCGCGCGTAATCAACTTTCTATATCAGCAACCTTTACTATTGATTACTCCATTTTAATAAAATAGTGACCATAAACAATGGTGTAAATGCTATTTAGCCTCTTGAAAATCGTAGGTTGACTCTGTATTTTACGTGGAATTGTATCGGTTTATTGAAGGTTTTGATCGCATTGAAAACAAGTAAATTTTGAAAATATTGAAGATAATGTAATTTTATTAAAACTGGAAATTTCTGTAATCATAAGATTGAAAGCTTTAATTTTTTTTATAAATCCATTTCTACTATGAGCAGTCCCAAAATCCGATCCAAATATTCTTTTTTAAACTAATACCATTGCCTTTTAAGTACAGTGTGAAACCACTTTCCATTGTTGCCATTTTTAACACACTTCTATTAGATACATGTGAATCTATGTATGTATGTATGTATGTATGTTGTATGTATGTATGTGTGTATATGTATGTATGTATGTATGCTATGAAATCTTCGAACGCTCTTCACCGACATCAAAACGTCAGATTAATTTTAGATTGTGCACAATTATCAAGGACCGATCACAATATGATAGTTAAGTTTGTCCCATTACTAGTGAGAAATTATTACAATTGATATCGAGCTCATGCTTTTATCACAATCACATGAATTTTCTCGTTAATCATTGTATTCTTACATTAAGAATTATTTTTTACTTTTGAGTTCGATTAACTATAAAAGCAACATTTTTTGTTTTTCTTTTCAACTATAATATTTGGAATTGAATGTGGAATAAGATTGTATCTAGTTACTACAACCATTGTATTACTATTGACTCCAGTCACGTCTCTCGTCTACGAACATCTGAGTTTATACGGACGATTTCCCTTTCATGCAGCCTCGCATTAAGTTCAATGAGCGTTCACGGATTTATCGGTAGGATGCGACAGATCGATCAAATTACAATCTATCGGGGCGGCATTAATCATTCATGCCTACCTACCGCAAGCTTGACTTGATTTTGCAGGATTTCCTTTAAATTACTTGTCACGGCAAATGGGTGCTTTGTTATATGGACCCAAAATAACCTTCTTGTAAGGCGATTGTCTCCAATACTCGTAAATGCCGTTTGCAGGATGCAACATCACGCTATACTTCGTGTTTGTAAGCTTTAAGTCAGCGGTTCTCAAAAGTTTTCAAAGGATTTCAAAGAATCAATGCAAAAATGCTTTTTTGGACATCGATTACTGCTTTTCAACTATGAACACAAATTCTGATAACTCTATTTGGATGCAATTTTTGAATCTGGGTAGGGAAGTGATAAGCAAAAAAACCTAATTTATCAACACTTCTCCAAAATTCGTGCTTTTATACTTTTTTTGTTTTTAATCATTTTCGGAGGTAGATGAGAAAGTTTCTGGAGTAAAAGCATGTATAGTGTCCAAACCTCATTTTTACATGTTTCACAATTTTCTGATCAATGTAAGGGGTAAGGGTGAAAATAAAAAGTTAGATCCATTTCCTAATTCCTGATTACATTTCAGTGAGCGCAGTATCAAAAAACATAGCCATATAAATTAGGGCTTGTTACGAACAAATTGCTTAGAAATTTCAATACTACACTAATTCTACTAGTGTACTTGCATTTTATGTTTTAAGCCCCTTGAGTCCTTGTGGATTTGAGGGGTAAATAAAAACATTTTGAAAGTTTCGGGTTGGTTGCACTGCCAAGATCAAATTAATTCAATTATAGAATAATACCCAAATTACGATTTACTTCAAGTAACATAACATCCGAAATGAACAACGGCTGACGAGCATATAAGACATCTACCAAATGCTGATATGGTTGAGAAATTTTATAGACTACAGACTCACAAGTTCAGTTTACGGATCTACGAGATCTTGTAAAATTCTGATTCCATTATATCGAGAAATGGTCTTTGCAAGCAAATTACAGCGTGTGAAGTGGCGTACATTTACAATTTTTACATGGTTACGCTGAGATTTAAGTGTAGTAATACTATTTGATACACAACATCAACTCTACCCTGAAATAGTGCCAATAAACTCACTTAGATAACCAATAATTAAAACAGAATTAAGTGATAGGAGACTATTTAGAAATTGCGCATCACATCTGCCTTGGATTGTTTCAAGATAATGTTTTGCAATTAAACACAAGCTTATGTAATACGAATATCACGTTTGGCGTAGAATCCTCATTGAATAATCCTCTTATCGCTTCCTTTCTACCTACTTTTTTCATTGTACTTGGCAACTAGGTTACAACCTGCACTAACTTAATTTACTGAAAGTATCGATCCAAGTGACTCAACAGCCGTGGCGAACGTTAAACTCATGCCCCAGTAATTACAATGCGAATTTTAAAACAAACGCTCTCAATTCAAATTGAAACAAGGTGGTAAGAACTGGATTAATGGCTACTTTGCAACCTGATGCAAAACGTCACAATTCCAATGGCGTATCATGGAATCGCGATACCATAACAGTGGGAAGTTGGCAACCGTTGAAGTCAGTATATGATTGGCAGTGGATATGTTGCAGACAAAGAAGAGAATCAGTGACGAAAAAGCCGAGCCAATTGGTATATTTTTCTTATTGCAGGGTCAATAGGGTTAATATCCATGTAACTTGGGCATTGTTGATAAAATATAATAGTGCTTAGATCGCCACCGCAGTGCGGTTGACGTCGTTACTGCCCGTCAGAGAGAGGCCAGTGATGATAGAGTTAAATGTTGGGTAAACATTATGTATGGGTTATATGCTCTTTTACTGGAGAATCTCAACAATTCCGCAAAAATAAGGACATTTTTCCTTATGGAAACTGCAACAAAAAAATTATATTTCATGAGCACAGTACAAATTGCACTACAAAGACGGATGTACCTACAAACAATGAGTGTGCTCTCTTGTCAAAGCAGAAATTCAACTCTCAGAAGTTTTTTTTAAATTATTTGTGTCGTTCTCCTAGTATCTTATTCTATTTTTGTTTCGTTTGACAAATCAAACTAATAGAAGATTAAATATTGAACAGTTTTAATCATATTTATGAGATCAACATTGATTAGCTTATGTTAGCCATTATCGGAAACGATCAGGTGAATGTATTAACATAAGGATATTAATAACCCCGCTTCACCCAGGTTTCAAGAAAGGATCATAACGACAGTGTCCGGACATTAACAATACTCGCTAAGCCAAATGGAAATTCACGTCATTGTCCGGCCATTATCGTCAATGTCCAATTATCGTCTTTGTCCGTAACACATATATCTCATATGAGGAGAATACTCCTAAAAGCAAGTAATAAAAATCCTTCTTTGAGCCGAAAATCGCCAGCTATCCGTAGTGGAAATTATACAGTGTCATTGTGCTAGTAAAATTCAGTAGTCTGTGATAAATACCCAAAAACGACTCTACCATTAACTTTTGAGGTCCTTCTCTGAGGGTCAAAGAGCAACCTCAAAGTTCCAAAATCGGATTAAACCACATGAACAAAAATGAAGTCATGTTACTGTGGATATTTAATCATTCCAAAGTATAAGTACAAGAAAATCAGGTTTTGCAAATTTTCAAAACCTACTTTGAGTTTCAGTGATTAATAATCTATGAATGAATGTCAAGAAATTATACTTTACTAAGTCTTGCATTCTTAACCGATTTATCATAGGGTAGGGATCAGATATATGATCGAACTTTCTCAATCTAAATATAAAGCGTATGCAATTATTTTCTACCACAGAGATCCTGTTACGACTAACTTCATCTAAACAGGGATAATCAATATTGCACTAATTAAAGACAGACAGAACTAACGTTTCGCACAATTTTTTTCGCATTTTGAAAATTAGCAAAAATTTTTTTGTGTATAGGGTTCTTAAACGGATATATGTTTTTGTAATAGGTTTTTCAAATGCCCGCGGAACCGCACATTTTCATCAATCATCACCCCTAGACACTTAGCACTATCAGAGAGAGGAATAACTTCGTTGTCGATTTTGACACTCAAGCCAGCCTTAAGAGTATCTTTTCTAATGTTTGGACAAAACAGGATAGCTGATGATTTATTAGCATTAATAATTAGGTTGTTTCGAGCTGAATAGGAGCAAATTGAGTCAATGTCCTCGTTAATTTCTATAGTAGCTTTAGGAAGATCATCAGGGTAAAAAAAGTAGAGCAGTTGAGTGTCATCCGCATATGACTGTAATAGAGAATATCGAATGGGTTTTGCTATGTCAGCTATGTATATTAAGAATAAAAGAGGCCCTAGTATCGAGCCTTGAGGAACACCCGAGGTAATCCGACGCTCATTCGATATAATACCAGAAACAGAAACGCACTGAGATCTTCCCGCTAAGTAACACTGAAAAAACTTTATCACTGTTTTGTCGAAACCATAAAAATTTAGCTTGGCACACATCAATCTATGGTCAATTTTATCAAAAGCCTTGGAGAAGTCAATGGATACCAAAGCTGCACACATTTTTTTTATCTAGGGCTCTTATGACGTTGTCCACTAGATTAAGAAGAGCTGTTGTAGTAGTATATGATTTCCTAAATCCTGATTGGTGGGTTGGTAATATTCCACTTGAATTTGAAAAATCCGATATTTGCAAATAGATGATTTTCTCCAAGATTTTTGAAAAAACACTCAAGAAACTTATGGGTCTAAGGTCCGAAAAATCTACCAGATTCTTGACTTTTGGTATTGGCTTTACAACTGCCAGTTTCCAAGATTTTGAGAAGTAGCCTTTCTCTAGGCATAGATTAATCACGTGGGTTAAGTAAGCGAGTATAATAGGTAAGCATAACTTGATCATGAATAAAGAAATATCATCGATTCCTTTTGGATTTGACTTCAGACTATTGACAACAGTTCTAATGGCGCTAGGCTCTAGCAGAGTGAAGGAAAATGTCTGATCACTGAACTTATTATATATTTATAGTATTTAGGTATATTATAGTATTTTTCTAGGTTAGATTTTCTGTTTTGTGCCAAGATATGATTTGCTCAATTTGAAATTTTGGTATTCTCACTTCCAAGACTTTCCCAGGTTTGAATTGAATATATTATATATAATATATATATATATATGACTACTTTTTGCAGATTGTCAGCTAGATGAAGTCTACTAGTAAAAAATCTGTAGCATAGAATTAGATTGTGGATATGGCACTGAACAAACGCTTTGAGAAAAAAGTTAATATAGAAATCTGTTACGCCCCATGAATCAATATGATTCCATACTCTAGTAAATACCACAAAATTGTCAACAATATGATGTTTTTTTTCACTATGGCGAACACAATTAATTCGAGAAATAATAAAAAATAGAAACTTAAAAAATATATTACTCTTTAAATACGTTTATGTAAATTATTCTATATGTTGAGCAATCTATAATGAAATTTGGTAGATACCTCAAATTTTTGTTTGACTGTGAATTTAGTAAAGACTGGTCTAGTCGGGGATATTGGTAGTGACATAATAATATACGAAAATTCTATCTCTTCTGTAGATGACTTCCCGAAATAAATCCTATCGCGTTTCAGTTCTTAAAACCCTTTCCGTCAGCCCATTCGACAACGTACTCCAAAAAGATCTCCAAAGGAATGATTTTTGGAAGAGATGTTTGTATATTTTTCCAGCAACTGTATTTTTTTCAATAAAAACACGTAAAAATATGAAACCTCCGCTCAGATCTGAATCGACTAGTATAAAATGATAACTGGTTTGACTGTATTTAGATTCAATAGTTCCACAGATCATGACCGATTAAATGGCAATCAATATTATTTAATGACGCACCATCATCATCCCAAAATGAACTTCAAAATGGAACTGTAATTTGGCCGTAATTCAGTTTTGAATGACCCAGTAAACAGGTCAATCGATATAGTCATTAACTCTACCATTCCCTTTTAACGGATTATCTTGTTTACAAACGCAATTTAATACCAATCCAACCAAAAATGGAAATTGCTGCTTATGCTTGTGTGAGATTGATGACCATGATATACCTATATAGCTTCTCTTGAGTGTTGGAACGCTTAATGGGATTTTTATTTCAAGTTCTGACACGTCCTGATATATAATAAGGAGTGGTTGTAGTTGTATCTGGTGGAACGCCGGGTAAGCAGAGAAGGAGAACTCAGTTTATGTAATGTGAAAAGTTCTTACACACATAAAAATAAATTCTCAGACCAACAACATGTATACCCAAGTATACCATGTCTTCCTGTATGCAGAAAGCTATAATAATAAGAATACCATATTTATAATCATATAGAGTGAATTTAAGTGAATATTTTCAATTCAAACCTGGGAAAGTCTTGGAAGTGAGAATACCAAAATCTAAAATTGAGCATATCATAATCTTGGCACAAAACAGAGAAAATCTAACCTATAAGAATACTATAGTGTTAACTGAACCATTTTATGATCTTGGCGCAAATAGTTCGACTTCATTATATAATTTATTATTGGTATAAACACTCTGTAATTTTGATGAGCTGTTATCAAAGCTACTGTTGGTTCCTTAACCTTAAAAAGGAGAACCAAAAAAGTATCAATTCTGTACCAATGTGACTTTTTTCTTACCTTTGTCTGTGTCATATATCTAGTATTTTTCCTCAATAAGTTTGAAAGGTATTGTACAGATGAACGGAAAAAAATATGTACCTCTACTCAGGCCAGAAGGTATACGTCCACCATTGGTAATATAGATTATTCACAGCTTATATATCACATCAATACTTGTACAACTGCTAGAGATCCTCACAACAGTTGAAGAAAATTAAATCCAATGGAAAATAACAGGCGCAGATAACTGCAGATGAATTTGTTGTGGAGACTGTATTTCGGTGTATGGTTAGTGTCCAAATGTACAGGTTATATGATTTTAATCAAATGTCAGAATTTTTAATGGAAATAGAGTTACTTTAATATGGAAATGAGCTTTTATATAAATACCTTTTAGTTTGCTAGATGAAAGTTGATTGACATAAAAAAAACGGAAAATAAAAATGCGTGCCGTGTTAGCAAAGCAAAATATCTTGAAAACGTAATTCTTAATATCTTTAATCTTTTATATTAAAGTTACAATTTTGATGATTTTGAATATTATTTATAAATGTGTAACCTATTTTTTCTCTGTCCATCTCCATGGAATAATGGAAATTCCCTAAAATTACTTTCACAAAACATTCATTAATTTTGTAATTTTACAACATAATTAATATTGTATTGATTCATAACACTTCCTTGAAACCACTCCATGCTCGTAGAATGAATCAACATATAGAAGTTTCCTAAAATTGACCGAATGGAAGTCTCTTGATTTAAATAGAGTCTTAAAAAATAAATTCAGGATACATGTTAACAATAACGTGAAAACCCAGTAAATTTATGCCTGTAGCAGTTGCTTTGCAAACCCGCCAGTGAGGTGACGATGTTTACAAACGTATGTTTGTGATGCGAGTGAAAAAAGCATATGTTTATGTGAAATATCTTGAATATATATATATATATATATATATATAAATATATATATAAATAAATAAATTTTTGAAACAACATCAACAACAAAACCTTGACATTCTGCGAACGACTGTATAATTCATAACTCTATCCAACGAATACCCCATAAAAGTGTTGATTGATACTCTCAATCTAGTCTCTCGAGATGAGCTGAATATAGCAATCTCTCACTTTTATCATTCCCACTCCGCAGTCATTCATCAAATAGGTTTCTTTTTATTTCCGTTTTATGTGACAGCTCATAAAAAAGATCCTCCCAGTTTCTTCTGCCATCACATTGAAATTTATTGACGCAAAATTCGCACGTTTCACATACCCACGGAACTCAGCAGCTGTAGAAATCGCTGCGATTTCAGACACACGTTACGTTTTTTCTTCATGGTCTTGTTGAACATAATGAAAGTGGCTACTGTCCACAGTCACTCCGGTTATAGTCGGGGATGTCAATATTGGATAAGGCATTTTTATTGAGGCTGGCAGGCCAATCAATAAATTCAGGGAACAAACCTCATGTACCACTTTCCTCTGCCACGACACACATTCTTTTATACAACGCTGGACAGAAGGAAGTTATGTGATATCTAAACTAAATCGTCAAATTTAATGTATATATGTATACAGCGTTAAGATTCAATTTGTTATAATTATAATAACCTCCTAAAACATGTTCAGCTGTAGGAGAAATGAAAAAGGACCCAAAAACATCAAATACTGAAACTTGGTTCTTTCATTCCTCCCTAAAAACTTTCGAGATATTTTGATTTTGGTTACTTTAATCCACCTCAAATCCACTGTTTTTGAGAAATGAAGTGATATAGCTTATTACTTGCGTATATTATTTCTTCCTCTAAAATTAATCCAAATCGATGCAGCGTTCACTGAGGTTCAACGATGACAATACGAGTAATTGCAAAAGATACATAATCCGACAGACATGTAGGGACTCAAACAATTTTAAGCACCAATCTTTTTCTGATATTTTGTAGATATCAGAAATGTTCCCCATAAAATATATTTTTATTAAGCCTTGAAATGATCCCGCACTTGATAACGCGGAAGTACGAAAGCAAAATTTCAACTTTTAAAAAATGTTCAACTCCTCCAAACATTCCAAGAGATTCTCTGCAATAAAAATGAATGGAATCTCGAGATCCATCAAACTCTAAGCAATAATAACCTTGAATACTCAATGGCAAGAAAGCGACAAACACAGGCGTTGGAGAAACTGTATTATCCCAAGCTCAAACATTATTTGTTATCCTGCTTATACGTGAGACGAATAACCTAAAAGTACTAAAGATGTTTAGTTTATATTTTGTCTACACAAAAGCCTATACTTCAAAGATATATAAACGATTAGCTGTAAGTATTTGCAGTTACGTTCTCGACAGTAAGTATTTGGGTAGACAATGAGGAGATTCACGGAATAGTTATAATTATTATACTAATACCCTTGATAAGTATTTATGGTTATAAAAGTATTGTATACAGAAACATTTGCAATCGATCTTATTTTTTAATATCCATATTTTATCCTCGT
The DNA here is from genome assembly GCA_949316355.1 of Bruchidius siliquastri. Taxonomy (NCBI): domain Eukaryota; kingdom Metazoa; phylum Arthropoda; class Insecta; order Coleoptera; family Chrysomelidae; genus Bruchidius; species Bruchidius siliquastri. Next base: position 23,987,227 of record OX438533.1, read on the forward strand.
TTGTGATACGATTGATGGAATCAATTTCTTAAACAGACAGGATAATTACAAATCGGTAGCGGTCAGATGTCCAATAGCTAAAATTAACTTTTGGAACAATGTGCTCAGCTTCTCAGAAAATTACCTCAACTTAAGTATGAGCTAGTTGTGGAGGACTCAAATACAGAATTCCACAAATAAGTACTCAGAATATATATGAAGCAAAGTTACGCCTAATCTATTATGTTTCTCTCTGAAAGGTTGTTAACCCTTAGATAGTTTTAAATGGTGTAAGTCAAGTCAAAAGTTTCTTTCTTCCATTTTTGAGTGTTGTGAAATGTAATTTAGCAATGATTACGCCGATATTATTTTTGTGTACGGATTCTGTAATGGAAATGCGTTAGAAGCTTCTCGGGAGTATCAACGTAGATTTCTTAATAGACGCCAACCTACCCAAAAGGTTTTTACGCATTCATTTCTAAGACTTCGGCAACATGGAATTGTCCAACCTCCCGGAGTTAGAGGCCATGGTGTCTGGCATACTGTTCAAGAGGAACTGAAAGTGATTCATTCAGCGTTGGATGATCCTAGTACAAGTACTAGGTGGATTGCAGCCCAGTTACCATGTTCCCAAAGTCGTGCGTAGAGAATTCAAATCGGGAAGTTTTACATCCTTACCATCAACAAAATGTGCAATGTCTGCAGCCCGGCGACGAAGTGCAACGGCTAAATTTTTGTGAGTGGTTACTGCAAATGCATAATCAAAATGCAGATTTTATTGATTTGGTTTTGTGGATGATTTGCTTTTCACAAGGAGTAGTACCTTCCTCGTTCTGTAAGAAGCCACTCGTTTCAAAACAGATTTTCTAGAAATATCTGGTGCGGCATTTTCAATGGCCAACTGTTTATGCAAGTATTGCCACAACGTTTAAATGCAAACTCATACTTAGCTTTTCTAGAGAATTACATAGAAAATGTGTTGATGATGTTCCGTTAGCAACGAGAGTACGAATGTGGTATCAGCACGACGGTGCCCCACCGCATATTCGTCGTGACATAACCGCATGGTTAAATAATCATTTCAGACAACGATGGATTGGCAGAAAAGGACCCGTACAATGGCCTGCGGGGTCTCCTGATTGGAACCCCCTTGATTTCTTTTTGAGAGTCGCTTTTAAACAACTAGCGTATGCTGGACAAATTGATATTTTTGATCAGTTACAAGAAAGAATAAATAATGCGTTCCATAAATTTTTTTTTTTAATTTTGCACTCTACAAGAGTGGTTATTTGTAGCAAATGAAGGTAGAATCCGAAAAATTGTGCGTTTAAGAAAAAACAGTGGCATACTATTTTTATTTGGTATAATAATGCCACTAATCCCCTGTATCTCCGCCACTGGTGCACGTTAATATTAACGAAAGACTTTTGAATGCTATTTCATTCCAGTCAACGGTTTTGAAGATATTGAACAACTTTTTTATTTTTGAATTTCAACACCCCGTATCCCTTTATTGAAGCCCTCGAGGGAAAAATGTTACATGAAAGCCCCCCCTCCCCCTTAAAATACGTCCCTGTGTATAATGTTCCATTTTTGGTCACGACTTGTGAATCACCCTGTAAATATAAAGACCCAGTACGCTCACCCCTTACCTGATACAGTTCAAAGAGCGATATTTCTTTCTGGTCGACAAGTGGTCGGTGAGTTGGCGCTTTTCCACCAATATATCAATCTGTTTTTTTATTTATCCTCCATGGTGCCGCCTCTCTATGAGTATGCTCACCTGTCATCCAACTACTTCTCATTTTAGCTCGTTCGTTTTCTATACATCAAGAACTGGAAGCAATGACTGGTTCTTTATGGCTAGGGTATCACTAATTTGGAAAAATATATCAGAAGATACCTTGCCCGATTCTGTGATCATTAATTAGTTTATAACTTATACAAATTCTTCCTAACTTATTAAAAGCAATCACGAATTGTGGTATTGTTGATTCGCCTAGGTGAATTTTTTTAAATAAATTCAATAAATATAAGCATGCCACAATGTTAATACCACGAGACTACAAAAAAAACTACGAAATCTGCAGCCCTTCCGTGCCACCTTTTTCTCCTTAATGCATTGAGGAATGGAACGCATAATAGCTGTAATTTAAATGTTTTCAGAAAATACACTAAAAATATATCAGTGAAGCAAAAAATATCCGGATTCACTCTAATCCGCAAAAGGGTTAACGTAAAAAGATAATCTTATAATTAGAAAAATTATGTAGATAAAATCTGGTTGAGGGAAGATTTCCATATATCCGATACTTCATGCCGTCGGCTCAAGTCATTAAACTGCACTTCTTTGGGAGCACATGAATTTGACGCAGGGCATGTCAGAATCAGATCGCCATGCAAGTCGCTCAGAACTTCTAACACATGTATAACTGTCGGATCCAAATTCAACCACTTAGAAATTTGAGGAGAAGATTCAAATGATGGAGTTAAGGTCTCATATCTCCCTTGAGTATTCAAGTTATCAGGTTGGAATAGTTTAATCGATCAAGACCACTGCCCCCAGATATTTATAATTATAAGTTAGTCGTTATCGCATATAAAAGTGTAATCGTAATAATATTCGCTGACTATAAATACGAATGGCATTTAACTAAAAATGTGCTCAAAAGGAACCGTCTCCGACGTACGTCTTCTGAAGATTTTATCAGTTCAACGTTGTACTAGACGTCAGATAGGTATGATACAAGATGTGTGTTGTTGTGTTGTGGAGTGAACCTGACATATTCTCCTTGAGTTCATATGGTACCAGTGTAGTGTTGTATAATGGCTTATGGCAATTGCTTGTGATACCGTAATTGTCGGTTCGAATCCCGCCTCTATATTTTTTCTCTGATTTTTGTAATGTTTGTCTTCATACGATGTGCGTCTTGCAGGTGATACTATAATCAGAAATATATTTTTTCCTGTATTTAAGAGCAGCATTTCGCTAAAATTTGCCTCAATAGGAATTATGAACGGCAGACCTCGCCTGAAAATATTGAAAAAACTTTAGATATCGGACTTAGATGAGAGTAATTAATAGCTTTGAATTCGGGGGGAATTGTATGGTGAGCGATCTCTTGCCTTGGATCAACGTGCTATCAAGGTAGTCTAATTATAATTATGTATACCATTATACCATATAATATATTTAATAGATATATATATATATTGATAATTCTTGAGTGGACACGTTACAAATCATAAAATGTGTACCGTTCACGTGAAGTGGTTCTGAGCAGATATATGCCATAATCGGCGGTAAATTTAGATGTTATGCAATGACCCTATTTTACTGATATATGAAAATTTCATTGTTTTGCTGCTTGTTGCCCAACAATTTAAAGATTGCCGTATCAAACTGTCTGTATGAAATTGAAACAAACTAATATACCCTATTTTCATTAATTTCCATTCGCATGCGGCGAGCCCTATTCGATTCATTAGCCACCCTGTTGAACAAAAAGGCCTGAGGATTTCAATGTGCTCGGTTATTTTGTTAGTAACGAGCAGGTGCGAACTGGGAATTATTCAGTGTCTGGCTATTTTTGCTCCCCGAAATAAGCGGATCGGGAAAACCGGGAAACTGGCAGTTGCCCTCCGATTATCCACAGCTTTTATTCCTCGAATGAAAATTTATGTACGTGCCTGTCAGTAGCGTACATGGATATATGACATGTTGCTGTTAGCTTGTCTGAAATATGAGTAATTTTGGATATGGCACGTACAATTCGACTGAAGATTTTCGAAAATAATTTAGCGGAACCAACTATAGGAAAATTGTAAGTAATAATATAAATACAATCATTCTAATAATAATTCTGTTTTTAGTAATTTTATGGTGTAAAATGTTACTAGTTTCCGGTGGTCTGCGCGCCGACGAGTGACATTTTGCATGCATACACACACACACACACACACACACACACACACACACACACACACACACACACACACACCACACACACACACACCACACACACACAAAAGTTTCGGTTTTGATAAAAATATCAAGATATTTATGCTTTCAGCTCAAAGTAGATTGTTGGTAATGGAGTAAATTACTTGATTACCAAAAAAATGAAATATTTTGAAAAATTATCAGAGACTTTCAAAACTACCAAAACTGAAGTTTGAGAATTGAAATTCTTGTGGACTATACCGCCGCAACTGGATTGATTCTCAAGAACGGTAATACTTCTCCGTCTTCATCTCAGTTGTTTTGTAATAACCTCATGTGATCAGATCAGGAATTGTATCCTGATCCGACAGATCATAGACAGATCGACTGAATTAAGTGTCCATAACTAATACTTCATGGAGCATCCAAATAGAAAATTTAAAGTTTAAATTATTCCGCGACATCCATACTTTCTCTACCTACCGGCATTGGGAGTAGAAGTATCGAATTTAATATAAGGGAGAATTATTATTTTATGCCGGATCAAATCTCAATCAAACAGACAACCTAGTAATGTGATGGTGACATTCAGCATACGCTAGCATCTTTTATTGTTAGTGTCTCGTTATCGCAGTGATAGAACGAAAAAAAAGTACAGTTTCTAAGTATAGACAAGCAAATAGCGAAGTCTGTTTTTACAATGAAAAATTCCAGTAAGTGGTAATTTTCGGCAATGTATGTTTAAACCTATCATTAGGGACATACCAAGCGTTACTAACTATAGTCTCCGAGCTGAATTTGTTTTAAACAAATTAGTTTTCAATGTACAATCTTTCAAAACATTTGTCTAAACTACCCTTTTGACATCTAAATTTCAGAGACTTAAAAAATCCCATAAAGATATTTAAGTTTGAATTAAACGCTTTTAAAATATCTGCATTCAATAGCGAATTTAAAAAATAATCGATTCTCTTTCCGGATAAATAGAACGATCCAACAGCGTATTCACAGTTCAAATAAGGTGAAAATCCAAGATAATCTTCATGGCCAACTCAAGTGAGCAATATTTTTCGACGCATGATTTAAATTTAGATGTTACGTTCGAGAAATTCAAATTTCCGAACCTCCAAGTACGACACAACAATCCTGACAGTCTTGATCCACTTAGTTTTGATGTATCTGACGCCACTTTACTACTGCAATTCACATATCGGTGTAGCGTAGCCTAATTCCCAAACCAAAACGCAGAATTACATATACTACAGCATAACGATCGATCACAAGACGACCCCGATTCCAATAAATGATGGCCTGCAGTGCTTCTGTTTCATCCACATCTATGGCATATTTATGCAGATCAGTTTTCATCCAGTATTTCTCTTTACCAGCGCCACAGAGACTCACTCCATAAAAACTCAAGTGTATACTAAAAGAAAAATAAATCCAACAGCTCTGGTCGATAAACAAATTCCTTTTAGTCTAGAATCGTCGCAGAGATACAACAACGGATATGTTAGAGACGCGCGAACATTGGATTTATTTGTTTGATTTGGAATATGGCTTAAAATATTCATTTTTATGTTGATGTTACTGAAACTCATCCTGTGGTTTTCTTCATAGTTCATAATACTGGCACTTTTGTCTGGTACAACTAAAATTAGTCAACTTGACATTTAGGGCTGCTTTACAATTCTTAAATTGAGGCAATGTATAAATGAGTATGGTATCAAACAATTTCAGGAAAAAACGTTATGAGAATAATAAGTATTAAATTTGTAATACGGCGTAAGCTGGAAAGGGAAGGAGGTATGTGGTACATGTCGCGAACTATTACAGTCGCACAGCCGTTTCGGCAAACAGATGGCTGTATCGTAAAAATCCAGAATCAAAAATGTATAATCACAGAACCACCCCTTCATTCACCCCTACTTGGTACTAAGTTTTAAACCCTTACCGTTGGTTATGTTTATTAAATTTTATGCTTTGGCCTTTCAGAGAGATTTTGCCATTTCCAGCTCTATAATAGTTGTATATTAAGTCTTTTGTTACTCATATCTCATACTTTTGGTTTTTGGTTTAAATTCTACGTTCCTTAGCTCTAGATTATGCTTTCAGCTGTCTGCATTTTACATCTTCCTTTGTACACTTTGATAAGGTTTTAAACTATGCATTCATCTTTTTGAATTGTAGGTACATTGTAGGTGAATTTTATGAAAAGTACCTATAACAAGCTATGAAGTAAAATGGAAAGGTAATTGAAAAATGACTATCTGAACTATACGAACCATATACATATAAGTACGAGTATACTGAGATTTTTCATCACAATATCTCTAATTAAAAGGTGATATACCACTACGTATATAAGTCTTGAAGATAATCTCGGATATAAATAGATACATAAATACATACACATATTTCCACTGTAAAAACTGTACTGAAATTCATGAATATTTTGCTATGCCAATATTACATACATACCAGTAATTCTACTGGATTAGCTCCTTATTCTAAGTCGGTTATAAAGACCCATACATCTAAAGGCTCTAAAGGCGTGTTTTGATTTATTTGGCCTTCATCATGAGTTGTTCAAATGTTAGCAACTTAACAATCGATTTTGAAATAATTCAAAACCATACAGAGAATCCTGGACAACACTGCGCACGGTTCAATGATTATATTTATTCAAATTTTCATCAACATAGTCTAACTTAAATCATTTTTTAAGGACTGTTCCAATGGTCTGCAATCTAAATGATCTTTTGTAGCTACCAAGTAGTATCTGTACACTATTTTGAAATTGCCTTTGTAACATGCATAAAAATGATTGATAGGAATATCGTTAGGGCAGGTGGTATGGTTTTAACATGACAATCAAGACTGTCCGTTTATGTTAGTGTTTTACTGGAAGTTTATCATCTTGCTACCATAATAGGCAAAAAGTTTATGTTCTGGAAAAATATATGATACGACATGAAAAGATATGACTGAACATAAAATTTGCATCTGAGCGAAATAGCTACATAAAGATTGAATACCTACTCTGTGGGATGTCTATATTATCTCTTGCTCCTCAGCGACTACTACTTGAAAATTATGGGCCACAGTAGAAATCATAATTTTGTACTAGCGACAACAAGTAACGCTGAAGCGATAGGTGAAAACTTGCTGCGATCACCTCCCTCATTTTACCTTGCATTGCTTTTCATGGGCCAATCACAGTAGAAATCATAATTTTGTACTAGCGACAACAAGTAACGCTAAAGCAATAGGTGAAAACTTGTTGCGATCACCTCCCTTATTTTACCTTGCATTGCTTTTCATGGGCAAATCACAGTAGAAATCATAATTTTGTAATAGGGACATAAAGTAACGCTGAAGCAATAGGTGACAACATTTTGCGATCACCTCCTTTATTTTATCTTGCATTGCTTCTGAGGGATAGATAAGACAAATATCGTCATCGCAAACGTTTTCGATTTTTTTCTTTCTTGGACGAAAATATGCCTCTATGCCACTGATTGCTGTCACGAAACCGACGGCGAAGGGAAGACAGCGGTCTTCCCATCGGTCTGTCGTCCTGTCAGTCAGTTAATCTGAGAGTCAGTAGGTGTGTGTCCTTCGCAGTTTTTGTCACCATGTTTGTGTATCTCACTAACTACTATATCGACTTGGAGATTCGGAAAGGGATATCACATCGAAAGTCTTTGTAATCACTATGATTTTGCTTGTTTATGTAACACAACAGGAAGGAATTTTCAAATTCACGGAACTTATATAATCTATAAGTATCCTATATTAATGTATACAGGTCATGGATGTTTCTTTCGATTTAGATAAACTCGTCTGGACATCATAGAAAACCAATCTTATACGTAATCTTCATCGCAAATTTATAAATTGTCCTTTGTCTAGCAAACAATTTTATCTATATCTAGATTTTTCCACTTCGACCTTTCAATACATACAAGGACGAATGATGAATAACTGACATATACCATTTCAAATATTAACGTGAGCTTATTTGATTGTTCATAAAACAGTAAAAAAAGCTCTATTACCAGAAGTAGGTCACAGCTAAACACAAAATTGTAACCAAAAATAGTTACTGGTTTCGTATATCTGGACCGGTGGACGTACTGTTTACCGAACGTTGATAAATATTCCATGTAATCAATAAAGTTGAAGGGTAAAGTAACGAAAGGAAAAGTCCTTATATACGTAATATCTATTGATACTATTGGCCGTTTATTCCAGCACAAGTCTCACAATGGACGTTTTTGTGCTACCAAAGCCGTCTGCTTGATTTATTTCAGCGAAAATCGGTTTTGATTTTTCACAAATAACCTCTCACAAAGGTTGAAAGCATATCGCGCACCACATTCGCTATAAGATATGTATTCAGATTGGCTGTGCCAAAATCAATGTGTTATCGGAAAATAAGCTCAGTGGCAACTCATTTCACGACGCTGAGTTTATCCTAAAGAACGGCTTTTGGAAGGGACTCGTTCGCGCTGGTGAAGATGGAAGATGACGCCAGTATTGTATGTCTCTCCATCTCCATGGCCAGCAGGCCAACACAACGTCTGATTTCCTTAGAAGGATAGATGTCTGAGTTTTGGTACGATGAACTAAATTATGTTTGTAGATCCACATTCATTGATCAGGACAATGTAGTGCTGCTGCTTATGCAATGCCTATCGTAATGGGAGTGGTTTACCTAGTTTTACATATGGTGTTTTGATCAGCTAAGCTGTAGAGTAGATAAGATGTTATTTCCAACAGATTATTGCAAGAAAAGCATTGGAGAAGTAGTAGATAGTCCATATACCAACACGAATGAAGATCGATCCCAGAGAAAGTATCCACAGACTCCGTAGTAGCTCAAAGAAAGCAGGAAGCTTGACCAAAAATCCCTCAGTACACACCCAAACTAAAGCTTTAGATATATCAAGTGCCACGAATCGAGTCTCTCTGCTCCACATGCTAGTGGCATAGATCTTGCGTTAATTTAAGCTCACCTCAATGGCAATCTCCATAATTCTGGATATGACGCAAAGCAGATTCACGGGTCTGTTAATGCTGGGCAGGTTCTTTGCCTTTTCTATGGCTGGTTTGCATGCGGTCATCTTCCATCCATTAGGAAATAAGGAATAAGGTTGTGAGGGTTTGGCGTAAGCGTAACGCTTGATAACGATGACTGATCTTTGGTCTAGCTTTTCCGGAGTTTAGTTTTTCAAAGAGGCATTTTATATCACTGTGTTGGAAGCTGTATAACTAACGCTAATAGTATTGGACGAAATACCATGTATACATCTCACCTTATCCCTATAGCTTCATTCATTATTTTTTCACCGAATTATGAGACCAATCAATAGAACAACCGATACTGCTATTTATGAAACCCAATTCCTAACGAGGCTTTTGTGAGCTTGTTAAAAAGTACACGGCTGGAAAGTGGTCTTTTCAATTTTTTCCTTTGATTGAGTTTAATGGGACATGAAAGGTGCGACGAGAACGATGTTCGTTAATGAAAGGACTGAAAAAAATTGTTACCTTGAACGCTGGATGAAAATTAGGTTCCATTGAATATTTGATTGCACAGGTTTGAATCATAGGTCAACTTTTACATAGGAGGGATGGAAAATTTATGAAAAATGTTCCCCGGCTAGATTAATTTCTCTATTTCGCTTGAAATACGGCCACCTTTCTAGCGGTTTTATTAATTAATGAGAAAATGTATAACCCGCCGGTAAAAAATCTACAAACTGTGTAAGAATATTTTATGCCCTTATATTTATATGAATGAATGGCGGGTAGTAATGCATTAATTGCGTAGTCAACGAAGCTATAGGTGTAAAATTTATTCTAGACAGCATAAAAGCTTCTGGAAGGTTCGTTTCCATCGTAATTGTTTCATAGAACCAACATAGTTCTAACGAGCAGTGGAATAAATGAGATCACGAGTATTCGGATAGATGTTAAATATTTTATACCGGCTGATATAGCCAGATGGGTCACGCTTATAAGTCGGTACACCAATATTATATGCACAATGGCGTCAAGTAGGTCGACACTGTACTTCCCAAGGAATGATATCACTTCAAAAATAAATATTCGAATCGGAATTATAAATTTTTTGATCTTTTTAAATTCAGTGAAAAAATATTGGAACCACTGGAATATCTTGAATCATTCATAATTTGAAAAGTTTCCAAAATTCAAACATCTAGGTTTCACAACTTTTTTCAACTGGAATAAGTTCTGATATCCGATAAAACTATTCAGTGAAATACAAATATAGTAAACTGTTATGAGTATAACAGAAATAGGACAAAGTAGAGTTGCTTCAACGGTACGTTGGTACATTGCGCGTTGTTGTAGGGATACGTAGTTTAAGTATTATTCTACTGCTACTGGATCAATAATTCAAAAAACACGAGGTACTGCCCGGCTAAAAATTTTATTGATAATACCAACATATAATTTTTTGAGATCTCTCTCTCATCCTACCCCCCCCCCCCCCCCCACCCCAATTTTTCAACCCACAAATTTATTTTGAAGAACAATCAGGGGCCCCAAAGACGTCAGAACTGAGTCGACTGTCAAAAACTATGATGCGCTTTCTTCCTCGTCACACCAGTCATCTAGTGTCAATGTTCATCCAAATCCATATAGTATTTTCCAAGTTATAGAGGGGCCTAGGATTGCCGGACAGAATATAAACAGACAGACATTCTGATTCTTTAGCGTGATGTATATGTCATAAAACATCAATAAAACTCAAGAACACGAATTCTAAATTTTCCGTGATTGGCGAATTGGCGTGGGAAATAGCACATATGAAAATATATATCCGGTGTTCTATTCAAAAATCTGAATATGAGTAAATTTCCAAAGAAACTGAAAGTTCGGCACCTTGTTTCTTCATATCAAAATATGTGTGCATATAATATATTCTATTGAAATCGCACAAAAATCCAATGACAAACAAAAAAGTTATATGTACGGTACGCCCTCCTTGTGTCACTCAAACGACTACAAATAACTGCAATCCCTCCATTGAATTTCACAATTAAATAAGCGTAGTTTTGATGCTCCTCCTAAATTGTTTATTCATCGATAACCAAAATTAAAGTACTTTTATGTATTCCAATAAAAAAGTCCCTCCTTGGGCATGGTGGAATGAAGTAAGGTAATAAAACTGAACATAATATATTTAAACCTTTTTGGGGCAAGTTTGAATATTATCAGACTGCTTTGCTTTGGCATTCAGTAACGGTAAATGTATATTGCGTATTTTATTATTCACAGTACATGGTATTTTATGGGCTTTGCTTGAATCCTGTTTATATGTAATACATTATTCGGGTATAGCTGTTTGCTCGAAATGTATTACTTTTAAAAATTAAAACGAAACATTCATCAGCAAGAGTACCTTACTGTAAATAAAAATACGCAACCCACATCCTAAGAAGTCAATCTAGCCCCAAAAAGGCTTCAACGGAAAGCATGTATAGCTATAATGTCTCTGGGTCATCTTTTCCATGAATAGAACAAATAAAATGTTTTTGACATTAAGTTCAATTCATAATATTATTTCTATTATTCTTTTACCAGACTTCAAGAAAATATCATCAATTTGATACGACTGCACGTATTATTGTAATTCTAAACAAATGTACAAAATTTCAGGTGCACGAATTAGTGTACTCGTATGTGATAAAGGAACTAAAAATAAAAATTGAAAATTAAACTAAAATTATCTTCTTGATTTATCAAGTGATGACACTGACCTCAAACTTGGTCTATCTTCTTATATTGGGATAATTTTCTGTGTGTAATTAATTTTTATAAAATCACCTTGCTCTCATTTCAATTTTACTTATGTCTCCAATACAATTCCCCCGCCGGAAACTGGCAAGATAAATTCACGTTGCACCAAACAGACAAGATTATCTTGAATCAGAAACTGACAATCAAAGCACTGTTTTCCTGGAAACAGTTAATCAATGAATGTCAGTATCAATGTAATTCCAAAATTCATGTTACTCTATCTTTTATTTTGATGAATGCAGATTAAATATCTGTAACATATGCGCTTTCAATTATTCATTTATTCAATGGTTGGGCATGCACAGCGCGATGATCATATAGCAACCACAAAATAAGCTTCAGTATTTACATTACCTGAATTGATTTATTATTCAATAATCACCTCAGATTGCTTACCTGTAACGAAAAAAAATATATGTTAGTGTGACTTCTGTATGCAGGGGATATCGTCAATAGACTTTAGCGACGTAAATAATTAGCATGTATATTTTGCGATCTATCACTATTTCCTGGAGGTTGCGCACTGTTATGATATATAAACAGCATTAAAGAAGGCACATGAAATCCTAAAAAATGCAAAGAAGAAAGAACCAAGTATGAGTAAGTTCAGATGTTTATAGGATTACATGGGCCTACTGTAATGCTGTTTATAATATAGATCAAACAGCTGGGCCATTTACAACAAAGTACAGAGAACATATAAGTGCCCTCAAAAACGTCCATCCACAAAGATAAAATTTTGCCAAACACTTACTAGATTCTAATCATAAAGTCGGCAACGACAACAGAATGTACTTCATACTTGTAATAAAATACATGATTTAAACTTTACGGAAACATTAGAGATTCAAAAATATCTGCGAAACCCTGACTTCATTGTATTAAATGACAGACATGATCTTTTAAACTCAATTTTTATCGATACACTACTATAAGTTTCCATCTATTTGTATTCTAGGTTAACTTACTCCTCAAATATGTTAAGTTATAGAATATATTGAGAAGAATGAAATAGCTCACGGAATAAAATATCTTAAAACGTGAAATATCTTAAGAAATAAAATAGTTTATCACATGAAATATCTTAAGGACATTTTGACGGCGATGGTTAAGGTTTTGTAGGGGTTTCCCTTAATACTGCTGTAAATGCAATCGCCAAAGAAATATTTCCCCTAAGACACAAGAAAAGGGAAAAATAATGTAATAGAAAAATAGCTAAACAGGATAGATAGTATGCTAGATTTGAGAGCTTTAGTTTTGTATCCATGATAGGACTAGGTAGTTAGTTGGCAAGTAATCTGGGTAGCCTTGTTAGCAGTCAAATCTGAGAGTCCGACGATGATTTAAATATAAATCGAAACGCGTCACTGAAAAAAAGAGGTTTATATGCGAAACTGTGTAAATTACACAACTTTTTATCTGCTAACTTTCGTTGGTAAAGTGTTTTTAAAGAAATATTACTCAAGTTTTTTTAATGTTATCAAGATGTTTCATGTATTCTAAAGAAATTAATTAAAGGATTACAAAACTGAAAAAATTGTCAGTCTCTGACTAACAGGTTTGAAAAAGCTCTGAATCTTTCATTAGCGGTGTACCACAAATCATGGAAGATAATAAATATAAATTGTTCATGTGAATGAAATGTAGTGAAGATACTTGTTAAAATGTTAAGTATATTGACTCGGGAAGTCTCTTGTAAGATGTATATCGAAATTCGCACCGAATCACTCAAAAAATTCAGTACGTCCACAAATTGTTGAAGAAATAAATAACAGCGTTATACTAATTCGTAAAATGTTACAAATATAAAGAAAACATGTATGTGGTTCACAACAAGCATACAGTCGACAGAAGACCGAAAGATAAGCACCGACAGGTCCATGGAAATGTGTTTCATATATTTTTATGAAAGAAATAACATGAAACTCCCAACAAGTATAGTCTCTAAAACCAAAATGTTTGCAGTCACAACACTTCATTTACTTATGCGTGAGAGAGATCATATGTGACCACACGAGGTCTTATGAAAACAAACGATCCCCTGGGATTTTTGGATTAAATTTATGTATATAGTAGATGTAAGAAAGATTATTGAATCTCTCGTGAAACTCAAAACATTTAACTCAGGTTCCAGTTTTTTCAATGTTCCATTTCGACATGCTTTTTGTCAAGCTACACATCAGTACTACTTGGAAGACATTTTCGAAGCCTTATATACACATTTATTTTTCGGCAACTATTGGAAATACCCGACATAATTGGATTCACGGCCTGGCTATATTATGTATAGAATAGATCATCGCATACGAATACAGTAAACAAAATTCAACTTTGAACGGTACTATAATTACTCATTCTCATTGGATTAAATCTATTTTTAGGGCCATACCTTCCACTTCAAAAAACGTGAGCATAATTTTTGAGAAATAGTGTATCCTCGAGTTTATCTATGCAGGCATAATTATACTTCCCATGCGAGGCCTCGAAAATTCAAGGAAGTATCGTAAAAAAGTAATAACTGATAAGAATCTGTCATGAGGTCAATGCTAAACAACATTATGAGTAATATTGTCGCACTTGAAGATAAACAGCTAACAAACAATTAAAAGTAATGGGGAAGGCAATTTTTTCATCACTGCATGCTACAATTATAAAAGTAAACAATACAAATATTATCATGCGTGTGAAATATTCAGATGTTATTGGAATACTGAACAAAAATAAATGCCTTATATGTATATACTCATTTCTGCATGAATTACGCTTTTCGAAAAGTAGTATGTTGAATGAATATGTGAATGTATTGTAGGATGATAAACTTCTAACCATGTCAGTAGTAATTCTGTCCCAATCGCAAATACATTATCGAATCATTAGGTCGTGGTGCGTTTTAGTTCACCTGGCTCTGTTAAGACAATATATACGATTTGAAATGACTGCACCACAATAACTGAAGTCATCCTATGACTTCCAATGTTATGCAACATGGAAAGATAAATGAGAAGAAAATCAGGTTCATCAATAAACAAAATAATTGATAGAGGATGAGCGGATGATAAAATGACTACTTACCTTACTTACTTCAACTTAGTATAAAGATTACTCTATGAATGTTATTGAAAACTCTGGAAAATACAATGGAATAAATGGAATATAGGAACACAGGCTGTATCACAAACTGGAAACTGGGCCAAACAACCCACTGTCCTTTCAAGCTTTTAGGAGTTTTTGAGATCTCACAGAGCAAAATTTTACGAGGATTATGTATATATCAAACTCATCATGTTGATATTATAAGGAGAAACATTATTACGAAATGTACACAAACTGTCTAGATATTTTCCGAATAAATCATATACGTATGATCACTAATAAATACAGCAATTTCCTGAGTTTTGATATTAGGACGACATTAGGAACTAAATAATGAATTTTTAAAAAACATTCTTTTTTTTCTCAGATTCGATATGCAGACATTTCACGTATTTCGTAGAACTCAATAAGTATTCATCACCGACGCAAAAAAATCCTAACATGTTTGGAATGACAATACATGAAGCATATAGACTTGTTTCAATTAAGATTAGCTGATTAATCTGTCAGTCCCTCAGACATTTGTGAATGATTTCATCTCGGGATTCGAAAGTTAAAACTCAATAGTCAATAGAGAGACATACAGACATAAAGACAAACAGCGACAGTGATTTTGATGCAAAGATCTAGGAATAAAACTGGGCATCACAAATTATATTTGTTTGTTTCATAGGAAAAAAGGACCCAAATTAATTATACCACAAAACATACTAGTGCCTAACAAACAACAATGTAAAATTCATTTGCGAAAAACGTAAACATTTAATTTTTCTATTATTCTTCTTAAAATATAGGAATGTTCTATTTTTAAGTATTCCGCCGCAAATGCAACCATCTTCAAGGACAATATGAGCCCTTTGGGGATCATTTCCCAAATATCATCAAAATCGAGGCATTACCGAGATTGCGACAACAAAAATAATATAATAACATACCAACAAGTGAATTGATAGACATCAATTGGTGTTATTATTTCCGTAGGAGGTATTTTGCCAAAAATATGTAACTTTTGCATTTTCCCTTATTTATTCAATTCTGGTTCTTTGTTATCTTATCGTGATTTGCTTCAGTCCGAAAGATATATTATGGATTTGCCTTGATTTTCTCTAATGATCTCAAGAGCTAAATCATAAGATTTTATGCAAATAAATGCTTCTTCAATTGGGCTATATTTACAACGTGAGAAGTAAAAAATATTGATTTCTGATGCTGGGCAGCAAATGCAGTAGTAAATTGGTAGAAGTAAGCATAGTAAAAATTATATGGTATTTTGAAACATGAATCAATTTAGACATTTAATTGATCACATTATGAGACATACGTACGACACACAGCGACAAGGCAATTAAAATTTAGAACACATTAGAGTTGTGCTATGCCGACAAAATAGGCCAAATTTTAAGCAAACATTGCATGCTGTAAATACATGAAGGTGTTTATATAAAAATATTCCATTAGGAATAATACTGATAAGGTATAAATGAAAAGTTGTGCTATTATCACACAGTATCACAAATAAAACTCTTTCTTTTCAAATTTCATTTTACGCGTAGGATCTAGAATTTTGTTGCATATAAACCCAATTACCTATCCCAGTAAGGGTGTGATAGCAATCACTGCAAGTCTTATGCACTTAGTATTAATCATCAACTTCTGACGTGAATAATAGCAAAGACGATTGTTTACGAATAACAGGAGATGTTGCCAATGTTGATAAATGTTCTAAACTATTGTCGGCATTTCAAGATGTCACAGCCATTGTCTTAGTAAACGTTAGGGACAGAGACACTTGTGGCGACATTTGCAGTATGTTTGAAAATTGACTCTTTGGAGTTTTATTTTTTTATTGCATAAATAAGAAATACAGTACAATATTCTACTTTCCTTGCAACATTCACCTAAAAGAGGAGAAAGGCTTTTTTGAATGATCAATTTGTCAAGTTAGCTTGTGAAATTTACAACCTAGATACCATAGATAGGTCGACAGATCTATGTGGATACATCGACACTTGTTTACAAGAAAGAAATATGTGTTGAGACTTTATCGGTCTTTGTTGTGTAATTGTCTTTCTAGTATTGTGAATCAAAACATCTCGAGGTTTACGGTAATTTGTTCGTATGAATATGGACACAAAATCGCATTCGGCATTAGGAATTATTCTATATTATCTTTTATATACCCAATATCTTTGTCAACTGAAGTAACAAACGTGCCTTCTCTTCCCTATGTCTTTCCTACCTCAGTCATATTGTAGTAAAGTGACTCATAATCTTTGCGAAAAGGGCTGTTGGAGAGCGAAGGGTTCTTACATCCCTCCTCATTCAAAAATCCGCTTATGGGTCTTTAGTATGAAAGGTTGCGATATGCATTGCTTAATTTATACCCCCCTGTGTTCCTAGTTGGATCGATATTTCTTATATCCCTCCTTGTACGACGGGGTGCATTGTGATGTGAATTTATGTAACTGTATTGCTGTATCTTCCTAACATACAATTGATCTTAAACAGCAACAATCCAAACTTATATAAGTTATTGAATGAATTTGGTGATTGCACTAACTGCAAGAGTCTTGGCAAGGCAAAAATCATACCATTTCGTAAACTAGAAAATTCTGAAGCAATTTTTGCTTGTTCAGAGACTATTGAAGACTTAGCGATATATATTAGTTTCAGTGTTATCTTTGGCTAAAAACTTTGACATATACTTTGCTCTGCGCTTATATACAAATGATTTTATGATTTCGTAAAATAACAGAATTTTTGCGTATATCTTTAGCACAAAATGAAACATTAACTAAACTCTTTCAATGAGACTGGTCTACGTTTCCTAGGATCCTTATGAGTATAATTGAATATTTTCTGGATTGAATAGGTGAATGGGAAACAAGATCTGGAATAGCTTGGTTTATTTGTGAGACTTTAAGATATCTGTGAAACTAGATAACAATCTTAGTCAATGAATCTTGTTATACATTTTTATCTGATTTATAGGTAAATGTCAATTTTCTTTTTTGCCTATATTATATTAAATTCTTCCTTCGATTACTTCCAGCAATAACTGAAACTCTACTTCACAGGTAACCCTAGTGAGGAAATTCCTCACACAGTTGAAACTGGATCTAACTAGAATGAGTAGCTTTTTCAATAAACCGATTGATTTATTCAAGTTTTAACCGTTTAAATCTAACTATCAGAAAATAAATTGATACTATCTGTCGCCTATAAATAACGATGTATGTCTATCACTTACCTTGTTGTTTCAATATAAGCGACAGCTATCGTAGCAAAAGTGACACAATGAGCTTCGTACACATTCGCATTCGAGATGAGAGATAAACCATACCTAAGGGCTAAGTTATCTATCAGCTGCCACCCCTACCTTAGTCCGGGAGACCGTGACATTGAATTTACCGTTATCCTGGATTCAAATGTTTTTGCTGATTGATGGTATGAAAGCATAAATACCGAAGTAAAATGAGCAAAAGTGTTAATCATGTAGTTCGCCAACAGATTAACATCCCTTTGAGTTCCATTGAAAACCATTTTACATTTTGTATAGAGCCTCTAAATTTTTCAATATATCTGTGAGATTTTTCTCTACCCAGGAGTTTCAGTGACGAGTGTTTTACGAATAAATATAGAAATTAAAATACGATCAAAATGCGTGCCATATATTCATGTGATGCTCAGATGTGATGTCATGCTTGTTGAAACTCTTCCCTCATTAAGACAAAACAAAAAACCTATAATCTGAATACATAAATTTTGGCAACAACGAACCTTTTCGTCTATAGCGCAACAGGTAAGACGGATATCTGAAATGTTGACAAAAATACAATAGAGATATATCAACATATAAATATGTTTGAGTCCAAGATCACGATACAGTCGATGGTAGGGCCTCCCCGAGTTTTCAGTCCAGTAAAAAATTACAGTACAACGCGGTGGCAGCGAAACTCAATAATTCCGGGCATTAAGGGAATGGCCGAGGGGGAGGCAAACAGGGTTTAGGGGTTCGAGGCTGCACCCCCTTTCAGCAGGAGATAAATTTAAAACAATCTAGGAGATAGCCGCGAGTGTGCATGCCGGATATAGCAAGTGCCATTTTTGTTCCTGAGGCGTACGTAATAAAATTTCAATAGGGGTGTTAATGTTAAAATTGTGTTCCGCTTTCAGCAACTGTTGACACAGATGAGTGAGTTGTGCTAAAAAGATCGGCGTGAGTTGCCAGTGGTACTTTCCTTCAATCGATTACGTCAGCTACTTAATATGACACTTGCAATTCATTGTATCTTATTTCCAGTGGTACTTTCCTTCAATCGATTACGTCAGCTACTTAATATGACACTTGCAATTCATTGAATCTTATTTCTTTGATGAGAAAAGTCTATGAATCTCAAGGTGCAATAACACGGGCAATATTTGGAGCAATAGTTACTCGTCAACAGGCATTCAATCAAGAGATCAGTGATATTGATGCAACTTGGAGCATTTCCAATAAAATAAAGTTTGCTGCTGCAATAATGCTTCCACTTGCTCCACATATGGCATAATCCTCAGATTCGTCGATATGTATCGCTGAATACCGTTCCAATCAGTTAGGAAACTTCAGATCATTTTTTAAAATATATAATTGTCAATAAATAAATCATTACAGTATAAAGTTGGCTTCCTTTTGCTAGATACGTTCGCATTCATTTTAAACTTGTCCATTGCCAGCAATATTGCCTTGTATTGCCTCGTATTCATAAATTGCTCCTTATCTTGCAGTATGTGATCCTTTTTTGGTGTAGTCAGAAAATAGCTTCTCGTAAGTTACAAAATCTTGAAATTTGCGACATATTTCAACGTTTCCAAATGATGATTTCAGCGCATATAGAAATATTGTTAGTTGATGTTTTCAAATTTGTGGTGATTTTTTGTGGAAAATTTGAATGAGTTTCAGAATGGTGTGCTTTCAAATTAAGCTTATACCAATACAAAGAATGTTTCAGGGCAATCTACTGAACTGCAATTTCCTCGCCGTCACTGTTCCAATAAGGGAGCAATCTCAAACGGTGCATTTGTAGGTATTCGCAACGTTTAATAATTCAAACAGGGCATTTGTCGTGGTGTGAGCCCTTAGGGTGCCATAAATAAGGGCAACAGGGAGCACGATGGCATGAGTGACTCACCAGATTACAATTTCACGCTCTCAGAAAACTCATTCCATTACGTATGATGCTCCAAGGGCCTGAAGGTATAAGCGCTTTTTTTAAACTCGTCCTACAGTTTTGTACGGTTGATTTGTCAACAGGTTTCTGAAAATTTTATTCTTCTATATTGGATTAGATTGAAATTCTTCGATATTTTACAATGTGGATTGCAATGAATTTTGATTAAATAAATAAGCATGCAATTCAATTCTCAATCAAGAATTCGTAGTTGTGAGTGAACACTACACACGAAGAGACTAAGCTGTCAGATTAAAATATGTTCATCGCCAAATAAGTGAAAAACTAATTTCTTCGAAATCTCGAACGGTGTTCTGGATATCCAGTGTTTCCATGAATTATAGCGTTCCGGATAATTGTGGAAGATCGTGGAGTTTTTCAAGATTCACGGAAAGCAATTTAAAACTAAGATATGCAGATCTTTTCACTGGTAACTGTTTATATTACACATTTATATTTAGATAATTCGGTGACCATCAAAAAAGTATGGCGAACACTTTTTATCTGTTGTAATACACGTTATTATGTTTGTGCTTACTTTATCCTGTCATCAATTTTTAATATGCTTATCAATTTTAGTGATTAAAATATACTTCCTAAATACGTTTACCTGTGGAACATGTAAAAATTTGTTTGGAAACTAATAAATCTTTAAAAACTCTGAAAACATAATAACCACGTTTGGAGAAGTTTTAATAGTTGTCTTCTTGTTTATTACGTCGTAGTCAATGCATATATTTAAAAAAACAGCATTAACTACTATGTGCCCATATCATACCCCTCTCTACAATTTTGATCAAAATCGGTGAAGCGGTTACTTACGCGCTGACAAAAATAGGCAACAGACGGACTGATTGACACAATGACTATTGATTTGACTTTCGAATTTTGGGCTATTGAATTGCGCCTTCCGTTGGAAGGCAATCTACTCCCTTGTTCTTGATCATGATTCACCCCAATATATGGAAGTATAATGATGTCAATAAGACACACTATGAAATGCTCGATACGGTTTCAACTGTTGGCTTACACCACGACGACTCATTTCATTCATAACACAAATCGTAGTAACAAGGCTTAAAAATTCAGAAAATTCAATTCCTTGTGTTGGCGCACTGGCCCAATAGGCGCCGAATTTTTGTACTTGATACCGACCATTTTTATTTGTTTGACACATTTCCTGTATCTTTTTACCTAAAATGGTGAGTCAGAAAAATTACCAAATATTTTATCTTTGTTACGTTTGTAGCCCTTTGTAGTTGATTGGCGGTGGGCCAACAGATTGGTAGACCAACAACCGACAGACTGATGACCGACGCATTATCTCAAATTGGACAGCCTTCACGATGACATTACTTCCCTTGCTTATGCGTAGAAGTAAAAATCGGTTATCTGTAATTTTATCAGTGCAGACACAGTAGCCTGAACTGAAACCCCCTTATCGGGTTCATTTCATCAACTTCACTTCCACCGATCATATGGACATCAGTTGTAGTTGTAGAAGCATGTAAATATGTTCCAAATGATATTGTGATTTATAGTACGAATGAAGCAAAACATTTGGTAACAACAAATTGATGTAATACTTTTACTTTTACGTTTCAATTCTGTCAAGTATTCCGTTACGGTCCTGTCCATTTCGCTCCCTAAACTGAATCCAATGATGGATATTCTGCGAAATGAGATTTTTTCCATGTATATAGGTTTGGTAGTAAGGACTTGCATCGAATTCCCGGGCAATTCAGGTTTCCCACTGTTAGTCGGGAAGGGTGGGATTTATTGGGAATTTATGTTGTATCGCGGCATACGCTACTGGGGCTTGGGGGAGGACTTCCCGCAGCCATAAGGGTGGAAATGGCTGCTGTGAAGAGGTAGTTAAGGCGAAAACGCATTTTTAATTACAGCGTAAACTAAGCTTCCTATGACTAAATTTTACTTTCTTTTTCATGTTTCCCATTCGGGAGAAATATTTGACTTAATGTCATCAGATAGACCTATACCAAAGACTAGTACTCTAGATTATTATTATACAAGGTATATCAGTTAACATGATAATCCGAGAAACATATGTCTCGCGACTCGCGGACCAAGATTTTAACTCCGTTGAAAGGCTGTGTTTAGCATATATTTCTAGCTAGTAGAGATGTTGAGTAATCGATTATATTTTTATATACCTACTTCAAAATCCACGTAAAAGAAAAAGTATTTAGTGAGAGTCTATTGGAAGAATGTTCCAAATTCATGAAAGGCTGGTAAAAACGAGTAGTCGTAACGAAGTTGGATTGAGAAGCAGCAGTCTGATGTCTCAATCTAGTAGGCTGAGAGAGAGATGGAATGATGGAGGAAAGCCCAAAGAAACTCAAAAGAACAGATATTTAGGATACATCTGTAGAACCGCTCACCGAAACAGCAAACCTGGACTATGACGGATAGCCCATATTTGAATACTTAAAATGTAACAAACATTGAGTTTTTGCTTTTGGGCAAACAATTACTTATAAAACAAAGACTTATAATATGAAATGTTTTTTCCGCGTTAAAAAACATTTTGTAGGTTTTTTTAATTCTCCACAATCGGTCCATTGGAAGTTAACGCGAATTTTTTGATCAAATCGGACAAAATTAATGTCTACGGGATTGAACCGTAGATACTATTTTTTAAGATTGAGCTGTCACCCTATGAAGTTTCGGGGACAGAGTCAAGTTAGGTGAAAAAATTGTTGTGTTGCTATTCTAAGGCATTTTGTGTTATGATGATACACGTATCGATAAAAAACGACAGACAGACAGAATTTTTCTGATGTACATGAGAAGCAATGCTTTAAATATCGCCACTAAAACTAAACTAATCTGTTGACTTAATTACCCATAACCTCATGGAAATCAATCAGTCTGAAAGAGCAGTAAAAATGGTATGCTAGTAGCCTCTACAAATATAGAAATACTGCGGAATACTGCAACGTTTAACCATTTCAATTAATTTTCGGTCATGTTTCTGAATAAAATATGAAACTCTTGAGATTGAATAATGCACCCATATATATATTCGCTATTCAGGTACAGTTGTGGTCCGTTCATCACCGAGTCTTTTCGCTGGTTTGGTCGAAATCGGGAGCACCTGAGCCATTCGTAAAACTCCGGTCCCGCATCCGGAAAAAATGCATTCAGTAAAAATAACTGCCTCGCACAAAGCAGTCAGAACAAACCTTCAGGAAACTTCTATAAATCTGATGGAATATATCTTTGTTGTGTAACGGAAACTGCTAATTATTATAATGCGCTATAACATTTTCTCATGAACACCAAATTGAATTCAACTAAAAAACTTTACTTTCCGTAGTTATAAGACGTAATACATCTCAATGCTTCAACCAATTTTGAAAATTTTCAGTTAGTGGTGGGATATCGGTTGTGGACCAACCTCAGTTCCTCAGAATAATCGGGGTGAAAGAACCATTTATTCAAAAAAAAATTACTGATCCTCAAGTTTAGATTTATAAAACGAAACCCCCAAAATTTCTAATTAAAATTTTGAATCTCTCATTACCTACTAGTTTACAAGCCTTTGGATTAGAATTTTTCACATATTTGAATTTCTATACCGGAAGTTTCGCAATATGAAATATGGAGTAGCTTGGCTGAGGAAGGTAAAGATTTTGATAAGAAATCCAAAAAAATCTTTTGCCCGCCCTCCACCTGGAGGGCTGTATCTGCCCCTAACTCTTAAAACTTGGATCAGAATTTTGTGCTTGGGAACAAATCTCAATAGCCGTATTCAGGCTTCAATATTGGCATCATTCATCTTTAAGCACCTCCCCTTGTTGCACCGCTAAAAACGTTCAGAAAAAGTATCTATCCAGATGTTCAGTTTTCTTTGGGAAACACCCGATTGATCAAAAGCAGTAAAACTAAAATTAAAATCCAACGACTCCATCTTGTAAGAATGCTTATGCCATTTAGTTAATATCTATGTTCCTCTTATATTTGTACTGGTCTCTAATTATAACCACATGTGATTGATAAAAAAAATTAATAGGACATTGAACTTTTTTGTTGTACCCAGGAAAAACGGTTCATTGTTTTAGGAGCTTAACTACAAAAAGCTAGAATACAGATGATGCATTCCCATTGTTGATAGATCGAAAATGACAGATGTATAATCAATTAATCACATACATATCATGCATCGCTACATCAGAAACACAACGCAATTCTTGTAATCCAAGAACGTGCTATAAGAAAACCTTGAGCAAAAAGTATGTGCCATATATCTATCCATGTATCTGGTCAGAAGAGCTTCTACATTCAATTATGGACAAACGTAGGAAATATCCTGGATTAAGCCCAGCTCAATCCCACCGACCTATAATAAGACGTAGAGATAATTCGAAAGACGAGATTATTGGTAACAGTGAAGGAAACTGGCACGAAACCCACTTCGAGAACAACGGGGGATGGAGTGCGAAAAGGGGATCTGGGATATATACTTGCCAGATGAAAGGTTAAAGGTCAACACAGCGCTCTCCATGCGCCGAAGCGGAGACCAAATCTCCATTCGGGACGGAATTTCGCGAGGCACCCACACCGGAAAATCTGGCTCCGGAGGATAGTTTGCCGGAGCCAGAGGCGTTGGACACGGAGTGTGCCGATTATATAGACAGAACCACTAAAGTAGTATATATTACAAACCCTAATAATGAAGAGTAAAATATGCACAGCAATATAGAATACCGTAAAAGATACGTAAGCGCGATATATTTGCAATGAAACTGAAAACGTTTGTAATAATCAAATTAGACAGAAAAACAGAATGTAACCCTTCGTCGTGTTTCTCGCTAGAATATTTTGTGAGCAATCCAACGCCAAAGTTCACACTGATATAGGTTGAAATTACAGAAGACGCCAGTTTTTTTTTAATATTTCGTTAACAGTTGCCAATATGAAGAAGCAGTAAATGGTAAAAGTACAGACAGTGAAAGTATCTATAAAATAAGCTTTTTATCGAAGCTCTATGTCATTTTATCTTACGTGACTTGTGGGTCAAAAGTCAACCGCGAGATTTAATAACTTGCTTTCAGTCAGGTTCGCGGCCGAGATTAGTTTTTTTAGACAACCGCTGATTAACTTAATATTATTTTACTTATATATTAGAATAAATGGTAAAATAGCGATACATAAAAATATTTTTCTCAGACGTTTTTTATTTCGGATGTTTTTCAGAGTCATTCATAGTATTTTAATATTTTGGAGGTCCTGGGCCAATGGAAAGTTGCTTCTGAAACAGAGAGGACTGTCATCGTCGGTGTCGTCATCATTAGTGTTTTTCACATCCATCACTCATTCCCGTCGGTCTGTTTGTCTTAAACTGCAGACATAAAATGACGGGGTTTTCACCAATAGCTCATTTTAAAGACATTTTCTTTGCTTGTATTTTCTCCATTCCCTTCATTTTCATATGAGCCATTGTTAACGGAATATAAAAAAAAACTGGCATTATCAGTAATTCCAGGCTCGTACAGTGTGAATTTTGGCGTTGGATTGCTCGCAAAATATTAAAGCGATACCGAAGATCAAGCTCACATTTTGAAGACATTGTTGACGGAATATCAAAAAAAACTGGCGTTATCAGTAATTTCAGGCTCGTACAGTGTGAATTTTGGCGTTGGATTGCTCGCAAAATATTAAAGCAATACCGAAGATCAAGCTCACATTTCGAAGACATTGTTGACGGAATATCAAAAAAAATTGACGTTATCAGTAATTCCAGGCTCGTACAGTGTGAATTTTGGCGTTGGATTGCTCGCAAAATATTAAAGCGATACCGAAGATCAAGCTCACATTTTGAAGACATTGTTGACGGAATATCAAAAAAACTGGCGTTATCAGTAATTCCAGGCTCGTACAGTGTGAATTTTGGCGTTGGATTGCTCGTAAAATATTAAAGCGATACCGAAGATCAAGCTCACATTTTGAAGACATTGTTGACGGAATATCAAAAAAAACTGGCGTTATCAGTAATTCCAGGATCGTACAGTGTGAATTTTGGCGTTGGATTGCTCGCAAAATATTAAAGCGATACCGAAGATCAAGCTCACATTTTTAAGACATTGTTGACGGAATATCAAAAAAAAACTGGCGTTATCAGTAATTCCAGGCTCGTACAGTGTGAATTTTGGCGTTGGATTGCTCGCAAAATATTAAAGCAATACCGAAGATCAAGCTCACATTTTGAAGATAATTACTGTCACCCTAATTTTGTTAATGGGTATTTTCATATTTTACCAGCATACAATAAAAAAAACTCTATACAGCCCCCACCACTTTAACCGGCAATAGCTTTGAATCAAATCAGGTTACTGGATAAACACTCATTTTGTAGATAATTTTATTCCGAGCAATTTATACATTCACCATTTACATTTGACATAAACAAACTCACCCCCTTTACCAAGATGCCGGCTATTCCAACCCTCTGCCATCCCACAAACTTCATTGTCATAATCAGATGTACCCGAATAGACACGGAAAAATGTCTTCATCGAAAAATGCATTTTCACTTTGTTTTTTGACCAATTTAATTGATGTATAAGCATTTGTCAGAGCCTGGTGAGATCAAATTATTCGTAGTTTGAGTTTGTCGTTTTTGGAGTAGACGGAGTCATAGGACGAAATGGTAAATACGATAGTTTATATCTATTTTTGAAATCTCCAGCTACTAGACGTATTGCTCGCTTCTGGATTATGTCCAGGAGCTTCAGGGAGTGCTTTGGAGCACATCCCCACGCATTCGAGCAGTACTCCAGCCAGTCTGATCTAATGCAGTGCGTTCCAATTTCCGTTTCTCTTGAGTGTTTATTCCTTTCAATCCTGCACATGGAATCATTGCTGCAAACTCAATATTATGGCCGCAACACGCCAGAGCCTTTAACTGGTGATAATTGACGTGACTGCTTATCAATATTTACATATTTTCCATTGGCTGACTTAAAAAGTGCTTTGCAGTGTTCCTAGTTTCCGCATGAAAGTTGGTATTCATATCAAGATATAATTCGCGCTTCATGTTACGTCACAAACTCAGATTACAACAAATTGATACTGACGCGTTGTGCAGATGATGATTTATTCACCAACAATTGCGTGCAGTTGTAGGACTAGTTATAAAAATCTCAAAACATTGAAATTTAAAGCGCAGTAGCCTTCACCTTCAAAACAATATAATGGAACATAACATTTTTAATTGAATTCGAATTTAGAGCCACAGGTCACACCATTTAATTATTTTCGTATTTGAGGAACGGTGCGAGATGAGTAAAAGCATTGGCGTTGTTAGGAAGGTATGAGGATTCATAAAAAAAAATTTCAGTCATTATATGTTTTAAAATCATCGTGATAATGATCAAGTTTTGTAACTAGCTCACAAAGTTTCACTGATAATTATTTTGTTTTACGTTTCGCAACATTGTATAGCAATTCGTCACAATTTCATAAAGCTCAATGTCCTAGTTTTAACACAGGATTTCCGAGTAGTACACAGTGCAGGTAAATTGGAGACCAAAAGTCTACCTGCGACTGTCTCTTGATGAAAGAATCCGGAGGTTCCACCGTGTGGTGTCGTTTATTATTGGCCACCAAGTCGCCAAAAAACTCCAACTAAATTAAAAACAATGGCTTGCATGTATAAATATCCTAAGAAAATTTGTCTTTATTAAGGAACCGATTGAAAAGTCGAAAGTCTTGCTAGATGGAATTTTGATATAGCCCATGCATTTAAAGATGCTCACTTTACTGGAACTGTTAGTTAAGACCGATTCATAATGAATACCTATGCTTAAAAACGTTGCTTAGGACTTCTAATGCATATGGAGTTTGTGATTTACAACCATTCGATTGACATATTTTCAAGTAATTAGGCATTTGAAGATAAATCGATCATCCACAATAATTAAAAAAAGAATTGATAAATCTGTAGAAATGCCCGTGATTTGTGCAAAAAATCTACCCCCATTCGAAGATCGAGATATTAACTAATACTCCAGACCATCTTCAAAAGTATTCTTTGTGTGTTGAGAAATATGGCGAGTAAAAGTATATTTCAAACCTTTTTTTTTATACATAGTCTCACGCAAAGGCAGAAAGCTTGTCGCGCTTCATAAACGCTGCCATAAGATGAATGTCTATTCAGATTCACCTTAAAAAGCAGTAGATTGTAACTATCGAGGAAGAAACTCCCCGGTAGCTCATTCCACAACTCCGAAGTTCTCCAAAAGAACTTTTGAAAGAAGCTTGTTCGAGGCGAGTTCGACCTGGTAAGGATGCGGCCTTTGGGCTCCTCTACCGTTTACTGTACTGTCGACTCTATGTTATTATGTTATATCTATAGAATAGACAGATCAGCCACCCTCCTCCGTAGAGTGGATTTTTTCCTGTGAGATCTGGTGTGGAGTGTGTTCAAAAGCTTTAGGGATTGCTGCGGATCGCATCCCCACACATGCGAGCAGTACTCCAGCGAAGGCCTAATATGGGTGATACTCGAGCAAAAATCACTTAATATGGAATAAGTGTGGAGAAAAATGTGATTAATAATGTAAAACAAAACTTCCAAAATCTACGGCCTTTGGAAAATACTTTTAGGGCTTTTTTTCTTTGGAATACGCACCTCTTTTATTTTGGCGAGATTTCCGGATTTATGGACAAACTACGGAAAAGAGTTTTTAGTTATCCTGCGTTGGGGGCTTGAAGAAGGAATTTGCACAGTTAGAGTTATCCTGTTTGGTTCACAATTGAGAATGTAATGTATCCATCTTTGTCCAATAACAACTTTGTTGTTTTTAGTTCCATTTTCAACCACCTAACTTTGTGAAAACTGGATTTCCTACAATGTTTGAAGTTGAAAATATAAATGCACTCAATGCCGAAATTTCTGCGCGAAATTGACTACATTTAAACCTATATTACTGCCACTATACAGATCCATCATTTCCATTGATTTCCATTGATTTCGATGGTTCAACATATTTGTAACCTTTTGTTGCTCCATAAAAACAATCTCTTAATGATTCCAGTTGATTTAGATATTTTTTCTTGCTATTGAGATTAAATGGGTGGAAGTATGTTACAGTTTGTTTTATTTTAGTGGTACGATTTTGATGCAAATTGTACATCAATAGTAAGCAAATAAAAATTTGGAGAACCGCTGATCTAAACCAATCGTAGATTTAGGATTCGGATGAACAAATGAAATCATATGCTAATATGTGTTTGAAAAATTCGTAGTTTTATACGTAACTTCATACAAGATGCTTCCTACTTTACGAGGGCATAGCAAAACAATAGTATCTATTGTGGCATTTATGGCTCTTGCAATTGGAATGTTAAAATGCAAAATAGTTCACAAACAAATAGTTGCCATGTCATTCGGCCATCGAAACGTATAACAAGAGGGTATTTTGCAGATAAAATAGTTGTGTACCTAACACAGTTTCACAAATTATTTGTGAAACTGTGTGTTAATTACACAACTATTTTATTTATAAGTTATAAGTTTATAGTTATAAGTGGAAATAAATACGCTGTAATAGAATCGCTGAGATGTGGGTTTGAATCCCGCTGATGAGTAATGTTTTATGAGCCCGAAAACTGTTATCTTTTGATTTATTTGATTGTCCATCTAGTGGATGAGAATTCCTTCAACAATTATTTCGAAAAAGGTGCACTCATAGTAGTAAAGAGCGATAAGTAAAGATCATTAGGTTTTCAGTCACACTCGTTGACGCCAGTTTTGCTTGGATGCATTTGACGACGCCTTCAATTTCATTTCCGCGCGATAATTACAAAAAACGAAATACACACAAACTCTTGGAAGTTTTCCATATGTACCATGTGTGAATGTAAATTAAATTATCGTTGTTAAATTTTATGGCATCAGTCTCCATAACTTGATAGCACTCGCTTAAATAATTTGCATGTATTAATAGGATGTCAATTATATTCGCATTGAGAATGAGTATTTTAGTGATAATCAATGACTGTGTGGTCAAAGGAGACTGAAATCTGTTTTAATTACACCTAATTGATTTCCTATATTGTAAGCTCTTATTTGACGAAATTCTCCCATCATGAAGTAATTTTACCCAATTTTTCACGAATAAAGTACTTATTTTGTGACATTTGGGAGATTCGTCAGAATATTCAGTCAGATTTGAATGTCAATGTTATTAACTTCATCTAAACTGATCTGGCGCCCGGTTCTATGGACTAGCTAACTAGGGTCACTGTCTACAAATTTCAGACAACAGTTATTATATACACCAGACAGCACTGCTGAATACTTAACCCACGTGTCCTTTCCAGGTCCAACTTCCACCTCGAACGAACATCTTCATAAAGTCATTCTTTTGTAGAACCTCAATGCTGTGGAATGGGCTGCCGGGAGTTATTTGATAATTCCAGTTTGCAGTGCTTTAAAGGTCAACGTTAATAGAAATTGATCCTGTCGCAATGCTCCTGGAATGGCTTTCTGCCTTTGTGAGAGGTTTTTTTTAAATCATCAGACTGTTAGAACTGTTCGATCTACATGCAACCCTATCTATAAATCTGTAAACTATTTCCTATCATAAATGTAGATAGGGTTAGACGTTCGCACTGCCGGTAAGGTAGAAAAAGAATATCCAACTTATCACATTTTTTCGCCTTGCGAGCAGTGTGGCGTTGCCATTTCACACATTGCAGGCAGTCTGGAGGCAATTTAATTTTTTCGCAGAGTCCATTCCCAATTTGGAGATCTAGTAACCTCACTCAATTATTATCAGTTCTAGTGGTATGTGTTTGAGAAAATATATTATTTGTGTTGTAGGATATTTCATATAACTACACTATTAAAAAATCTTGACAGCTGCTGCTATACTACACAAGCAGAGATTTGTAGCGAGACACCAAAAACTGTCTAAACGGTTGCTGTGAATAAATATCCGAAATAAATCTAGATTTGTGAATAATCAAGGTAATAATTTATCAATGGCTGTTACTCAATTTCAGTATTGTCTTGTATTCCTAATTATATCATTTTTATCAAAATACTGGTGAAACTTCTACTTGAAATAAAAATTTATAAATAAATTAAAAGTAAAAAACATTTTTAACAGCAAGCTTTTATTTAAATTCGCTAAAAAGAAAAAATTAACTTTTCCTTTAAAACTTTTACTACCAGCTAATAACGTCATTACACAATTTATATATGATATACGTAAAAGCTCGTCGGGAGATTTACCTGTGTGGATAAACAAGTAAATTAAATAACTTGATCTGATTGATTTTATTTATTAAATTTAAGTAAATACGAGTACCTACTCATATCTCGCGATAAGCATTTATATAAAATAAATTGTATACTTTTTAGCGCATTTAAATAAAAGCTTGTTTAACCTTTTTTTTTGTTTCATTTATTTAGTGTTTATTTTTCTGTATTTAATACGTATCCCGACCGTTATGACTATGATTGCTAGATGTAATCCAACCTATTTAAAAAATGGCATTGTTTCTATCAAAAACATATTTAGATGTCATCTGCTACACAATCTGGCAACGCTAAGTTGACTATTTTGACACATTACTCAGGTATTACTATGATTTTTTTAAATAATTGAAGCAGTCAGTATCGATTTGAATTGAAAGCATTATTATAAGAAAGACCCACCCTATATATGTTGAACTGATACAGCCAGTCAACTCGAACATACGATGCATTTTATAGAAGGCCATTGATGCTCTTCAGTCGTGTTGACCTTGCTTACAAGAAAATGTTTACTGAGGACGGGTTCTTCTGGAGACATAACTTGTTTCATTTTATTTTATGGGACTGGATAAACTTGATAAACCATAACGACTACTTGTTTTGGAATAAGCTAAACACCAAGGTGAACATCCAGAAAGTGATTTTTCACGATGGCGTATCATGGTGATATGCCATGAGAATGATTAGAATCGATAACATCTGGAGTAAGAGCGTTCGAAGGTTCAACATTCATTGGAGAGACATACCTAGACAACAAAATACATTATTTTCATTATTCAGATGCCATAAGCAACTGTTCTATCATGTTTGCAATGGCTGGAAATTCTTTGACAGTAGGGCTAGATTTGCTCTAAGTTTGAATAGCTAATAATGCTGATTCATCAATTGAGGCATATTTATTTGAAAGGCTTAACATCGTTCTCATAATATTAGTTTATAAAACTACGCTTGAAAGAATGTTCCTGTATTTTTTTACAAAATTATAGGTTCATTCCAAAGCAAAAATCAGAGACAATAGATAATCAATAACTTCAAAAATTTATAGAATATGATATAAGAAAGCCGAAACCTACAAATTGAACAAGTGTTAGATAAAATTCTATTCAAATAATACTATAACATTAGAGATATGAATTTTACAGAGAATGGATGAAAATCATATAGATCTCAAATTCAAAATATCTAGGTGTAGATGAATTTCATTAAAAGGAATAATTCATTAGGGCAGAGGTCTCAAGGTTACAATACTCACAACTACTTCTTCTATCGTATGGCTTATGTCACAAAATTCAGTATCGAGGTCGTAAAATAATACGGACTGAGTTAACATGTCGGATAATTGTAACAGTGGTGACGTTGCTTCTTCAACAGGAAATTGGTGACTACGTATGACTTTACAGAAATTCGTAGATGAAAAGGGTAATAAGGAACTCTTTTTTTACTATCTCGAGTAAAATACGCCAATAAATTGATAACAAATGGTGGACATTGCCCACTCATTTAAGAATGATCATTTACACGACGATTGTATTGTCTATACTTACTGTCTAATTCCTTTATACTTTGTATGTAATTATGGTTATAGGTTTATAGATATGCAAACCTCTATAATGCGTGTTTCGCATCGCTAAGAACTGCCTTCCTTAGTTCAACGTATACTTTGAAGCCTTGGAAGGTTATTCACGATGGACGTCAGTAACGAGATTTGCATTCATACTTCATACAATGCGAAAAATAATTATTGGGTTTCAAAACCTTGATTTCCTTAATTGTTCTTGTTGATACCGTTCGAATCTCCAAACTGCATACATTATTAAAATGAATTCAACGTGTTAACAGGTGAACATTGCGTTGATAAATTCTGTCAGTAAAAACTGAGACGAAACAAGATATAATTTTTTTCTTTGTGAGAAATATAAGGATTATTCGTTTTAAATAAGTCAGATGTTTTATTACATCAATTTAAATCAAACGCGAAATGAATTTGTTAGCAATATATGTAATAAATAATGAGAATAATATAATTATAAAAATATAATATAGATGTTCGTACTTGATGGAACAAAATATTCGTTATGTTTCAAATTCTTTAGTGATTGCTGGACTACTGTATCATCCCAGTGATTTCTTTTATATTTTACACTAAATAAATAAATATAATCTCTATTATTGTTTGTACGCGTTGAAGACTATAAAGTAAACTTCTTATTTCTCTTTTTGACGCTAGATGGCGCTGACGCCAAATAGATGAGTACCTTACAATTTCAAAATGAAAGTTGACTAATCGTACCTTCACTCTTGCAAAATTCCATCGTTCTGTTAAAGTAACCATAGACTACATTATTCAGCTGTATTTTCAAAGTATCTTGACAAGTCTTTTTTATTGCCTTAAAGCCAACAGTGGGAGATTCACTGACAGCAGACCACTACAAAAGCACTATTTTATAATAGAGGTAATTAATTTGCAATGAATTAAGTGAAAAAATATTAAATTGAAAAGATTTGGCCAATCAGATCGTATGTTGACCAATGCGTAAAACTGTGTCCCTAAAAGAATATTTATTACAAAATTGCCATAAAACGGTTAAGGAATTGAGAAACGTACAGCATTAAGATTTGATACATTTGCATTTTTCGTAAATCCCAGAAATAAACTGAAATATTCGAGTATTCAACTCATTTAAAAAAACATATTTTCCGATTATTGTAATGACCTCTTTGTTCCTCACACATTTTTAGCTTTGATCAAATAACCAGCAGCATTAGCTGTGTTTCCACCGCACATCGTTCAACTATTCCCAAAATTTTAGCAACAGGAGTCTGATCGATTGCTAGAAAAATACACTGAACCAACCCTAAATACATAGTGACAAGTTTTCGTAATGAAGACTAAATAAAACCACCAAAACATCTGTGGAATTATTAAAATAACCTGTAATAAACAGATGTATGTTGAAATGACATCGCTTTAAGATAATAAACATACATTTATCAAGACTTACGACGAAGTCTAAACAAAGAGGGTATTCTAGGAAATAACGAGGCACGTCTATAAAAATGCTTCCTCGCTTATCCGTGGAAAATGAAAATGAAAACTTACCATATTAGATGTACGGTGAAGAGGAAAGCCCCCGGGACGACCAGGTCATCCGATCCGACGCTCCATCGTCTCCTGAAGACCACCAGACCGGGCATTCTCTTCAACGCCAATGCTGGGTGGCTAGTCCGGCCCTGAACTGCTACTGCTGCCGGCTGTCGGCATTTTCATTGGCGAGCCGGACGGTCACGTGACGTGCAAACAAGGTGGGAGATTCGAACGCATGAGCATGATGCGACAGTGCACCTTGACGCGTTTTAGGACATATCTGCGCTATCTGGAACGAAAGGCAGGCAATGTCAATGAAAATAAATATTATTCAAGGTACATTATTTATTTTGCTAATTATCATACATTTCACCAGTTGTATTATTGAAATATTTTAAGATTCATGTAAGAAAAATCGTCCAAACTAGATTGTGCACGAGTTTAACATGTCACGATTATCACTAAAAAATTCCTCTTATGGTACGAATTTCCACACGAGAAGCCATCAGGTTTCATTTCTCAATGGTTACAAATGTTTACTAATGTTGGTTATAGTTTATCAATTTTTTCATGTATATACAAGGTCATTAACAAGTCGTTATCAAAAATGAAACATCCTACACATGGACGTATTTTAAGGGGGGTCTTTCATGCACCATTTTTTCCTCGAGGGCTTCATTAAAAATATACGGGTTGTTGAAATTCTAAAATAAAAAACAGTTTTTTCAATAAAAATTAACGTGCACCAGTAGCGGAGATACAAGGGATTAGTGGCATTATTTTTCCAAATAGAAATGGTACGCCACCGTTTTTTCTGAAACGTACAATTTTTCAAATTTTACCTTCAATTTGCTACAAATAACCACTCTTGTGTTTTTTTCGTAGAATGCATTATTTTCGTAAAAATAAAAATAAAACAAATTAGATCATTCATTAAGAACCGAGAAACAATTAATAAAAATGTTATATGAAAGACCCCCCTTAAAATACGTCCCTGTGTATGATGTTTAATTTTTGGTCACGACCTGGGAATCACCCTGTATACGATACGTCTTATTATTATTATTAGGGTACATGTATAGAGAGTGCTTGAATGCCAAAGTTCAAAGAGGTTCTCTGTCCATTATTCAAAAATACTCAGCCCATTCCTGAAAACATGTTCATCGGTAACTATAACTAAAAAAGGACCCAAAATACATAAGAATCTCCTCAAACACACGACCCAATATCATGAGCAGTAATGGCATTAGTTTAGAAGTTAAAAAGGAGTCGGATTTTAGAGCTGTTCATCTCATTGAATTAATGAAAATACTAGCAACATTGTGAAACACATCTTTTATTACTTCAAAAATTTTCAATATTTTTCAATTTTATTTAATTTCCATGAAGCCCAATATTTTCTAAAGTCATTAAAAGTTATTCACAATTTTAAAGTGAAAAAACTATGGAACTTTAGGTGCGAACGGTTTAAAAAACTTCACCAACAATTGATAGAAACGTAGCTTCTAGTCATGGCAGAACCTGATCCTGATTTTTCTCACTCTATAAGTCTTTAAACTCCTTTTCCTGTATTTGAATAGTTACAGAAGCTGATGCATCCAACCTGTAGAACTGATAGATGCCACACATTTTTTAAGAACCTATGTAATACCTTCGTAATTATTTATGATCTATCTCCAGTAAAAATGGGGTAATATGGGGTAATAGTTACTAAAATATAGGCAGAAGACCTGGATCCTAAAATGTGATTTTTTTGTTTGGATTATTCGAAATGCAAACAAATCTACTGTGTTCATAAGTCGGGTGAATAGTAAATTACTAACTCCATAGCTATTAAAACAGATTTACTATTTCAAAGCAAATTTAGTGCAACAATCTGTCTTACATGGAGTCAAATGATCGAGTTAATAATTACCGCGCATTCTTCATATCGCGCAACGAAATCCTATTCTACTGGCAAATTGTACCATTTTCCGTCATAATACAGTGACTTGAAATTTTATGAGGTCCCTCAGTCGCGTCATTTTCTCTCTTTACAGCGAGTGAAATATTGGACATGTATGATATCTGATGTTTATTGTTTATGTTTTATACAGCTTCTTGCGGTAGGCTTTTAATATCCAACATTTGGAGACCAGTCGGCCTATTTGGTAATGAAATGTGATGTCAAAATGTATGTAGCTTAAACCATATCTGTGCAAATCTGTGAAGCGGTCACTGAGGCTTCCTGTTGACGAAAACGGCAACTAACTAACATGCCAACCGTTAGGGTTAGATAGACAAACTTTCGAGATAAATATCGAAAAAATTGAACACTGTCCATAAAAGTGTCCCGGGAAAAATATTCCTTTGATGGATTTCAAAAAGTTTGAGCCCCTTTCTCATTTTTTAAATATATCTTAAAACGATAAGAAATCTGTGAAACTTGTAAAAATGTTGGTTACTGTCCAAAATGTTCGAAATCCTCCAAAATTGCTTACGACAGAACACCACCAAAATATAAAGCCAAAATAACCGGTTTGGAGAAGTTCTGCTATTTTTTTGGTGTTTATTACTCCAACGCCAATGATCTGACTTCAACAATTTAATCAGCACTGTACTCATATCATACCCCTTTCCAAATTTTATTGAAATGGGTAACGGTTACTGGGATTACATGGTAACAAGAAAGGCTACAGAAAGACAAACGGAGATGTGTGACATGGATGTTGGTGATGTATACTTTATAAGACATCCAGAAAAAGGGTTTTGCTCAAATTCTACAGTGTTTGCATTCTTAATACTTCCCTCACTTATGACTTAAAAAGGGAACAACCTGTACACCTCAAAAGATAATAAGCTATCATGCTATTGCTAATCTCCACACCCTAGCTTTTATTCTAGTTCTTACCTTCGCGGTTGCACAACAATTTGAAATTTAACAATTAAACAGTTTATGCAGTGAACAGGTTTACGCTCTCAAAATTTCAAAATTTGTCGAACGGCTACTTTCGCGGGAGAATTTATATTTTAGTAGCCTGGTAAACTGTCTCAATTTCTGCAGTAAATCAATTGCACATTCCTAGATTTTCTTTGTTTTCTGTCTTATGGAGCAATATCGTTTAACCTATCTGTCGATACTAACGAAATCGAAGGTGTGTGAACTCTGCGATGCCAGTTACCACTTACAATAAAAAAAATGTAAACACATTCAGTGGTATTTCACAGTGTTTGCTTTTTGCGATATTGACCGCAATCGTAGAACTTTTCTAAATCCGATGTTAGGTGGAACGACACTGAAATTGAGTTCAATATGGAAGTTAGTCATTGCAGCAACTGATTTTTACATGTTTCGGTATGATAAAGATAATTTAACCCGCACACATCGCAAGGCAGATTGATGTTTCTTGCTTTATCCGGGTAATTCTATATCTATCCTATGACAAATGAATAAATCAGATAGAAAAACATTAACTTTTAGTTTTATTATTATTAAAATAAGTGACTGTTAAATTTTTGTTTCTTCATTACTCCAGCGCCAATACAGCGATTCCATAATGGTACATCCATTATTCCTTCATTTCAAATCTCATCAAAATTGGTGCGGTAACTAAGACAAAAACGCCAGCTGACAGATCGACTCTAATGACGCGGATTTTGCTGTGGCATCATAATATATCAAAAAATGTATTCTCAAAGACAAAATTTTTCACAATCACAATACTTCAGTCGCATATACGTGATAAGTAAATGAGTCAAAATGCGAAAGCACGCATAACGTCACACAATCCAATGTCAATAATAGGATACCGGTATCCATGACTACACGTCGACAACATGCGGACGCCCACTTTTTCACCTTCAAATGAGATAAAATTCGGGCCGCGATGTCATTCTGGAGTTGACCCTTTTTTTCTCATAAGACAGGCAGGCAGCATTGTGTTTCTGGGGTGACAATATATTTTCATTTTGGATGTATCAACAATAGAAATGTATATTCGAGCATCCGATAACGTCCATACTGCTGAAGCAGAGAACGTTCAGTAGCCATAAATTCCCAGTTTACGTTAAACCAACCGTTATATTAAACTGATTGAATTATTTATGGGAAA
The DNA here is from genome assembly GCA_949316355.1 of Bruchidius siliquastri. Classification (NCBI taxonomy): domain Eukaryota; kingdom Metazoa; phylum Arthropoda; class Insecta; order Coleoptera; family Chrysomelidae; genus Bruchidius; species Bruchidius siliquastri. The sequence continues at coordinate 24,025,757 of OX438533.1, forward strand.
ACACATTTTAACAAAACGGAAACCAACATTGAAAAGGTGTTTTGATTTATCACATTTTTTCTGGCCGCCAATCAAAACCACGTACGATTGACCGAATATCTTTTGTAGTAGGTGGTTTTTCAACGAGATGTATAGAATGTACGAAGAACCTCATACTTTCAGAAACACATAACGGGTGAATATACATTTGATATTTTTTTTTCAACAAAAACCCCTGAAGAAATAAATATAATAAAAGATTGCCCCTAGCTCAAAAAAAACGTTTTATCGCTGTCGTTTAATTACGAGTAAACCATACCTTTTGTACATTACCTATATGTGTGTTATGAACGCTAGATCAAACTAAAAAGAAGTGATAAAACCACTTTTATGGTAGATAAAAAGTCTTGTCTACACAGTAGCCGAGCAGCAGTTTACCCGACAATAAAATACGTGTTACGAAATAAATTAAAAATAAATAACTTCACAAGTTCCTACATACCGATAGTTCACTTTTAGAACATGCAAATAACCATTTGGAAACTCAGAAATAGGTAGGTATTTCAATTATTTCGCTCTCACTGTTTACTCCAGGTCTAAAAATAATATTATGGAAATCTTTTTTTTTTTTATAGAAAATATTGGAAATTGTTTCATTGTATTTTTACTTCCATAGCGTGGATTATCTCTCTCTAAACATTAACTTTGTTCTAGAGTTTGGACTAATCAATATGTGCCCATAGCTTTCTACTCTGGTAAATACAATGTAAATTTGTTTTCAACTATTAAGAAGCTGAACATGAGAATTATCACGTATGGAAATCCGATAACTTTTATAAGTATTGAAAAAATATACCCGAAACCCATAATATATGTAATATTGTACAGTAGTCGAATGGTTTTCAAAGGAAATGGTGTATTTTCACTTATCATGAATATTATTAATATTCTCAAAGTTTCAGGATGAGGCAGCTATTTTTTGTTGTGACACTGAGTATTAAACTTTGTCATCAGAATTCAGTAATTACATCAAATTTAGGTTTTTGTGAGATGGCTGTTTACAAATCTGTTTTCAACATGGCAGACAAACTGTAAAAATCTAGTTTACGCATGAGACATAATATAGAGGTTGTCTGTATCTACGGGGAGTTTGATCCCGATGGTTACAATCTTCAGCGTTTTAAGGTCAATGTGAAGAGACATTTATCCTCTCGCAGCACTTATGAAGCACGATAGGATCTCCTTTGCGTAAGGTTATGTATACAAAATTGACAACATTACTTACATGGCAATATGGAGATATGGAGTATTATTCGAATCTATGTATATGATTTTCATATTTGACGATACAATTTGGGGAGTATATTGAAATGCATAATCTACAAACTACATAAAACAAAAAATGAAAATTTGAAGTACGAAAGGATGGGACGATAATTTTTTTTCGAGTTTCTTGTTCCTTCCACTGCCAATTGCATTGGACATGATTTTTTAGATGTTTGAACATGATGAAATGTTGACAACAATATGCAACAAATAATAATTTTCAGACATATAGATCAAAAGTCTAACAATGGTATTTATACATTGAGAAGTTGAAATGCTGGTTTGCTACCTGAAAATGAGGTATTGTTCAAGATGCAGTTCTGATAACAGCTATAATTATTTCAGGTTCTGTGTTTATTTTGACTGTGTATCCGCTTTACTATTAAATATGTTATGCTAATTGTGTAATAATAATTTTTGAATGACTGAATACAAATTCCAATCCAATGAAAAAACAAGGAATAGGCCTAAAGGAGTTTACATATAATAAGAAAGCCTGATAATAGATTGAAAGAGAAACCGACAATTATTTGTTAATTATATGATAATAGAATAATTTAAAGATACTATACAACTGAACACATTTGCATTATACCTATATCTATTATGAATTACATACATTAGAACTGTACAAAAATGCCTGGAAGGTAAAATTATAAAACTATTAGAGACACAATATGTTTCCATTATTTGATGGTAGGATGGTATAGAGATCTGCATTGTATATCTTTAATGAAGTAGATAACCTTTTACAGAAAAGTCTGGGGAGCAAGTAAGTAAAAGTATACAAACGAGTACCTACATATCGTGTAAGGATTAAACTAGCTTTGACACTTTGAATTTCATAACTTGTGTTAAAACTGCTTCTCCCCTAAAAAATTAACGGTAAATGGGCTTTATTGGAAGACCCTCAAGGAGGATAATTTGAAAAAAAAACTATTGGATGATATTTTTGATCTCAAAAAATGAGATATAAAACAGAAATACAATTCGGATATATAATGAAGGTTGATATTTCTCCTTAATTTGCCCCTTGCCTTTTGACGTATGGTATTTGTTGCCAGAGATATATCGAATCAATACATATAAAAAGAATTTAACAAAAACATAACAATAAATAATTAGATAGATATTTCCAGTTGTAAGAAGTGAAAACATTTTTTGTAACCATCTGGGTCCAACTTCCAGATAGGCAAGATTTGAAAAAACATTGAAAAATGTACAATACGGATAGAAAACATTTTATTCCAAAAGCTAAGTGTTATAACAGGTGGTAGTGTCAAACTATCGAATACACTTACTGTCAAAAAACATACTTTTTCAATCCATCCCTTGATATCCAGTATCAGATTGCACTGAATCACTCACTAATTACAAGATGAACTATGTCCTGAAGCTGACTGACCACAGGTTGGTCCAGCACATACAAGCAAAACAAATGTCCGGACACCTTTATTTCACAAAATTATCGAGAGTTTCATTGAAAAAATCAAGAAGTGCCCAAACAGTTAAATTACCACGAACAGGCAGACCGCTAGGATGATTCACACTGAGAGGCTACCACGGCTTCGCGAGACCCACACAACGAGCCGCTGTTGCCAAGTTGTGTGGTGTAAAAAGTTGTATTGGAAACAATGGGGCAGTCCATGAATTTTCATGAATGCGTTTAACCTTTTCATCATCTACCGCATAATTAAGTTACGGTGTCTAAACCCTAAAACTTTGAAACAGTCATAAGACGCTCATTGATTAAAACTGATTCTACCTTATAAATATATGTATATGGTTAAATTGTTTTCTCCATATCATTTTTTATCCAGATAAACTCTTAACTTAGTTTCTGCATTGTTCAGCAATCGTAGCGTGTTGGTGAATTAGACCGAAGATTGTATTAGTCCCTGTCACTAGACGATTATTTACAATTTACATTTCATTAGGGTGCATAGAGGCAAAATGGTAATGCGTCTATCTAGAAAGCAGCAGAGAAGATGTAGGTTTGATCCAAAATACATGACAATTTTTTCTTTCTGCATCTTCTAGTTGTGAGTTCAGTTCCTTTCATGGATGGTAGTGAGATCATAAACTCTACAAAAGTTTAACCCGTTTTTGCGAGTTTTGTCATGATCTCTAAGTATAAAGTATTTAGTGTTGAGTGTATATTATAAAACCAAGTTTGTTCAGGACAAGATGAATCACCTAAAACCATCTTATAATAACTGAGCACTCACATCCTGTAATTTTAGAGACTTGGGTTATTCTAATAGAACATAGAGATTTGAGTACTGCCCTCTTGGAAATCATAGAGAATAATTGGAAATATTTTTGTGATACCGAATTGAATGACTTGGAACAAATCATAAAAAGAAGTCAGTGGAAACAGGATTCTTTCCAATTTTGACATTTAAAGTAACACATTATGGAAATGATGGCGGATGGAAAGATATAGTATACATAACTGAACTAGTTAGGAGAAATTCATTTCACAGCAAGTTACGAAAAAATAGAGCAAGGAAGAGCGAATTGCCATAATATACTGATAAGTTGTGTAATCGTTTAAATCTTTTTTGTTAAGAATCCTCCTAGGAATTTTTAGACAATTTAAAATACGGGTCGTTATCTGCACAGATATTGAATGTATGCTTGAACAGATTACACCTGCGTTCCCATGTTTCAACTTTATTTTTAAGCTTGGTATAGGTGTCGTGATAATACACCACTTCATTCACTCATATAACATGTTTTATCGAAATTTGACTCCAATTCTCAAGTTCGGTAGAACCTTTTCCGTGGTATGATCTATAAAACAGAGAGAGATCAACCACCATTCTTTGATGTACCGAACTGTGGAGGTCCTTTGTGAGATCTGGGACATCCAATAGACTTATTGCTCTTCTGTAATGAATTCACAGGCTTTTAAGTGCATCCCCATACATTGGGGTTTGATCTAAGCCTTGTAGAGTAGCTGTTTCCTAAAATACAATTTTCTGTAGGGTAAGAAAAAACCTCCAGCTTCAGGATATTATTGTTGATGTTAATCCCCAGAAACTTAATGTATGTTAACTCAAATATTGGACGTCCCTCCATCTCTATGGCTGGTAGACCGGCGAGTTGCTCAGAATTCTTTATTCAATCACGTGTTCAACACCAGTCTTAAGAAATAACCAAATTGTCTATGTATATCGAAACGTCCTCATATGAATTTTGTTATTGAAATTATGTAATAATCTGTCGCATTAAGGTGGTGGTGTGGCTGATTTATTTATTTAGTATAATTTCTAGTGACCTAGACTAAAGCTAAAATAACGCAATTAATACGATCATCGGTACCGATAATCTAAAGTTATTATTACATCCACATATTATATTTGACGGTTGTGTTGTTTAGTTGAGTATTATCCTTTAAATCAAGTAAACAAGTGAGAATAATGTAGAGTTCATGGAAGATACGGAGAAATTACCTCAAAAAACCAGCACTTAAAAATGTATTAGTACTCAATGTCAAATTTGGATACTGGAAAATATTTATATGCTATTAGGTATGAATCTGATGTACAACTAATGCCCTTGCTCTCATGATCAGTTACAATTTGGTGTCGAATGAATTTGTACTTTATTAAATGATGAAATATCACGGTCAAAACAATTTTATCATTATACGGGAGACATTTAACCAACTCCTGTTAGGAATGAGTTTGTCGACCATTAACATTTTGCTACTTATCAAAATGGGGAATACCTTTATAATACTTTTATTTGCAAGAACACAAATCATCTCTAAGTCAGTGGAGGTTCCAGGGTTTTACAGCTTAGAGAAATACATTAAAACATACCTTTACACTCTCTCCCTCTCTCTCTTCATTGTATCTTTTCAAAGAGTGGAAGAAACCTTGCACTGAAAAACTACTAGCTGTACGTTTGAAAACTTGAGGTTTAATGCATTATATCAACGGTATATCAACCCTGTCTGAGCTTCACGTGCATTCATAACATGCATGCAATACAAATGTGATTCTTGGATCGCTGGCAAAAAAATGTAGCTATTCAAGTTTTTAAGATATCTCACTGAAAATACTTTCAGTACATGAATTTGTATAGACAGTTTTAATGGGTCCTAATTGAAATAAATGCATTCTTATCATTACGAATATTTCGTAATTGGTTAGAAAACCTTATTATACCTGATGTCATAAACGATAAAAGCCAAAAGCATTAAGAAAGCATCTGGACTGCTTTACACAAAAATGTATAGAACTTGGTTACAAAAAAATCGAGTGGTAGAACAATTAATAGAACAATTTATTATGCTGAACAACTTACGCGACCAATAGTGACGATTAGAGTGTTACTTCTCCAATACGAGTCAAGACTGATATAATATTATGAATCAACAGACTATAGATCTAATTGAGCTCCTACATGGTTTTAAGAGATAATTATCATTGATTGATGGCACTTTACTAATCAAGATATTTTCAAGAGCGTGACAACATGGAGTAGTATTTCTGTAACCATCTGGCATCGGCGTCATTGTCTTTTTATCATTAATGAACAAGCGTTGTATGGTACAAGACGGATGCTGAGATTGTATTAGTTTACTTCAAATATCATCCGTTCTGTTTCCATCGTCGTTGCGTCCGTGCAGTAAAGTGGTGTACCAGTATACAGATAATTGAGCTTCTTATATCATTTTCCTCCCACGTATAAGCAGTAAGTAGAAGCAAGTAAGGGAAGTACTGTAATCGCGAAACTTTGCAAATTTGAGAACCTTTTTTGGAAACTTCCGTCGATTGGCTTGTCATTTCGCAGTCTCAGTAACCGCTGTACCGATTTTAATTAATTTTGTGGAGAAGTATGATGTAAGCACGCAATAAGATTAGCTTTCTTTTTTAAATCGGTACTTTGGTTTACGGGGTAATAAAAATCAAATTGCTGGCCTTGTTTTTTTATGTTTATTTAAGCTTCAAAAACGTTTTCTCCAAAATATGGCTTTATGGCAAAATTAACTCGAAGTTTTAGTATTTATTACCATTAGTATTACTCTGATCCTAATAGTGTATTGTAATCCCTTTTATAGATTTTAGGTCTTTGTTCAGTTAACAGGCAAATAACATATTAAGCGACATGGACCGGTCAGAATAAACTCAACAAATAATTAATCAATACGCAAAGAACTTTTCACTTAAGTATAACAGCCGCTATGCATATTACAAAGATTAGCCAACGTTGAAGACACTAGTAGTACCGAAATGTGATACCAAGGTATTCCACTCCACTGCAGACTCACAAAAAGCAGAAAAATCAAGCAAGTTCAGTTGGAAGATCTAGGAGGAGGTCTCTTAGAATTTTGCTTTAATTCTACCTGTAAATTATCTTTTCAAGCGGATTACAACATGGGAATTAAATACTCAATATATACCTCGGTATCTCAAAAATTTTATCCATAACGGCCAACAACTGAAAGAGTTAAAATGTGTTCATCATTTTTGACATGGGAAATAACAAAGTTCAAAACTGGTGACAGTTCTGAAACGTGATGGATGTCATGACTAGACATGAAAATAAAAAATTGATGAAACTAGGTAGGAAAAGTTGCGACATATGGAACAAGTGAAAGGAAATTGCCATAATTTATTTTCGGAAAACATTAATGAAATAAACAGAATTGTACTCACTTTAATCACAGATATTTACAATATCCGGGACACAATTTATGCAGTTTGTTAGGGTGCAATGACAGTGACAAGCATTCAGATCAGCACAACCTACTGAATTCTTTTTAAACATACACAACTCGGAGTTACTCTAATAATGGAAAATATGAAATAAGTCAAAATTAGTAAAAATATTGTATAGAATGAAATTTTATTGTATTGCAAGACTATCTAGCGCTCGTACCGCAGAAATCACAGTCACTAAACAAAATTAGCCATATCATAACTTTTTACATATTGTATAGGTATTGTGCCACGAGCAGAAGTATATCGATATGGTTTCTCAAATTGTATATTCATATTCAAATGAAATGTAGTTTTGCAGTCGCATACGTGTGGAGAACCTGAACCTTGGCGATTGTTTAGCGTGCCTGCTACCGCAATACGTGCCGTGATAATTTTACATCAGTGAAAACGTGCCAATAGTACAACCGTTCAAATATGATTATGATTCGCGAAACAAAGTGTTATAAAAAAATACCTAGTTCATTCGACTAGTTGATCATTGTCGACTGTATCTAGTAAACAGTGTGAAAGCTTAAATACAATTTTAGAATGTTTGAGACATGTATATCTGATCGAATAGCATTGTTGATAAATCCAAAAGGCGGAAAAAATGAATATTTACCCAGAAGGTATGAAATTTTTTGATTATATTAACAAAAAACTAAAGTATAGAAGCCATAGAAAAGCCTATGATGCACAATCTGTACGTTTGAAGAGTATCGATCAGATTGTTCCTCTAAGCCCCAAACGAACCCAATCACAATCTACTGAGGAAGTTGGAAAACAAATTATTATAGTTCAACTCCCTATAGTCAGATATCTTGATCTTTTTTCTGTAATTGTTATCTCCTTTGAACAGTATGGGATATATAATATAAGCGAATAATTCGTTCATACAGGAATCATTACTTTATATTATTACATTATATGCGTACGAATAAACACCATCCTACAAAAGGAAGATTGTCCTTATTCACAAATTATAAAACAAATGATTTTTCAGAAATGTTATCTCAATTGTCGACCGATCAAACCGGCTTGAATAAAAATATTTGCAGTAATATTTTCATGTTATTTTTATATGACAAAGGTAATAATCTTGTTTATAGGTGTTTAGGAAATTTTGTCAAATTCTGCTTAATAAATAATAATGAGAAATCTTTTCTTGGTTGACTAACATCAGTTCAGTAGTTTTTAATCATTTTCTAATTAACAAAGCCACAGCAACTGTGACGTCACATAACTAACCATGATTTTGTCATCCAAACTAAACGTGGATAAGAACAATTCAGCTCAATCGATTGAAGATATCTGCTTCAAAATTGAGTTGCAAGATTCCACCGAACAAACATAGTTACATACATGCATACATACATTGCAAGTTAAATAAATCCTTGAAAAATGGAAACTCTTTTTGAAAGTGAGTATTACTTTTTCGTATTGTCGAAAATATGTAAATGAATATAAATTAAAAAAATAATCGAAGAGAACCTCGGAGTTGTGGAATGAGATGCCATGGAGTTTGTTCCCAGATGATTACAATCTACAGTGTTTTAAGATCAATATGAATAAACATCTACCCTCCTGGAGAGCTTCTGGGAAACGATAGGATTTCTGCCTTTGCGAGAGCTCATCTCTAAAAGAAGATAAGTTTCCGGGGCAGAGTTGAAAGTTATCAAAAAACGTGAAAGTCCTATCGCACCCCAGAACCGTTGCGAGAGGACAAATTATTATTGAAATTTACCTTAAAAAGTTGGCCATTCCAAGTTATGATACAAATGATATCATTTCAGCTAATTTTATTCGACTACAAGCCTCCACTAGTAACTCTACACCAACCGATACTCGCATAAATTAACAAAAGGAATTACAGAGCAGAGGGTTCATTTTTCATTACGACTGTGGTAGAACCGATGTAATCTACCCCTTCCCAATCAGCCTTGAGCATTAATAAGATATGGTAATATCTGCCACCCCCTAATTTCCGCCACTGTCCTTTTGGCCGTGACGGGGCGCTCGACGCCTATTCTCACCCCTTGTGCAAATATTTTCCTCTCTGTCTCGCTCGAAAAACCCCCATACTTTTGTCTTTTGTCGGCATATCCGGTCCACGCGGCGTTGCCATGTTGTAAATTAAATAGCAAGCTGAGAGAGAACTGGATATATCAGTGATATTTATTAAAGAACGTTTTTAACGTAGAGCCATTCGTTCACTAAAAGTGACTACTTATTCACACCTCTTTCATTATCCTCAAACATAATATCCGGTTATATCGGATGCAATATGTTTTGTTGTCACTGCGTTTTGTGTGGCGAAATGATAGTTGATTCTAAAAAAACAAGTAACAAAAGGTATAATGGTATCGAAACGCTAATAAAAGGAGCTCACGCAGAAATTTGCTCAGGTAAAGATGTATTTTATAGAATGACAGGTGAAAGTGAGCTATTAAAAAAAAATTGATGAATTTATATGCTGGTGAGCCTGGAATTTCGACGCGAAGAGCACACTAATGAGATGGGTGAGCTTTTTTAATTAAAGAAGTAAATACAAGGATGAGAGGTTGGAATAAAATGTGGTTGCTTCACCGTATTTATCTACATTGACTGTGTAAAGTCTGCCCCCCCCCCCCATCTTAACTTTTTAACCTCCTTTCATAGTGCAGCAAATTTGGAGGGTTTCAATAAGAGAAGAGATTAACCTACCTTTTTAAGGTAAATTTTCAAATAGAAGACCTCCAGTATAATATCATTCCATTTTCAAAATCTGGTCATTTTTTAACATTTATGGCTAAAACCGTTAAATTGTAAATTAGATTCTTTTTGAAATATTAACGTTTGAAAAGTAACACGTTGGTTATTTCAAACCCAACCAAAAACACGAATGTTTCTTCTAACTAAGTTGGAAAAAATCATCGTCGCAGTAACATCTTGTTTACTGTGAAACTTAACTGATAACTGTCAAATAGTCCGTTGAGCGCTTCGATTATTTTATGTAGGGTATAACCACGGCTCGTAGTTTAAACGAAAAAATTTTCGGAGAATCTTAATAAACTCTCTTTACGCCTCTCATTAGCCGAATTTATTAAAGATTTATCTACAAATTAATTAAAAAATTCAGTTAGTTAACCCTTATTGCGACCATTTTTCTATAAAAATTAGGATTTTATGACAAATTTCTTTGCGATATACTAGGTATTTGTTTTTATTTTCCTCCTTAATTGAAGGAAGTAATGTATATCACTAAAATACATCTGGCTAGTTTTTCTATATGTATATCAGCATTTCTGTGGCCGCATAATCTTGTTGGCAGCATCCATTGTGATGAAACTTTAAGAGCTATAAGCTCTGCTTCCGAGTTAATAGTTAGGTATGCGTGTATTAATTTTTGGAAGTGGGACAGACGGAGACACTGAATGACGAAGAATAAGAAAATATAAATATTTTGAAATGTCTTTTTTGTAGAATTTTAGAGTCCCTGTTCTGTTTTGGGCGTAATCATCAAGTAATTTTTAGACGGTTTGAAATCAAAATATCCTTGCTTCTAGTGGTATCTTCCTTTCTCCGACATATATTTTGTCGCATTCGCACGATGCTTGGTAGATAGGGTTAATATTCTTGTTTGAATTTCGTCGCTGTCCTAATATTCGAACTGCATCTGATATTCCATGAACATATACTAGAATAAGTAAGTGCCTTTTTGTTAAGAAAGTAAACAATTATTATATCTGCATGATGGAAGAGTTTCACCAAGTAAGAGCATCTACAATATACATGATATGCGTTTCTTGTCATATCTTCTTTATTACGGCGCAGCTCTTCTTCCAGCCCCGATTGAGTATTACAAATCTCGACTAAAGTTCGAACGACTTCCTTCTTCGTTGATGCTGGGTGGCTTGAATTGCGGAGTTTTTTCTCGTTACTAGAACAGTCAAAACTGGGGAACTCTTGTTGCTCCCGTCTTCTTTGGTGAATTTTATCGATGCTCTTACATTGTTCGGATGTTCGGAGAACGTCTCCAATTGGTCGTCTCCATGGTTCCATATTAGGAACGTATCGTCTACATATCGAAGCCATAGCTTTGGTCTGATGTCAGGGCTTTCGATAGCAATGTCTCGAACCACTCCATGTAAAGGTTAGCAACAACCGGAGATAAGGGTGACCCCATAGGCAGACCTTCTTCTTACATGTACAATTCGTCTTTTTTTTAAGTAATTATTTTTTAGACAGAACCTTAGCAGCTTCAGTACTCCATCCAAAACTATATAGACAATGGAAGTCCTAAATACAACACTCGAAAAATCTATGGTTATCTACAAATTCCAAACATTTGAAACCACAATTAATTATTTTTTTCAGTTATTTCTCAAATTCCATGATTGAATGCTAATTTGATGCTCAGCTCCTTGTAATCATTCTAAGGAATATATTGTTGCAAAAACATTGTCTATTTTTGAATACTAGCAAAAAACAAAAAAAGAAGTGAGTGCATTTGGGAGATTTTTTAGATTAATGCATGAAAACTACCGATTACAACCTATGTGACTAAACTCTTATTTACTATTAATATAATAGTTTGTTTTCATCCATATTACATTGTTTTTATCATTATTATAGGACTCGCTACAAGAAAATAATGGAAATATCTACGAGATAAATTCAGAGCCACCCTCAAAGTAGGAGATGGTCAAACCTATACTGGCGAATGGACATATTTTAATAGTCTGATTTTTTTGAAAGACCAGTTCTTGCCTAGGAACTCAGATGAATATACTTTAAGAGACAATGACGATGTATCTGGAGAAATATCTCGAAATTCACCTGAAAGTTTTAATCATGACAACGAACACTCTCAACTGTCGAATTCACCTTTACCCTGAAGCTCTGGTATAAGGCGGACAAAGATAAAAATTCCTGAACCGATTGAAATGGAGAAAGAACATGAATAGTTAAAAGAGAAGAGGCCGAGAGGAGAAGAAGATGACGAAGATTTGAATTTCTTCAAAAGCTTATTGCCCCACATTAGAGATCTTCCGGCATATGATGAAATGGAGTATCGGATCAAGGTTATGCAAAATACTCAAGATTTTTTAACGCCAAGTCAAAGGAAGAACATTAAACCAACCACTACAGATCCTCCCAATTTGGGATCTTCTTCTAGAATCAACAGAACAACGACCGAAGACTTTTATAGACGGGGTGTTGCTTGAATTCGATGGACAGTTATAGTTTGATTTCATGTCCAAACACAAAGTTTAGTTTCTCGATTTTGATGGAAACTGGTATATGGTCGCAATTTGAACCAAAGGAAATATAGGATATATAAATTAGTTATTTGGCCAATATTTGAAACCACATTCCTTAGAACAAAATGTTGACTTACCTACCTTTCGACTGCAATTGTCAAGCTACAGAATATAGGAAAAATAAATTAAAAATTGAATTTGCACTGATATTTTAGTGAAATCGTGTCAGTGTGAAATCAATTGTATTTCGAAATCAATTTTTTCTATATTATGTACCATTACAAAAGTGCGAAATTCACTGAACGCCTGAACTTCTTCAATATTTTTATGTTTTTTGTTATCAAAATAATCTAGTTATTTATATCTCATGGCCATATTACACACATTCTATGGGTTAAAGATCATGCATTCTCAAAATAGAATGATTGTCATGTAGATACACAAACTCTTCCTTGGATTCAAATAAAATCATGTGATAACATCAGAGTTCACGATTGAAAGTGTCAAACCTGTGTTCGTAGATCCCAAATCGAAGCAGCCGAAATGTCAGTAAAGATACTCAGTCATACGTATGTAGGTTCAATTAACGACCAGGGGAAAATAATCAATTGAAAATTGTTAAACAGTCAATTTGGCACAGCGGCTGATGATGATTTGATATTTGAAGCGAAATGCGTCACAGATTAGAGACATTAATTTGGGAAATCTGGTGTATAATAATGTACTGCAATGCCATATTAAAAGAAATAAATATATATAAATATTTTTCTTCGCTTTAAACTCTGCTCTCATTACCTCCCCTATAGATTGCTTTAGAATTGAGACATGCTCTTAAATAATTTTATTATACATATGTATTAATGCTCGAATACCTATGACAGGTTGTTACAGAAACATCTATACACTGTTTTCAATACTACCGTTAGCCTATGTAAACAGTTTCTCTGCGTATTGGTAGGGGGGACAGATCAAAAAAAGTTTTGATTACAGTTACAATTCTTCAAAAGTTTTGTTTAGGACTTCCATTGTCTATACAATTTTTGAGATCACAACGTTTCGATTGATCATTTATCTTCAATCGTCTTCAGGTGAACTACAAAATGCAGTTACAATTCTCTCGATTCAGATCTCTGACCCGGAAATTTATAGTATGACTCAAAATTCAGAGCATCTGGTGGGGACGTTGCCTCAAACCTCCTCTGTATGCGCCAGTGTTGATATCTCTACATCCTCAGATCTATGCCACATGTGATAAAACAACAGAATTATTACTCTATAAATATTAGCCCATGAATACGTATGGCTTTTTGCGGTAACACAATATAATTACCTATGTATTTTCTTTCGAAGATATTACCGTTTACCCAAATCCAATATCTTTTCCTTCTGGGTGCCACCTATGAATTGGCATAAGATTTCCGAAGATTTTTCCGATTCTCAGGAATAAAATAGATCTTCCTCCAAAAAATTAAGTGCCTGGTTTAATTGTAATGTAAAGAAGCTGTAAAGTTCATACCCGTGACATCTATCTCTTGAAAGATCAATCTTTCTTACTAAATACACTGTATCTGTTTTGTGATATAAAATTCTGAGCTAATTTCAGATAAATGAAAAAATACTCATTTCATAATAATAGATAAATCTACTAGAATAAGAGATGCAATAATTGATTTGAGATGACAAATTCTGCATGGATCAGGGCAGGACAGTTCAATATTCTAGGTAGCATCTGCAACACTGGCTGCATAAACGTCTACTGCCAAAAACAAAAATAATAAAATACTGAATGCTTTCCATCGTATTGTAATCGCAAAGCAATCAAAATCAAGATATATTTTCTTGAGGTTTCATAACATAAACATTACAAAAGGCCATATTACTCATGTTCGTTGATCAATCTATCCAAGTCTGCCTGGTAATCCTTGGATCCTATATAAAGTAAAGTACCATTCCGATTTTTTGTAGTTAAGGATCAAAGGAAATATGAAACGCTCATTGTTGGTCGTTTTGCAGACACCAGATCATTTTCCATTTTTTTAAATTAATGTTTGAGTTTTGTCTAGTTTCAGTCATTTAGATGTGTTTAATAAATTATTGGTGATTCAGTTTTTATTATCCTTGAATAATACCAACCACTGAATAAGTTTGAAACTCATATTTGAACATAATTTCAGTTATTCATATCAACACGTGAGAAAGCACGAACTCAATATACTTGATTCCATTTTCTAGTTCTAATAATGTTAGATTGTGTGTTGTTTCCTATAATTATTACCAACAGGCATTCGCCAGTATGTTTAGTTCTAATGCCAAAAGTATTCCAAGCAATTATTATGCAAATCAGTATGAAGAAAGCAAATATCTGTTAGCCATTGCATTACATATCTTAAGTCATAGAATGTATTAAGAAGAATAAAATAGCTTAAGGAATAAAATATCTAAAAACGTGAAATCTTAATAGATAAAATAGTTTATGATATGAAATATTTTAAGGACATTTTGACGGCGATGGTTTTGTATCCATGATAGGATCTAGTTAGCTAGCTGACAAGTGATCAGGGTAGCCTTTGTTAAAAGTCAAATCTGAGAGTCCGACGATGATTTAAATATAGATCGAAACGCGTCGCTGAAAGAAAAAGAGTTCTATTTATGAAACTGTGTGTTAAATACACAATCTTTCTATCTGCATCATGGAAGAGTTTTACCAAGTAAGAGCATCTAAAATCTACAAAATTGTAATTTTTGTATCAACATTACCGAGAAAACCAATAGAATATTGCAGCAAATATTTTGTACTGGATCAGACTGTACTATTCAGAATCGGTTACAAGGTCCTTCAAAACAAAAACATTTACCTACAACGAATTTTGTTTTTCCCACAATCGCTCTACATCTTGATATAATTCATTATTGTTTAATCTATCAGACACTTTTTGTATTCGAAATTATAGGCGAAATCTACTAGTGTATAACCTTACGGCATGTTAGCATTGACATTTATATTTCGAATTGCTTTTTTGCATCCACTTTGAACCATTATTCCAGTCCAGATATGCAAGAGATAGCTAGCTAGCAGAATAGGTTTAAAAGCATAATCGGATTTCAAGGCTGGACCTGTTTAAATACAAGAAAATTTGCAAGTAAAATTGTGGTTTGGGTTATGTGGGTTTTACCATGAAGCTAGAAATTCGAGTCTCAGACTAGATTCTAAAAACTGTTTCAATTAAGTCATTATGTATCAATTCAATGCGTAGTTATTAATGGACATGAGCTCATTGGATACACTTTACCTTACTCTAGTCAGTTTTTTTGGAATACTGTAGATCGGAGAACAAACGAACTCCCCGGTAGCTCATTCCACAATGCTGCGATTTAATTATCATAAACGCAGGTTGGAAAAACAATCATGAAGATTTGAATAGCTCATACTTCTCACGTACTACTGTTGTTAGGCAGTGCTACGATTCATTTTTCTTTGAGATGTGTCTTTTAATATGGTAAAGTCATGTAGGTCTTTAATAATAGTTTTATGCAATATGAGATCGTTTGTGGTTGTTTCTTAATACAGTTCAATGAATTTGAAATACCTTGATATGAAAGACAGACAGACTGTCGGAAATGGGTGACATAGGTTTTCGTAATGTACTCGTATATATGGCAAGAATTTCAATATCTCGATTTTTTGAGAAAATAAGTAGTAAATACAAATTTCTGAATGAAATTAAGCTCGTTATAATTTTTAAGTTGGTCTGTTAATTTGGAATTATCGAAAAGTAATATTCAGTTTCAGGTGATGAAATCTATCTGTACCACGAGCTTTGTTTTGTTATTCTCACTTTGCTAAAAACTAAAACCATTTCCAAATTACTTGATTAAAAATCAAATGAGTTACTGAAATATATCTTTACGTTATTAATTTTCATCTTTTCACCGTGGTGGTGTTTTTCTTGTCAGTGTGAAGCTCCCGCAAAACGACTATCAACGCTCTCTGTGGAAGCACGCTTTCTACCCACGACAAAAACAGAACAACGTAATGGAGGGAAACTCACGCCTGAGTTGACTCGTACGGTTGTAGTGCATGGTCTGGTTGAGATATGTGCGACATATATGTATAGGAACAAGAGACTATTAAATGCGGGGATTTTCAGTGGATGGAAATGACGAGGGGAAGAGCAGTAATCGCAACAAAAGTACGGTGTCAATGCTCTTGATGACTTTATCTGTTCACGACTATGATGATGTGGGTGAATATTCATAATATCTATCCTTTCATAATTATAATGTTTAGTAGTGGGAAAGTATTACCTGCGGAATTCGGAAGAATGTATTTGTCCTTACAGATGTTTTTTTTTGTATTTTATTACGTTCATAAAGTTTTGTGTAGCTATCTCTCTTTTTAAGGGGTTAAGGGTTACCTGATGAGTCAGGCATGTGAGCTCGGTACTTCAGATTCAATTATAATGCATATGTCGAAATTCGGTAAACAATGAAGTTTTGGGAAGATAACGTGGTGTCAAGATGTAATGAGTTTCAAAAAAATGGTTTCATTCTAAAATTTATTTAAAGTAATTCTCTAGAACATTCAAAAATTAAATGTTATACTTTCAAAAAGTTTAAGTCTAGCTCCGCTCTAAATTAATAAATCACTACCTGTACAAAAATTGAGTTTAAGCTTGAACTGCTTCACTCTTTCAAAAATATTCACGACTACGTTGTGCAGGAATAAGGAATTTGAAAAGCGTAAGACGTAGTTTGGGATGTTTGGAGTTTTTAGTGGCTGATCCAGGATTGACATTGTGGGATAAAGCGCTAAAGTCCTTGATTCAGTGTCTGAGGATTAGTTTCTAAATAGTGGCTATTAAAGTAAAAAGCAATCTAATTTTTTCTTTTGAGATAATTCTTCTTAGGTACTCCTATTGTGGGGATCTATAGCCGTATAACTCTTCTTTGGATACAGTATTGTTGTTTTACTAAAATGTGGTAGCATTACCAGTTAGATATACAGCAAATCCCTCGAGAAATGTCATAGAAATCGTTGCAGCGGTTACTTAGGTTACGCGGTGGCAATAATAATAATAATAATAATAGTAATAATAATAATAATAATAATAATAATAATAACAATAATAATAATAATAATAATAATAATAATAATAATAATAATAATATTAATAATAATAATAATAATAATAAACAGACAAAGCAACAAAAATCAGTGACAAAGATTTTTGTAATGCATAATGTCGTCCATAAAAGACGTGTGCCGTAAGATCTATCCTCACAGTAGCAATTAACTGTTTAATTGTTGCCCTGAGTATACATATATCTCATAACAATAATATTTCTTTCGTAATAATCTATTAGCCGAAGTAACAAAGTGGATATTGCGGTTTGAAAAATACAACTTAGCCTTCAACGTATTTTAGAGAATAAATTCTGTGAAACTGTGATGATGGAAACATTAGCCTATCTTCCAGCAGCACTTACACTAGAGTGATAAACCGCCCCTTAATACAATATTTTTACGATATATTCTCCCGCTCACATTGGTGTCAAAATAAATAAATCATAATGTTGAACCCTGCCTCCCTCAACAAAAATTTTGGATCCGCCCCGGTTGTCTTCTCAGACGATGATTTTCAAATTAAAACAATCACAAACAAAAAATCCAACAACCACATTTTCTGTGAAAACCTGTCTCTAATGTGAGATGTTTTGCCTACTTGGTATATTTAATTTGTCTCGCAGAAGCACGGAAGATAATTTACGTAATAGCCGAAATGTGTTTGCATTTATTGCCTGAAGTGGGACGATAAATTATTATTATTAAGATTACATCGGGTTCCTGAAAACGGTTTCGTATAAGTCCGTCGGAGTTCTTGTGCAATAAATTCTCGTATATTGAGGTTGCAGTGAGTCATACCAACTGCGAAATTTGCATCTGCACCACGCCGGCCAGGTCGACAGGCGACGAAGAAAGTTCTTGTGCATTGGAAATGTTTTATTGGTGTTTGTTTTGGCTAAACAGAGAAAATTGTTGTGAGGACGATTTAATACGATTTTTTCCACGAGCTGCGAATTATAATGATATTAATAACTTTCTCCCATTGTACTTTTCGCACCATCAGGCGGGAATATATTGTAATCGCGTCGAATTTGAAATCGAGATAGTATGTTTTTAGATTTTTTGAAATATCTACATAAAGCTATTTTCATTTTCATCGGTGTGTCTCTTCGGAAATTCTTACTCAACTATGACTCTGCAAGCACCATCCAGATTTCGATGATATTCGGTTACTGAATTACTGAACTGAAAATATTTTTTTAAGCAGAATCAACTATGCGACGTTATCACCAAAATATCGAGAAGATGAGTTGATATCTGCAAGTCATTTGCTATGTACCACCATTAGCTGGAAAAGATAGATTCCAGTTCACCAAACAAAATATTACCGATCTGCAGCGACTCTTTAATAATTAATGACATATCGCTCTCCCACTCACCTAAATTTTGCCCGAAAAATATGAATTTTTATATATGATATAGAGGATAGGTTCATAATGGGGTTCCGATTTGTCGATATATATTATTTAAAGATTCTCATTAGAAATCAATCACAATCATTATTTTTTCACCCATACCACTAAATTTTGAAAATAATGTGATTAATATAATATTAAATGAAATTTGCAATGATTAACTTAGAATTTTTGTAAAAATTCGATTAGAAAAATGAAATGAGGGTTCGGAAGTTTGCTGGTTTCTGGTTGCCAGTACATCCAAATTCAAGTTTAAAAAATAAATAGTTTACAAAACTATGAAACAAGCTTTAATAGCGAATCGCAATAAAAGGTGTAAAATAAATTTTATGTATCCCGATTTTGATCAGCAGCGATATAAAGTTCACAAATATGATATGCTTAAGAGATTATTTTTGATGAGGTTTAAATAAGTGATTAAAAAAACTTAATTTATATCAACGTATAAATATTTCATTGTTAGGTGTTTGTAGCTAAGTACAGTCAATCACTTCATTATTTTACCTGTATTAACAATAATTACAACAATTACATTGAGTTAGTGCAGTTTCTATGAATGTTGAACAAAATATTTATGATTAAAAGTAATTATTTACTTTGTAGTGTGGTTTGTCATTTAAGGTCGTTTTTGAATTTCAAACTATAATTTATTTTTTTAAAACTAACACAGGAAAATTCGGTATAAAATAGCATATTATGGCCTTCCTTGTCTATTTATTTCATCACATAACTAACAGCTTCATATACCTCAAAATCAATTTGTTTTCTATCTATCTACCAGGCGAATTTGTTTAGCAACATGACTTTCACCCAGTGTCAATTGAATTTTTTTCTGGTTTACACACCTGTCCACCTAACTACATTCAAAAAATAATTAGGTGAATCATCTTATATGGCCCCAGTAACCTCTTGTTGCCATTTTTGATAGACGCGAATTTCAATGCTTTTCATCATCGATCCAATATGTTCTGGTGAGTCCTAACAAGAACAAAAAGGCGCCGTAGTGATGCATGTCAGGAAAGCAATTCACCAGTCGAAGATACCTCAGCCATGAGTAGCAATATACTTCCCACGTCAAAACTCAATTTCTTGTATTGGTAAAGTAAAGGTAGTAATAGTTCATTTTCAGTAGCTTTTGACTTAATTTTAGAATAAATTCCATAGTGTCGTTGGAGATACAACAAAGGCCAAATTTAAAAAATCCAGCGATTGGCCTGTGTTAATATAACGAGCGCAGTGAGAACATTGCATTTGAGATGCCAGGGTCGAAACCGGGACAGCAGTTGAGCCTTTGTATATCCGGCTAAACGGAATACTGCCTTTTTAGAGTCTCCGGCCCCCATCTGCTCGTTGGGTCTGAACAACAGTTCAAAAATCCAATTCAAATCTTTATTTGTAAACTCATACAGCATCCTCCTATTTTACATTTTGCACTAATTAGCCCTTCTTAAGATGGAAAAAAAATCTTGGTAGTATTTGCTTGATAAATATTTCAATTACTACATTATTGATGAGATTGCTGAATAATTCAATGAGTTTCTCTTCCTGACCGCTAGTGGTACTGGGATAATTAAAAAATGTTTATTATATGCCATATTCAGTGATTGCACATCCAATATAAAAGAAATGAAATTTAGAAAAGACACATATTATAAGCTCACTACATGTACAAAAATATTAGTGACACATTTTTGTATCTTTTGATCGAAATCTGAACTTGCGTAACTAATGCAAGTCCGTATCAAAAAACGAAAAGTCACCCGTGGTGACCTTAAGGCTTTGCTCGCTACGAACAGCGAAGTACAAGTTTACTTTTACCACACTTCTTCTGTAGGCGGGCGGGTAGGAGGTAATACTGTGCCAAATGATCTGAAAATGATAATAATGATCAAAGTTTATTCATTGGAATAAATGAGAGAAATCGGTATCGCAAATAAGATTCACAAACAGTTTGGCACACTACAAGGTGTGCTAAGGTGTTTATAGCTATTTATATCATCAATCATCTTACTTGTCCTGGTCATCATTTGAAACCACATAATTATAACTACTGAATGAACTTTAGTAACTTTACGGTAGTCAAAGTTGTCAAAGTATAAAATCACAAAAATTGAATAAATAAATTACATTATTTGATTAACAGTTTATCGTTTACGACTACACTGTTTAGTTTTCAAATTGAATCTTCCTCTCTGTTACCTTCAACATTCCCATACTTCGTTTAGGTTCGGATGCAATACAACGGGTGTCACGCTGTATTTTTTTTATCTTTCAGCAAACCTTCCTAACCTTCACTCATATTCTCTCATTTTTGTAAGTTCAGCCTACTGAGGGTAGTGCGGTTTTGAAAATGCTCTATATCGCTTTGTCAATGATGCAGTAATTGCTAACATGAGAATTTTCATCTATCTAAATATATAAATTTTGAAAGAAAAAGCGTTTTTCTGACTTTTTTGACGCGCCAGCAGCTTTCAATTATCGCCAAACGGTCTGTGGGAAGAATTAATTCTCTTTGGAATATAATTAAAAAAACGCGTCACTCAAAGAAACAGTTTTATTTGTGAAACTGTGTGAAAACTACACAACTTTTTATCTACATGATGGGAGAGTTTCACCAAGTAAGAGCGTCTACAATCTACATGAAATAAATATATATGTTTTACTATTTTGATTTTATGTTGGGTCTTAATTAACAATGAAGTGATAGTACAAGTAGGTTTCTGTTGAAATTAACAACAGGTTGAGTCTATATATTGGTTGAGCTCAGTTTTCTTCTTGAATGTCGAGGTTTCATTAAGTTTACCTTGAACCTGCTATTGTCACTGAGAAGACGTCAGTACCTTCCGTATTTATATGTAGAAAGCTTACATTACGAATACTTGTCCGTTGATGATGAATACTTCAGATCAGCAATTCCTAGTCGACTAATTATTATATAACAGCTTGAATACATTAACATACATAGTGTCTAGGAAATTTCGAAAGATCAGTCAGAAACCTGTTTCCTCTATATAATGGTCAATCGTTTCAGATTGTTCTAGACTTTTGTCGTGTCTCCAATTCAAACCAATAAGTGATTAAAAATAAACGTAAACATGAGAGAATATTGTACTTGAAACAGTGCTAGTGTTTGGAGAAACCAGTCATTTCCATAACGTAGTTTTTGTACTATTAGTCACATGATTGTGCATATATTTCTTTGTGTTGTTAACCTACAAAGTAAATAGGCCTGTTAACTGGGCTTAAAAAGTATAATTTATGGTTTACATGTTCTATGGAAATGGGTACGAAACGTTAAAATGAAAATGAAACTGCATATATAAAATGAATTGTAGTTGGGATTTATATATATGCATATGTTTTCTGATCCGATTCACCCCCGAACATCAGGCTGCTTTAAATAAACGGATTTATGGTGAGCAATTATTCGAACTACCACAAGGTTCCGTTTTAGGGCCACTGCTCTTTCTAATTTACGTCGCGGATTTACCAATGCAAGTTAGTTCTTCTAGTAGTTTGCAACTCGCAATTAAAAATTTGCAATTTGATCTTAATAAGGTAATCAAATTTTCTAACAATCATGGTTTAACGATTAATACCAACAAATCGAATACTACAATAATTTTTCCTGAATACAAAAGAGATTATATCTGCCACCAGTTCATAATAACAGTAGGGGCGTTTTACAGTTCCCATGTAATAAAAAAATTTATTCCCAGCTCAGATTCAAGGGAAATATAGCCCAGTTGCTGCAAAAGACCTTAGGCTCAGAGTACTATATGCCAATAAACATTTTCTCAATTTTAAAATCAGAAAGAAGTTGTGTGAAATCAGTTTTACGCCATTGTGATATTTTTCACAGTTGTGTCCGTTTTATTCATGGTTTAAGGAAGTTTGACCATTTATCTTCCGATAACCCTCTTCTTGAATGGTTAGAGTTGGATGAACTGGTGAGGTATCATTTTCTTGTATTTATGAAAAAACCCGTTATGATGAGTCAGCTTAAATAAATGTCAGAAAAGCTAATTTTCTCTTTTGAAGTACATAAGTACATTTTTTTTCTAAGAGGGGATGGGAAATCTTCAAAAGACACTCTGGGCTGGCTATTAGTGCATCAAATACCCAGAGGTCTCCGATTCACCGGAGTGCCTACGGACTAAAACCCTTCCCCCTCTATTCATAGCCCAATAACCGGAACCGCTCTCGCATTACTTCCGAAAATGGGTGTCACCAAAATCTTCTACCCTTGCGAATCTGTTGAGTCAGTGTTTAGTATGCGACTTCTTTCCTTCCTCTTAGTATCAAGTACTCTACGAGCCAATGTAGCTATAGCATTCCAGTTCCAGTTCCAGGAGAGAAGCATTAACTCTACTATGTTGTCCGGGTGTAATACGGCCTCCATCTGATTCTGGCATCGATTACGTTCCTCATTCCATCTCTCACACTGGAAAAAAGTATGGTATGCGTCATCCACTCCATCGCAGTATAGGCACGTAGGGTCTTCTGCAATACGGAAGCGATAGAAATAGAATTCGAAACATCCGTGTCCCGAGAAAACACATAAGTACATAGTAAACAGCTACGTAATGTAGCGATGTCAGATTACCTGCAAACTCATCTGTTTTGTTCAAACGTAGTTGGAGCAAAATTGTACAATTCTATCGGCCCTCGTTATAGAAGCTTAACTCTGACCTGCTTCCATAAGCACTTCAAGCAATAGCTGTTTCATTAGCATTGTACTTGTTACTCTTTTTATTTTTTCTTCAATACTTACTTTTACCTAATTTCCTTAATTATGTGATCTTGGTATGGTTACCTTTTTGTAGTTTCCCTGTGCGTTCAAGTATTATGTATTACATAACCTCAAACACAGATGTAGTTCTTGTGGTTAAGTATAAGAGTAGCTGTTTAACTAAGCTGCACCACAATCGAGCTCCTCTCTCTACACCATTTACATGTATGTACATGAATAATAAAGAACTTTTAATATTATCATAATATTCCAATAAATAGTCGTGCTAACGTATTGGATGGTCAACAGCGGCGATAAATGGTCGTGTTACGTATTGCTATTATATTCTTACCTGAGATAGTTATATGAGGCTAAAACTAAACTCTACATGTCAGAACGTTACTCTACTCGACAACGTTTTGCCGGAGTTAACTTTCATCGTGCAATTAATTCATGTTCATTAATTTATAAACAGTTTTTATGCAACGTGAAAAGGAAATTTTGAAATGATACATAAAAATATGAAAACGCAAATAAAGAGAAATTTTATAACAACCCATGCATGTAAAACAAAATAAGTTAATATTTCGTACACTCATTTATTTCAATCCTAGTTTTCCAAGTTATCGGACCGGACAAAAAATGATAAATAAACAAATGCAAGAAAAGAAAAAGCGCTGATAAACTACCGAAAAATCCAGTCGACTTCACGGTCATTGGTGAACAAAAGACGGTAGAATCGGTCGTCGTTCCATTGTTCACTTTCGCAACTACTGGGCGTCGTTTTTTTTCTACGCACACGCCGTTTCCAGCCATAGGCGTCGTAAAAACTGAATAAAGGGATCACCAAATCATCCTTAATCTTTGAGGATTCGTCAATCTAGGGCTTTATAGTTACATAATAACACTATAAAGAGTTTGTCTTACATTACGGTATCGACGAAAGCGCTTCTTCTGGTTGAGGAGAAAATATGGTGGAATGAGAAATGTAGGGAACAAGAGTTTACTTGTACGAAATCTTCAAGGTTTGGTGTGCGGTTATTTGATTAATTTTTTTTATAAATCCATTATTGTCCAGTAATTATTTAGTTAAAAATGTATTTGTTTAGGAGCACCAATGATAATCTGTTTTTTATATATTTACTACTAGTGAAATTTCAATTCCTCTCCTGTTCTAACTTCCCATTCAGTCTTAAGTACGGTACTTTATTTTCCGCTAAAAGCATGGCTGCTGCTGACTATATAAGATCTCTCTGTTTGTTTAATGTTATGCGGTATTAATATACGAGACAACTCAGTCAAGTACTTACCATGGTAGAATATATAGAACAGGAACAAATCAGGCACCCTTCATCGAATTGTTATTTACTGCATTGTGCCCAAAAGCATTACGGAGTGATTCGGAGTGCATCCCGCAATGCGAGCACTGTTGCAGAGATGATCTGATCTGAGCCATGTAGAATAGCCAAAACTTTTTGAAGATAATTCCAGAACTCATCGACTCTACACTTGCAATGACATTCAAGTTAAAAAGGGAATTATCTAAGAGATACAGATTGCGCTCCAAAAACGTCGTATCCAAAGTGTCGAGGGCTGAGCTCTCATTTGATTTCATATGTGTATAGGAACCAGCGAAAAATTCTATTCCTTTCTACGCGATGCGTCGCATCAGTGGGGGTGCAATAACTGTCGCACGCTTTTAAGGCATAACTATGAATACGGCCGTAATATTCCTTAGTCAAGGAAATCCTACATAAAGTATAGAGCTAATAGGATACAATATATCAATCAATATATCAGTCACCATTCTCCACTCGAAGTATAAAACCTTGAGGATTTAGATATCTACTCATACTTCGTTACTCGAAGATACATTTCGTCACGTATTTCAATATATTTAATTCGTTTTAACTCCCAGTATACTCTATTTCTGTATTTACATCTACTTCGTCTATATATCTCATGTTAGCGTATTTTGCATCATATGATTGACAGAATTTTGATAGGTGTACAGTTCACCAAGACCAAGCATTCGTTCCAGTTATTAGGTTCGGTTCGATAAGCTTATAATTCGCCCAAAACAATAACTTCTCAAAAGAATTGTAAGTTGTAATGAACCATTTTTTTAAATTTTCAATATTCTGATAAATGTATCACTTCGTCGAGTTGTTGGCTAGCGATATTTCCATCATTAGTATTAATATACTACTCCCAATACTTCACTATTTCGGTGATTGGTTAAAATGATTCGTTGGAATGAAATAAATTCAGAGCTGATATGATACCTCCCATACATTGATGTTTTTCATTAAATTTGAAGGATTATGCGGGGAGGAGCAAGCAAAACCTCCCTAGTAGTATGAAGTGGATACAGAAAATACACTGACACTGTAAGAATATCCTGTGGACGTCAATGAGTGTTAGCACCGGATTAATTCGTGTATAGTTCGCTATGAAGTGTGTCATTGTCAGCTGACTGCAACGACATCGCTTTGATATAATTAGCGTCGTTTCTAATTAAAATCACCGAAGATTGTTATGCATGTAATTGACTGTTAGCTGCGAAGGATGCGTGCGAAGGAAGCACTTAGATACTCAGTCATAATGAAACATTTTTTCATGGTGGAATGTATTACGTCCCTTAATCATGCATGGTGCACAAGAATTGTACGATGTCTCTGAGATATTTTGTTACAGTCCTTACCACTTACCTTTTAGTACATGCAGTTGATCCCTTCTCCATGACCTGTGGCTAATAACTAGATAATTATACCACTTTTTATCCACAAGATGGATGAGATTCACCAAGTAAGAGCTTCTAAAATCTACAAGAACTAGATTTTTATTTATTTTTCGAATGATGCAGAGCAGCATGCCAACTTTTCAATATTTTGTTTTAATGGTTACTTGTTTTATTTTGTGCCTAATAGTTACGGGATTGGGTATCTTTAGGTATTATTTGAAATGAATTGATGAAAACAGTGATTTATTCGAAGAAACCTTGTAGTATGTGCTATTTTGTATTAGTAGCTTGAGAAAATAAAATAATGGATGAAAAATATATAAATACCAATTTTTTTTAATAAATTCCAGTAGTCTCAAAACTAATTATGTAAGAAATCTGTTCATGCACACTATATGTAGGTATGAGTTGTATTTTATTTTTATTGGAATCAAATCGTCCATTGACAGTGCTTTGAAATATAGCTGATTTTTACGGACCTTCCGATTAATTTCCGATGTAAAATAATCATTTTTTCAAAATGAAATTTCAATTAATATGCTGCTACCTTGACTATATACTCTCTGCTAAATATAAGATCTTTTATTCTCACTGAATCTGTCAAATAAAATCGTGGTTCATTCGTTCTGTCGTTGAGTTTGAGAGAATTTTTGTAGGTAGGGCTGCTCAGACGAGAGACAGGGAGAACCGGGAAAGGCAAGGCTTTTGACGTGGGGTTGTGCGTTTGGAGGGCATCCAGAAATATGTCTTGATCAAATTTGCCAACTTTGCACATATGTTATGTGCCATTTCATTTTTTACTCTCCAGTAGGCCCGAATTCCTGATATACCCCGGCCCCAACGTTGATGGTCCTGAGCTAGGATAAATTATATATATATATATATATATATATATATATATATATATATATATATATATATATATATATATATATATATATATAAATCAATGCATTATATAGAACAGTCACACTGTTAAGTTGTTTGCAATGGCTACCTGAGTTTAAAATAGAGTTCTATTTCCTCACATATCTAATATTCTATTATCTCTGTCTGATGAGTTTCGAATTTTATTTTTATATGTACGTGTCAGATAAATGAAGTTCTTTTTGTGTGGATCAGCATTCCTGAAGTATCTCAGACATTTCAAGTTGAAGTGTTGAAGTGAAATTTATTTTTATTTACAAAATTAATCAAAGAAGAGCTGTGCAGAATAAAGCTGGATTTTGCCATCCAAACTAATGAAACAAACATCATAATGCTGGAAATTGAAAAACGCTTCGGTTAAAGACGGTAACATTATACATATAATTAATCAACTGCCTAACGTGTTACAACTCAGGCGTACAAAAAATGTCCTCATTTGTATTTCATGAAAGCAAAAATAAGAAGTTCCTTATCTAACCAGATATAGAGTTTCAGATTGTAGTTGTGCATCAAAAAAATATAAATCAATCTCTTTTTGAACGACAAATCTTGGAAAAGGTAAACTAATATGTTTTTTCCATATAAATGATAAAATCATTAGTCCTTCTAAGCGCCTTATTTAATTATTTGAAAAACATTACGATAGAAGACACACGAATGCATTTTATGTACGTTGTAGTTTGCTTGCTTTTGTTTGTTTGCTTATTATAAATTTGCTTGTTTTTGTAAAACTAAAATAAACCCAATGGTTTAAAAAATTCTATCTAGAGGGAAAGCACATTCATATCACATAACCATTGTGGAGCTGTATCTTCAAAACAAAACAAAAATTATAAATCAGCAGTCATTTTATACCTCTTCACTTGACTTTGCCAAATCTAGAATAATCTACCGCCAAAGGCTACATGTTTCATTTATGTGAAACACTTCCTGGCAAAAACGAAAGTCACAAACATTGTGTCATTTGATCAACCCTGAAAGTTGTCAAATGAACACTTAAATATTAGTTAATTGAATAATAATCTGCACATTTTTTATAAATATTGTTTCGTTCTGATCAATGTCGTTTCTTATACCCAGCAACATAGATATACTCTTAAATCTGACAGCTTGATAGAAAAACACTATAATACAGAAAGCTCACCTGAAACGCAATGACTAAGATTGGCTGTACTTTCAAGATACAACAATTGAGCTCACGAAGACGTAACGTAATTGTATCTAGTGTTGTTCAAACCAGGAGTTAGGAATTAATGCCATTATTTAAGATTTGAAACTACATTGTAACCTAAACCTTGAAGAACCTCTAAAAACAAGGTTTATATTCCGAAAATTACGAAATTCTATTTAGCTTTACAAAAAAAATCAAATTAGCTTGTATGTTTATATATAGGACACAGAATATTAGGAAAAAACCAGTTATTTTTCTGGTTCTAAGTGTATTACTAATAAAACTACTTCAACTCAGGAAAGGTTCCACCGCTTAAACCTTGAAGTGATCCGGCCACAATATGACATTTTTTATTATTACCGTGAAATACTGAACACTTAAGAAAGTTTTCTTCCGTAAATATGTGGTTTTGATAATAGACCATTAGAAATTGACTTTTTCAACAATAGTCTGAGAGGCTTCTTATAATTCACTCCAAATGTGATACAGTCCAAAAATGTTATCGGTGGAACTGAATTTAAAGCACCGATGGTATTTTTAAACAAGAAAACAAATGCATAATATTTAGTTTGATTATATCATTTGAAGAAAGAGAAATCCAGTTTCTAGTATTAAAATATAATACAGCTAAATATTTGCGATACAAACATCAAGCTACGGTAAAATGCAGAACAAACCCAAACACCGAATATCACCACGGCTTCATTGATGCCAAAAGCCACTGAAGGACCCAAAAAAGGACACAAAAAGTTGCCCAGCAACTAAAGACCTGTGACTCTGCGCATAATATCCAGAGTTATAGAGACTGTCATCAACGTGTAGCATTTACTCCAAAAACCTGAACGAAACATTTCCAATTCGCGCTAGTACTACTTCCGGCAGGAGGTAGTTCTGGTCAAGCTTGCTACCTATGAACTGCCATGCCAATGATTAAATAATGTTTTCGGAGGCTAAGACTTTTACGTGCTAATGGATGGATATGCTTCCAATGTATTTAACATGAACGCTGTAATTTCCCAGGGATCAGTTTTCTCTCCAACTCTCTTCTTGCTTTAGATCAACTTCAGTCTACAACTTTGCAAATAACAGCACCCTCATATCCCGCATGAAACTAGGCGACCATTAACATTACGAGAGTGCTGGCATCGACGGTAGATGCATTAAGCTATTAAGATCAGATTATCATTGGAATATTCGCTTTTGTTTCGAATCACTTCCTGAAGCATCTGGACTCAATGCAGAAAAAAGTAATACCTCTAGCAGATGTTGTTGCTATTATAAAAGACCTTCATCTTCTATAACATCGAGAAAAGTTCGTCCAAGCCTCTATCGGAAGTTATGTTTTGCATAACCTCGGAGGGTTTATTCCCCGATAGTAAGTTATAGTAGTTACAGTTTACAACAATCTGAATAGATTATTATCCTCTCACAGCACTTACATAGATTTGCTGCCTTTATGAGAGGCTATCTGTAAAAAGATAAGTGCAAGTTTAGTATCCTTGTAAGTACAAAGAAAAACGTTCAATAATCATATGTAGTATATGATAATGCCAGTTTCTAACGACCAACCATACTGAATTGTTGTTACACCGAAGCAGCCGGGGAAGCAAAGCTTAAATGAAGATATACCATTGCTGTTATACGTCAAAGAATTCGTACAAAAGTTTGAACTGATCAGTCGGGAAAAGCATCTTTTAACGGAGATTGATAATTCATATCACAAAATTTTGTTGACAGCCTAGGGATAAAAGAGCGCGTTTACCGGTCTGTTTATGATGTATAAAAATGACTGGACTTTGGAATGAGGAGCAGCAGTCTGAAGAGTCCATCTAGCAGATTCTAAGAGCAGAAAAATAACAAACTAAAGCTCAGAAGAACGAATTTCGTTGATATACTGCTGGGAAACTGCCTGGTCACACATCGTGTGTCGACGAGAAAGTTACTTGAGGTGGCGTGCTAGTGAAGTGTCACCGATATGTCAAATTGCTTTCCTCTAAACTGGACATCATATGGACATAATAGTTATAACAGCTGCTCCTCAAGAATGAGTGCAGTATGTAGATAAATATTTTGATTTTCAATGATCTTCAACCAATAAATAATCAACAAAGGGTCCAAGTTAATATAGTTTTTTTGTTTGTACAATCGCAGTATTTGTAATGCTATCTGGAATGTTTATCTATGAAAAGAAGAAAACTGCTTTCAATCTTTCGTAGCTGAGGTGTTGAAATAATACATTATTTCTTGCAAATTGGAGTAATAAACATTTGCAACGTAGTTTTGTTGTCTCAGAACTATTATGTATGTACTGCAAAAATTTGACTAGCAGATACTACACTTCAGAAAACACCAGATGTCAGTATTCAGAGGTGAGAAAACAATAACTAATGAAATAACTTAGGGGATATATAGTCCTACAGAGAAATGCTGTGAAAGGGTCGCAGACTTCATTTTAGATTTAGTGTATTATCCTTACACCTATTGATCATACAATACCCGGAAGATTATCTTCTCAATCCTGTTCATTTTGTAACAGAAGCTCATTTTCTTCCAGATGATTTTTAAAGCACGTATGTAAATGTTTTTTAACTGTTCTAAAGGATACATTGCAAAAATACAACCATTGTTGGCTTTTCGCCAGTTTGTGCTGGTCGCTTAAGTATCATTATCTACATTGGCGTCACAGTATATCATTTCTCTAGTTGTATCGTTAATCATATTACCAGAAGACAGACTGACGGACACACCGAGGGTGACGCAACGACCGACAAAAAGAATTATATGGATTATCTACTACGGACATTCCAGGTAATACCTCATCAAAGTATGAGATCACGTACGTATTATCCCCAACTTCTGTGATCACAATACTTTCTTGGCTGATACTATGAAAGTGAAAGGTGACCAACAAACAAAAGTTTTCAAATCGGCAGTATCAAAAAACAAAATTGTCTTCAGAAGATAGCCTCCCACAAAACGCAGAGCTTCATCGGCATAGGAAGTGCAAAGAGGGGGGCTACGGGCACCCTGGCAAACCTATAAGAGAGCGCCGACCAAAGGCTCGCCTCAGTTTACGCTCGAAAGGGGGCCACGCGTGCATTCCAACTTCTCTATACTAACCTTCTAGTTTTAAAAACCAACCAAAAATGAAACGGTTCGCGGTTGTCGCCGTCGTCCTTTTTGCCAGCGCGGTCTTCGCCGAAGAAGCGAAAAAGGAAGCAGATGAAGACAAACTGAAGACCTACAGGAGGCTGATCCCTGCTGACGTGCTTAGGGGTGAGAATTACTTAATTGCTCGGATCCTCAATCTCTCCCCGCATTAATCGCAAAATTTGTCTCTTATTGAGTGGTGAATTGGTAGCTTATGAAACAACCTAAAATAATTATACCATACCATAATAGCATTTTTACACCTACTCAGAGGTACAGATTGACCAGATTAAAAAAAATCGAATCGAAATTGATAAAAATGTAGTAACATGTTGAAAAAACTATTAAAATTGAATTACCTAGTGTTGGGTTATTTATCCACCCAAAAAAATATTCAATAATTACAAATATGGAAAATATATCAAACCAGAACTGACTGTTTTTTATGACTTCACTTCATTTAGCTTGCATTATATATTTTTATCTATTTTCGCTAAACATACATCTAGGATTTCAGATGTTTTTAGCCTGTTTACCTCTTTGTACAACTATTAGGTATAGAAAGCATAAAATGATAAATGGAGAAGAAGTGTCAGCTCGAAGGAGGACCGAAATAATTCCAGTTCTGCCAACTACTTAACCCATTTATCTCTTGCCATTCTGCTACGATTGCAAGATGTATCCAGATACCTCCCTACGGTGGATTGAAATATTATTTAAAACATTAATCATGAATCTTAGCAAAAAAATAATACAGAAACAGATTGGTATAGCTCTGAATTGCTGAAATGAAGACAAAATGTTCTGCCGAAATCAAAAGCAAGACATTACTTTGCAATTCTGCGTACGATACAAACCAGGAAATCATTTCTTCATACTTTGGTGATGATTCTAGCAAATCATACTTTAACTGAAGGTTATCTATAATTGAATCTCTCAATAAAAAATATTGAAGGTGATATTTATCAGTAACTATACAGTAAAGCAATTGTGAATTTAAAAAAACAGCAGGTTTCTTCATCAAGTACAATTAATATCAATTCGCTATAAACAGAGAAATAATAACTAAAAACTATCCAAAATAGATTACAAGAAATCCTAGTGCCGAAGCAAGTCTACTTTGGAATGATACCAACCGCTGCAAGATGTTTACAAAGGCTGATAAATGAAAATGGCACAAAAACTGAATAAATGGAATGCAACTACACTACTCTGTAGTACTTCGGAGACCTGTTTGAATATAACGGTTACAAAAATCGCATTAGATTTGACAATAATGGACTTCTCAAAATCTTTTTGGCTACGCACTAAATTGACTAAAAACAGTTTATCTCCAAAAAAAAACTTTGTGAATACACCCTAAATTGATCAGGAACCTTTAAAAAATGAGGATCGAGTCTAAACATTTTTGACCCTTCCGAAAAATATGTTTAACTACGCGCGAAAATAATTGGAATTTCTAGAAACATGAAAGCTAAATCTCGTTAAGCGATCACAATCCTACCCTCACTTGAGCGTGGGAAGTGAAATGGTATGCCCAGCTTAGATGGGCGAATCTTGGATTTCGACTTCAAAATCTCAAAAAGCTTTAGCATTCAAATTTATAAAAACTAACTAAACTATTATGCAACTTCCAACTATCAATATGCATACGACTTCACTTACAATTATTATAGTAGTTGTGAAGGAATTGTGCGGAGTAAATGTATATATATATATATATATATATATATATATATATATATACCTGGAAAACAAACGCGTGCATAGCATTTACATCATGCACTATTAATTTGTGAGTCAATGTTCATAACACATTGAAACATGAATCAGTCAACAATAACAAAATTAATATTTACAAACGTTTTGTCCACACCCAAGTTTATGTTATAGATATTTCATATGAAATAATTGCATCAATAAATAACATATTATAACGGGAATTCAGAATATATTGAACATATCCATGCATAAGAACCAAACATTATCATGATAGAAGGCAAATTTTAAACTTCACCGTTTGAAACATAAAAATTCAAATGCCATTGAATATAATGTCAAAATAAACATCATACAGTAACTCCAAACGGAAACAGAATGTCATAAACTCACAGATGATAAATTAATTACTATTATTATTACTACTACTAATAACTATTGCTTAGGCTTCACCTGAAAAATGAAAAGTTCTTAGAACATCTGACAGGAGTGAGTCAATGTTGAGTGAGTAAACTTACCTGAACGACAAATGAAAAACTTGGAGGCATACTTTTCATTGATAGACGTTAACGATGACGAATATATGATCTCTACATCATGCGATTCCATCGACTTGTGTATTTGTATGAATGAGTTATATATAAGCTGATTAATCGTAGTTTATTATTGTAATGCTACTAGTAGATAGTTCTATAAAATGAATGCATCATTGTTATAAGATGTTTCTATGCAAGGGAAACCTTGGATAGTTCAGAGCAGCCCTGTATCTGGAAATTCTTACTGGTGCTGTTGCTAGCTTTGAGATTTAATTTAATGCTGTTGGGTGAGACCAGGAATTTCTGCAAAAAGCCGACAATAAACGACTTGGTATCTTAACGTCCTTGGCGTCTGGTGTTGTTGGCGAGCTGCAGGCAATAAACATAAATAGTAAGACTGTAGAGCGGTGTGTCGACCAACTTCTTCCATTCACTTTTCAAAAACAAAAAAAATAGTAGGATCGAGGCACCAATGCTTCGGTATGCAGACAGTAACGAATATTCTAGAGCACTAGGTATTATTACTACGAGGTGATGTCATATCTTAATAATATTCACTAGCGCAGTCTCGGCACGCGTAACGCTGTGCTATTTAGGGTAGTTGAGTACCACATAAAATAAGCTTTCGAATGATACCTGTAACGTTTCTGTATGTCAAGTAGTTTTCGAGATATGTAATAAAACGTTTAAGTGTAAATTATCGGATGGATTTCAATTTTGGGCACACCCTGTATATGCCAATCACTTTAAAACTTTTGCCGTCCCTGTATATCACGTAGTTTTCGAGATATATATTAAAATGTTTAAATGTGAATTTTCTGGATAATTTAAATTTTAGACACCCTGTACATGCCAAGCACTCCGATACGTTTCTCGTGTTTGTATATCATGTAGTTTTCGAGATATCTATTGAAACTTTCAAATGTAAATTATCGAATGGATAACAATTTCTGAGACACCCTGTATATGTTTATCACTTCTACACGTTTTCGTTTTTGTATTTCATATAGGGGGAAATTTTAATTTGGCACACCCTGTACACCATGTCGTTTTAGAAATACCTATTTAAATGTTGAAATCTGAATTTTCGGCGAAATTTAAATTTTGGACACATCCTGTATATGCTAATCAATTACACACTTATACCGTCCCTGTATGTCATGTATTTGCAGAGATATCTTTTAAAATGTTAAATGTTAATTTTTGGTGAATGAAATTTCTTATTTTAAACACCTCCTGTATATGCTAATCACTTAAACACGTTTTCGTTTTTGTATTTGAAGTGGTTTTCGCAATATCTAGTTAAACGTTGAAAGTGAATTTTAGAGGAAATTTAAATTTGACACACCATGTTTATCCTAATAACTGTAATGTTTGGCATTTCTGTATATCATAGAGAGTTTTCGAAAAATGTTTAAGTCTGAATTTCAAGCGGAATTTAAATTTGGGACACCCCCTGTATATGCTAATCACATAAACACTTTTGTTTCATTTCAGAACTATATGCTAACCACTTTAGCACAATTTCATTACAATAATAGAGCCAACCTTTCTATTGCACCCTGTACATTTCTTCAAAGTTGATGGATATCAATTGATTACTATACTGAAACAGTGAAACTGCAATCCCCATATTACTATCCATTTTTAAGTAGTTATGCTCAAAACTTCTATCTATCTGCTATGTTTCCAGGACCCTTGTACATTGTAAATGTCTTGAAATATCAAGCGGAAAGATAAAATTTTGAAACATTCAAACTCAATACGTTTATATTGATGTCAATATTAATTGTTCTATTTTTGAAGTTGTCTTGCTTTTCTGTATGATCTAGTTGACAATGGAAGATGCTGTTTGAAGTTTGTTGCCAAAGGCACATTATGTTGAGATAGCGAAGAGAGTTTCTGAAACTGTTTTTATAGTTCGAAATGACCAATCATTGATAGAAATTATAACTTTTGCAGTTATATTTATATAAGAGACACCAAAATATAATTATAATAAGCTTGAAAAGCTATCTTAGTAGCTATAAAATTGCAAAAATATCTTCCAATGGAGCTGCCTGCAAGCTACCCCAGTTATGGAAGGAATAATAAAAATCAAGGCGAACATGACTTCTCACTTGCTTACACATTTTAATAAAGTGGTATGCTTTGTGAGAATGAAAGGTATGCACACCAGTTGTAAATCAATGGTTGTTATGAGATCATCTTTACATTGTCACCATAGATGCTGATCCTGATATAAAAAAAAGTCTAATACTTATCTTATGACTATCTGTGCCTAGTCTATTTTCAAATACATAACTACTTCACAAATCTTTATATGCCGTTTCACAGCAACAAAATCCAACTGCATTCCAGCTTTTCATAAGATTTCATACAAAGTTGTTCTGGTAAATGAAAATATTGCAAAACATAACCTCAAGTGCAATTTGACAACTATTGTAGTTAGATTTTAATCAGCCTAACTGGGGAGCAATATATACCGTACATAAGAGTTTTCAAGACTGTACTCACCATTTATTTATATTATCGAGATTTTTACGTTAAAGAAGTACTGGTGAATGGTAATAAGTCATTTACGCTGGTAAACATATTTGTGGGTACCTTGCTTGCAACTGAAATCTCGAAGATATATATTCAATCACAGTAGTTTTTTTAATAGAAAAGGTTATTCTCGAAAAATTTTCTTCTAGAATGAATGAAGAATTTTCAACATGTCACTGTCAAGGTACATAACCCTACATTATTACTGAGCTGCCCTGTTGCCGGAATGTGAAAAAAGAACGCAAAATGATATGTAGCAGCAAAATCACCGTGATATTATGTGCAAAAAATACGAACAATTTACGAAACTATACTCGAAATAATTTTTCTTCGCCATTTCCGTCTTGGAAAATTTTTTTCGGCAATCATAAATTGAAGTTATGGATGCTGTTATTGCATAAGCAAGGGACAGCTGTACCGTTCAACCCACTTCCAATCTGCGAGGTGCACATTCTGGCAACAGCCGTGCTGCACTCGCATCAGGCAAGATGGACGACCAGCTGTCATGCGTGTTATGTTTGGTTAAAATTTCAAACATTTTCGATAATTTTCAATATCCTGACGAAAATTGATGGAATCGAGCAGTGAAAAAATGTCTAACTATTAAGGAAACCCTGAATTTTCATCGCGCTAAATAAAAAGTTGATAATATAGTGTGACAAATGAGATGTACGTCGGTTTTCCGAACTTTGTATGGATTTGAAAGGGACTTGATAGTTTTTACGTAGTGATTGCTGGAAAAATAGCTGTATTTTGTGGAAAGTGTGTATCGGTATGAAAAGCTCAGCTCAAAACTTGAATTGTCCGGTGAGTAGTATTCGTTTTCTGTATGAATATATAAGTGAATTTTCCCATAAAAGGAAACTGACACGTCCGCGGCCCGTTTCCGTGTAGCCCAGTTTTTTCGAAATATCTCAGAAACGGTTTGAGCGATGTTTGAAAACTTTTCGAATTTGGCTATTGTGGAATCTCCTCTTCACCCGGATATAGGCGGTTTTCCGTTTGTCGGTCGAATTATCCGTGCAGCTCTGTCGAAGTACGTGCTTGACACCGGTTTTATCGGTCTGATTTGAAAAATTTCACTATACATTTATGGAATTTTCTGGAAATCCGAAAAGGATAGGAGCATCGGTCCCTGTGTGTCTTAAAGACCGTTTCGAGAGGAAAAAAAAACGATGTGAAACTTGCTCGATCGGAATTCCGAAATACGAAATATCGGACTGAAAAGTGCGCGGCGTCACAAGAAGTGTCGTTTTTTCGAAAAAAATTTAAACGGTCATAAATCGAAAACCGTACGACGTACCTGCCTGGATTTACATTCAAACACTGACCGCCCTCGTGAAGATTCGCGGAAAAAATACGAAAATGTCGTAGCGACGACCATCTATCCGCTGTTGGATCCTTCATTTTTGGAGTGCGCTTTCGGACGGTGCAATCGTCGTCGTTTCGGAACTTTGAAAACCGTTTCCGGGAAAAGGGAGCGTTTTTCGAAAAAAAGTAGCTTTTTACGATCTGTAGTGCTCGTCGAGAGGTACACTTTGCGATAGTTTCGAAACGAAACGGAAAACCGGAAATGGGAAATTTTCGCGATTTTAGAATTTTCTCGGAAAAATCGACGTTTTCGGAAAAAAATTCGTTTCTCGGAAACGCCGCTCCCGACGGGATTCTCACCACGCCTAAAGTACCCGCACGTCATCGGCCCGTCGAACGGCGCCTCTCCCTCGCGGATATTCCCACGGCGAGCAAAGATTACGCGTTTACCGCAAACCGTTACGCGTTTTTCGCGCGTTTTTCCGCTTTCCCGGCCCTTTTTCGACCGCCCGCTCCCCGAAAAACCCCACGAAAGGCGGACCACGCGAAACGCCCGACTCCGGACTACCCGAAAACCGGCTTTCCCCCCGAAAAAAACCCCGCCCACCCTTGAAAAACCCCCGAAAACCGCCCGAAAACGCCGAAAAAACCCAAAAAAAACATGGCGTCTGTCCAAAAAGTTCCACCTAAAATAACAAATGATCACTCGTTAATAATACTACGGATAGATAAAAGATAAATTCGAGGGAATAACCAGTGGTTGTAGATTCTCATAATTTATTTTTAAATATTCATTGATCTGACAACCTACGACTGTTAATACATAGGTGATTTTACTCCATCTGTACTAGATTTGAGTTAGCGAAGGCCAAGATCCCATGTCAATACAACCAATTTGGGTATATTGTAGCTACCCGATAAGTATTGCCTTTAAATAGATTCAAATGGTTTGTCACGAAAATTTACATGACGCTTTCTCGTTTTAAGAGAGATTTCTTGAAACAACTTCAACAGCAATCCCGTAATCAACAAAGTACGTTCAATAATACGTTAAGGTTCATTCAACACTTTGTTCTCGTGAGATGTATCGTTTGAATATAAAACGACATTGAATGGACTTGACTCGTCAAAAGGAGGGGGGGTTAGATAAAATCCGTGCCCCGGAAGAAAATCATCTGAGATTCGGTTCCCCTGGAATACGTGAAGAAGAAAATAACTAAAACTTGTTTTTCACCGGTTCACCACTTAGAACTTAGAAAAATTCGCAAATACGTTATGGAAGCTACCTCCCTCGCGCAGTTGTTTTTTTACACCTTTCAAACGTATATCTTCAGTCGAGTTGAGGCAAATCCGGAAGCTACCGTACTCAAGGATGCTAGTTCAGTCCAATATGTGAGTCTTGCATAATAATCTGTTTTCGTATTGATTTCTCCAAGTAATTTAAACCTTCGTACTACGAAATATTATCAATCATGTTTGAAATGCATGTCTCCTTCAAGTCTTCTATTATCAAATCAGATCTACCTAAAATTGTTTGAGTTATATATCGAACAGAGCAGTAATGAGTAAATTAAAAGACTTACTATCACCATAAACTAAACTATATTTTACAAATAAAGTCTGAAATAACCTTTATAATTTAATAGCAATGTGCGATGATATTATTTTTACTTTGCAATAACAAATAGAACTTCAAATGTTGATTTCAACAGACTCCTCGGGATAAGTAGACCAAAATCGCCATTGATCAAAAGACGATATTGGATGATCTGAAATTAAGTCCCAGTCGAAGTAGGTATTACGTTGACATGATAGAAATCCGAACGAACGAGGTTTTCTGATGTCCTTTCTGATTTCTAACGTAATGGAACAAAACCTAATGCTGATTATATAATATACTGCCCACTAATTAAAACCATATAATGATTGAAAATTCAATTTCTCATATTTGTATCTCTTATGAAAAACCGCAAAATCAAATGATCACATCTTTCATAAAGTTAAATGAATGACGTTAGATAATGAAAAATATATTAAATATCTTCGAATTTGAAGTTAAATAGCATTACTTTTTCTATGATGGTGAGCCCTATACTATAAAATAAAAACCTGAGCGAGTGGAAACCTCTCATTTGCCTTTCGTATCTAATCCAATCCATATCAATCCATCACTGGTTATCTAAGATTCAACGTCCAAATAAAAAATGAAAGCGTCAATGCATTTCAGAGCCATATAAGGTAAGCAAAGCGTTCGCGAATAGCCAAAAGCGAGCAGTCAGGAAGTGTGTCAAGAAGTTCAAGTCTCTAAAGAACGAGTAAAAGTGAGGGAAAGTGCCTTCGCTTCGCAATGGATTTTTTGCCGATATGACCCTGACAAATGTTCGAGAAATTGTATACCAGTGAGAGGAGTGCGTTATTGTTCAGTCAACTGGTTTTATTTATAATTATTATTCCAGACAGAAATGGCGATGTGTTGTTATCTTGGAGGATAAGATGCAGTGTAAATGAACTGTTTGTTTTCTGCAGGCTAAAAACAGAAAGTGATACTTTCTAACAAAGATTGTTCTATTCTATGTTAGTCTTGACAGGACAATGCAAAAGCTACAATGTTATTGTGAAAGTGTTTGATTGCCTTGTGGTAGATAATCCTAGAATCAAGGATGGGTTTAAGGTGAGAAGATCGTCTCTCGACCTCCCACAGGGACTCAATCTTTGGGATACCACAACGTTGAGCAAAGATGCGTTAATTTGATCTTCAATTTGAGCTGTCGTCCATAATATTATATATTGACATCATAATTAATTACCTCCATATATACTCTTCTAATTTTATTACGACTCATATTTTCATCATCTTATAATAAACTAAATTATATTTGGTCTTTAGGAATATTCTATGTACTGTGCAATAATATAATTCTGTATTCATAAATTGCATCTATGATAAAAAATGATGGTTATTCTACTTTTGGTAATAGGATTGAATACAGGTAGTTCTAATACTTTCATACAAAAAAGTATCGATAAAAAACTTCTTGTAGGTGTCTTTCTGATTCATTTTTACTGGTTCTGTCCTTTAAAATTGGGATTAAGAAGTAACTTGATCAAACTATTGGATTGATTAATTGTCTCCAAGAAAGCGGTTTTTTTTGCAACTTGGATGTCAATATCGTTATCTCTTCAAATTTCGATTTCTTTCTTTTGTACTTTGATGAAGGCTGCAGAGACACGAAGGTAAGGTTTTTTGTGGTTTTAAAAATTTCAAAGTATCTCTCCCAATCTAGGTTGTTTTTTTGCTCTTCAGGTGTTCGGTGCGACAAGGTTTGAGGTCAAAGGTTATGCTTTAGTCTTCAAGTTTGCTTCACAGGATGAGTATCTGATGAGGTGTGACCCCTGATTCATAATCTTCTCAAAAACAACCTCACTAGTATGTTTGACTAGTTTGAAATCAAACATGGAATTCCTAATAGTATTTTGTTTAAAATTACATGCTTCCCCCTTTCCAACATACACTACAAAAATCACAGGAAGATATTGTTTCTCCAAACACCAAGTTTTAACCGTCAGAATCCGTCTGTGCCTACTTCTTCAACTTTCCAATTATACATCTAATATACACATTTACACATGTTATATAATCCTTACTTTCAAATACATCTGCAACCATATGAATAAATGATTTCGCCAATTACAATATTCCTATTATCTACATAGATATTTAGTTTCACCTAGTTGTTTCTATTAGAAATATATTAACCGGCTTAAAGATTGCGTAAAATAAACGATCTCCTTTTGCATTTAACATCTAGCGTGTTTCAGAAGTTTCATAACTATTTGGCTAGTTCCTACTTGGACGTTTTGTACCCGCAATCTTGATGAACAGCTTTTAAAATTGAAGTCAACTAGTTTCCACACCCATACAAATATACATACTGGTGCTATAATGCAAATATTTAACACTTTTATGTTCAGAAATAAAAATCTGGATCGGACTTTGGAATTGTTGTTTTTTGGAACTGAAATAAAATAATAATAACAGTATTGAAAAGCTTTAAATCAAATATTTTAAATTCTGAATATACCTACTATGTTCCTAAGTCAAATCGCCGTAAACTTCTAGTCCTTATCTATTGAAAATAAATTTCATTTCTATATTTTGACGTTTCAATTTCTTTATTTCGAAGCTGTAGAAGTATTCTGATCATGAACATTTTTGAATTTTAGGTACTTATTCCTTTTTTAATGTTGCAGAGCAAAAAATCTCCATTGTCATCCGTCTCTCTGTTGGTCCATCCGATATTTATTAACTCCTCCATAACTCTGAAAATACTAATCTGCTTCTAATTTTAACAGCAGGTTATTACTGGGACAAAAAAAATATTTTAAAAATCGATCCAATGGCGGGATCATCGACAAGCGAAAAAGATATAAAATAAAAATACTATATCTTTATGTGCATTTTAGGCATCCCTCATAATGTTACTGAATGTTTTAGAAGGGGTAGATTTTTGAGAAGGAATTGGGAGACCTAATTTTTTGCATTTATACTGTTTCTTAAAAATGTAATGTAGCTGTATGTTGATCTTCATGATATTCTAGTTTTCACACCTGGTAAAAAGCTTCAAATAAGAAACCCAATAAGATTATGATCAATAGCTGTATATTTAGAATGTTTGTAAAATCCAATAATTTGAAACTACTAACATAGTTTCAATCAATCAATGCAATCGTGACTATTAGTTTTCATGGTGTGACTAACGTTTCATGGTGTTCAAACCATGAACTTGGCGTTTTACAGGTCATTCTCTACTACTGAAAGAAATTGGGGGCTGAAAGAATACTCCCACATCTTCCCTAAGCTTCGTTTTTTATGTTTGCCGAGATTTCAATCATTTAATTTTTGTTTTGTTTAAAATCAATAATAAGTAACACATGGCCTGAATATTTTGGTTGTATTGTTTGTTCATTGTCCACAAGTTTTAATTTTCTAAACTTGGTTTCATGCCCCTGCTTTTTGTTGCTTGCAACTGAATTGTAACATATATCTGAACACGGAAAGTGAAGTAAGTCAACTGTTTTCTCAATTTTGCAATCGAATGTATGTATACACGACGACAGTGCTTGATTCCCAATTAAACCATCAGACAGAGCGATTTCAGTCTAAAGATGATGCAATGAACTCATTTGCCTTAATTTCACGTTCTGGTTACTCAATATAATTACACAAAAATTACAGTACAGCAAGCTGGCAAATCTAACCTTGACAATAAAGAGAAACGTGTTCTACATAAAAAT
Organism: Bruchidius siliquastri; assembly: GCA_949316355.1. Taxonomy (NCBI): domain Eukaryota; kingdom Metazoa; phylum Arthropoda; class Insecta; order Coleoptera; family Chrysomelidae; genus Bruchidius; species Bruchidius siliquastri. The sequence continues at coordinate 24,068,693 of OX438533.1, forward strand.
GAATCAAGTACCACAATGGCATATCCATATGAGATCTCGCACTTCCTTTAGCGACTGACGCCTGTTCCCCTACATTTGGTTATGAAATATCTGACGATAAACAATAAAGGTGTGTATTTTGTATATTCATGAAAACATGAAAAAGCATCCGTTTCATATTTTGTTATCGTCCGCAGTAAGTAAATTAGTACCCGCAGAAATACAAATTGGAAAGTTTTTTCTAATTGTTTGAAGTAATTTTTATTATGTCAATCTCATTAGGCAGTCCGTGAATTCAGGGGACAGATATTGATCGATGTAACTTTTGAAACTTATCCTGTGGATATTTCTCTAGTCACTCTTATGTTTGCCCTTGCCGCTAGTTGACTTTGTCAACATACAAAAAATTTAAAACTAAATTTTGAATTATTATTTTTGATTTTCATTTGCAGGTAGTATAAATATGAGATCAAAATAGTTAGTTTTCGAGAATAATAGTGTGTGCTTGATTTTATGTATTAATTTCTTATTTAAACAAAATGATAAAAGTTGGTTGCTGCAAGCAAAGGCTTTGGACATTTGAACTCATAGTTAGTTGTTGCGTTTCATAATATATAACCGTTGACAACCTTAGGTTAGATAATTACTTTCAGTGCATTAACTTTTCTAGTTTGTTCTGTTTCATCAACAGGGACGGATTAATCATTAGGCAAAGTAGGCAACTGCCTAGGGGCCCAGCGACATCTAGGGGCCCGTGCACGCACCAAGAAAAAAAAACGTTCGATCGAACGAAATTTTTTTTAAAAATTTTTATGAAATTGTTCAATAACAATATTATTTTATTGCAATGCATGACAATTGATGAAATACTTCATACATACAGAACCATCAAAATTAAATTTAAAATAACCGTTTCGTGTCTCATTTCTCTTTTCTGCCCCATCACGAGACCTGAAGTAACCATGTTTTTGTGATATCACAAAAGACATTGAAATAATAGAATACCTGGTCGATCATCTGGAAGTTACTCACATCCCTTCATCAACTTAAAAAGACGTGCTTAGGGGCCTTGACAAGATTGTTGCCTGGGAGACCAGACAGGGTTAATCCGGCCCTGTTCATCAATATTGGATAATATTGAAGGGTGGATATATCCAGGGTAACATATATAAAAAACTTCATTGGTATTCAAATATACAAAGTTTACGAGAATAAGGCCTCGAACTTTCCTCCCATGCCAATAGACGGGAAAAGTATTGAAATTGAATAACATATGTATACATCACAAAAAAGTATCGATCTCTCTGTATGTCGTCTGCCCGGTAATTTGAAAATCCGATTTAAATCCTTATTTCATTATTAAACCCAAGGCGTGGGAAATGCAGCGATAATCTACTTGAGGCATTTTTTTCATTTCGAGATGAATATGTATCTCTTCTCTTTGACTTGTTCGGAAAGAAAAGTACTAGGGGATCAAAAAAAATCTGGCATTGGAATCATTACCATCATCATCTTGACTAATCTGTGAAAAAAATATCCTTCAAAGGATTGTCCAGTTACTATGTTGGGTAATTTCTGCACCTATTTAATTGTTGTTGTGTTTAACCTAAATAGATGTTCACGAACAAAAAGTGAATATTATGCGTTGTGTGAGAACCTTCCATTTTTTTTCGTATTCCATTTCGAAACGTGTGCAATTATCTCATTAACAGACATGCTGTATGAGAGGAATTACGTGAATCATACGGTTTTTTAAGGCTATTGTTGGCATTTCGACCGGAAGCTCTTTGTGAGCTCGTAAAAATGTGTACTTGAGAATTAAGGTTAAGTCGCCTGTTTGCAGATCTAATTGCGGAACAGGAAATTCCATGTAGACATGGAGATCACTGAAATTGTTGATTTAATTTTGCTGAGTTCAGCAGTTTATTGCAAAAATACAATATACTGTCATCCAATTTGCAATGACATAATGGCAATCTGGTTCCCGGTTTTTCAGACTTCACACATTACACAAACTGACCGACTGAGTCAGAGGCATCATGCGGTTCGCGTAGACAAGACAAGTATGTTCACCACAAGACTTCAGAATGTTCCTTCGAAGAGAACAGATGCTTAAAGGGACGACAAATCAAACTTAGTTCTGAAAATTTGTATGAACTCTTAAAGGTTTCAACGACTCTGATCAATAGCTACAAACACCCGTATTGACTCACATTCAAGAAAGATATTTGATTTATTTTTGATAGACAATACCAAAATTGTCACTCTATCACTTATGGAAAAACAAACCAGTTATTTTATATTATAGAATGGCGAACATCGATGTTAATTTACAAATTCTTCAACCGTTCATAGAAACAAGTTATCATTTTATGGATGTTAGACAGACTGAAAATGAACATTAGAAATCGATTTAAGTCAACGAAATGCAGTCTACAAATTATTCAAGTGAAATTACAAGACAACACAAGACTTAGGTACAACTTTTTATCAGTATATCTTGTCACTGGAATTTCCCAATTTATTTCTGGACATCCTGGAACTTTTAGTAGATTATATTAGCAATGTTAATCACCTATAAATAATAGAACTTGTTTTCATTTAAATTTTAAATTTTGGAGATATGTTATTTGAAAACCATACCGTGAAACATGGTAATACAGAAATCTCTCAACTCCGCAAGATATAAACAGAACACAATCTATATAATAAACTTTGAATTTGCCTGAAATTGCAGTTAAACCAGATCTTTATTCTATTATCTATTTCGATAAATTAATATATTTCAATAAACATCATTGTACTCCACAGGTCAATAGGCGAGGAAAGTATCGGAATCGCGAATTCGAGATACTAATTTTCTTGGTGTTTTATTTCATCAGGAATAACCATGTCTAATGATCTCATTAAGTGATATAATAAAATCATAAATTAATCCAAAATCTAAGATGTGCAGATAGTTAATAATATCTACTTTAAGATTCGATTATGTAATTATAAATCGTGCTTTAGTTAATACGGTGTAATTCGCAACATAATCTTCTAAATTGTTTATACTGCAATTATGCAATAACTACTAACGCGTTCATTTTTTTCTATGAACCGTTAACAGTACATATATGTTGAATTATCATTACAAAAAATATCTCCGCCTAATATTGTTGCTTACCAAAGTTGTTATAAATTTAAAAAATAGCCATTTTTTTGCGCTTATCGAATTTTCCCTGTAAAAATTTGTCAGATGACAGGGTTTAGAAAACTATTCATGTTTCTCAATTCTCTACAAAAGGTCCATTGGAGATCACCCAATTTATTCGACACATTTCTAGTATTAGCAAAAAACAGAAAGAAATATTCCTTATTAATATTGAATATATACAATCAGCTCAATTTAAGTTATATTTTCAGTTTTATTCATAAATTCCAATTGTCCTCATTGTTGTACGTAACTTATCATTTTGAAACATTTACCTACTATTTCCTATGAACATAATATACATACCTACATAATACATATGCAACAAAATTCTTTAATCGATAATTACAAAGTACAACCTTATGTGTATGCATCAAACAACGGAATTTCAATGTTTTGTTAAGTGTCTGAACCATGAATGCTGTTTCTGGATTTGTTATACTAAAGGACATTCGTACAATTTTTCATGCTCTAACGCACCGTCTAACAGTTTGGTACTTCCTGAAAAAAATAAAACGGATATTCGCCAAGTACGGTAGGACAAATACTGTGAGTCGTGCCATTCAACCGGATTTTGTATTGTCGAAAAACAATGTTCCACTTTAGCGACAATGCGGCAGTCTGACTCATTGTTAGGTCAGAGTTTTACCTTCTGCGCTTTTTTCCAATAGAACCAAATCAGATTAATTTGGAACATTATCTGCTTCACTTCACTTATTTAATTTCCTAGCTGATTGTTTTTACACTCTCACGATGTTTTTCAATGAAACTGATGAACTTTTTGTAGATCAAGTATTATTTTGTTGTAATATGATATTGCATCGAAACTAAACCAGCAGATATTTACAGAGCCACAGTGAAAATAAAAAATATATCCTAACGCGGAAAAAAGTTCCAAGATAGTGTGATCATTCTGGATAAATTGAATAATATCTATCAGATTCATGGGATCTATATCATTACCAATATTTCAGCATCGCTACAATTGTGTCTCTTCGAAGTTATTTTTAAAATTCAATTTGTCATAATTATTCCAATATCAGCAAAATCCATTAGCTAATGAAGCATACTTCCTTAGAAAATGTATTTTTGTAGGTATACAATCGATTACCAGAATGAACAAAAGTTTCGAAAGCATAAATAACCATAGGTCAAGTTTCGTCTATAAAAAGGTGGCAAGAAATTTTTGCTTTAATTTGATAGAATTAGTTGTTTGAGAAACGTGTAATGGTTACCAAAATGTTTTAGATAATGATAAGAAGTAGCCTAAGTTACATATCACTGTATGAATTCTACCAAAAAACATGTCTAGAAGTTCCGAGAAATAACAGGCACTTATATCTGAAGAAATAAAACAAACCACCAAAGTGACATTCATGAACTGCATCATTGCATTCACTTTATCTTCGCTCTGTAACCAGTCCTTCCTTGTTTGGTTTGAGTGCAAACTATTAAGGCGTAAAATTCATGGTCGTAAACTTTCTTCACTCTTGCAGAGATCGTTATGAAATTACGCATTTGTAATTTTAACATTAGAATTGACATACGGGAAAATTATTATGTTTGAAAATTGCATCCTTGACAGCTACAACTACAAGAAAGAAAACGTCGACTTCTATTCGCGCATAATTTTGACTGCATCAAAGTAAAGATTCACTATATTAGTTACAAACGATATACATATTACAATAGTATTATAATAATATTGATTGGGGCTGAAATCTAGTCACTGCGAGTACCCACTCTCCGTCATGCTGGCGCTCTTTGAAAATGTAAGGCATGCCATGCCCTGCTGGGCTGTATTATCACCTTTTCTACTAATGTAAGATGACACAATATACAGTCGTGAGATGCCTACTGAGGGCGTGCTAGGTTTCCAATGGGGCCGAAATCTAGTCAGATTGCTCTACCTCCAATACATAATACAGAATATTGTGTTCTCTTAACTTTTTCTGACATACTGGAATGTGGCAGAGTTCTATCGTAGAAATCTATTCAATGAAGGCTACAGAACATATTAAAAGTAGTACTGTGGGCTATTCAGTAGCTGAACATTCACAAACGCACGCTATTATACCAAGATGCGTCGTGATACCCCAACTCTCAAAATCACTATAGGATAATCAAAATCAAATCATTCCAACGATGCATAGATATTTCCCCTCTAGTTGCAGTTGCACTTTTCTCTTTCTTTTCCTAACTTTTTTCTCTTCGCCTACGTTTGGGGTTGCTCAGACCGCCAAAATGACAACTTAACCAAGATACTCTGACACTACCATTAAAAGACGATTGATAAGGTATGACTAATATAATAGCGTCAATGACAAAAACATGTATGAATCCTCTATTTAAACCATTTATTCCTTTCAGACTTCCCAGGCATGTGCTTCGCTTCAACGAAGTGTGCCACGGTAGAGCCCGGCAAGACCTGGGATCTGACTCCTTTCTGTGGTAGGTCGACTTGTGTCGTCTCCGAGGACAAACCCCCACGTCTATTGGAGTTGGTAGAGGACTGCGGACCATTGCCGTTGGCCAACCCCAAGTGCAAGTTGGATGAAGGTAAGGACCTTTAAATATAATTGCTTCTGGCATATGCAGAGTTATAGTAAGAATAATGAAGAGAATATTATTAATGTAATTCAATGTCATCAGTATATTAAAGTTAAGATGAGACGATTCTAGCCACTATCAGGCAGTCAAAGTTGTTATAGTCCCATATGACTTTGTCAAATCTTCAAGAGACACAGAGACATTGTTGCTATCACACTCTCCTATGTTGAGTATATATATATATATATATATATATATATATCGTACGTGCTCTCTGTCGGCCGCCGAGCTACACAAACGAGTCTAGATAATAGACGAAACATATAGGTATATCTGTAGTATGCGAATATGTATAGTGGATAAGAGTTAACAACAATAGCAACTGTTATTTCCTCAACTGCATATCTGTTAAGGATTATCAATCGCATTCTGCTGAACAAAATCAGCATTTTTGCGGTACTCGTTCTCAGTTTACGAGCAAATCGAACCTCGTTTGGATCTTTCTTAACATTTCTCCGTATTTCTTTTAGAAAAAACCAACAAGACTGCCCCCTTCCCAGGCTGTTGCCCACAGTTCAAGTGTGAAGATGGAGCTAAGCTAGAATACCCTGAGATACCCACCGTAGCTCCAGTGCCAGAAGAGACTGCACCTGCTGCATCGTCAACACCAAAAGCTTAAAAGCACCTTCTAGGCTCTTAGCTGAAATGTCTGTGGTCTAATTTTCTACTTTGCATTCTAATATGTCTTTCATTTTTTCCTCATCACTATTATAGTACTAGAAAATGAAAGTGACAGGGCAATAAATATATTATCGTAATTTACAATTATACAATATGTGTATACATTATAATCATTTCAGAGATTTTCCAGATAAGTGTATTCATTGCTTTTCCATGTTTGTCCGATTAATTGTTCATCCACATACAACTTTCAATGAAACTTTCAATTTCTATGACTGTTTACGTTATTTCTTCCAGGTCTGTTTTCCCCTCATTCGTTCTCCATTTTGTTTTCCTAATTTATTCCTTCATCCTCCCTCAAAAAAATGCATTGGTTGAAAAAAAAATTTAAAAAAAATAAATCTGACCTATTTATTTTTGTACTTTTTTAGATCTAGCAGTAGCTTTTACCTTTCTCGTGTAGACTCATTTTCACCGTTTAAACATGTTTTTGGTCACATTAAAAAAAATAAGAAACAAAGTAGGTTCAACAATTGTGATATGATATATTTAATTCTTATATTTCGGACGCACATTTTACTTAGGAAAATTATTGTAATAGATTTCTGTAACAATGTGAAAAGTAATTTATTAAAAATGTTTGATTAAATTCCGTCTTTTACTTGACAACGATGTTGTCCGAATTTGAAATGTATCCAAACCAATATAGCAAATAATATTTTCGAAAATATCTGGGCATAAATAATGGTTCTATGTTGATAAGTTTGGCAAGGCATATGACTATAATTTTATACATATTAACTAGTATTTTAAGTAATAACTTATGAACTAACTTACTTTGTTGAAATATTGAGATGTTGCTAGACGCGTGCTAACGAGTGCTGCAATATAACAACAGTTTTCTTATTCATTTATTTCTAACTGATATACAAAGCAACACATTTCGATCTGGTGAAAGTTTTTTGGAAAGGTAACACTTTGTTCAACTAGTTAATAGTTAATTTTAAAACAAGTAACAAAGTATCGAGCAAGTATAAGAGCATATTTATATTATATATTATATTAATATATCTTCAGTGTTTAATGAGTTTTTACGAAATATTTCTGAACAGATCAGTAAAATGAACAGAAATATAGTGACTGTAACCAGATATATTAATATTTACCATACATCGGTGCAATGTTGCAGCTTCCCGATTGCCACAACTTAATGAATTCTTTTCGACCGTATGATTATTTTGAAATACAAAAAAAACATTCTCATTCAACTCTGTTTCATTCTAGACCTGCGTTTTTGTTCATTCATCAATATCTACAAACTGATTATATAAAGCAATACTTCTGTCACGAAAGATAAAAAAAATTAAATTACTATAGCAAGGTAAATAACAAAATTACCAAGGACACACATTGGTATATAGGAAAATCTAGGAAGGGGCCGGTTACAGGCCCAGAGGTATGGATCAGAATGAGATTTGTGTGAACGGATGGGAAATTTTCTGCAACTGTGTCCCAACACTGCTATTAACATGTACCAAACCATGTGAAAAATATGATACTTTCGTTAAAATCTAAATTACAGTGAAAAAACAAAAACGAAATTAAACAGTACAGTACGCACGACTAATAATATAAAATTACAGCATAGTCGATATACATATATGATAACAAACAAAACTTGCTTGTACAAACCCGATCCTCTTGCTCGTGGAGGAGCGATGTGAGGTTACTTAGAATGTAAAAAAGCTAGGATAAATGAAAGATAAAACTGCTTCACGAGACGGTAGACCACTAAGCGGAGGCAATTCAATTGAATTTTGAAGTAAGATACATGACAAGTTACCTTGCATGAGTAAAGCGAGATGAGACGAAAAGACTAAACCTTTTGCTATGACCTACATATAACACATCGCTATCCACCATGGCAAAATACATTGAGCACCACCATAGTAGAGCACATAGCTCTGACGACAAATGGTTTTGTTAAGTCTGCTCAATTTATATATATATAAAACTGAAAAATGAAATAAAAAGTACAACACGATCATCACGTTAAAGCCACATTACAGAAAAAAAACAAGCGAAATGAGATGGATTCAATCAATAAATACAACTGTGAGAGAAAACGGTGAGTTAGGATTTAAGTGTTGAACAATCAAATCAATGGTGTTACTCTTACCTCTAACCCATAACTCCATGTTATGTTAGCCAGTTCATTAGTGTTTTTCCAGAATAAAGAATTGTCGGTTTCAAATACTGATGTACCCTGGGTAGTAGTTGGAAAGAGTTTGTTGAATTGGGAGATAATTCATAGACAGGTCGAATCCGAACCAGCGGTGGAATTTTGGAGGAAAGCTCAAAATCACAGGTAGGTAATAATATATCGTTAGAATAGTGGCTGATCAACAACCCATAAGCCAAAATGGTATAGAGGTGTGAAGTCGTGCGTTAGAAAACTGTCGCCGATAGGTTTGATTTTCTCTGAGCAGCATCAACTATGGGCTTGATGATAGGGGGCTAGCCTTCCAGACATGAAACCAGCATTTCTGACCACGTCTTATAAACACATTGAGTAAGGTTGGATTATGAGTAGTGAAGTGCGTCCTTTATATACAGGGTGTCCCAGAAGTCGACGTCAAGCCGGAATCAGGTGATCGGCCATACCAGTAACAGCAGTGGGCGGTCGACCTGTGCGAGGTTCATCATCGAGTGAGATCCGGCCCCTTTTAAACTCAGCAAACCAATTAAAACTGTAGCCCTAGAAGGGACAGAGTCCCTAAAGCAACACACTAAACTTTCGTGACATTCCGCTTGTTTTAGTCCATTTTTATAGTCATACAAAATCATGGCTCGAAGATCGCGACTACCCGGTTCCTTCCACGTTAAAATTCTGCCAACACTTAGATGCATTCGAGACCATGGCAAGGCAATTACTGAACGATTCAAACGCTATCTTTGCGTCACTTACAACTCGTAAAGAAATTGATAAAAAATCACGAATTGTAACAGCAGACCATCACAGGGTGTAGATGTTTTTGATAATAAATTCCCTATAATTTTAGATTCACATGATTTAATTTTTTTCAATATTTTTCTGATAACAATTAAGACATGGCCTATCGCCTGATTCCGGCTTGACGGCAACTTCTGGAACACCCTGTATATCCAGATAGAAATTCCTCACCAATCATTTTAGTTGCTCTTGCGTTATTTGGAGTTTTCGATTAATTTGACTCGACAACTAGATTGATGCGAGTTCAAACGCCATACGGACCACGATATGAACACTCAACAGTTTCTCCATTTTTCTAAATCATGGTTGATTTATCATCACAATAAATCGAAAAAGCAATTCTAGTACCTATACATAACTTTGTTTCGCAATTTCCTAATAAAATGTACGGTGGTACAAGTGAGACGTAGAGAACGTAAAAGCTCAGTCAACAAGAAGGTCAAGACAATTCAGGACATAAAAATTGATTCTAACTATTTTCTTATAATTGATTACATATTGTATTACTAAGACGTATATATTGTGATACATCAAATTTCTCATACACTGTACGCTGATCAAATGTCGAGAAAAGTACGTTTTTATTGACACAGAAACGGGTATAAATGAATATAGGTATAGAATAGCATAAGACTACTCACATATCAAGAATCATAATTAGAAGATTTACATACACAATAACCGATAATATTGAACTGGCATTTTGAGAAAAATAGTTCAAATTGTGTTAAACGTCAATTGATTCATGAATTATTGTATCTAGAAAGTACCAACAAGATCTATGTGAAACTATCCGAAATCTGATGATTCTAAACTGAATGCTTGAGGTAACTTCAGGTGGGAATCTCTAGTTAGTAGTATTCATATTATTTCTTAAAAACTTATATGTTGAAATCCATATTGACATTGATTATTGATTAACGCATCATTTGTACATTAGTATATGGCCCATTAATCTCACTTGAATCATGCACAATAAATGGTCCATCTATAAGGTATGGGTATACTTTAATACTCGTTAGAATTCAGGATATCCCGATTTTTTTACTAAATTGTGTTTAGTAATGAAACTGAGCAATTTGTATTTTCTACACTAAGTCTTACAAATGCTTTTTTTCAGTGACATGTTCCGCGTTCGCCACAGAAAAAATGTCTTTTATTTATGAAACGTAGTTCTACACAAAAATCAAATTTAACCATAGATAGTTTCACCAAGAGGATCTACAATCTATATGAATTGTGTTTTCGTGGATTTGATAGTTTTCTACTCCAGTGTCAGGTTATTTGTGAATGTGTGGTGTTAATTAAGAATGGCAAACATTAGAATGGATTCTTTTTGAAAAAATGGAGGTAGATTGAGCAGTCCGGTACTATAAATGAGATTTTATTATAAATTGTAAATATAAAATCATATGTCAACAATAACAAGATCCTTATTCAGATCTTTTCAGTAAAATCAGACCTATACATAATAAGAGATTGCAGGAAAAACAGAGATAAAAAATTAATCGAGTATCAGATCTACATAATGCAGTAACACTAAACTAATAAACACATTGAAATACAAAATTTCGAGAGCAAAATCTAAGCACTTGCTGTGTTATATAAGCTCCTCAGTACAATTCTCAACACAAACTTTCTCACTCTTGTAGCATGTATGTTTAGTCACAAATGTTGGTGGTACGGAATATAATTCTTACTAACATTTTCTATATGGATAGAAATTGTAAACCCTATCTGAGCCAACGTCACACGTGCAAACTATAGAAATTCAAAACTTGTTCAACGTCACTTGATACAAATTCAAACCAAACGATCGCAAAATTTGCCAAAAATACTGCTTATGAGACAAAACAACGCATTTGCTATAAAATACCTCTGTGAGCTCTGTACAATACCGTCCCAAATCTGGAAATGATTCGAGACTCAAGTGCGGATAGAAACTTTCTACTAGAAAAAAATTTAAATACTGCTTACCAATCAGATACCTCAATTTATCCTCTAAGCTACTAGATATCAATAAATATATTTTATATTTCTTATTCGTATCGGCGTCTAAAGTAGTAACAATCGTATTCAAAAGAGGCATAACATATTCCAATTCTTGAGACCCTTGTTCATACAAATAAACTCTTCTGGCCACGCTGAACTGCGTTTTGCCTTTTCTATAAAGCTTACTGGTAGACGACTGCATGAAAAAAGATTCAGGAAGTGAATATATGTGACTAGTAACTATATGAAACTCGATAGACTTTGACGTGACACGCATATCTTGAGCTAAATAGGATGTAGCCTGAACCACTCCGCCTTGATGCAGAAAACCATAAAACAAAGTTAAAACCGCATTCGAGATTATCCAGAATTTGAGCGACCGATACTTTGGAGGCGATGCTGCCATAGAGTTCGCTGGATGGATTCTTGGAGCTTCGATGATTGAGCTTTCTGGTTCGGGAAGAAGGAAATAGGAGTGGAGGTATACTAGTGGTACAATCAGAGGAATCAAAAATCGTGGTTCTTGATGGGGAAAAACAGATAGGAGGGATAATGGAGAGATTACAGAAAAGATCATGAGGCATTTGATGCTACGAACAGTGGGAAGGTGGTTGAATTTTTTTCTGTAGCACCTGTAAATTAAAAGTTGGGAGTATGTGAGAAAGTGAGTATTGAAACATTATGTTGGATTTTTATAAAGTTACTTTGAAGATATGTCTGAAGCAGATATTTACTGTGTATCAATGTTTCAATTACAACTACACTCATAACTTTATAGATGATATAGTAAATTAAATAAATTAAATTATCATATAAACATAATATTCAAACTTCAAAAATAGGTATGTTTTCTTGAGCGATATCCTTATATGTCTCCATGTTCCATCTTATTATTGAAAAATATCATTTTGGCAACTTTTTTGACAATTTCGAGGACAAATGATGCTTATGCATTGCAAAATGAGAGTACCGATAGGTTGTCATAGAAAAATTCGTGGTCAAAAATATTTATCAAACCATACAAAATTTACTCTTATTGTTGTATTGATATTATTCAGACTAAAATTCATATAATGACTTAATTATAAATGAAGTCTGAGATTATGTAAATATTTTGATCGATTTCACATCAATTTGCAGTTCAGTATAGAATTGGGATATACAAATAGAGCTGAGTTAAATGCGCACAAGACTCAGACATCAAGCATGACACAGAAGTTGCATGCAGTTTTGGCAGCCCTGAAGATGGAGGGACGCCCAAAACTTGCATCAGCTTCCATCAAGCTTCTGGGAATTAACATAAAACAATGCTATGACATGGCTCGATCATGCTTGCCGGCCTCGCTAGTTCTCTTCCGCTCTAGGAAATTGAATCCACCGGAACAGCTACTGCTGCTCTACAAGGTCCAGATCAGCCAACCGCTGGAGCACTGCTAGCATGTGTGGGAATTATTCGCATATGTGGGAATGCGCGAAGAGTGGATGATCTTTCTCTATTCTATAGATCTTATCATGGCAGATGTTCGACCGAGCTGTCTCGCATAATAAAACCAAAAGTAGCGCCAGTACAGCAAAAACTAGAAGAGCCCAGCGGGCGCATCCTCACCAGTTCGAGCATACAACGTCTCGAACGAGCCTCTTCCAAAAGTCGTACTTTTGGAGAAGCTCGGTATTGTGGAATGAACTACAGGATATTTTGCTTCCCGATGGTTACAATCTTCAGCGTTTTAAGGTCAATTTGAATGGATATTTATCCTTTCACAGCGCTTATGAAGCGCAAAAGGCTTCCTACCTTTGCGTGAGAATATAAATAATGAAAAGGGATACCATTTTTTACTCATTGTTTCTGGACCTCCTAGTTATATTCTAAATATGAATAATAAATGCAAATATACTTACAGATAGATATACCTAATAATGGTCTCCATAGCACAAAGTCCCAAAATATTATACAGCAAAGGCACATTTACCAAAAGATGCAAATACCTTGGATGCAAACCATGCTTAGCAAGATTCTTAGGATCAATGTTGTATCTAATAAAATTCAATGGAGTGAAGAGAAAATTATTAATTGATACATCTAGGACACCAATTTCTCCCCAGGTAATATAACTGTAGTAGAACGAATCAATTATAATACAGAATAATATGCTTGGAATGGCACAAAATAATAGAACCAAAATTCGAGCATGGAACTGCAGTACAGTGACAGTTTTGCTACCTATTCCTCTGTACAACCAAAAAAATATTGGGATGATTGCAAATGCCAGGAACGTGGGTCTATTGAAGAACCCTATCACTGTTATGGTACTGATATAAAGACAATTTCTGTACGAGTCTGAGGCCATGAAAAGCTTTAATTTATGAAACCTTGCTTTATCTGCCAATGTCTTACATTTTTCATATCTATAATTTATATACTCTTTTTTCCTTAGCAAAATATTTGAAAACGTCATGCTCTCACTCACAAAATATAGTAAAATTGCAAACAAATAAAGTTCTATACTATTGGAAAACGTCCTACTTCCATAAGTCAACATAACATATGAACTAGAAAGGATGATTAACCTTGATTTATAGCTTTCATTGTTATTTGAACAGATTTTATACATACAGAAATCAACAACAAATGAAAAAATGCACATGAGAACTCTAGGTGCAACCAATAGAGAATAAGGAGTTAGAAGTGTAAAATTTGGTAAATATGCTTTGCCGATGCTGCTAATATCTCTGAGGAACTTTATACACATGCCTATGGTGAAATAAGGAACTGTCATACTCCTTATTGGCAATGCAGAGTCGAATTCCCATGGTGGGCTGTGTTCCACCTCAAGAAATTTTCCTGAAAATTAGATCTTTCAAGATATGCTGTTTAAAAATAGTTTATAATAAACTTGAATGGGTTCATGACACATGAATTATTCAAAAAAGCCTATCTGTCTTCACATTCATTGTCAAACACTTATCTGACATTAATTACAATTAGAAACTCCATAGGGCATACACTTGAAAGTACAATACCTTGCCTTGTATTACGAGTCCCTGGAAGAATACTTTGAGCCAAGACCAGTAAAATTACATTAGAGTTTCATTAGTTTTATTTAAATTTAGTATTTTCATTTTCGTTTTAGGAATAACTTCAGATGTAGAGATAGGAAAGTTTATTGAGTATTGCTCTTTTAACAGCTCAAAACAGCACCATTAGACTTTATATTTTTAGATGAATGAAAATTTAATTAAAAATTGTATATACTATACCTGCTATTTTTTTTAAAGACTGGGTTCATATTTACCTCCAGTTCTCATAATAATTTTGTCCAGCTTTCCCAACTGTTCATTTATTTCAAGTCTTATCAATATCAAATTGCTTTTTTACATCTGCATTCATGTTACTTATGTTTTTTGATCACTGTACAGTTGTTGGTGGGACTTTAGTCTATACTACTATGTTATGTAATGGAAGTTGATTACTTTTATATTCTCTTTTGAACAAAAATGAACTTCCTGTCAACAATTTCTTCTTTTTAATCAAGTTCTTGACTTCTGCTCAGCTACCATATCACAAAAATAAATGTCTTAACTTTTTTTATGGACTAATCAACACCCATCAATTGCCCATGATAACAAAATTTGAAGGCCTATATTTGTTTTAGAGAGATAGCAAATACTTTTACTTACAACATGGGCTAGTCAAGCAAATTGTTTTTAGCAAAACAGCTAAATCTATTACTTGATTTTTATTCATCAGATTCATTGCCTACTTCCTCTCTCCTAAGTATGATGGGCAAAAGTATAGCCAAAAGTAACGGTATTGCAATGAGATCAGCATCGACAGTGACGAATGGATTGCCCTATATGTGTGCAGCTGTCAAAAGAGACATCCAAGTCTGTCAAGAACCTTCCAAATTGGCATGATTTTAGTTGTGGTACTCTCAGCAAAAAGTGCCAAAGGTGGCCTACTTGCCAGTATTTGCCTCCCCACTACTACTACTGGTTGTGGTACTTTCAAGATGGGTGAATTGTATATAAACAAGTATAGAGTAGTGACAAGAGCCAATTTGTCTTCAGTCGTGAGTCAGTCAGAAACCAGAAGATGTAGATATAAATTAGTGTATAAGTTGTGTTATTAGTAGAAATAAAAAAAGTGTTTATCATCACCAGCTAAATACAGATATATGGACACATGCATATATTAATTTTGCAGATATTTCTATCCAATTTGACATCAACAACACTTATGAGTTGATTTGATGTAAGACTAATTTTTGTTTTAATGAACAAAATTTGGAAGATCACTAAATGATCAATCAACCTTTTAGATGAATATGAGAAGACAGAGCCTCAAGAACCAACAAGATGTTCCTGAAAAAACTAAATAAAGTTGGATGATTTAATCAGTGTTAAGTTACTAGAATAATGAAAAACCTAGTGTCTGAAAAGGCCAATTTGATGAACCACTGGGAGATAGACTACTCTCTATCACCATAGCTATGCTGCTGAGCTAGGTCAATAAATCTAAACGAATTGGCATATATATTTTCCAACTATTTGACTCTTATAGATATAGTAAATAATAGTACATCATACTGTTCCAATTTGTAGGATCACTAGGATCCATACTATGAAATCTAGTGACCTAAACTCAAGAAAAATATAGTACTTAGGGCTTTTATTCTAAATTTCTCATTCATAATTTAATTTGATATAAGATTATCTCAAAAACAATATACCTAAACGAATATGTCAACAGTGATAACTTTAATAAGATTGGGTGATGTCAAAACGAATTCCTAATACTTGATAGATTTTGCTTCTTACCTATTAGAACTTCTACAGACTGAAAGAACTCATCCGGATGAATGTATCCAATTTGCGGCACAAACACCAAAATTATCCGCAAAAAAGCTAAATATATATATGTTATCCGAAAAATATCACGTTTCTTTTTATTCTTCATGTTGCATATTAATCTTAGGATATCATTATATTTTTCGATAGCCGTTCATTTTGTGTATATATACCTGTTTTACATAGTTTTACTTTTTTCAATTAATTCTATTGAAATATAGGTATTTAGATTATATTTGTTTGCTGTCAAATTCAAATTACAGAGTACAGGTTTGTCTGTTTGACAGGCGCGAGTTGACATGAAACATCAATTTCGTAGAAAGAACATTTAGGTTAGAAACCGTTCATAAATTTGGATTGTTCATTTCAACAAAAAGTTCAAAACCATACAAACACAGCGAGGAAATAAGTTATTGCGAAAAAGATTCCACCATATTCCGGCACTTACAAAATCGAGAAATCAGGTGATACCATGGCCGGCTCCACACAGTAGAGCCCGGCCGTGGTCGCACACATTCGTCTGATTTGACAAGAGCTGATTAGCCAGTAACAATTTTGGGTTATTTTGCTATAAGCATACATTTCTGCATTAACTAATGAACAAAATTTTAAAACGTACAAGACGAACAACGTATCATTTGGATTTATCTGTTGTTTTGGACAATATTTTTTTTTGTAGAAAATGAATTCAAAACATATGGCTAATTAGCTGTTACTGTCAAAAAGGTAGGAAGCATCCAAAAAATAGTATGGACTCGTATTATAATATTATATTTGATAGTCAAAAAATATAGTTTAGGTATAACTTGGTAAACTGATGACTAAACCCTAAAACCGTAAAATCAATATTTTGAATACGAAATATTGTAAGCTTAAACTCATTGAAACTTAGTTCAGATTGGATCTGATCTAAAATTAAGTTAGAACTAGAACGAACTTTTTATATTTTGTAGGCTGGTGATCGTTCCACACTGACGTCACTGACAACCTTAAATATTCTGTGACTTATGCTTCCTCCACACGTCGACAGATGTATCAGCGGACGTCAGCAGACGCATCGGCAGATATATTATCACGATCCGTCCATACGTCTGTAGGTAAACAGTCTGAGTCAAACCTTGACAAATGCAACATCGGAAAAATGGATGTTGAGATTGTAACTGCCGCTGCTATTTATTTATGTAGTAGTTTTATTGGTCATATCAGCCATTTTACACACCAAAAACAAGACACACTCTCAATCGCAACAGCGCCAACACTAATGCAAAAGCAGACGTGTGGACGATCGTCGCGTCGTGGGCTCGCGCCAAAAAATCCCTTTGTTGCGTGTCACAAAAACCGACAACATACGGATTGCTGGCAGACGCATTGGCAGACGTTGAATGCCTACCACAAACGAGCAAATTACCCCTTCTACACGTCAGCGGACTTATCGGCAGATGACGTCAGCTGATGCATCTGTCGACGTGTGGGGAGGCCTTACACACTGACATATGACACATCAATCTGTCTAGATTAACGGTCTGAATTGTTAAATGAAACCAAGTTAACCAAGGAATAAAACCCTGTGACCTGTGATAGAACCAATATAACTACAATTTGACAAGCACAAGTGTAATGCGGTGTGGTAGCTGAATAAAAATTACGTAAAATTCAAAGCACTACCGGGCACCGGCAAATCACGACTTGATTCAACTCTGAAATGGCTGCAAATACTATCCTATTAGACTTTTCCGTAGAGCCGGGTACTGTGAAAAACGACAATCAAATGCAAGTGGTGGCCACAAATATTGAAAACGTCCTAAAAGACTATCTAACGAGCTTGAAGCAAGTACATGGCTTACCGTTTCAGAGCGGATTGCTGAGACTCTACACGGCAGATCCCGGTGTCACGGTATTTCTTAGAATTTACGGTAATGGGTTGATCACCATCAACATGGAGTATTTCAAAGGGGACAAAGATAATCCCCTGCTAACATTTGAGGTAAGATTTGATTAGACCTATGCCCTTTCTTTTATGTTACTGTAGAATGGTGGTATCAACTGCATAATAAACTTTTTCTGTAGAGTTTCTAATATGTATACTTCCTTATTGCATATAGTATACTCCTATTTTGAATAGTACAAAACTGTCTAATGGAAAAAAATTGATTATAAAATCACTTATACAAGTAGAAAATTTTATTAGATTCATTTACAATTGATTATGTGTTCTACTATTATCTATTATAGATACCCATAGTAAATGTGAGTGAACCAAGCCCTTAAAGTTATCTCTATTTATATGAATATAGAAATTCACAGTTGGCAATATGTATAAATAATTGAGAATGTGGTCGAAATTATTTTCAAACAAAATTATATGTGGGCATGTGGATACATGACAGTCTGAAATCAAACTTTTGAAAACTTATCATGTGGTTTGAAGCACTTTTTTCAAAAATTGCAGTTGATATCATCATCTATCAAGAGACCTCCACTTGGCACTGACTATGTTTGTTCCAGTTGAGCAAAGTATTAGAGCAAAAATTGCAAGTGCAGTTGGCCTCTTTCCGATCAAAAATGTTTCCCCCAATTAAAAGGGGGAGGCAGCTCGATGTGTACCTGTCGAGCTCAGGTTAGCGGTCGATTTCTTTATTTGTCCATTCCCCTTTTCTGCACACCTCTGATCCTATTTTATGGGCTGCTGTAGCTGCACAATATTTTTTTTAGATGATTTGTTGTTCAGAATTAAAGGCGTAAGTACCGTTTTTTTCAGGAATACTTGATTTCATGCTTTTGCATTATTTGATTTCTCAGTAGAGCCTAATGAGATAAATATGTCACTTTTTAATTATTTAACTAACTTATTGCACTTGAAACACTGAACCTTTAACTTATTCTGACAATCCTATTTATTTTATGTATGAGTACTGTTCAAATTTTAGTTCTAAAATAAAACAATGTAACATACTTATAATAGTTATAATTCATGAACTTGATACAGTAACACATTAAATGCTCATATAATTATATATATATATATATATATATATATATATATATATATATATATATATATATATATTCGGTTTTGCTCATTATGTGTAACATGTATTGAGTGATAAACAATGCTACAAGCTAAAGTATTCCTGAAAGGTATCAATGTTATAAACATCCTTGACTGTTTTATCTATTATTTCCATATATTTGAATTTTATTTGATTTCCCTCATGGTGGTCATTTCATTGACATTAGTGAAAATAATCCATATCAGCCCCTTAGCTGTTTAAATATCTGTATGCAGGGTGTCCTTTCAAGTAATTCAGACCTCTTCTTGAAAATATTTGTGATGATCCTGTATATATTTCCATGCAATTTTAAGTTACAATGGAAAAAGTATGAGTCAAACCTCAAAATATCAGGAAGAAGCTTCTCAAACAAATATAGAACAGCATTAAAATGCATTTTGGATGTAGTGTTAAAATCCTAGTCAAAACTGCAATTGGCAACATTTAGGCAATGAATTGGACAATCTAGAAAACGATTACTGAAATTATCTGAAATTTTTTATGGAATTTATACAGTGTTTGATCGCAATGGCATGGTGACGTGTGTTATAGCAATGTAAGGAACTCAGAGAAGATGTGAGCGAGAAAATGGTCAGCATTAGGAAAGCTCAGGCGTTCCCCTTCTTCAAACGGGGTACATTCAGTACCTATTTCGTGTCATCAGGTTTGTTTTTACGTGCTGTGTTGTACTGAAATTCAAAATGGCTACTCAAAACATTCGAATGAACATATTTTATATAATAGTTAGATCTGTCACTATCAAAATTGCATGTTGTCTTTTTGATTTATTGCAAACTTGTATATTATTTTTTGAGACCGCTGCCACTAGTTATTTAAATTTCCATGTTACATATATATTGCTTTATTGCAAAAAGTGTACTAAAACAACTATATATACTCTGGAGAATTGAATTGGGACAAACCAGAAAGTGATTCGCTTGACCCCAATAAAAAACAAATTATATCAATGCTGTATTATGTAGATCAGAACCTGTGAAGTTGAGTTTGCCAAGTATAATGAAAATGTTGCACAAAAATTTCCCAAATGACATAAACGATTCATATTCAAAAATTAATTAAAATCGAGTTAGATTGTTATAAAAATATGTTTATTCTATCACCTGCTTCTGTCATGTCATATTCACCGCCATTTTTTGCTTTTGTGTTTTGCTGTCTTTTATTTGACTTTATTATAACTTTGCTGCTATGCTTTCAGTGTCATTTGTGTGTGTTTCGGTTTATGGAATTAGAATATTGGACTCAAAAATACATGTTATTAATTATAGATGAAAGGCTTTTGGAGTATGATATCGACAAAGTTCTGTTTGAAGAAACATCTCCATATCAGAGAGTACAAATAGTGCATTCGAAAAGTCTGGGCAATATATTGGTGCTAGATGATCTCCAAAGTAAGTAGTTTCGTTATTGAGCATTCACCACAGTGCACTCACAAAAGGATTCATTTAAAGTACTCGGAAAATGGTTATTATTGATACTAAAGTGATGAAGTACTGATAGAAAATGCAGTTAAGTCTAGATATTCATCCTAGTGCTTTAGACCAAATCTGTGTGAATCTGAGTAGTCTATACAACCGGTGTATATGATCAACTGCCTTCTTGTATGAAGCATTAGACTGTACAGATTGAATAATACTGTTTCGGACTTCCATTGTGAATTTTTTGCGTTTCATAACGTTTCAATTGATATGGTATCATCAATCGTCTTCAGACGTTTCACCTCAGCCGAAACATTGTGAAACGCAAAAATCTCAAGACAAAGTCCGAAATAATATTGCTGCAAAATCTACATTGTCTACAAATTTTAAATAACAGAGTGTACAGCGCTGGCTATTTTATGTTGTGGTTTTTATTTCAAAAAGTGCGTGTGATTATGTAGTATCCTCCACCTTCTCCATCAAATCTACATTAATGAATAGTATTTGAATGTAGCCAAATTTCTTAGTGAACCATCTATGTGCTGCTACATTTCATCCTATTGAAACTTAAATACAATACTGCAATTTCTGATTTAGTCGAACAATATACATAATAACAAATACATGATCTTAAATGCAGTATTTTTGTTCTTTTCTATAATGGATTGTGGAACATCTGGAATGAAAAGATAGTATTAATTAATTACATACATTATTATTCAGCTAGATAAAGAAAATGGCGTCTAATGCAGAAGGACAATGATATATCTAAGGAGATAGTGATACCATATTTCAAAGTGCATAAGTTTTTGTATCAAAGCACTTGGCTATAGAAGAAAATATAATAAACTAACTGTAAGCCTGACAATGTCTTTTTAAAGCAGTTTATAAATCAGATCTGTTTACGGAAAGACATAGGAATTTGTCAATTAAAATCATATAAATATAATATATAACTGTTAGAAAGATATACTAGAAAAGTGTATTTTTCTGCAACACCTTAAATGGTATGTACATGTTTTTAGACATGCTCCTAGTGTGCTATAACTATTCATTTTATTAAAAAATTAAATGACATGAATCATATGAGCCATGAACTCGTTCAAGTAAGTTCAATTGGACTAATTGAGACATATTTATGTTGCAGATATAGGAGAATCTGATCTGATTTATACAGAAACTCTTATGGCTAGAGGAAAAGAAAATTATAAAGATAAAGAAATTGTGATATTAGGTTTGTATGATGGAGCATTTCATTTTATATGAATGATGAGTGGCATAAATTTCACTACAAGTTTCGTGTCAAGTCAACACAGTGACGTAATAAATCTTAGCGTGACATAATCTGTCTTGGCAAACAGGGCACCTTTTGTTCAATATGATCTCACATAAGAATATGACTGAATATTGTCAGATTCTATCCAAAATCACGGAATGCAGTATATTCTCAGAGGTGAAAATTTCAAATTAATTTTTCCATGACATGAACGGAGGACTAGAAGTATAACTAGATCATTACAGTTTAGATGTATTCAGGGTTTCTCAACAAACTGCAATGACAGATATTGCTATTTGCTACTGATCAAGTTTGATTTAAGAGTTGTAGTTACCGATACAGTAAGATAAACGTGAAAGCTGATGAAGATCATTGATTTTTTCTGGAATAAGCCAGTGAAACAGTGTCACATATTTACGACTATTCACACCAACTATTTAAACTACAGCACACCTTGTATTTGATTTGACCACATTAATTCAGTTGCTATATTGGTGGTTCGACAGCATACACCCTTATATACACTATTATATGTTATATTATAATATTACATACATCAACTCAATTAAATAAAATATATATGTCCATTAAGGTGGAGGGGATGGTGCATTACTGTATGAATTACTGAAAGAAAAACCCAAAGAAGTTATTATGTTGGAGATAGATGAGGTGGTTATGAAGGCCTGTGCAAAATATATGCGTTCAATTTGTGGTGATGTTCTAGACAAGTACAATGGACCAAATTATAAGGTAAATACATTTTTACATTTTTGTGCAGATAATTTGATGGTAATAAATTTCTAGATAATAATCGGTGACTGCATGAAATCTCTTGAAGAGTTCATGAAAGAAGGCAGGAAATTCGACTATATTTTTGGGGACCTAACCGACGTTCCTATATCTCAAAAGCATTCTGGTCAGTTATGGACTTTTTATCAGAAGGTACTCCAAATGAGCTTCAAATTATTACGTCACGATGGAAAGTTCATGACACATGTACGTATTATTCTTAAGTGAGGATATTTTATTGTTATCATTTGTAACTTAACTATAATGTGTTTGCCCAGGAAACATGCAACTAAAGCCTGATATCAGCCGAATTACCGTTACGTAATATTAAAAAATGCATGTAACATCTGTAACCTATCCTCTGGTTCTGTGTATGGCCCATTCTGCTTTTCATAGATATTTAATAAAACAACACGATAACAATATAAATTATTATATTGTCAAAGCTAGTTTCACCAGGCAATAATGGTGTCATACCACCAATCAAATAGAATATGCGACATATTCTGATTCTAAATTCTAGATATTTCTAACTCCTCACACAAACGTGGGGAAATTAGTAGCTGTGCAAGTCAATTCAGGTTATCATGCTATACTTTATTTTACTTCCGATTCATCTATTCGAACTTCTATACTTGCCTCAAAATAATGGAAATATATGCGAAAACTTATGAATTATTAATCAGTAATTCTTCAATAAAATTTTACAATTTTTGGTCGAATGCCTAGAGTCGTCAGTATAGCTCGGCGGCCTACAGTACAAAGCAAATGGATTGTCTATATACCTATCTCAAGTAAGAGTGTAACATTCTCCATGTGGCGGTACCGATTAACCTCTTTACGAGGTCAAATGGATCTAACAATTTGGACTACCTAATAGCTGCGATAGATTCTTGTCCATGGATGTAGTAGGGCCTTCTATCGCTCCTAATAGGTATTCCAAATTTATCCGGGCCATATTCCTTCGTAAAGATGTTAATAGGTAGGGCCACTTGACGCGAGAATGTTGTTATAACGAGTTTTGTTAACTACATTACTCAAAACTGAAACATCAGGATGTGAATAGTAATCACGATACTGAAAATAATTCTCAAATTTGAGGCTGTTTTCATTATTTCATACACGTAATAAGTACTTTATTGTTCTAGGTGAATGGTATCTGTTCTTCTGAATCAGTAGATATGTTCAAATCTCAACTGGACAAAATAGAACCTCCTGTGAAGTTCACCACGTCCAGAGCATTTGTGCCATCATTCATGGAGGATTGGATCTTCTGTCAGGTGTTCTTTGAAGAAAACAAAAAGGAATAGCGTTCGCCCGTTATTTTCGGCCTTTCAGATTTAGATTTTAGGTAGTAGAAAAAAATGTAATTCTGACGTACATTGTAAGTGTATCCTGTTTTTACAACACTCATACCTATTCCTGTTACTTCTAGATTGGAAAGTGTACTCAGTTTTCTAATCTAATCATTTTAATGATATATATATATATATATATATATATATATATATATATATATATATATATATATCCGCTTTTGTTACCTGATTCGTTATTCTATAGTTGTTCAAACCAAATGAGTAATAGCACAAATGCTTAATAATCTTTCTGTATAATATAGATGTATTGATTTGTTGTGAATGAAAAGGATAGTTACCAAAGCAAGTATTAGTACTAGATGACGCTGTGCAGAATACGAGTATTTTACAATGCAGATTATATTTTATGTGTAATTGAGACAGAAAATATAGAAAACAAAAAAGTATAATTTGTATTATTAGTAGTATTATATACCAATTCACCAGCAAGCAAACACAGCAATAAAAGTGAAGAAAAAAGCCTTCTGGGTCAAATTTGGAGAAAACATATGCAGATCATCCTTCCACACTTTTTTGATCGTATACAGGTATTTGGGCGAATACACGATAAGACAGTTGAGTGTAAACTCAAGAACACGTAAGATTCACTACACAGTCAACTATGAATATATAACAATAAGCGAACGGCTCGTATTTGGTGACGCGTTCCTTGAATCCATACATTACTAAGGTAGTGTGATCTTTAATGGATAAGTTAACGGTTCGGAAAGCCGAATATATGGGTTCGAATCTCTAGATTTGATAATTATTGTTCTTTATTCAAGATATGTCTAATACAAAATGAGTATGATCTGGATAGTATTTGGTCAATGTACCCAACAGTGGCCTTTCCAATAACTTGGCTCTACAAGGGACTCACATGCAGACTTTGCCTCAAAGTTGTATTAGTTAAAAAAAACTTGCCAGATTAGATAATTAGAGATATGATTTCAACAACCTGAAATCCATAACAACTACTATGTTGTGATCCAATGGTTAAGGTACCCTGCTGGAAAGCTGGATATGTGTTCGAATTCCTCTCCTACCAGTTTACTTCTGATTTTCAAATTGAGTTAATTAAAATGCAATTTGAATAACCTTTGTTTTATTAAATTAGTTTAATTAGCAAACCTAAAAAAAGTTCGATGATGTTATGTATTCGTATTTTTTGAAAATACCATTTTTTTCAATGCTTTGTGGTTTGAGATCTACTATGTCTGGTGTGGGGAATGTAATCTTGATCACATGATTTATGAGAGATTTTAAAGATATCTAAGAATATGAATAGAAATTATGTCAACTATTACTAGGATAGTATTCCAAAGTAGGTTCACATATGTAGCACCAAATAACTGGAAGAAGTTCCAACTGAAAATCTCTTGTACAATTAAATAGATACATTTGAATTGCTCATAGTTTGCTTCACTAAACAGTGTCAAGTCATTCAGAGGTCATACAAGTTTGACAATAACCTGTCATAATCTCTGCAACATTACCAAAACTCTTCTAATACAGTGTTACTAAAAATTTAAAATGATGTGTGAAGTGCTGGACTGAAAAAAATACATTATTTCAGTTTTTAATATCAACGTTTCAACTATTTACAAGCCTAATATTGACAAATTATGAAGTTTCATATTGTCTTGATGCTCAATGTCTCATTCCCATGCTTCATTCACCCTCAAGTGTGCCAATCTTGATTCAATAGTGACATGTTCCTTATATGGCCTTGGCTTGGTTATTGTTTTTAACAAATTTTCTTCATTTTTACCAAGTGCCCTGGCATGACCTGATGATTGTTCCTAAAATATCACTTTGTTGTTTACCCTTTAAGATGTGAAAATGATTACAATCTAATGTGTCACAGGAGATTAGGAGAGTAAAAATCTTACTTTAGAAATTAGGTATGAAAATAAAATTAGGCATCAACTTTTGTATGTGCTGATACATACTTATGTTCATATATATTTAAACAAAAAAAACTATTGAAATTGATGCCCACCCTTGTTTATGGAACCCAATTTAAGTGTATGCTCTCTACTATGTATCAGACCTGCTATAGACATGCATGTTTTGTCTTTATCTTAGGCTGGAAGTCTAATGGTAGTGAGCCATTGGGTGGTATATATGAAACCCAGTCAAGGGTGTGATAGCAACATCAACACTCATCTCCAAGCGTCGCGCACGGTGGCGCTGCCCACTGCCAACTCATGAAGCCAAAACAGTCAAACTGTTAGGACCATTGATATAGAACCCATTGAATCGTCACTCCAGCCCCCGAGGGGCTTTGTCTGGCTCTGTTTAGCTAGTGTATGTGCCCATTACACGAAATTATTTTTCTTAAGTTAGGTAGGTTACATTTTTGCTTATGCAGAAATAATTACTAACAATATATGCAAGCTATGAGACTATGGCTAATTGAGTGACTCAATTATAAAGAGGGTTGGTCAGATGAAAAATCGTGTATTTAACATAGTTTCACAAATAAAGCTCATTTGTGAAACAAGAGTTTTATTTGTGGAATAGTGGGTTGTTGTTTTATAGTTTGAACACACAAACTGAATACTTACAGGAGAAAGATATGGGTGTCTCAGAAGGAACATGTTATTTTCCTCAATTTCAAATTGGTTCCTTAGATTTTGTAAATCTTTAATAGTTGGTTCTTTGACTATTCTATGCTTTCCTTTATAGATATTGCCATTTGGTAAGTGTTTTCGGCGAAATAATGCCGTAAACAGTCGCATACTTTTTTCGTTGAGGTCGAAGCTTGATTTTTGAGAAGCTTGAAATGGCTAAACTAAAACTGGACTTCAAGGTTATAATTTATTTTTGCACCACAGAATATACATATAAGATAAGGCACAAAGCACAATACAAGTTCTGTGATTTAGTTTTTTTATTGTGGGCAGTAAATGTAGGTGATAGTTGAGCTAGATTCCTATAACATTTGGGACGCAGGTAATGGGTATGTTGATTGTAAATTCTGTTATTGTGCAGCAGATGTCGGTAAGATGAAATTATGGGACCCCCAAGGGCCAAGGGTCAATTCTGGGAAACTGGAAAACCACCAAGAGACATTAAACTAAACTATATTTTAGTTCCTTTGTAAAAAAAATAAGAAAGTATAATTATTAGTTTACAGATTAATTATAACCCTATGACAATTTAATCTGTTTTATCTTCTCTTGCTTCAAGGACTGTTCAGCGTAATCAGTTGAAATTTATAATTATTGTAAAAAATATTTTTGTGGATAAGGATTTGTATGAAAAAATGAAAAATAGTGCTAGGGACTGGTACTCAATAGATGTCGTGGATAATGTTGTTAGTGACATCTATGTCATAATACATTTTTTAATTCAAAGATCACATCTGCGTCAAAGCCGTCAAATGTCAAATCGACAAATGTCACATTGCTTTGATCAACCTTTGATTTCCATATACACAATATACAGCTTCATTAATTTGTTGTTCTAATTGTATTGCTATGTTTTTCAGCATACGATAAAAGATATAGTTTTATTAACATTGGCGCTTGAAAGAAGTCTGATAGAAATTCAAATCCATTCTTGTTTATGCAGTGACCACAAAGCTGTTAAGCACACAACATGACGACTGCAGCACGTCCAACATTTGATCCTGCCCGTGGAGGCTCAGGCAGAAATGAAAAGGATCTTAGTGCTATATCCAGGCAATATTCCAGCAGAGATCTACCTAGCCATACAAAATTAAAATATAGGTAAGTCTATTCATCGCTTTTTGTTGTTTTATTAATTAGTATAGAATACTTTATTTCAACATATGACGAGACATAGTTTTCAGTATGTATGAAGACCTGATCCGATAACTTGAATATGTTACAGAGAACATGGCCAAGGTACAGCAGATGAAACACGCACTCGTGATTTCCGTAAAGAGCTAGAAGAGCGTGAAAGGGAGAAGAGACCAGCAATCAGATCTGGAGAACATGCTAAACGGTTGAAATTGGACCAAGTTCCAGCTGCTAGTTTAGATGCTGATGACCCTTTGGATGAAGAAGAGTCAGATTCTAGTGATGATGAGGATGATACTGAAGCACTCCTTGCTGAACTAAATAAAATAAAAAAGGAACGTGCTATGGAACAAGCAAAGAAGGTTAGGTCATATTTTGTCAGTTTGCTTTAAGGAATATACTTTCATAACATCAATGTTCAAATATTACCACAAAATAATGAATGAATTGTGATAAATGCATAACTACTGCAATTGATTTCTTCAACCATAGCCCTTATATTAAATTACATTTGAGTTATATAGATTTCCATTCTTTCCATAAATTTTTGTTCATTTCCAAATTTTGTTTTAATTATTGTATTAGGTCCAATATCTTCAAGTCTTGTGCCACTCATCCACTAGGAATAAGTAATATCATTGCAGTAAAAACAAAGATCCATGTCTCCAATGCAGTGATTTGACAGGAATTGCACTTGAACCTTAGCTCATATTGCAATGCATATAAAATGTCACTCCATTACTATAAACCATTGATTACATTAGAGTTTTTATGAGTTACATTTTACCAACTTCTAAAAACTGGAGGAACTAATAACTCCAAACTAGCATTTTTGGACTTACACCCCTTTGTCTTTGGAGTGATAATGTGTAGGGCGTGGCATTCCCAAGTACTTATTACTTAAGTTATTATACATAAATTTTTGAATGATTGGTAACTTAATTCAATTACAGGAAATAGAGAGGAGACAGGAAGAAGAGAGAATAAGGATGGAGAATATTTTGAGTGGAAATCCACTTTTGACACATTATTCAGCCGGAGGTACCAAAACAGATCATAAGGTCAAGAGAAGATGGGATGACGATGTTGTGTTTAAGAACTGTGCAAAATCTGAGCCAGAGAAAAAAATGAATGTATTTATCAATGACTCTTTGAGATCAGAGTTCCATAAGAAATTTATGGAAAAATATGTAAAATAGAGTGTATGTTCCTAGTATGCTAAATTTCTCATCATTTGTCATTTGCTTACTTATATTTTCATTATATATATTTTCTTGGCTGTACAATTAAAATATGGATAAGTCTATCAATTGTATTATATTTTTATAGCTAACACATTTTGGGTTTGAAACTTTCATAGTGTTGGTTTCTATTATATTCTATTATAGTATCTAGCCACCCCATACATGTTGTTTTCAGATTTATCTCCAGAAAAGTACAAACTGATAAGAAATTGAAAAAAATATCTATTTTAGCTATTTGTGTTACCTTAAGACAGTTTGAGATATGAGAATTTCATCTCAAATTAAGGGATAAAGTCTGATTTTCAGCTTGAAAATTGAAGCATTTGCATTTATTCAGCAATTCTGTCCTGTAAAGGTAATGTAGGTATGAAGAATAGAAAGCAAACATTTTTTTAATAATAATTGATCCTTAGATTATGATTATAAAATTAAATTGCCTTAGGGATAACAGCATAATATTTTCAGAGTTATTTCAGAAAGAAAAAGATTGTGAGTTAATATTAAGCCTGTTGCCTCCAAGGGTAGTAGATACATGGTTTTCTTGAGGCTGGTATCTGTTTCATCTTTGTTGGCCTGGTTATTGAAATCAGCTGGACCTCTATTTGGATGTTGTAGGGAAGGATTTGTTGTAAAAATATTTATCATGGATTTTTTTAAGATTCTTGAATTATTCGTTGAAGACAGTAATTTATGATATCTGCTCTTGCACAACCATCGGATACATGTTCATTGAATTAATAGTATTTATTTTCTAGTTTGACGCGATAAAATTAATTTTTTCAATATCTATACTGGAATGTTTAAAGTAAGTTTTTATAAGGGTATACCTGGAATAATAAGATTGTGAATACTTGTTTATTTGTGGACATATCATGTACTGCACGATGTTTCTCTGGTAGCAATTTTATTCGATATAAATGTTCGATTTGATAATATTTCAATATTGGACAATGTTTGTCTGTGAATAAATGGTTGACATTATATTCATGTTTATACTTTATATTTGGGAACATAGTTTGCACATGTACTATGTACATTCATTGCATTGACTGCTCTCATATTCGTCTCCGAATTTCTTGAAAATTAATTTGTTAGTAAATTTAGAGATGATAAAATCTAAAACATTTTGTACAC
This sequence comes from Bruchidius siliquastri, assembly GCA_949316355.1. Lineage (NCBI taxonomy): Eukaryota > Metazoa > Arthropoda > Insecta > Coleoptera > Chrysomelidae > Bruchidius > Bruchidius siliquastri. The sequence continues at coordinate 24,099,009 of OX438533.1, forward strand.
TGATTCGATCAGTATCGTGTACATATAAATTCAGTCATCCACTTATGATTTTCCATTGTTGTCTTGAATTATATTTCCAAATACTTTTCCTGCCACTTCTGCAAAAAATGTTTGAGTTTCTATTCAATATACGGATTTTCGATATTTTTTTTATTCTTTGGGTGTGTGTGGTCCACCTTGTAGCACGCAATCTTAACCTTAGGATTGTACAGTTTTTTGTTATGTCAAGTACTTATTATTTAATAACATATATTTCATTCACATCGGTTTATAAGAACTTATCGAGTCTAATTTTACATCTAATTTCGTTAACTGAATGAGAATTGAGGTCTTTTCTGTTTCGTCCAATGTTTGCATATTTTTGGTTTTTATGATCAAAGATTTAATTTCTTCGTTGGCAATAAATTATCGTTTATTCTTGAACGAGTATCTGAGCGAGCCCATTATTTTGTAGATGTTTTCTGCTCAACTTTATTTGTTCGGCTCACTATTTTTTTTTCTATTTCCATTATGGTAAGTTTTTCCACTAAGGTGTAAAATGGAGTCATATTTTTCCTATCTTCATTGCGTTGCTCTATAATTAATTTTTCTTTATCTAAAGTCCTCATCACTAATTATTGTCTTATAGAATCTTTGTGAGCTGATGGTGTAAATAATTAGATTGATCTGTGTAAATAATTAGCGTCATCTGAGAACGGTTTTGGTGATCAACTACTTCGTCTCAAATCATTTCTTTTCTTTCTTATTTGAAATAGTGGGTTTCATGACCTAATTTTGGAATTACGTCAGCGCTGACAGCGTCGGATATATCACATTGAACGTGAAAAAAATCCGTATTGGATTTGGATTGGATTGTTCTCCAATCGTGAGGCTGCGCCAGCCAATAAATTTGGTTCAAAAAAATCGCAGTTTTGGTATTACACATCAGTCATGGCGAATATCAACAACCATGAGGAATGTATTTAACCGACGAATATAATATTTAGCGAATATAGTGCGGATATAATAAGTTTGAAACAAAATGGTAAATCTACAGTTCATCATTTGACTGAGTTTGCCCTCCGTTTATAAAGTGTTTGTTGAACTATAGCTTCATGCCACACGATTATATTGCACCCTTTGCTCACAATAACGCAATATAATTTTCATCCCCACAAATCTAAGCCACTTATTTGAATGATATGGGTAGTTTTGGATTAGAAAACGTGTTTTAAACGTTGAACATATTTGTTCAGCGAAACTCTCAAACTGGAATGATTTTCATCTGCACCTTTGGAAATGCTCGTTTATTATAAAAGGTTAATCCTAGCATATAGGCATATGCTGGCGCAAAGTTTTTTCAGATCCATTTAAGATTATTTTTGATCATCATTTTGAAAAATTATTTGATCCCTGCTTTTCGGTCTATTGATTCGAAGCTTGTAAAAATAAGTTAGAACGCAAGGAGAGGTAGGAACATTGATGCTAACTTTTCATGGTCTAGGTATCGTCATGGATCGTATCTAAATCTTTTTCAGCAATCGACGGTCTTATTAGTGAATTTCCTGAACACATGTGAACAGACAAATGCAGCAAGAGGAGCTTATATCTTGTCATCTAGTAATGATGAATTTTTCGATAGTCTCATACTATTACACAAAACGAACTGATGAATAGCACAATAAAACAGATTATCCAGATCAGCACATTTCAATATCCCCTCGTATCAGGGTACCACACAGCTAAAGCATGCCTGAAGACAATGACCCACCATTCCTCAAGTACTTACCACAAACTGAGTGAGTCGAGTCTCCTGCTTCCTTACCTCTCTCTTGATTGTAATGAGCAGAAGTGGGGAGTCTGACTGGAACTTGTTAATTTTAACAACCTGTTTTAAGCGTATACCTGCCCACGCATCACGCTGCATGAAAGCAAAATCCGTACAGAAATCGCTCGCGATGAAAATGCTGGTCGCGTTGTGTTTTCTTCTTTTGCACAGTTATGTGGTGTTTGCGGTGAAAACGACGGGAGTGTATGTGGACAATGGTCTCGACCAAACCTCCATGGACCTTATGTCCAACGAAGAGAGGAAGGAAATGGAGCTAGAGATACTGAATCTTCTCGGTCTGCCGAATCGACCTAGGAAGATCAATAAGGTACATCCTCAGATAGACTGTAATAATACCAATGTTGGAAGAAAACATTCCATTGTGGGATACATCCATTTTTTTATTATGTAGTTATTGTTATAATAGTAACAGACAAAGAACCTAGGTCTGTGACTTACAAAATTCAACAACTAAAAAGAAATTGTCTTGTGAACCCGTATGTTTAGAGTACAATAATTACACAGAGCTGGGGGCTATTGATGGTTTGTGCTATTTTATCATTTAGTTTTTTGTGCAGTTTTCAAAAAACGAGTTTCTAGCTAATATACTTTTTGCATCTGGATACCTCTCCTATGAAATCTATACATCAAATCTTATTGTGGCAAATCCAGCACTCTACTTATTAAACAGAAAAATCGAGAGACAAAAACGAAGGACATATTTCAATCTAAATCATATTTAAATGGCAGTGATGTACTTAAGATTACCGGATATTAAAGAATCATTGAGGGGAGGGGGTAGCACAATGCAAATTATTCCTTTTTTATAATTCTATTTTAAGTTTTTCTCCGTCGATGCCTTGCAAATCTGGTGGAATGCCACTTCAAGACTCTTCCAAATTATTATGAGTTTGCAGTTCAGACTTGATTGAATCTATGGAACCTTTCAGTCTCTAGCCCATCAATTATTATTATTATTCAACAAGCTAAAAATTCCCTAAGAAAAAGTGTTGCTTGTGGGAATGGACAAAACAAAACTACGTTTTTTAATTAAATTTAAAAAATCATTCTAAGTGTTTGTTCTGAAAAGGGCCAGGATCTTATCATTCAGCAAGTTTTTCCAAAGGACCTCAAAAACAGTTTTCTGGTTTTGCTTCACGACGTTCCTATCCATTTTCTAAAAAAAATGGGTGTACCAAAAATTGCTGATGGTCGTGTGGTGAGCGTCAGAAATCTCAATATACTTCTAGTAAATATTTACGGAAACACAATATCTCTAGAATATATAAATTATTCGCGATTATAATAAAAGTAAAAGGAATGGTAAATAAAAATAAAGTGTTTTACATCCCAATATCTACTGTCCCTCCAGCAACCTCTTGAAAAATCAGCGCCTCGATTCTTGTTAGACATCTACAAGTCCTTGATGGAGAATGAGAATGAAGAGAATCATAGAATGAAGAGGGATACTGCAGATTTGAACATCAGTGGAGAAGAGCGGCAGCAAATCGACGAGAGTGACGTCATCATGACTTTCGAAAGTGTTAGTAAGTATATTACTTACTTTAGCACAATCACAAGCGAAACAGTTTGTCCAGTTTTTTGAATTGCATATTTTGAAAGACAAATTCGCAAATTAGTGTTCCGATATTGAGTAATTATCGTTTTACCGACACAAAATTACGTAGATAGATTGTTTTTATGTTTCTTAGTGCACTATAACTTTTTTTGACTAGGCTATGAATAGATATCCTATAGAATTATCAAACAATCAAAAATAGGTTATTTTATTTTACTTAGTTGAGTTGGTTATTATTGGATGGAAATACGTTAATTAAAATTTAACAAATATTTATTTCCAGAGTACAGTGACTTTTACATGTATCCTCATCTTAAAAATGCTGTCCAGACAACTATTGTCTGTAGAATTTGTCTCACAACGAAATTTCACTGAAAATGCATGTCTGGTTTAGTATTTTTGGAACATCTACAATTATTGCAAATGTTAAGCGACATATAGATCTAGACCTAATCATTATTATCAGAAATTTTATGTAATATCATTATTAGAATTATATTTTTGTTCAATCGTTTTAACTAAATTCTAAAAAAATATGTTTCACTGCATCCCAAAATTTTCAGTACCTTGAGGAATAAAAAAATGTCTCAGTATTCAACATGCAGTTTGAGGTTCATTTTGCCTTATCTTGTCGTTATTAACTTTGCGGGACTTGGATTTTCATGATATATATGCATCATAAAATGTCACAAAAACGCCTTTAGTCAAATTTGAAATTATCTTTAATTGGGAAATGTGTGCACTGATTTTCTATTTTGAAAATAATTTCAATGTTAAGACATGAAAAAAGTTTTTGAGTATCTGCCACAGGTATTTACCAATACATATGTCTGTATAAGATGCTGCATGATTAACATCCTATAAATATTTGTTGGAATGTTCATATTTCAATGAATGATCGTGTATTACGGATTATAATAAAATTCACACGGCGCAAAAATCTATTCCAAGGAATCGAGGTATTTTAAACCTTGTTTGTTTATACAATCATTGCGATTCAGCACATACTAAAAGCTATAGGTATATCCCTGCACGGAGACTGACGAAAACTTCTGTGTTAAACCATTGAGTAATATATTACATATCTCTAATCAATGGTTAAACGCAATTTTTTTTCTGAAAAAAAGACATGTTCCGTAATACATTTAAATATCTTAGTTCCAACATGTAACGTATATCAGGCATTTTGTTATCAAAGATACAGCCAGGCAAAACAATCACTATAATTCTATAATAATCACTTCTTAGGTCACCATGTGAGCAATGTAAGGCATGAAAGAGGAAAAAGACTGTGGTTCAATGTATCTGAGGTTCCCATAGCTGAGGATATAGTCGGAGCAGAACTCAGGATATTTAAGAATAAAGTCAAAGACAATAAACCAGATTTGGTATACACCATCTCTGTGTATCAGCTAATCAACACTGATAATGGGTAAGTGAAACATAATCATTAAAAATCCTGCGCCATCAAAATAATAAGACCGTTACTGATAATACATATTGGAAAGGGTATAAGGGTAAGGGGTATAATCTAAAGTTTTATACAATTTTAAGAAATCATGCTAATAACAGAAGGTAAAAGGATTCTGTTCGTGAATTTCCCAGTGTGGGAATGCTGAGAAGTTTTTATGATACGGTAATAAAGCACCAGTTTTTAAACTGTTTCTGTGAAAAACCAATTTAGAAACGCTGTTCTCCCTACACCCCAACCCTACCTCCAACAATAACCCAGCGGATTACTGCTGAGGGGTTATTGGAAAGTTTAAGTGGAGTATTTAGAACATTTGCGTTAATCCTTACTTACTTTTCGATAACCTGGTAAATATTTTTTTTCAGAGAACGTGAACTAGAATATGTATCAGCACTGAACGTTACTGCAGATTTATCTGATTGGGTCACCCTGAACGTCACTGCCTGTCTGGCTACTTGGGTGGCTTTTCCTGCCTCTAACAAGGGTCTTTATTTATCTGTCCAGCCGCTCTCTCGACCAGGTAGGTAATTGCTTTATTATCTTTCAGAATTTATTTTCTTGGAACACACGTCTTTACAGACTCAATTATGTCTTGGTGAATCTAAGTCCTTAGTTTACTCTGTATGTTTAGTTTTCGCGTAAGAATTCATCGTTCAAATGTTTGTTTTTACCTCTCATGCCAAAAGGCGGAAGAGTTTTGTAATCGAGCAAACTGAAATTTAGGCTCATGCGATCTAACACATCTTTTTGCTCATATATTCCAATCCACAATCTATTTATGAATCGGAAACAATACATTTATTATAGTTAAATTTTGACGCTTACTTTTATGGAAAGGACGTAAAAGCTTTAAAGATTTGCAAACTTGTAATAGTGGAGGAACAGTAATCATATCAAATAGCATTAGGCACATTAACGCTGTACTTTTTTTCGCAATAATATAAAATTGGAAATCAATATTTCAATCAGATTTTGAAACTATAAATATTATTTGGAATTAAATTTCAAATGTATATTTATTTAATAAAAATCGAAGAAGTTAAAAAATGTTATAATATTATCTATATTAAACTTAGATCAAATTGGGATTAACCGCTCTAGGATTCGATCGAAATCTTGAATAAACTGATACCACACTGCACGTCAAGTGAATCTGCCCATTTAACGCTGTTCCTTTTCTGTAAGGTTCAATAGCACTTTAGTCATTATTTATGTATCTCATCCAGTTAAAATGAAATGAGCTGTACCAATAGTTGCTGGAACAACGAACCGTCAGCAAATGCATCGAAAATCTACTACGTTTTGAAAAAATACCTTGTGTTTAGAAAACAAATATGCTAACAACAAAGTACAGGATCAAATATTTATGGGTGCTTTACCGTATTTTACAATAATATAAGAATAATATAAGAAACAGTGATATCTCCCAAACTCTACGCTTGGCGGACATTTCGCCCATTTGCTTCTGAAGCAAAACAAATAAATTAAATCTCAAAAACACTGTTCGAAGTACTGAACGCTCTCTGAGACAGCTTGTTCAAACATTTACCTACTACTTTAATAATGTAAAAAAACTTGAATAATAAAGATACAAAATCATGTACTAAAATATACAAAAGTTTTATTGCTTTTAAGAGTAGTAATATTATCAATGAGGATAGGGCGCTAAGAAAAAGTATAAAGTAAATAATGTCAAAACTTATCAGCATAATAGTTTTTGAACTATGTTCTCTTAATGATTGGTCTTGACGATGGTAGACATTGCATTTATGGAGGTGAAGCTCATTGACGATACTATCAGATAAAAATATGGGAAATGGAACGCATTCCTCAAAATAGATATTTTTACAGGTCATGAAATAAGGCCGGAAGACATCGGTCTAGTAACAACAAAGGCAGAAGACAAAATACAACCCTTCATGGTTGCTTTTTTGAAGGCTCAGAACCATGTTAAAGCCAGGACAGCTAGGTCACCGAAAACTAAGAAGGACACCACTTTCACAAGTATAGTCCACGGATATAAAAGTAAGTATGATATTTTACAAGCTCCAGATTTTCATCAAAAAATTGTATTTCTTAAATACTGGATGCAAAGGGGTACACAACTATAAATAATATCAGGCGGATGTGATATATATTATCAATTCAGTGAAATGAAATGTTATTTGAGCTAGATGAATCGAGCTATAAATCATTGTCCCCCGATAATCGATTAATATAAATCGGAAACTCATCCTAGTCATCCTCTGATTCATGTTATACTTGTAGTGGCCTCTAATTTAATTGTTGCTCATAATACTGAGAAGTAGTACATTATAGATGCTTTTATTCCCTAAAAATCTTCCATCATTATGTAATTATTACATTAGGTTTAGAAAATAAAAGTCTCAGATCTGTGATCATCTAACGATGCTTAAAACATCAAATCGAAAGTCGTCATAGATCTGAAAAATTTATCCGTAAGTTCTGGGACAATAATAATAATAGTTAAGTATGAAAGGGCAAAGGTCATCATATAGGAGTAAATCCGCGCAAAAAGATCATAAACAATGACAAAAGATCATTATTTGTTCTGCAGTAAATACGACATCACTTTTCAGTTATATTCACCTAAAAAAAAGATGATAATAATCTAGAACAAGCAGATATGCAATTAGTAGTTATCAAAAGCAAAGACAGGTGACGATGTCAGCGACTTATTTTATGATTTTGCTGTACAAATATATAAGAAGGTTTTCTAAATGTAAATATTTTGTGTCAGGTATACATCACAATAATTAAATATCGATAAACTAACGAATCACATAGCATACGTTTCAAGTCTTGATTTAAATAGTGTTTATGAGAATAGAACTAAAATATGACTCTTCTGATACACTGAGATATGTGCTTCTCAAGTCTTGGAGAGCAGTTAATGACGAAGCTCCAAGTTTTTTTTAGACCTTTTTATCAAATAACATCATTGCCGATTTTTTCGGCTTAATGTATGATCTGTTTAGATCACTGTTCCAATTACAACATCTACTAATCTACTTGGTTAGGGAAAAATAGTACATGAGCTGAGTATCGTCAGCATACATGTGAAATATGAGGAGCCACAACAACTTGATCTGAGAAAAATTAACGTAAAGTCAAATTATCAGAAACTATGAGAACGTCCTAGTTGAACTACCAAATTAAATTGTATCAATCAGCTCCCAAAGTTGATAAATAGATTTTATTATGAATGAGAAAGACAACTTTCATTAGTCATAGTACTATTACCTCTGTAGTACAATAACCCAATTTGATTTACAGACAATGAACCAGACTCTAGGAGAAGTTGTCGGATAGAAACCTTGTACATCAGTTTCAAAGATTTGAAGTGGCAAGTGAGTAACTTAGTGTCATTATGAAAAATTTGAATATTTCCGAATTATACGGATTTTAAGATTGCTTCTAGAAGTCATTTTATAGCATTTTTGCAAGGTCCACTTGTATGCCTTTTACTTTTATGACACTTTCTATATATCCGTCTTGATAGAACAACTTCATCGAATAATAGTATTGAAAAAAATGTTAGTTTTTGACACATCGAATGATAATGGAAAATCTGAAACTTTTCTGTGGTTGCCACTTTGGTTCATCCTATATTTTTGAGTGGCTGTGGCCGTTTATGTTCCATAGATTACCTCTTTGAAAGGCAGAGGCCAATCGCGCCTCGGATGCACTGTGAGAGGAAAAATGTTGATTAATGCTGTAAATATCGAAATACTTGAACAATATCAATTAAAAGTATCGATATTTCTATTGTGACCAGCAATTCAATTTTTTATTTCGGCTACCTTCATCAACCTTGAATGGCTTAAGAATTAGATAAACAAACAAGAATCCTAAAGACGTGTTGTAGCTAAGACATATTCCCCCCGAAAACCGTGAAGAGCTAAAAAATCGCTCTACTGAAACTATTTCCCACCCTTTTGGACGTTTACCTTTACCAAAAAACTTGAAGAGCGAAAGAAACATGTCTAATAAAACCATTTTCCACCACCCACACAAAACACTGGAAGAGAAAAAAAAACATCTTTACCGAACCCACAATTTGGCGACCCATAAGTAAACACTCCGCCCTTGGCGAGCCCCCTCTCACTCTGTCCTAGCTCCGCCGCTATTAACGGTTCATAATTATTTACCTAATGCATATTATATATTAACATGTCATTGTACTTTTAGGACTGGATCATAGCTCCTGATGGGTATGCCGCATATTACTGCACAGGAGAATGTAACTTTCCCCTGAATGCTCACATGAACGCCACAAATCACGCCATTGTGCAGACTTTGGTCCACTTAATGAATCCATGGAGGTTTCCGAAGCCATGTTGTGCACCTACAAAGTTGTCACCAATCTCTGTATTATATTTCTTGGATGATCAAAATGTGATTCTCAAAAAATACAAGAAAATGGTTGTGAAGAGTTGTGGATGTCATTAAATTTAGTTTCGATTGATAAAAAAGGCAATGAGTGTTAATACAAAATGGTTGATAAAGGTTGAGGATCCCAGTGTTTGGATTTGTGAATCAAAATATAATGGATTGATTCTTCATAATAGTTATTTTGGCACTGAAATATACTTGAGGGGCTGGGGACTGAATTATAATATTTCACACCTATGAAACAGTATTTCAGTGAGGAAGAAAATGTATGGAGCATTTAATCATTTAACAGGCTAGAAGAAAAGTTTTGAGAAAAGTAAATTTTAAATATATCCTCGCCACCATAAAGAGTGTCAAACTAATGTGATTTTTCTAGATATAAGGGATATTTGACATCACGTCAATTTAATGTGGTATGAACCTCGTAAGCAGATATGTTTCAAGATGGAATAAGAAGTAAACAATCTTTTAAGCCATATGATTGCTTTTTCGGTCGAGTATTTCCAATTATCATTTATATTACAGTATATAACATTTTAAATTAAGTACTCTTACTACACCTTGTAATTGTAAATATTTTGAAAAATATTTTCTGTGTATGCTACTTATAAGATGTGAAAAGTCTGTAACTGACAAATAAATATGTATATTATATTGGTCATAGCTTGTAGGTGTTTTTTATCATACAACTTTTGTAAAATATAGCGTATTTATGTATTGTACAATTTTAATTCAATAAAAGTAGAATTAAGTTATATGGTATATAAATATCCAACATACCTATTTCCTTCCAAAACATCTTTTTGCTATACAATGTTTTTTTTACTACGGCTGACGTGATATAAACACATACAAAAAATGAATTCAGCATTTTGAACTTTAGAATCAATAAAAAAAAAAACTATCAAAATTTTATCCACAATGGCATTAGATGGCGGACCGATAACAAACATAACGACAGAAATCGGAAACATGGATTTCGTGATTTTTATGGAAAAACCCTTACAATTCATGTTCTCCTTATGGATATATGCAGTAATACAAAATCAATGCCGGTAAAATTTTTGGATTTACCTCGTATTATCACACAGGTTCTATAAAATCTGCGGCATTTACGCACTAACTACTGAAATGCAGATTCCTTATTCATAGCACGTCTTATTATTTATCAGCTTAATTAATGAAGCCTTCACAACACATGCCATATGGGTGTGTTACATGTGTGTAAATATGATGTAATTTTTATTTGATTTTGTGTTAAGCTCTATGATTACCTAATATATGAATACACAATAAATTGTAAAAAAAGTCAGTATTCCCGAAACAGAATACACTTTAAAATGATATAAGCTTTAGTACATCAAATATCAACCGACTTCATGATAGCATAGAGTATACCAAAACCAGTAATGTCATTGATGTGATAGCTCTGCTTCAAAAAATTGTACAAATTCAAATACAAAGTTTTTGTTACTAAACCAAAGCTTGGATTATGAACTGATTCATGACTGGAGCCCAGAAATATAATATTTGATGTGTATGATTGTTGGTTTGATACTACATTATTGTAGCATATATGCTATAGAAACTTTACGTTCGTTTTCCTGAAAACTAATGATGCTTGTAGTATTTTCTCCAGCAGACCCAAAAAAGGTCTTCCAAGTTTGAAATTTCAAGCTGGTCTGCCAGCGGTGGATATGGAGCGCGTTGTGAAATGGGCTGTCAGGGACTTTCTTGCGCGATACTATCTACAATGTATCAAGGTGAATATATATTCATCATATTGTAGCGATTCTGGAGCGAGATGGGCTGTCTACCTTCGCGAGAAGTTATAATAAGGAATGTTGATTAGAGGTCTAAAGTTAGTAAATTATTTTATATATCCCTGATATCCCTCTTATATTTAAAGTAAGCTCGTGTTTTACAGTGAATTATTTAGGTTTAAGAAATTTTCTTCAACTCAAAAGCTCAACAGTATTATACAATAAATATCATTTTCAAACGATTTAAATTCAATATAATATTGTGAATCTTAATGTTTTTAATTTTAATTTAATTGAATTGCGAAAAAAGTTCGAACTTACTTTCATTAACGATAGTAACTATTGGATTAAGGGTTCACGAATAAGGTTCACAGTTCGGAAACCCAGCTTCCATGTAAAGCTGTATAGCCCAATGTTAATCATTCTGAAAGCTAATTTCATCGGTAAATTTCCTTACAACCAATTTTACAAACTACTTTCTCTAAATGGTTAAACCCTCACTAACAGGTGTACATCATTATTATGGATTGTGGAAACAACTAACAATTTTGTTGGACAGTGTATTGGGAAAACTCAAATCACCCGCTACGTCACCACCGTCAGTGCTGCCACTGGTGATTTGACTAGTTATATTAGTTAGTTCGTTGACATTCCACTTTTCACGACTGGCGCCAGTAGCGTTTCGTAGTTTTCATTATGACAAGGTATTCAACGTATTTGTCAAATGAGGTGAATTAATGTAAAACTAGCAAAATTACAACCCGAAATGCGTGATAATAGTACGTAGCGAAGTGTAAAATTTACAAAAACCGTCAAAACTATTTCATTCAGGACCCCGTTCGGTCCTACTACACGTACTTGCGTAGGCTGGGCAATGATATTGTCCGAGGGTAAAGTAAAACCCTGGTGCGAAACGATTTTGAATGTGGACTGCAATTTCAAAGATTTTTACAAAAAACTCTAGTAGCGACGTGCAGAGCGGCGACCAAAACCCGCCTGACATGAACCGCGTCGAAAGAAGATCCACCAACGACATGGATGATACGTTCGTCACCCGACTGGTGAGTCCATTCATAATTTTACCTTTTGATTTTTCTGTAATTCCTCATGAATAGGCTAATTTGCAACCGCAATTCGGACAACTTTAAAGCAGTTTCAGATTTCGATATGTACATCTATAAAAACGATGAATCAGCTGTTGAAGGATAGATTTGTAGTAGCTCTGGTAGTAACCATCCCTGGTTAATTTAGAGCCGTGTTGTTTTTGCCAATAAACTAACAAGTGTTCAATACGTATATATATATATCACTTGTAAAAGCTCCCAATCAACTTGTACTATAACAAATGTGCACATCTCAAGAATTTGGGTTAGGTGACCTATTTTACCGTGTGCTTTGGCGATTAAAAACACCGATATCTTATTTTTGAGCCACCGATATCGATATTATAATAAAATTGTATTTAATATGTGTTTACAAATCGTTTTATGAACTGTAGATCGCACATACTCTCTGCATTCTCACCAGAAACATACTTGCCCGAACAGAAAATTATTGTTTGACATAACTTCTATTTATATCAGTGGCCTTATCCCTAATGATCGTTACTGCCAAAACACTGTTGAGAATATTTGGTATGTACATTTTTGCATATCAGTCTGACTAAACCAGATGATAAACTTTTAGGGCCTGAACTGTTCCATCTACAACTTGGTCTATAAACATGTATATGTGTTGTGTTTATCAAAAAACCTAAACATGAAAATGTAGGATATAATTTACATAAGTGTTTCATCATATATTCTTAAAAAGTTAGTTCTACCTGAGTGAAAATAACCAAAATCAGATTTACCAAAAAATATTTTCATAAAATTTGTTGCTATAAACCATCAACATGTGTGATGTGTCCAAGAGACCATTTTTATTATTATAAGTGAGGAATAGTTCTCATAGTTAAGACTTTTTTATCAATCATTATATTTTGTTGAAGTGCATGTTGTTCTAGGGACAATTAACTGATTAATATCAATGTCAGTTTAATTTTCAAAATTTGATTCTCTCCAATTTTGTACTTTGAAAAGGGCGATTCTTCAATAACATATAAAGTATTGGTCAATCAAAGCACAATACAGATGTGTCAAAGTGCTTGCAAGTGGACATTGTCCGTTTGAGAATCTTTTGATAATCCTTATTTCATACTGTAGATATATTTGTATATTTTTAGTTTATTAGAATGAGCAATATTAATTGCTGGCAAATGTTTTTTATGCTTTTGTGAGCAAGGCCTGTATTTGTTGTGTACTTAAATGCAGCCAGGTAATGTGCTTATTTCTAAACAATCAATTATTAAGCTTTACCCACCTGTTTGCAGCATTATCATTGTTATTCAGTTTATGTGATATTTATGGTATACATTATTATAAATTAGCCGAACATAAGGTTCCTTTCATCCTACTGAAATGTCAAATTGGCTGACTGATCACATTGAGTTATTGAAACATTATTAGGAAAAATCACTATTTTCTATCTTTCAAATAGTTGTAACATAAAAAATAGAACTGAGTGTCATATGAGTTAATGCTCTAGAGGTCTAGAGCAGTACTACTTCAGTGTGACATTAATTATTGACTTGTATCCTAAAGCTTAGTATGAGTATGTGCAACAAAGATAATAAATGTTGAAAAAATTGTAACTAGCTTCTGATTTTAAGAACTAAATATCACTTGAAATATTATCTACAAATCCACCACTACAGACATACTTATATTTTCAGTGAATGAATACACATTTGTTTTTATTCAGTACCTATGTATTTAGAAAACATATAGTTTAACAATTTATTACTAGCCCTGAACCATTTTTCATTCATAGTCTAACAATTTTAAAAATCCGATAATTCCAACCACCACTCAAATCGGTCATGGGAATTTTGTGTATCTGCCTCGATCACGAAAATCTCGTAGATATCAAGTGTTGGTCCCAGTCGCTCTGTCTGTAGGTGCACTGATATGGGCATGTAGTAAGTTAAGCTGCCTTTCTTTATTGAAATATGTACTATATGGCAGAACAATACAGTAATCAAATAAAAAGGTTATCTAAAATATGATTCTCCAAACATCATCTTCCTATTATTCTACAATTTTCAATCATTTGCGGGCGCAGTAGAAACAGTTCTAAAGCTAAAAAAATTTGTAAATGGTCAAAATATCGAAATATCATTTTTACATGTTTCGTTAATGTTTTACGAATACCGGGACCGTATACGTGTTCTAAACTGTTAAATGGGAACCATTGTTTGACAATGTGGATATTTAAGTAATACTATGTCGGATTTCTGTTGTCCTGAGATTTTTTTCGTTTCACTACGTTTCGATTGATGTGGTATACTCGATCGTTTTCAGGTGAAAGGATCGACCGTTTGTTCCAATGCTAGTTGTATACTTGCTACCCGTCGTCGCGCTCCATCTCTCCCCGTCCTATCTCTGACTGGCAGTGCTGCCGATCGCGGTGACTCACGCTGCCTAGCGGGTGATGAGTAAGCGCCACTGAATCATCCTTGTTTATATACAGTATATCGATGTTGTTTATTATTGGCCGCCATATTGGTTTGATTTCCACACTGGGTCTGAGGTAATCATTGTTGCAGCTAGTAGTGAAAGCTACCTCCTTAAACTTTACATGGTTATGACCTAAGCGTCGTCCCAAGCAATTTGGTTGTTTCAGCCCTCTGAGTGTTAGTTTCATGTTGTTTGATATCCACTTGCAGGGGCTTTTTATCTTTCTGACGTATATGCTGCTACACTTACAAGGCACCTGGTAATATGCAGTTTTTGTTTACCTGGTCTTCGTTCTTGGGCTTGGTTTTAGTAAGGATACTAGACAGTGTGATATTCAAGGACAACGTTTATTTGATTTTTTATAATTAATAGAGCCATTCCATGTCATATCAACACACCCAATTCATCTGACCATTTTAGATTTCGGTAAAATTTGGTATTGTCATAGTGGGTGCTGATAAAAATCCCATTTTTTTTTAATATTTTACTGAAATATGGCTATACACTGTCCAAAAAGAAGCGTGAAGTTTTTTCAAATCGCTCTATGAGCTGTTCTAATTGACCTAAAGAGATGGAAAAGGTATCGTTTTGCAACATTTTGTATGCTCACTCCAGTGATATACAACACAGCATAAGTTATACTTAAAAATAATAATATACTAATTATTTTTTTACAAAAAATTCAAATATTCCCAATTTTTTTATATATAACCTTACGCAAGTCTATAGCGCTTCATAAGTACTGCACTAGGATAAATGTCTATTCACATTGATCGTAAAACGCTGTAGATTGTAACCATGAGTGAACAAAGTCTCCGATAGCTCATTCTACAACGCTGAGCTTCTCAAAAAGAATGACTTTTTGAACAGGCTTGTTTGAGGCGTTGTAAGCTGGACCTGGTGAGGATGCGCCCGATGAGCTCCTCTAGTAATTGCTGCACTGGACACTCTTGGAGTTATTATTGCACCACCACAAAGGAGCGATCCCTAGGAAAACTATCCGACCAGTGACACAGACCCGGTGGCAGCAAGCTTGATTCAAAGTAATTCAGTGCTGTTGTAAATCACATGGCAAAATATAAATACGCACTGATCGTGGGTTGTGTAAAAACTATTACGTCTGATTCTTGTTTCTCACTAATTGCCCCATTTTGACCAAACCTTTAATAAACAGGAAGAAATAGGAATTTAATTAAAATATACAGAGAAATAACACAAAAAAAATCAGAAATATCAAAATATCACTTTAATACAAAAACCATTCAGCATATTCTAAAATTATTCAATTATTTGTGATTTGATATAGAATGGCTCAATACTGAAAGGTGTAGATGAATTGACATTAATTGTATTTTCCAGTCATCAAATTCCCATTGATATTTTCCAGTCACTTGTCGAAAAAACTGGATATTCTTGTCTGTACTTAAAGTAGATGCTGTTTATATCTTTCTCAGAAAGAACAACAGATGTTGTAGGCACATGTCAACGCATTTATTTGATTTATCTGCGTGTTTTCATTTCGATAAACTCGAGGATAAACCAGAAGGCATTCGATTATTAAGCTCAGGTAAATTGTAAACTGCATGTTGAATATATACATTCTGTTTTCAGTTATCTAAATGCCTGAGTGTAATAAAGTTGCTTAGCCTGGCATTCCATCCGAGAGGGATTTATCTATAAGGGGATTTCAACTACCTAGCTTTAACTCAGGTTACTTTACGTTAATCTGTAGGGTGTTTATTATCCATTATAAAAGTATCGCCATACCTGATAATGCAGGTCCACATTATAACCAAGTTTAACTTCCAACACGTCGAACAAGGCTCATCCAAAAGTCGTTCGTGCCTAGTCAGACCATCTCTGGAGTATTTCTCGCATTTGTAAAGATGCGATTCTACTATGTTAAATTTTCGACCTAACATCTTGCATCAGTTCAATAGACACTAGTGAAACTTAATGGGCTGACTCGGGCCCAACCTCATCAAGTCGAGCTTACAGCGAACAAATCTCTTCTAAAATTCATTGTTCTGGAGAATCTCAGCGTTGTGGAATGGACTGCTACGAGTTTGTTCTCCAGTAGTTTCAGTTTACAGCGTGATCATAAATTATTATGAAGCTGCATCACTACTGCTTTTGAATATCGTTACATTGGCTGCGAATAAATTCTCAAATCTGTTTCCTAATTGTCCAACTAGTTTTAGGTTAATTCAAATGTTTTTAAGTACTATAAAATATCTGAAATTGCTCTGATTGAATTGACGTATTGGAACTCTCTTCTTATTCAATTTCTACTTTGAAAGCCTACCGGGTCAGTCGTAACGTTAGTGACGTTTGTTCAGTAGTCATATATGGTTTGATTTGACGGCCACGGCAAGTTAGATTAGTGTGACTTCAAAAACTTATTATTATGTGGCGGTCTGTAATTAGTCAGCGATCAGTACAAGTAGAAGATGATCAAGTAAAACGAAGCTTTTCGGAGTCCAAATTTTATTTTTTTTCCTTTTTCGTCCTACCCCCATTCATTTCATTCGAATCATGTTGCTCATATATTGCACCTTGTGAATATTTCTGATATACTTTCTTCGAACTCGCGAATAGAATCAAGAATGCAGCTACCATCATTTTATTCCATTAACAGTTTTAGAATAATCTCGTAGCTACTGATACGAGACCGACTCGGCTGTACAGGCTTACCTCGAGCATAATAAACCTTATTCTTTTCCATTCTGCAGCCAGCGTCTGTTAATATGCTGGTCGGCAAAATTATTGCTACATTTTCTCGTTCATATGTAAGCTATGGCGTAATTATGTTCGATCTAGCTATCCTTCGTGCTTAGGGAATAGAAACACGATATGTTCAGCCAGTTTGTGACCAAGTTGACCGTCGACAAGTAAAAAAATTCCCGCTCACGCTTCACATCAATTCAAAACGTGTGTCGCTCCTTCAAGCGCAGCTGCGGTTTTTTTGTTTTTGTTTTGACTCAAAGAAAACCACTAACGTCTACCGGCACTTTTTCACCACCATATATCAGAGCATTATCTGAATGACTGAAAAACTTTGGAAAAATTAAATATCAGAACAGTTTTTATGACAACCAAAACTAAGATCTACACTCCTTTGTCACACAAAGCCAAAAAAAGAAACAAAAAATTCTATTTTATATAGTATGTGTGAGTGTGGCAAATTTCATATTGCCCAGTCTTCTAGATCTACAAAGTGTCGAATCAAAGAGCCCAAAAATCATGTACATCTAAAGAACAAACGTCAAAATCAGCATTCAGTGAACACGTTTGGGAAACGGGTCATAGATTAAAATGGGAGTAAGTTTCTGTGCTAAACAAAGAGGATAATATTTCCAAAACGAAGGTAAAAGAATCTGTATTTTCAAATTTAAGTGATGATTGTATTTCTAATTTCTTGATAGACGTATGGTTTGTTCTGGTATCCCAAATGGGGGATATTGTCGGGGATATTGTGTTGCTGCCTTGTCATCACACTGCTCTATGTTTCATTTTATGTCATAGGAGAGGCAACTTTGCAAATATGTAATCTGTATTCTAGTCTTTCATAATAATTCATGATAAGGTTTTAAAATAAAACTGTTTCCTTAGAAGTAGTCCATTCATAAGTATGTGGTTTCAGTTAGCGACCAGTGAAAAATATAACGTATTGATGGATCTTCCACTGACATCGTCATCAATTTAGATGCCTAGTTTAAATGCTTCCCATCTTGAAGTCCATGCATTTTGTTGTATATATTTTATTTGCATTTTCTATTGCCATTAAGATACCCGTATACCTTCATGAATTACAAGTCTCTTGCTCAATAACCAGTAGAACGCTCGTTGAATCTTTGAATGTCCATTTTTCATTCGCGCCTAGCTTGCACCTGAGATCGTGAAGTTTTTTCACTAGTTGGTATAAAAGCGATAGTAGATGGTATGCCTGAGCGATGGGCGTTTCTCAAGTTCTGTTTGATGGTATAGGCTAGTTAATATCACGGAGAAATCGCATTTCATTGAATACATACATTTTCTTCAGTGAACATAATAGAAGTGCGTATTTCTACAGTGTATAACAAAAAAATGGTTGCTTTCAACGTCTCCCGCCGTCCAAGAAATCAAATTTAAATTATCATCAAATTGGGAATACGGTCACTAAGTGTTCGGATTGGGTTTGTAAAGGACAATTTTTTTAAGGACTTGGATATCTTTTGGGGGACGGGTCTGACACCTCCAGTATTTCTCCCTGGAGCGACGTGAGTTAAGAACTTGAATTGGTAGTAAAAGCAGCCAGCTTTGATTTCGTAGATACATCCCAACACTGCGTGGATTGGTTGTACTAAACTGGGTGAATTTCATGTAGACACCTCCACCATTGAGTTTTTTTTCCATAATATGATCTTTGGCTATTAGTCATACATTTCCGGACTCTTGACATAAACATTTTTCTTTGTGTCGAATACGTACTATATTCAGCTTTTAGTTGGGACCATGCTAATCTAGTGTAAAAAAATATCAGAAACCGCCGGAGAATCGATAATTTTATCATCACGTATAAATAGGAACTTGAAGCTAGAGTCCACTTTCTCCAAATAATGTATACCTATAAGTAATTAAAATAGTTGAAATGCCCGCCACATTCTGAGTGTGCCGTTATGTATAATGCAGTCTCAAGTGCAGCGTCTACGCTGATCAACGATATTTATATAATTCCAAATTCAATTTTTCATATGCGTCGGGTATACGAGGGAAGTTGCTCAATTAAATAAAATATAGGAGGCATAATTGGAAAATCAATCCAGACCTGTAATCTAGAGACTGAATTATAGTATATATATATATATATATATATATAATATATATATATATATGTATATATATATATATGTATATATATATATATATATATATATATATATATATATATATATATATGTATATATATATATATATATATATATATATATATATATATATATATATATATGTATATATATATGTAGTATGTAGTAAACCTCATGGTAATAAAATAGTACAAAATAATTCGGGCTTTTCGAAAATATTGGATGTACACAAGCCCTTTCAATAATATATTTTCGTCATACGTAGCTGTTCACGAAGAACTATTGGAGTCTGCTTGCATCGCGAAGTGACAGAATTAAAGCATGCCTGTAAACTGGCTCTCAAATCAAATGTCACGCAATATTTGTCAGTGTTTATTATGGTTGTTTTGTTTATAAAACTCATTGATTTTTCAATCTATGTTTCTCTGCTTCATAATTTGCTCCACCAGGCACTGCTGTTTTTTGACGTTTGTAATAATTCATATATTCTCCCACACATAAACGAGTTTGAATATTAGTCTGACACATTTCTGTCAGTATTCGTGTCTCTCGGTTTATCTGCTGACGTTTTTGTCATCACGTAATCTCATTAACCTCCGGATTTTGATGGAATTTGGGGTGGGATGTGATGTGGGCACGTTTTTCTTTCTGATACTTTGTTTTTAATGGCACACTGGAGGAATAAAATAAGCAAAACATAAGACATAATTTTTTAAGTTTCTGGAGCATTCAATCGTGTTCGGAACTACTTTTTTGATTGTTTTCCAAGTAACGGTTCACTTTATATATACTCTAAAATAATTTGTTTTATTTTTTTTTTCGATATAGCCTCTCCATGCTACTAGGAGACCCTTCATTCCTTCACAGCTTCATACTGAAGTTACTGTACGGACATTGATATTTTTTCCAGCCGAATGCGATTTATAACATGTTTAGTTGACTACTTTTTGCGACAGTCGTCCGCAATTTGTTTTTTGGAAATATGTATTTCTGATTTTTGATCAACGACTACTACTTTTGCACCAAACTTTAGGGAAATCCAATGAGATTTTCACATTTTGACAAGCTTTTTCATAGTTGACCGTCTACTGCAGCGTGCTAACTAACTAATCAGTTTATATGATTATGTCTACATTTATGGAAAAGTTTGTCACATGCGAGTATGGGTGTTTTTCCTAAAAAGTTGAGTTTGGATACTGGTATGCAAAACATATTCAACTATCGCTATCGATTTTAAAATTAGCCCCAGTTCAGAAAATTATGAGAATTTGTACAGACAACCTTGCACTGCGTTGGTTAGTCAGAAATAGTTTAAATCATATCCAGTGTCTACAAAATAATATCGTGGTAAATCGAATCACAGTGATGTCTACAAAACTTAATACATTTCCAAAATGTAAATCATTTTAGTTTTTGAAATACACCATGGCGATATGACCTGCACGTTATACTTTGTATACGGGTACAATTCAATCGTAGCACAACTATATACATTGAAGCATTACTTCTATAGCCTTGTACCAAATCGACGACACTTTTTTACCTTTTTACTGATGACGTGAAGGATCGATACTCGGGTGGCTCACATATTTATAAATATCTGAAATCAAACCGACGATATCGCAGCAAGGATAAGCAAACCGAATTGTAATGAATTATGGGGCCTTTAAATAGACCGAATCGATATTTTTTTGGTGTATCTTAAGAGGTACGTAAACGACTGAGTCATAACTTCTAATAGTGAGGGTAGTGATACAAGCTAGGGCTGATTCTGTACTTACTAATGTGATTGTTATGAGGGGTTAGTTGGAACCTTGCATTGAATTAGGGTGTCGAGGCTCGTATTATAGTTGTTGTGAAAAAATGGGAATACTTTTGTCACTATTGTATATATACACGGTTTGTACTGAGTAGTTTATTAAAGATGCTGAAAAATAGAGTGGTAAATTATAAATGTATCATGAACATACGAACTGTTTTACAAACGGTTTATCAAAAATTTGTTAAGTAGGTCTGTTATTAATATTGAAATACTAGTTTTGTCAAGATAAATCGTTTAGTTTTTATTGGGCTTTGATCTCCAATCAATGCAGCGAGTTGTTTTGCGTAAATTTGACAGTTCGAAACAGATAATGGCCGCTACACACATTAGGGTGTAACTGAAGGGTATACCTGCACAGTTAAAATGCGCAGGTGAAACTGAGCGTGTGTATGACAATAATGTGCAGTTTTTCATACCTGTACAGGTCACCTGAACGGATACGAAAATTTGTATTTTCTCGGGATTATAACTGCGCAGTTCAACTGATGCAGGCAAAACTGAACGTCTGTAGCGGTCGCAGGCGGAGTTTCCGGTATAATATAGCTAAGAGCTTGGGGTGATATCATGGCAGAACATTTCATATCTTCATAACTTCTTCCAGTTGCAAGAAATCTTAAGGTAGCAGTTAACCTTTCATGTGGTGAAATAGCATCCCTCATCACAGTATCTTTGATCAGTGGTGGAATGAGATACGTTTCCTCATCCATGCCTAGATAATTCTGAAAATCTTTCGGAGAAAATTTGAATTCATTTAACAAGTTCACGTGCGAATAAGTTTGTCATTTTCTCAACCAAGTTTTACACCACAAGTCCCGTTCAATTTTTCTATTTTTAGAATGTTTTTGTTTAACTATTAGCAAACCAACTACATCCCAAACATCATCAGTTGATGCCATACCGGAATCGAAATACTGACGTATGACGGATTCGCCTGAGCGTGTGGACGCACTTCCTATATCGGTTGACCTGTAGGTAAACCTGTGCAGGTATACCCTTCAGTTGTACCCTAGTGTGTGTAGCAGCCTTAAGAGTGACGCAGCTACTGGCGTACAGACTTCTGTCATCATTTATCATTGATGTCGCTGCATTTATTGGAGACCAGTAGTAATTCTAAGGCTCTAAATAAAGGATAAAGTTGTCGAAAAGTAATTTTGATTTTTTTTTTCAAAACTTTGTGTCTTTGCCAGATCATACTTTTGTCGAAAATGAAGATAGTGGGCATGGTATATAAGTTCATAGAGATTTCAAACCGTGCCCCGCGACGTCTTTTGATACGGTAGTCTGAAATTCTGAAATTATAGAGATAGCCTTTAAAATTACTGGAGAACGAGTATCTTGTATAAAAATTGAGGTAAAGATTGGTCAAAGAGCTCTGGTTGTACCGAGCCGAATTACCTTGTATCAATAGAACATTGTAAAGTTTCATCCAAAATATCCCCGAAAAAATGTTTTGAAATTTTCAGAGACCCTCTTGGATTAGATTCGTGTCACACCTTTTCAAAAGATTTTGAGACATTCACAAGTAAGACGCAGAACTTTTGTCGGGGCGGCTCTAGATTATTCAAAACCTGGGAGCGAGGAATGCATTGGTGCTAGGGGCGGCATAAGACCTTAGTTTTATGTAGCCAATATTTATTTTGCCAGGTCCTTTGATGGAAATATGTACTGAAGGCGTCTCGATATAGTTGAGCAAAAATTCTCTACTGATACGGAACTTGAAAATCTACATATTTTTTAAGAACGTGGCAGACAAGGCACTCCCAGAAACCTGGCGCCCCCCGAGACCTAGCGCCTGTGTGCAACCGCACAAGGGCCGCCTCTGGTCATGGATAAATCCACTGCTCCGCTGTTTTGACTAACTAAAACTTTGTGCTGTGCTCAGGCCGAAAGGAGCATCAGGAAAGTATCTCACACTCATGCATCGATACACCACAGGTGGTCTATCATTCACGGGTTTCCTCCAGATGCACGGTCGGCCATAAACTCCGTGATCGGAAGGGATTTCTGCTGCCCCCCACTCTTGACGGGATTGCTTGGTAGTTACAGTATTCACGATGAAACTTACAAACAAATGCATTGTTCGGGAGAGATTGCTGGCATTTAATAAAGACTTAAGTATAAAAATCTTATAGGCTCAGTACAGTAGGTACAGTTGTTATCTTTTGTGGCTCCTAATATATAGCCGGATGGCTCTAGTCCATTTGTATTATTGAACTTGAACTAGAACCCTTATACAATTTAACAGACTATTCTTTAAAGTGCTTTCAAGACAAAATTTTCATATTCATATCGGCCGGAGATACAAGGTGTTAAACTAAAAATAAGCTTTTTGTGTGGTAATTTTAAACAACTTGACAGTTGTTGTTAACTTCTTTACTAGCTATTAGTTTGTAATTTTTATAAAACCCGAAGACAACGGTCGGTATTTCAAATGTTCCTGTTCCAGTAAGTCTTGCATAGAGACGTAAAAAGGTTCTTCCGATAGTCACTACGCGAAATACGTTAGGCACATACGAAAGAAATTAATGAGTCAAAAAAAGGTTTATTTATAGTTAATTAATCCAAAAAATATATAAATATCACAAAAAAATTCAGTGGTGTACGTTTTGCCAAAATTTTTCGTTAAGGTCCTTCTCGGGTCGCCACTGGACTTAATAAATCTAGTTAAGTTAATGCCTGAATAAACCTCCTAACAATACAAATAACATTGTCAAGTTACAACAAATTGGGTAACGGATTTTCAAGATCCGAAAAAGCGTTTTTTTAAATTATAACATGTATCTTGAAAACTAAGCATTTGCGGACTCATATTTATAATATGATCTGTTGTACAGATACTTAGTTAATACCCTATATAAAAGCGTATCTGTTTCTCTCGGAAATATACTATTGCTTGGCAACATCGCGATAAGAGATTGGCCATAACGGCAGGTGGGGAAATTCCTCAGAGTCGCAGGCTAACGAGTTGGCACGCGATTCCGAAGAAGACGAAGAGGAAAATGGATAATAAACCAGAAAGGTAATGGTTGTTAACAAACACTTAACCTCCTAAATTATTTCGTTCACGGTTTTTCTACGGCTTGAAATGTGTGTAAATAAAGACGCTTTGAAATGCTGTGTACCAAGGTGATTGTTTTGGAGATAGCTTCTTAAGCAGTGGGTCGAAAGCACCATCTGCCTAAAATGCTCGCCAATGAGTACGACCATTGCTATACCTATGGTGGTCATTTTTAAAATTTGAAACTAAATACTCTGCTACTGTGGTTGAAATCAGAATGTGATATTTGTTGTTAGCAACGTGCAAAAACTATTCCACTTTTTGACTATTAGACATTTAAGAATTATTTTTGCATTTTGTGGGATTCTCAAATGAAGATTGGAGCATTTGATAAATAAAATACCTTTAATTACAAGGTAATGAGACATAATTCCCCCATTTACGAGCCTGAGGAATAACTTCTGTAGATTTGGGGTGATATCAATTATATTTTTCCTTGAAATATACTCAACCAGACTGGGTGTCAGTCTAAAGAGGAACTGAAAAGGCGGACTCTTTGACCATCCGTTTGAAATTGTCATTTTCTTGCTTAATCCTCGTTTTCGAACAGGTTCACTGGTATAACTAAAGGGGAAACATCAAAATCAGTGCTCTGGTGTGTTAGCTGCAAATGAAGTGTTCAAAGGTTTAATCAAATTCTACTAAATAGAATAGTGTAAAAAGTTCACTTTCGGTAGCCTCGGCGGCTTTTATTAGAGTGCATAATGGCAAAAAATTAATTTTGAAGATATAATTAAAATATTTAAATTATATAAAAAATGAAACGAGTTGTTGTTTTGTACTTTGAAAAGGGCTGCCAAGACAGTAGAAGTGTTAGTAAAGGTTATTGGTACTCATATGTACTTTGCTAGAGGTTATCTATAAAAAACAATAAAATACGATAGCATTTATTGATCATCAATATTGATATAAAAAATTATTTAATCTATTCACATATTATAAATAATAATATTTGTACTATTGTATAGTACATAGTTATCTAGGTATAGTTTCTAAAGTTGATATATGAATCTATACATACTAAGCTTTATAGATAATTATGACCTATTAGACCAAATAAATTTTGAGACTGATAATGTTATTCATTGTATTGTGCATTACAAATATTACTATCTATATTTTGTGAAACTGTACTTTAATTTTGCAGAACTGCGTGGAAGTGTACTCTAACTTGACCGATTTTTTTTATCACCTATATCGAAAATGATTTATGAAGGTGTCCGAGGGATTTTATGCTACCGGTTACAGGCCAAATAGGAAGCAAAGCAATAAAAGAATAAAGTTTATAGCATCTTTCCGGGAAATATTGACCTCACAATCCGGCAACGTCGTCCGCGGCAAATCACACGAAAGATGTAATCTAGTTAGTAGTTAGTTGTACTGCAAGTTGGATGCCGATGTTCTCCTCTGTCGTCCGCTGAGGCCTGCTTTTCCTTCGTTCATGACTCTACGGATCAGCGCTCGAAAGCCATGTGGCGCGTTCTTATTATGTGAAGTAATGGTATCTTTACAATGTGTGAATCGGTCGTGTTTTAGTGACGTTATCGGATGTTGAGTGGTAGTTGGAGTGTGTAAGTGCCATGCTGTTGACAGTTGCTTCCGGGGTACCTGGAAATCTTACCAGTTACGGATTCAGGAACTCTGAACAAGCCGTTGGACACGCTGGCGGAGTGATGGGGGTCACGGTGGTTGCCGTTTCGGTAAAAAGTTTTTTTTTGTAATTAAGATTCAAAAATAACTATATTATTTAGAATAGCTACTTTTAGCAAAAATTTTGAAAAAAGCGATGATGGCTAAATTGTCCCTTTTTCAAATAAAACTGCTTTTACTGAGGTATCTTTTTTGTTTAAACAAGATTCGTGAACAAGTGACCCGATTTAGGAGTATTTCCCGATTTTAATTCTCGATGATGAGCTGCAATTGAATTGTTGTCAAAAAGTGGCGGACTGTTGTGTGCCATTGTTTACAACTATTTGAAATCTTAAACAAACAAAATCACGTTTGCTCGACAAGATCGCTATTTGATTCTTAGCTTTTAGGAACTGATTCAGCAGTTTTCGACCTATTGCAATTGAGTGATTTAGAGCTGTCCTGTGTCCATGTCATCGATTTATCGCCGGATTCAATCATTTGGGCTGCATTCCTATCGTCCACATCTTGAACTACCACTGACAATGGAGCCAAAGACTTGAATGTTGTTGCAAACGACTTGAATGGGACGAAGATTGGAATTCAGTGGTGTTTTTTGATGAATCGAAATTCTGCTTAGAGTCAGCTGAGGACAAAAAATTGGAATTTTTGGTTGATCTACATATTTCTCGCACTGTAGGGGTTAGGTTAGGTTAGTCTGTATTCACTGATCCACCATAATTGTCCAAACCAAGTACTACAACCTAAATCAGGCATGTTGGTAACATATTTCAGGAGGGTAATGCACGATCAGATATCGCTCATGTCTGTGGCCTATCTAGAGCAATCGTGTTAATTTGCTTTGTTGGCCTCTACGCTTTCCTGATCCTTACCTCATACAATGGCAGTGTGGAGGAAGGAAATTCAAATTCATGTTGTTTGGGACGCAATCCCCCGTGGCCATCGATCATTTATTTAGAAAGACGTCCAGATTCACTACTGAGTATATACATTCTACCCATTATTATAGGTTTCTAAGAACGGTCTATGAGTTGCTTGGCTCCAAAGTGTCATCAGTTTTTGAACATAGCTATTTCTTTTTATAAAACTGAAAATTTTCGTCATGTTTGGTACATATCTCCTAGGTGTTGCAATTTTTATGATTAGTATAGAAGTGGTGAATATACTTGGTGCCGTTGGTCCATCTGAAACGAGGATGGACGACCCGTTCTCAAAACACATGTTTGCAAGTCATCCTCCACATCTGTAGACGGTTATTTAACGTATTTATTTTATGAGTTCTTCTCACAAGTCCCTATACTTTGTCGGTGTTCAAGGTCAAATTCTTTTCATAATATCACCCAAATACCCGAAAGATGGCGGAGGCGTATGTTTTCTTTGACGCGTATTACGCTGCTTTTGGGCTTTCGACAGACTTCATGCAGTGCGTGTGGGCGCACCAACACATGGTCTATCACAGTGGCGGCCCGCGACCTCTGCTTGAGGATATATGTCACTGGCAAAAAAATCTGGAGAAACCAATTGACTGTTCTCCTTTATGCACGCTTGCATGTTTCGGTCTGAGCCTAAAATCTATTGAGTGCAACTTCGAGAGGACAAACACTTTTATGTATTTCTAACTGATTGTGAAGATGTGATAGCAACATACAAAGCTAGTGCTGAGCGGCGCTAACTATTTTCATTTTATGATGTGAATAGCACTGACACGTTGGATTACAGTAGATGGTGTGGATTGCGAACTGTGTTATAATCGTAGTGCCTATAAAAACAAAGGATGTTGTTGAAGTACTGTTTGCCTTCGTAAATGTATCTATCAATGGTTAGCCCTGCTGGTGCTGACTGGTATGTTTTTATCCACATAAAAGATTGTTTTCAAAACCAGAATTTTTACATTAGTCGCGTTGTCAGACATGACACAACCCCTTAGGTATATTAATAGAGACCCGAGCATGACCACCATTATGTTGCATGGTTATTACCTTGAAATAGATACTTGAAGACACTTTTTTTTTTAATTTAAACTATTTAATAGCGTGAGTGAAAGTATTTTGTATCACAACTTGAAAGGAAACTTTAGTTATATAGCAATGTGCCATTTGGCTACACTGCTCCAAGTTTTACAGCTTCTATAGGATGAAATGAAACCCGGAGTTGCTTTTGTATCAATCATGAAAATTGAAATCTGAAAAGAAGTGATACTCATACAACAGTCTTTCAAAAAGAAATTTGAAGCTGAATCTTTGAGTAATTCTTCTTCTAGTGAAGCAGTCATAGTGACTTTAAATTTCCCACTGCATTGGTGATACTACGATCTAGGTATTTTTATTATGTTTTGTGAACTAACTATCTCCATTGAGATGCGGGTTTTGTTCTACATTACCTGTATTTTGTTCACATATTTCTCCAATTGATTTACTTGTGCTCTAAAATAATTTCATTTGATTCACGTTCAGCTTTTAATTTTCTTTCCCACCATGATCCCCACCCGACATATAACTCGGTTAATCTAAATTAATGCCACTTATACTAATTAGGAGAATGTAAGGTGTACACCATTTAGTAAGCGGGCACTGAAAATAAGATGGTAATTTTGTTATTCAACTGCATCAGAGGATAAGAACTTAATTTATACGAATAAAACTGGAAATTATATCCTATAAGTATTTGGATCAGTCTAGATTGGTACATACGGAAACTCATAGGATAGTACAGAATTGTTTTATTTTTCGATTGATATCCTTTCTAACTTTTATAATTGACGTTCCTTGTTCAATCAAGTATATTTCTGTACAGTAAATAGACAAAGTAAACCTTTCATATCGCAACTATAGGGGAATTATTTATAGTTTGAATGAGTAACTATTATGTTCCATTGAATTGTAAATGGTAGGAATGTAACATTCTTATGCGGAGTGTTTCATATCTTCTACGTACGGTGTTGACCGAAAGTTCACTGTGGAGTTTCTAACAAGGTATGAGGCGGTGAACGGCTCAACTACTCATCAAAGAAATGGGGTTCAGGAATGGCTCAATAACTGAGGAGGACTCTAACGCCGGGGTCGTTGCCTTCATAGAAGGCTATCACTACCCATTGGAGTAATACAACACAGTGTCACAGACAGCTCTATGCGATTCTGTTATATGCATTTCGTATTCAAAGCATATCGCCTGCAAGATGACCACATGGCTCGTCTTGTAATGTAGGACAGCTTTTGACGACAATGTAGCAAAACACCAGGACTCATTTGTGTGGAGTACCTGAATACGCTGGGGTACGTGATAATGTTATGGTGGATGAACCCGCGAGGACGAGGTCAAAGATAATGGGTCCTGAACCTGCTCTAAGCCGCACACACAGAAGCAACACTCTGAGGTGGAGTGATATCTATGGGAAACGATACGAGATCTAATTGCGGGGCTTGGGGATCATGAAGGACGAAGTTGTCAGTGCACATAGTATGTCAACGTCAATAGGGTCTAGAATTATGGATACCAAAAGTTATAAGATGGACCATACTCATATTCGCTAAGAAGTGTGGTTGGTAACTGGAACTAAGACGGCTGAGATCTAAAAGGGAACTGCTAATCGGAATGCAACAATTTTTTTGCTCATAATAATCTCAGTTTAGGGAATGCTAAAAAATTCACCCAATTTTATTTAGTAATCGATAAGGTAGGTACTGACTGAGAAGCGTGTTTCCAGCTTGTACTGGACAGCACACAGTGAATTTTTTGGAGCAAAATATGAGGCCGGTTAGAAAGTCTACATCTTATATCTATAAACACATGCTCAAATGCATATGGAAATAAAAAAGTAAATCGCCCTCAAAATTTAAAGAGTCGATACCAGTATTATTGTCGCTGAAGAGTACGATAAAAATGTATGTATAAACAATCCTTAATGAGACAATCCTTATATGTTTTGGATAAAGGACATCATGTTATCAAGAATCATCCTTCGCTTTCAGATATTTGTCACCAATATTTGCACTAGATAAACAATATATTGAGTAAACATTTCTATAATTTCACAGAGAATGAATAACTTGCTAATATACACTAACCACTATCATAAATATCTCCCATTTTGCAGTCCACCGTGGAAAGGGTACGAATTTACATAAAAGCTTTCCTATGAACAGAAAGTAACCGTTCATATTCACCACAATTTCACGAGTAGTAAACAGATTTTTATCATTGAAGGTAGATTTCTAAACAGAGGATGTAGGTATATTGACTTACGTAATAAACAAAGACGTGAGATAGGTGAGAGTAAATCTTCTTGAGTGGCATTTCGCTAAGAGAATGATTTAATTACGTTGATAACAGTATTTTTTAAAAAGATTACAGCTGTTTTTGTGCCTATCTCGGTCATATATTTTTATGCACAAACATAATATTTGTCATCTTTATTCAAGTTTACTTTACCTATCTTTTGGTTTCATAACTTGTGTGCTCTTTTATAGTGAATTTGAATGAGACGTTCTCATGCATTACTCGAAAAAAAGAGTTATGTAATGTTCGCCTTATGAATGACACTGTGCTATTACATTTCACCGTTGAAATTGACACCGGAATGGTATTTTGTTAGTTCTTCAGCAGAACATTTTATACCGATCTGTCTTTAGATTAACAACTAAACATAGAGACCCTATAAAAACAGTTTTAGTATATCGTGCTGAAATTACAAGAAAAACAGACATCTTTGACAGGGGACACAAAAGCGGGAAACCACTGGCGTAACACAAACATCATCGTTCATGTCATCATAGCTACGAAACTGACGAAGAAAACATTTCGATTGATGAGATAGATGTGGAATTTAATTTAAACATTTGAGGAAAGTGAGTCTGAACTGCTACTAACCACAACACATTCATTGAAATTGAAATTGTAGTGTCATATTGTAAAAAATTAAGTATTCTAAAAACTGTTAATGAATATTGTGAACAAGAATCATTATAACATGAGAATATATGTCTGTCATTTAAGTTTAATCCGATTTCTTCTTCATCCTACAGATGCTTATTGATTTAGATTTATATAGTGATTAAATGTATGTATTTGAGATGCCTTTTGAACGTACCACTGATAAAGAATAATGTATACAACAGAGATGTTTTTTTTGGAAAATATTCAAGTCTTACCTCTCCCACCATTAGCGGACCATATCGAAATGCATTTCATTTTATTTATGATGCTATTTTTCTTTCATTCAATGCTGAAATCATGCCAAATATCTCAACCCCCTCACTTATGTTAATGCCTACCTACTCTTGTAATACATATTAATGGAACGAGCAAAAATAAGCACCTCATGTAAGAATATGATTAAAGTTTAATCGGTCACTTTACACAGTGGTTCACGATATAAATTTCTCTTTTAGGGTATAGATATGTCTGTTGCGAGTGGGTAACGAGGAGGCAAAAGATGGCAAGTAGGGCCACCTTTGGCCCTTTTTGTCGACCCCGAAGACCATTACTAGAACTTTTGCAGACATGGTAACACCTTAGTGTCGAACCTTCCAGATCTTTTAATAAAGGTTATGATGTCTGATCATTCCACTAAGTAGCAATGTTCTCTGTCAAACTCTGCTGTGCCGAACACCTCAGCCCTAAGGCCGCTGTATATGGCACGCTCACCCAGGAAGTGGAACGAGTTCTCGTCCTCCTCCCAGCACTTCTGACAGATTGGGTCTTTGACCACTCCTATGAGTGTCAGGTGCCTGTTCAATCTGCAGTGACCTGTGAGGATCCCTACTAACAAGTGGAGTGAATCTCTCTTCCGGTTCAGTAGTCATAGCTCCCTACGTTTGTTGGGGCCTGCTATGAACCTCTTGGACTGCCTGCAGTCGTGTCTCTCCAACCGTGCTTTCGCAAGTTCGTTGTACGCCCAAGCATATAGGGCATTATTGACCTGGCCTCTCCTAATACCCAGCAAGGGTTCGGGGCCAATGAATGTGCCCCTTGCTCCTATCCTCGCCAGGCTTTTCTTCAGGTCATTCATTCTGAGAGGGGGTTGATACAAATAAAAATCAGGGGAAAATGATAGGTGCGTACATAGACGGACACGTACCGCTGAAATGCCTTTGAGGAAGATGGCGATGAGAAATATATTAATTAATTGGAGCGAATCCCAAGATGTTTCTATTCTTAATACGAGTAAACGGGGCTCTGTTAGAAAATATGATAACTTCACTAAAGAATATGGAAAACGTGTCAGATAGGGATTGAAATCGAAAATTTACTTAGCTTGTTTCAACTGAATTGAGATCAGATGTTCTTATCGTGAGTATATCTTTGAAGAATATCGCAGTTTTTGGATTGTAATTTCTTTGTGTCTATACCCATAGATTTTATTCAAATCAGTGACGTGGACTGACAGAAATGAATAATGCGGAATTTCGTCTTAATAATAATGTAACCTTATTTACAATTTGAAAATCACTTATGAAAAATGTGACGACGGATTTGCCTATTTGGTCGACTCCCACTTCGTGATAACATAGACATCAAAAAGCATCAAAAAACGTATTATCGTATTTTGAAAGTTTTTATATTTTTCCGTAATTACTCAATTTAATTCTATTTCTTCTGACTGCTTCGGCACTGCGAAGCATCTAGTAGTATGATCCCGCTTTCAAGATGTGTAGTTCACAAAAAGGAGAAAAGTTATTGTAAAAACATTACATCGTTTGAATAGAACCACCTTGTATAGACAGTAAAAGCAACCGAGACAAAGACAACTTCCAAATACATCTATCAGAAAATTATAGATCTCGTATTGAAATTATGGTAGGCTTATGTCATACCTAGATTTTTTATAATAATTATTCATGGTCTAATGGAATCATCGTAGGCAATTTAGCTCTGACGTTTTCTGTTTGATAGTTAGTCCGAATTATTTCTCGACACACTTCATGAATTGCTTGTATGCAGACTTGGTCATTTTTGTGGCATTATGTCTTCTCACAGTTCGAGTTCCTATTATTATTTGCGGATGGTCTTACTTTTGGGTAATACACGAAGAATGGTAATCGAGATCATTAGAATAGAAACCTGAATTTCGTGATATTTGCTATAGGGGTTCCTATCAAATTCTAAATACCATCTTTATACCAGAGGATGATTGAATGAAAAGCGGTATTCTTACAGTCTGTCAATTACTGAGCCAATTTACTTGATTTTATTTTTTCTAGATTTTCTGTATCTGCTGCAGTAAATTTACTTGAATAGACAAAAGGACGGTTATTTCTCTCTTCCGCTGCCGACTCTTCGCAATCGATTGTTTGAGTACCCCTGACCCAATCTTTTAATGGTCTCGGGTCATATTCCATGTCACCTTCGGATCTTTCCGAAGAACGCATATTTTCTAAGGCATCTCGCACCATATCTGTCGGAAGGTGCGGTCGTATTTCTTTTTGTTCTCCTGGTAATTGGAGTTTATTCTTGGCCAGGCAACCGGCCATTTAATATCAGGAAGGGATTAATGGTGTTTCGAACGCGCCTGCAACGACGATGGCGTTGAAGGAAACAGAGGAAACATAAAAACACCGCACTAACTGCGTCTAGCGATAATTTAGTCGGCTCTTGTTGTGGATAATAACCTTCCAGCTGTTTATATTAGCAGTGTTGTTGCTGGGCTGGTTTATATATATTTCATGCCGGATTGCAAGAAGGTTTGCTCTTAGGTTCGTTGATCGCGATCTGTTGAGCGAGGAACTGATTTTGCATTGCTTCATTTGGCATGGAAAAATGAACTCGAATAGCTAGTTTATAAATAAAGAAATGAATCAGATCTTGGAATTGTTATGCCTTTGGAATTGAATTGAAAAAGTATCGATATATTCAAAAAAAAAATTAACCTTTTATAACGTTAAAAAATTTCATTATTTCCAATGTTTCTAAAACTTAGTTTGAAGGTACGAATAGCTCTAAAATATGATAACAATCTTCAATAAACTGAATTCACTGCAACGTGAAATCTCTACTTGAAGCCATTTTTTGAATCTAAATAGAATTTTCGTAATCGATTATGATCCTTGTTTAGTTAAAATGCGGTATTCTGTATTAGTAGTTGCTAAAACAAATGAAATGACACATCTTAGGAATTTTTAACGACGATGGTTGATATGGATTCCCTCATTTCTACTGTAAACGCAGCTTTTAAAAACTATTCACTCTAGGACGCAGAAAAGATCAGGTAGACAAGACTTTTTACGTAAGTTTAATCTTCATGATAAGCCTTGACAAATAACCTGTCTAGCCTTTGTAAACAGTCAGTTTTGACCGTCTGATGATGCTTTGAAGATTAAAGCGAAAAGCACAAAAAATGACTACCAGGTGCTTTAGGTGCTTGTAAAACTGTGCATCCTGAAGCAGAAAGTTACCTCATTAACTCCAAAACTACCACACTATAGGCAGAGAATATCTGCTATAAGCGAACTTTTGCCAACCAGTGATACACATTCAGGTTTGCTACGCCAAAATCCTTCGAAGTTTCACTACATACTACTGTAATCCTATCAGTCTACTAAAATTGGTTTTCCCTTATAATAAAGGATATTCCGAGTGTAAAATTACGTGGAAAGTACCGTGTCAATCTACTCGACTCCATTTTTGTCGTACGAGTGATGCCATACAAGGCAACGTCTATATGAGATTCAATGAATCATTCTACCTTTTATTAGCTCGCAGAACCGCTGTGGATTGTTCATAATGCTCATGACCTTCTTCAACACAATCTGCGATCTATTTCACAGTTTTCTTCAATTTCTCATTTGCATTGCTCACTTAACGACATAATTACATCTAACCTTGAAACAGCAAAGGCACTTCGCTAACATTTTCTCAGATGCGCAGATTGTCCAAGCACTCCGCTAGATCAGTTTCCTCAAATCCTTTGATTTAGAGACATCTAAGGCAAATTCCGTGGAGCTACAACAAAGCAGCCGCTTTACGAGTGCTTGATAGCACTATCAATGGTGGCGGCCAAGCAGACACCTCGAGCAGACGGGAAAGACCAAGGAAAAGACCGGTTTAAGCGCTAAATCATATGTATTCAATTAATTTTGATTATATCTAAAATGCACAGGTCCAGCGTCCTCTCGAGGCGACAGCCCGTTAGAGTTTTTGGCGTTAAAATACGCCTGAAAATTCGGGCAAAAGGACACTGCCATTACTGGTTCTTTCCTTATGCTGTGCTAACACATCATTTGTTTCTAATGTCACGTAGTGCTATTATGTAATAACTCGTATTCAATTCACGTATTCGTTCTTTGACAATATTCATCTCTCATAAGTTAGAACTCCTTTAACCGAGCACTAACATTCTTCGTAAGGCAAGGGTTCCCATACTTGTCTCATATACTATTTTTCTATTGATTTTAATTCGAACTCACTTCTTAGTATTAAAATTTGATAAAGTTAAGTAAGGTTCAATTCTCAGATTACCCAATGTTATGAACAGACCTTAATACAAATATGTTAAAAAACCATTTTTGAGGCAGTTGTGAACTAACGGATCATGCGAAGGTGGAAGAGACAATTCCCTCGAAGGCATTTTGCTTACGGTGCTCTTGCATTCCAACATAATATTTTGCTTTTGCTATTATATTACGAGAGCTGATGGTCATCTACTAGTGTGTCCGCATTTTGGTTTTCAAGAAGCGTTGAGCACGTATCTACAAAGGTCATTTCCACTTGAATAATATTAAAAATTGATGTTCGATAATTTTCTATGGACTCTAAAAAATCTAAGTACGCCCCAAAATGATCAGGGACATAAGAAACATAAGAAAAGAAAAATTAAGATGTTTACATTTCTTAAAAAATATGGACTACCCCAATCAATAATGAGAAACTCAAGAAAAAATACAAAAAGAAAGCTTAGAGATATTTTTGTTTTGTTTTGTTAATAACAGATAGACCGACTGATAGGCAGACAGAACAAGATATAGATTAACAGACAGACATACAGACAGACCGCTTGGAGTAGCTTGGTTGCCGACTCTTGGTCTATGAAATCGTGCTCTATTGTCTGGCCCAGCACGCAAGCTGAATTGACTCTTGGGATAACCCGAACAAGGCGTTATGGATTTAATTATCTAATGTGTGTACTTAAAAGGTACAATATTAAACATTATCCCCATTTATCCTTGTGAACACCTGATGTCATACTCAAGTTTAGGCAGCCAAACAGCATTCGTATATACCTGTTTTAGCGGAACAGTCAAAAATGGCACCAAGCAGGTTGACGCAGAACATTTGTGAACTATGAGAGCGTTTTTCTAATAATGAATTAATTAGATTAATTGTTTTTATTTTCCGTTCTTCCATGTACAAGCAATGTGTAATATGTATATTATTGCAAGTATACAAAGTATTTTATTCAATAAGGTTTTGGTTAGTTTTGAGTTCCATTACTTTCGACACTGTTCGCGAGGACCATCGTATACTGTCAATATATTCATTCCATGGCTAATCATACGTCCAAAGAGAAAAGCACAAAAAGACAAAAGCATTCGTTGGAAAGGAATAGCGCTCAATTCAGGAAGTTCTACTTAAGGAAATTGTAATAAATAACAACAGTCGGATAAGGCATGAAAATTACAAGTAATGCATGATAAGCGCAGTTTAATATGAAAAGATGGTTTGGACCTTGTACGTTTTCATATATGGGTCGATTATACCATGGCTGTCGAAGATAATTGCTTCTACGGTAACGTCATTGTACATCGTAACAGTAATACATTCTTCTTGACAATTCTTCATTGTTTATAAGATACATTTACTTCTTCTACTGTCAGACCGCTATGCTATACTGATAACTCTAGGCTAAAGACAAAACATGCATGATAATAGAAGGTCGCATGTATAGTGTAGAGTAGCATATTGCTAGTAATTCATATTATGAACAATAAATGAAAATTATTTGCTGAACATTTTTCCTTGGAAAGCTTACTACGGCCATCAAAGGGTAGACTTCAAGCATATCGATATCAATTACTTCTTAGAAGTATTTTATAATCGATGAACCAATCATCACAGACATATAGATGGATAGGTTACATTTGCTTGTAATTGGTGGAATGTAAACGCAACTGTCAAATTGACAGATCACACAACGGAATGCCTGTATACAATACGCCTGTTTAAAAATCAAAACTTTCCGACCATTGTGCGTTGCGATTGACTATGATGAAATAATTTTGTTCTACCTTATAATATGTAATTCATTTGTATTAATTAGGGGTTGTAAAAAAGATCAACCTAAAAGGAACAATAAAAATACATGATAATAACACTAAATATCGTTGGTGGTACGGGCAGTAGAAATATTATTACACTATCTTAGATTAGTAGGGAAAGGTATCAACATATATTCTTTTTGAACCTGGAACTAGTCTACCGTTGCTACTAGTGAGAACAGCAATTGAATGGTTGTGAATTCATTGAAAAAACGTAGTTTGACAATTTTCTTGTATATGTGCTCCTTGAATGAAGTGTTTTTATATCAAATATCTAATATCGCAACACTGCCTACATATCAACCTTGCATCTCAAATAAGCTCTTTGCTAGGTCATACTTGTTTGTATATGTTGTAGGCGTCTGTATGTGTTTTTATGTTTGCATTCGCATACATGTACATAGGTATCCACGTATTCCTTTCATATCTCACAGGTATTCTTTGACCAATATCAGGTTTTACGGTCGAATATCGGTTTGTTGGGAAATATTTTCATTGAACTTTGATATTGAATAATTTTACTGATTTATATATAAATCTTGTGTAATGTGGGATTCAGTAGGAATTGAATAGTAACAGTGCCTTGGACTTCCGTCATTGTTTTGAGAATGTTTGTGTTTCACAACGTTTCGATGGATGTATCTTCAGTCGAAACGCTGTGAAACGCGAAAATTTTAGACATTTGTGTTGAAAACAGGCTATTTTCAAGCGAAGATCTGAAACTTTTCATCAAAAATTGATGTTTTAAATTGCAATTTAGTGTATTAAAAATTTTATCAACATTGAAAGAAAAAGATCTCTGAAAGATGACTATGTTGACGCGGTTTTGCAAGTGTATTTTGAATGGATGTTATGTGTTAATTGTGAATAAGAGAACAAGGTTCCATTTTATCCATTGGGTATGCTGGAGATGATGAAACATAATTTTTTGGAAAAAATCAGTAAGATAAAGATGAAACTATTTTCCAGTTTCAGCCGTTTAATGTCATTTATTGATGCAGTTATATGATTTCTTTTTCTGTGGCCAAATATCAACCTACAACATGAATTTTGAATTTTTGAAGGCGATTAGAATCTATTTTTTTAAGCTATATTACAATATAAAAGTGTTGAAAGGATCAAATTTTTGGATAATGTTTTTTTGCATTTGGTATGTACCTACGTAAATCTCTATGAAGGTATAAAAGTCTAAATTTAAAATAACGAATGTTTACTAAATGTGACACATGCTCTCATCCATGTACAATCCAAGATTTTTGGCGCATGAGGTGAATTGAACTGTTTTATTATTTATTTATATTTAATTTCGATTGTAGCGACTGTCGTTATCTTTTTGTGCAAAATAAAATCGATTTTGTCCACAATTTTTTGACAGAATTAAATTACGGTACTCAATACTGTCTGTAAACTCTAAAAAACTCAGACCGACAGTAGATTCAATATCTGGGCATTTAACGACTTTTATCACTTGCAAGACCTGAAAACTGTGATAATTTACCAACCGTTGCTACTGCCTGCTGTTATTGTTCTTTTCTAATGTCACATTACCAACCCTGCTACTAGCAGTAGTAGTTCTAGATTTTTGGAATGAAGAGATAAAGTGTATAGGTTAGGGTATCATGATATTTTGCTCGCCGCAAGACGGAGTCAGTTTGATCTGAAAACTGAGCAAGTAATCGCGTCGAAAAGCCCTATTCAATTCAAATTGAGTTCCATGTAAACGTAGTAAATACCTAATACATCCTGGAACTTACTTCTACAAACGTTTTCTGTCAGAAATGTCAAAGTTGCCGTATTTATACTAATTGCTCACCTAGTTTACTACATATAATATAATAAGCATTTTATGATGTCCAAAGTAATCTTGAGACAAAACTATTTACAAATACTGAAACTTAACCCCCACTATCTTAATTTCACCCAGGGTATAATTTAACAAATTATTATATATCGAGATTCACCTGACTCTACTGTTATTTTCCGTTAAAAGTAGCTAGATCACCAAACATATTAATGTTTCAAAATATTTCATAGCTATATGCGAGGCACTTCCATTTAATTGTTTACTTTGATCGCATTTCAATATTAGATGTAGTTTTGTCGTAAAAATTGAATTAAAAGGGACTACCGTTTGGACCTTTAACATAAAATATCTTCAAAACTCTTTTCCCACCATTCTTTATAAGAGCGGCCTGGATGTATCTAGTTGATACCAGCATAAATGCTTCCAAGATTTAAAAAAAATCAGATGAATACTAAAACAGCTCAGATCGAGAAACTTACATGGCTGGATTCGTTTGAGGATCGTTTTTACCACTGTGGTTTATAGACTATTTTAATGAGTTTAAGAAGTTATATGTACTAATGCTTACAGTTTTTTGTGTGAACAACACTGCACTCATCCATGAAAGTTGATCTAGAACATATGTGTTCCAGTCTCCGATAGATTTCTGACAAGGAAGCAACAGTAGTTAAACAGTAGTTAAGGTGTGTGGGTGAGGCATTGTCTTGTCCTTAGATAATTTGCCAGGGCAAGGTAGCGTAATTTTTGAGGTACGGATATGGAAAGATTACGGGTTTGAATTATATTCAAGTCCAAATAATTTCCAGAATATTTCCCACTTCACATCTTTTCCCTCTATTATATCACCATACGAGTATATCGTGAGGTCCATGGAACTAAACCTGTAATAGATAATTTCAACAAATAATGAATTTTAGGATTCGGAAGAAAGATGTCAATCCATCGGACATCGTACGTTGTAAACGTGAAATGGGCAAAATGAAGATGACCAAAGTGTACCAACAACGCAGATACTCTGGTGTATCTGAACGTAACCATCGTCCTGTCGTCTTAGCATTGTTGAAACGCGTACAGGTAGTGATGTGTCTTGTCTTGTGTCGTTTTTCGATGTATGTGTACGTCACTAACAAGAATCATGTTTGTCAGTTAGATAGGCCTATCGAACATATAATACCAACAGTACTGTGTAATGTGAGGTATGCTTGTCGTGTCCTCCATATTATGTTGGGAAAAAACAAACACATAGCTGTATACCAATTCGCATTTGAAAATATAGCTTTGTTGCAATTGCCGTTTAGCACCGTGAATAGCATTGTTCAGGTGTTTCCGAGCATGGTGATAGCATGTATGCAGTGGGATAAGTACCTTAAACGTACAAAACGATTGTACCTTTCATCCATGCACCAATATCATCGTGCTTGGCATGGTTCATGCACGATGGAAGTTGCGTTGGAACAATGACACGGTTGGAATGCTGGATATCATTCTGGTCATGGATTAGACGCAATGAAAATCGTTTTTTCTAGCATAATATGCTGGAAGGCCTGCCATCAAAACTTAAATACTTGTAGACTGCAGTATGCACCACTTTATTAAATGTATTTGTTATGTTCACTCTATTTATGGCATCAACCTTGTATATCAAATGAATGTTTACCGGCACTTTGCGCACTATTAAATACTATATTTACGAGTATGTGAATTTTATGAATTTTATAATAATCACCAAACCTTACAAGCGTGATTTAAACATCTGAGGAGCATGCCTATTTTCTCCATGCAAAAATGCAGCAAGATAAATTTTATATAGATTTCAATGTATGTAGAATTGTAGATGTAGGTCAGAAACTGTTAGTTCTACTACAGTCAAAAAGTTTTATACATACATATACTCATACATTATAATATCAGACTCTTTGTTGCAATTTTCAATATGTGAACGTTGAACTTAATAATCATCTTTAGCAAAGGTTGAATAACTGGAAGAGTTGTTGAAGGCTTTCATGCCTGATTGTATATGACCATAACATGATTGATTTTGCTATTGGTTCCATTCGACATCTTCGGTCAAAGCAGTCTATGAGAGCTTTGCCATTAGAAAGGAATTAATAAACCTAATGGACCTCTCAGAAAAGTGGTGTTCTGGTGGAACAATTGCATAGTTTATCAGGCGACCACTACGTGCCTTCAACCACATTCACATCTTCAATCTGGGACCTCAAATAGGATGTTTTCGAAGTTATTCCTGCCATCTCTAAGCTGTTTTGTTCAGACTGGTATCCTAGTGGTACACCTTAAACATATTTGATGGTCACAAGAAAGGATTTCCTATATCCCTCCCAGTACTTTTTGACTATAGTAAATTGAAAAAAAATACAATTTTTGGAAGAATGCTTGTAGCTACTATATCAGATAACAAATAAGGAGCAGACATTTGATAGAAATCTCCAACAAGCCAGCATCCAGGAAAAATGAGGTCGTACTATTTTTGGTAATATTGCGTAGTTATGCTTATACCGGTTTTTACTGCTGTTAAATGTATCATACCACATGGCATTATTTCCATACTATGATCTCCATATCCATATATGAATTTGTTTACATTGACTTTTACTGCCTCTGCGAT
Source organism: Bruchidius siliquastri (assembly GCA_949316355.1). Lineage (NCBI taxonomy): Eukaryota > Metazoa > Arthropoda > Insecta > Coleoptera > Chrysomelidae > Bruchidius > Bruchidius siliquastri. The sequence continues at coordinate 24,140,658 of OX438533.1, forward strand.
GATCTGATATATAGACTGTCTGTTACAGAAGCAGTTAAAAGTCTATAGTAAAGACATATAATGCAAAGAAATTATACGCATTCGAAGCAATTCTATTTGTGAATCTTTGTCCAGATTATCACAACTCGAAGCAAGATCCAATCTTATCAAAACATATTTTCAGGTGATCTTGGTGAAACTCCCCCAGTTCTTCAAGTCAACACAAACAAATTTTCTTCCCGTTTATTGATCTTCAATACTATTATAATAATTATTTCTGAAATATGCGAGTGGAAATACGCGTGTACACCTCACTTCCACATGTGTGCTTACAAATTTCATTTTTAAGTCTTCTCATAGCATCTGTGTCGCTAGTATACGAAATCATCTTTTCTACACTTCAACTTTCTCAGCCTCGAGACATAATGTATAAGAAGACAACTCTGTCGCATCGCAACGATTTATCTGATGTTACATTTTCTTCGTACTGAATGTGTGATGAAATGTTACAATCGATTAAATTTAGGGCGAGACTATGCACTCAAAATGATTGCATATCGATTTACATCGAGATATGTCGTCTCAGTACACGCTATTTCGAAAGTTTCTATCTAACTTAACAACCTATTTTGTGCTAGCTTGTTAGGAATGTAAAATCTTACTGGCGTTCTAGTATTATATTATTATTATTATTAAACTATGCCACTCATTTCCGTCGGTCTGTCTGCCAGTTTTGTAATCCTTGGCTCCACTATGATTTGGAAAGTATCACTCTGACTTTCATGGACTGTTTGCACTAGGTTACTGCAATGGTAGGGATGAAAAAGCTTTCAAGTATTTGAAAGTCCGTACAGAGTTACCATCGAGTAAGCAAAAAAATTAAATAACCCTCAAACTTATTGGGACGTATATTCTTTTCACACCAGTAATGCTTTTGCACTCTTAAGGCATAACTGTTCAGACATTTGCTTTCAAAACACAGAAACAACAGATTCATTTTCAATAGCTTTCGGTTCAGAATATGCACCACTTATAAGGATAGTGCATTTTATATCTATTTTATTGGTCCAAAGAAATTTAATCACATTTTTTTACAATTTTTAGAATATGAGTTATTTTTTATATTTTGTTACAATACGTACAATTATTGCACTAAAACATATTTGTGATACCTCATCAATGTATTCGCTTCGCAACTGCCCCGGAGATGCTTCCACTACTAAAGTCGTTGCTCATTATCAGTCGCTCACTGACTGTGGATCCCTTTTGATATGAGTTTTGGGAATTGGGAATTCAGGACAACTCTTGTATAATAGGAATTTTTTGAATAATATATTTTGAACTTTTTTATTGTCGTCACTTATTAATTATATCTATGAAAAAAACTATATTTTAAAACTAACATTAATGTCATTCTTTGAATAAGTCAGAAATGACAGCTCAATCGTTCACGTAATGGGTTTACGATTGTCGAATATTTGTGTATACAAATTATAATAACATATGTATATTAAATCAGCTACCTAATTATGTAATTAGTGAACAAAACCTATCTGTAACTTGTTTTTAAATAGTAAACAGATATTCCCATTTCGAAGGCTACTCGTATGAATTGTCGTTATAAATGACAAAACGTTGAATCCGTCGATTAACGACAAACAATTCGGATTACGCAATTCACAAATACATTGACGTCCAACAGTGCGAAAATAAGACACAACGTGACAATGGGCACGGTGAATTAGCAATTTTCCAATTGCGGTATGATGGAACTTTTTGCATCTTGTACATGATGTTCAGATTAAATAATCAGATGGTTATGTCACTATCTGCATACAGTGCATATTGCAAAATAAATTAGATTCCTAACAATCATTGAAAAACAGCCAAAATGTTAGTGATTCACTAGTAACAATCAGGAAATAGCAGCCCATTCCACAACGCAGAGGTTCTTAAAAATAATGATTTTCAGGAGAGGGTTATTAGATGTTGCTTGAAACTTGTAGAAAAGGTGGATTTTTCAAAAGTTTGATTTCGGACTTTTTGATTGATATATTATCTTCAATCGTCTTCAGGTGAACTGGCAAACATGTTTCTTTCATGGCTACTTATACTCCGTTCGGTGACGTGTCGTTGTTTGTGGTCTGTTCTAATTGGTTCCAGATGATTGGTGTTCCGGTCTGCTGACGTGGCTGTTCGTCGGTCATTGTTTGTTGTCTGGTCCAGTCCTAGTCTATTGATTTTCTTTATGAGTGGCTGCCATATTGGTTTAATGTCTACGCTGGGCTTGCTGTACACGTTGCTGGTGTTGGTGATGAATGCCGCCTCCTTGAATTTTCTTCGATACCAGTGCGGTTCTTTGGCAATAACCTAAGCGTCGTCCCAAACTATTTTATGGTGCTCTGTCCATGCGTGGTCAGCTATGCCAGATTTTCCTGTCTCTGCTCGCTGGGTGTTGAGACGATGTTCTTTGATTCTTACTTCCAGTGGCCTTTTTGTTTCTCCAACATAGATGTTACCACATTGACATGGTATCTGGTAGATGCAGTCCATTGTCTCTTGACATTCATTCCTGGGCTTAGTTTTAGTTAGGATACTTCTGAGGGTGGCATTCCTAAAAAATATTGTTTGAACCTTGTATTGCTGACCTAATGGGACCCTGTGATGTTTATTGTCCTAACGCTCTTTGGTGTTATTATGAAAAACAGCTCGGTCAAATACTTACCATGGTAGATTCTATAGCATTGTCCATTTTTGAATGGAGTGTAAAAGCTTCAGGGAACGATTTGGAGCATATCGTCACACATGCGAGCAGCATTCCAGAGATGCTCTTATCTGAACTTTGAAGAGTAGTGATAGCTGTTTCGGTTAATACAATTTTCTGGATCAAACGAGAATCCCTAGCTTTTAGGATACCGACCTAGCAAGGCCGCCAACATAATCGTGCCAGGACATGTTATTGATGATGTCAATCCTCAGAAGTTAGATGGAAGATGATTGGAATATAGCGCATTCTTACATCTCAACGACTGTCAGACCGGTAATCCGATTTTCCTACAGAACCCATTATAATTTGAGACGCTATGTATCTAACTTGCGTAAACATGCAGACCAGTATTTGTAGATAAAACGATACTCTGGGGAAATAGAAGGCACGCCGAAGAATTCATGAAAGGACACGACCATTTGTTGATTTCTTTTTAGGTGCGGCTGTATTATGGATCTTTTATCGCGACATGTCGGCACTGCGAAAATGAAAACAAGAAGTTCGTTGCCGCTTCGTGGAAAATTGTCTGTTATCCCAGATCTTACTTCAACACGTGTTGTATTGTATGCGTATAGTTAATCTATTACTCAGCATTATAAGTTGGTTTTTCTGCTGGATTTCTTATATACAGGGCGATCATGAAGCATATATTAACATATCTTCATAGAGATTTCCTCCCTCTCATACCCCTATATGGTGTTGTTTTTTCATAATCACTGGATACATGATTTAAAACCAGGTGGACCCTTGCTTCACGTATACCTTAGTGTTCAAGCTTAATATAAGTAATTGTATAGAGTTGCGAAAAATTATCAAACCGATCCGCAGACTAATCATAATGTACCTAATTGAATCTCCTAATGTATTTCACAATAAATGTCAAATCAGTTTCTTAGACAGCTAAAATCAGAATACTAATTCCTAGGAGACTCCCGACGTTTTGAAATGAAATATGTATCTTTCGTATGTTCTGATAAAAAAATAATGATGATTGTTATCCACTGTTATACTTTCCAATTATTCATTGTAATGAATCTGATCTATATAAAAGCCACACAGGGTATGAAGTTTATTTTGAACTAGGGTGTTGGTGCAAGCAAAATGTCAGTCAATTTTGCTTCATCAGAATTAATATAATTATTCTATTGGTACCATTCTATAGCATAGATAGAATGTGAATAATTTAGAGTGCCAGTATTTTTATGTATGGCTATCGTTTATGATGTGATCTCAATGATGTGGCATATCATACTGATTTTTTAAATCAACATTTACTAATGGTTGTAATAAAAATAGGTACAATTTTCAGTACTTATATCTGCAATATACCAATTATGGTGACACACCAGTACCAAACATACAAACAAGCCCATTATACAGTGTGAGACATATCTATATATCAATCGAATAATTTATTAGATGTAAAAGGCCTATAAATGAATGCAACAATTAAATATATTCATTAAAAAAATATCTCCATGGGCCATGGTTATATAACAAAATGTGAGCAAAGTCTGTTCACATACAACATATACCATACTATAAATCAAAACCAAACATTTTTACTATAACGGAATCAAATTGTATAACAAAATTCCTGAAGAATATAAACAACCACTACTCCTCCCCCTGCTTATTTAAAAATAAAGTCAAATCATATATTATTTTGAAGACTTAATTGATTACACTTACTTTATTTACAAGTCATTTATGATTCTGTTGAGTTTAATGGACTCTATGCAATTTGGAATCAAGCCCGGGAATTTAATTAAGACCATTTTGAAAATTACTGGTGTAATCTCTTATAGCAAAGATATAACACGACTTTCTGTGTATGAGTCCTAGCGTTCTAGCGGCCACAATAATTATTGTTAGCTGTGAACTGTCTTGATTCTAATTCCTTCGCATAGTTTCCTATGTTGTGTTTCAAGACTTTATTATTACCATATTTTCCCTTGATTACTTTTCAACAGTTAAGATTTGGTATATTCTTAAGTTTAATGGAATATTATTTGTTACAGGCGAAACAACGTGCGTCCATGAAATGGCTTCTTTCGAAAGCGTTCAACAACAAGGTGCCAGATAATCTGAAGGAGCCATTCTACAGAGATCATGAGGTGAGCGTCGGTGCTCTGCAAACGTTTCTCAATTGATCTTTATTATTTTTTTGGAGTAGTGCTTAGACTTTTGATCAAAGTGATCTGGTAGTGCACGAGCTGTATTTTCCTGAAATAAGATATTACGCAAAAATACTTAAGATTCAATTTATGCTGAACTCGCCATTAAGTTCATGGCAAAGATCACATTTTTCTGCTGTTGTAGGCCAAGTACAGGTATGATTTCAGGTACGATGCATATTCATAAGCGGCGATAGGAGTATTGTGATTGAATAATTTTACAAACTGCGAGCAGTAGACAACTTCTTTTTCCAGGGGGCATAATACTTTTCCAGTTGTCTTGTTTGGCTTTCTTTGAATGAGAAAAAATTGGCGATTGAAAATTTTTTAAACAATGAGCAGTATCATTTTTGTCACCGTGTAGTCTCAGTAATCGTTCCATCGTTTCTCATGAAATATGGGGAGAGATCTGATGTCGGGTCGTAGTAGGTAATATTGCTTTATTATTCAATATGGAAGCGTCAACCGGTAGAATAGCATGAAGAGTTTTAGATTTTGTTCTAGTGGGGTCTAAAATTTTCATTTCTGTGTATTTCTGAAATCTCTGGTAATCTTACTGCGAGGTCAAAGCATAAATGGATATATGTACTGAAATGTGCTACCATGGCCTTCTCTAACTAGCTACAGTAGATGATGGTCAAAAATTATCTGAAACAGATTTTATTCTTTCTCCAATCCGTCTTAATCTTTGAGCGATATCAAAAATCTTACTGAGGTGCTCAGCATGTTTTATTACGTAATTTGACATTTTTTGTTCATCCGGGAGAACTACCCGCTTCGACCTATTTGATTCCAACCTTCTTCACTAAATTTAGTCTATCTCTTACTATTAATAATGATTAATAAAGTTATGATAGATAATAGAATATTTTGTTTGAGAAATAAAAGTGTTGCAGCGAATGTTTCAATAATTTGAATAGAAAGAATTCCGTCAAGACATAAATCAAGGTGAGAGAAAGGTCCACATAAAAGAATTGTTGTTCATCACTTTCTTCGTGAGATCTTTTGATTGTCAATGTTATTAATTTTCAACTAACAATTAGTACTTATCATTATTTACGACTTCTTTCAGCGCTCAGCAATTAACAATTGCGGTATTTATCTTTTATATTTGATTCAAATTGTATGGTGTTTCCATTTCAAAAATCATCGATCACGATCTTTTTTCTACTCTCATTCGTATTCTCAGAAAGTTCATTTGATGCTCATATTGTAGGAAAGCATAAAAAAACTTTGCCCGCCATCTTTAGGAGTCCGCCATATTGGATTTAGAGTGACGTCACTTTATTTTTCGAGTTATTCTCAGCAAGCCCTTGCATTTGATACCCCTATTGTAAGAGTGCCTTAAAAGAACTAGTCCGCCATGTTGGAACCAGAATGACGTTACACAGCCATGAACAATCGGTTGAAGATATCTGCTTCAAAATTGAGTTGCAAGATTCCACTGAACAGACATACATACATTGCTAGTTAAATATAAGCTTGTAAAATAAGGACAAATGAAGGCGATATTTATAGCGATATTGTCATCATGAAGCGGTTCTTGGTAAAAATGTGCGAGGTCATATTTTTTAACGATGTAATAGAATCTAATGGGTGTCAGTATCAAGCGTTGTACACTCCAATCTTAGGACATGTGAAGAAAAAAAATGACCGTTATTGTTTTCCAATAATTTGCAATTGTTTACGTTTAATTGATAACTTTCTTAATAAAAGTAGAGCAATTAGTAATTTAAAAATGTTTCTTACATGCTTCTTATAATGTTAGGGTGATTTTATGTATAGAACGCGTCACAGTTTTCCATTCACAATTCAGTTCGCTGCTCAATAAAATCAGTTATTTAGGGTATGCATCAGATTTATTATAATAGTATAGTAAAAGATTCTGCAAATCGTTTCATTTCTATTTGGTCTCATCTCCTATAGCGCAACCTCGTTTTTTTGTTAATATAAAACAAGAAAATGAATTCTGTTTGATGTTATTTTTTGCAACATAAATCCGTTTTAATTTTTGGACTATCCAGAAATGTTTTTTTTTATTACTATATAGTAATTTCAAAAACGTCATTTAACGAGTATTTTTCGAATTAGCTGTAGAGGCGTCTACAGAATATTGGTATAAACGACAGACAACCCAACGGAAACGACTGAGATGAACTTCCGAGTTTTACATACATTTCATAAAACATCCGAATAGCTTAATATTTCATATTAGATGCATTTCGCAATTAATATGAATGACTAAAGGGGGTCAAGCAGTTCACGCCTCTTTGTAGGGAATAAATATTGTCCGTTATACCAATGAAGTTATTTTAAATTTTATGAGGACTCCTCCTAACATCTATTTCATTCATTTACGTAGAAGAGCAGGAGTAGGAATTGTATTTTTGTTTGTGGTTGGTGTTTTGTATAACGTCATACGGTAGTCTTTTGAAATTTATTATACGATTCTTTAGACCAGTCAGCCTATGTATTGTTAATTTGCAATGTGATGTAACGTCAATAATACTGCAAAAATTACATATTGATTATACTTGTTGACAAAGACATATGGAGGAAATAATATTGGTGCAATTAACTTTTGTAAATTTAAAAATTTTTGGACTATTATAATATTTTGAATGACCAAAACTTGAGAAATGAATGAAATTATTGTCAGAAAATGAAATTCACCCCTCCAAGAAATTTGTTTAACAACCATAGGAAGTTTAAGGAACACACAAAAAAAAATTGGGGATGTGTAGATACTCTTTAGATGATATCTATGATGCTAATTCTCCGATTATCAAAAAATATAGCAGCATTACCTACTATGACGCCACATCATCTCTGAAAATGAAAATCAGTGTGGGGCTTACTGAGATTAGGCAATGAAACGAGACAAGAACGACGAAAATGATTGGCATGGATTTTTGTGATTTAGGCACCGTAAAACATCCAACGTATGATCTCAAATTAGAAAATATTCGCATTACAATAAATATAGAAAAATGGTTTAACATCGTAATCATAATCAGGAGGAGATTACAAAAGATTAAGAGAGTTTAATTTAGCCTTTCCTGAAAATGCTAGCGTTGTTAGTGAAACGCGCGTCGTTTTTTAAGTGGTAGAACTGTGCTTGTGATTGCTGTACCAAAGAATCCATCATCATATACAGTTGTGGTCAAAATAATAGCAGTGGTTTGATAAAAATCGCAAAAAGTATTTAAATGAGAGTGTAAAATTTCATTAATGTAGACAATAAAACCGATCAACTGTCCCGAGAATTCAACAAAAAATTGTCTATATAAAAATATCAGTAAACAAAATATTATCGTTTTTTGTAGCAGGAGATAAATTCCGTTTGGACAAAATAATAGCAGTGTTGTTTAGTATTGTTTTGTTTTTGCAACCTAAATAGTTTCTGCTGCTTATATTCGGGTAAATTGTCAATTCAGAGTAGCCTTTTGTTAAATTCACAAACAGTTTTGGGTTTTATTAAAACTATGGGCAGAAAGAAGCACTGTTCTTAAGAAAAACGCGAATTAATAAGAAAAGTACGAAGTGATGGAAAATCGTACATGCAAATTCAAAATATTTTGGGATGTTCTGCCTAAATGGTTGCAAACGCTTCAAGATGGCAATCTACACCTGAAACTCGTGGTCGAAAACGCAAAACTACATCCAGACAGGACATACTTATAGTGCGAGCTTCAAAAGCAAACCCATTTGCTTTGTCAACACAACATCAGGAGATTGTGGGATTGGATGTAGCTCCTAGGATAATACGACGACGACTTAAAGAAGCAAACTTACTAGCAAGAAGCCCGCGAGAATAAAAGACAAAGAAAGAGACGATTAGAGTTCGCAAAACAGCATATTGAATGGCCTCCATCTAAATGGCGTAACATACTGTGATGCGATGAGAGCAAAATTGTGTTATTTGGCAATGTGGGTCGTAGAACATATGTTAGACGCCCTTTAGAAACTGCATATCAGCCTCGGTACACTGTTAAGACAGTTAAACATGGAGGTTTAAAAATAATGGTGCGGGCATGTTTTTTCTACAACGGAGTAGGGCCTATATTTTGGATCAGAAACAAAATGAATGCCAATGTTTATGTTGAAATTTTACAGGAGGTTATGCTGCCCTATGCTGAATATGAGATGCCACTTGAATGGGTTTTTATGCATAACAACAACCCAAAACATACCAGTCGATTATGTAAAAATATTTTAGAAAAGAAAAAAATTAATGTGTTAGATTGGCCAGCTCAAAGCCCAGACATTAATCCGATCGAAAATCTGTGGGGCGACATTAAGGATGCTGTAGCACGAGAAAAACCTAAAAATCAAGATGAGCTCTGGTCTGTAATCAGTGATTCTTGGAAAAGCATTCCAGTGTCTAGATGTCAAGATCTATTTAATTCTATGCCGCGACGCTGTAAAGCTGTCCTAGCAAATAAATGGTACACAATTAAGTACTCGGTTTGTGTTGTGCTTCTAAAATAAGAATTTTGTTAATTAGACATAGGATTTTTGTTTAAGAGTGACATTAGTAAAACACTGCTATTAATTTGTCCAACAGAATTTCCGAAATTTTTCATTTTTCTTGATGTTTTGAGAATTAAATCAATTTGACTCTTACTATTATGTTGCATTTTAGGTGGGCTTTAAAGTTGACATACAGATGTTTTAGTTGTTCTATAAAAAAAATTATTAAAACGTTTTTGGTAAACACTGCTATTATTTTGACCACAACTGTATATCATATTATATATTGGTTACATTCCTATATGTTTCCATGGCCATAAGAAGGCACTGGTTTCTATTCATTCATAAGAATATCCTACCCAAGATCGACAACTGGTTGGAATCTAATCAGTACCTGGAGAAGCATTGTTATTGTGTTAATTGCCTATTAATTATTTTTGAATGCATATTAAGTTACAGAGAGTGTTAATCCGAACGGAAAAGTTCGTTCAGCGAACCGAAAGCGACGCATTGTATATGTGTGAATATGAGTATAAAATATACTTTATAGATAGTGTTTTTGCAATTATTGAATACTGATAATTAGGAGTTTTTTACTTCCCACACGTGAATGAAGAAAGTATTTTGATCGCATACATTTTCTAATTTGGCTTATCACATTTTTTTGGCCGTTTTATAATGTATACTCCACGAAAATCTGTGTTATTGATTTCCGTAGTCTGACTGTGCGTTGGCGTTTATTTCACCACGTGATGTGATTGCTAAAAAATAATAAAACGTCCTCATATTTCGTTTTCAGTTTTTTTGAATTTCATATCACTTTAGAGCGTAACTGGTGCAACTGGTATGGATATACCGACACTTTTGGCCATTTTGGATATATAAAATATTTCATGCAAAATAAGATACCAAAATATTGCAAAGCTTTGTTTTGGTATATTTTTCAGATTTCCTGTCATAGTTTTTTTTATATACAACCTGTCGCAAAGGCAATAAGTTCTCGCGCACCAGAAGCGCTGCGAAAAGACAAATGACTATTCACGTAGATTGTACCTACATGCTAACATGCTCTTACTTTGTGAAAGTCTTCCATCATGCTTAAGTTCATCAATAGAATGACTTTTAGGTTAGTTTCCTTAGAGGTGTTAGAAGTTCGATCGCTTGAGTATGCGCACGCTGGACTCCTGACAAATTACTCACCTTTCTTCGATGTTCCAGACTGTAAAGGTCTTTTGTTAGGTTAGGCGCTTCCACTAGATGTATCATTGAGGCTCAGTCTTCGTTGCTATTTAGGTATAAAAAAATGTTTTGTTCCAGAACCAAGAGCACCTGAAGCCGCAGCTGGCCGGCGGATTGGCCAACTGCGAATTGTACTGCTCTGCGCTAGCGAACATATACTCAGATCCTGGTTACAACAACCTCAACCATTCGGCCATACTGCAAACGTTAGCCAGGAAAGGAGTACTGGAACCGTCCGACGATGCCAATAGGAACCTCACAGAGACAACGCTTATACAGACCAACCCCCTTAGGATGGTAAGATGTTATGTTATATAAGTTCATCTGGATTTTATCAAAGTTTCATTTCCGCCACGTTTACTTAGAAAGGCTGAAATTTTGAAATATATTATTATTGAAGAGATAATTTTGTATTTTCCATCGGACGAGTTGTAGCTATTTTTGTTATTGCTCCAATTCGATGGCAATATGTTGTAACAAAATAAATAAAATGAAGAAGAAAAAACAAAATAGATACAATATCTTTTTTGCATGTTTAATTGCTAATCAATAAAAATCTTGCGTGTTAATTTTTTTTAGGTATTGTATATAAAAAAGCATCAAAATTTTAACTTCCAAAAATTGAACAAGAAAAATTGTGAGGGAGGAAAACGCCAACCAAATGATTTCTCAATAATTTTAGTTTCTCATTTCCTCAAGTATCTATTGTAAAAAAATGGTGCTTGCGTATAATTTTTCTTTACATGATGGTAATGAACTTACCTTCCGTCACTCACCATTGAAAAGCTCCATCGGCGGGAGAATATGCTGCCTTGAACGAGGCATTTTGAAGAAAAAAAATGTTCCAAAAACAAGAAATCTGATAAAAAAATGTTTCAAAACTGAAGGAATATCATTTGGGGAAAATTGTCTGGCAAGAGGATTGTTCAGAGTTTGCCGTGAGAAAGAATGGGTTATTCTTGTAAGTGGTTGTATTTATAAAATAATATAATAATATGTTTTCCATTTCAGGCTGCTCACATGGCGGTCATCGACCACCTGATGCGGTTGTATGCTCGTGAGGTGGCAACTCCCGAACGCGTTCAGGCGGCTGCCCAGCGGTTCGCCGATGATCGAGGGGCGGGACTAGCCGTCCAATCGGACGATCCAGAGCAGCTGTTACTGGCATGGGTGGGAGGCGCATGTGCGGCGTTAACGCAGCGATTGAATCAGGAGGCGGGACAGAACGGAACCAGGATGGTCAATGGAGGCGGTGACGCTGGGGATGAGGTAATAATGAGCGGAACTGTTTGCAAATATATTGGATGACCTTGGAATAGAAAATTCTCCCAGAGAAGTGATTTTGCTTAATTTTGAACTCTGCCTTTTTGTCATATTTTCCTAGTGTTAGTTTCCCCCCAATAAATTACAGGTATAATCAGACTTAGTTCTGATTATTTTCATTGTAACGTTTGTTTAATAATAATTCAGTATGAATTGATTCAACGAATATTTGAAGCTTTGCGTGACAGCCAATCTCACAAGATTGATGAAATATGATCTTTTCCATTCCTGTCATGTACATAGTGCACCAGAAAAAAGGGTTCTAGTCGAAGCCAATATTTCATTATCATTATCCCTTTTTCTCGGAAAAGGTCGTATATGTTATGCATTGTTAAAATAATCATTTTTGGTTTTTGATGTTTGATTAATGACTCATTTACATCAATTTGCTTCTCTGTATTGTAATATTTGGCCACGCTCAAAACTATAAATTCCAAAAGCAAAAACAATATATTTTCATAGTATTTTGAGCGATCCAGGTGATGAAGTACAAATGTGATAAATATATTTCAAAACTTCTGTTCCTCTTATTTTTCAAGTTCCCAATCGTTTTTAGGCGTAGTCATTTTTTTGTTTCACAGCACAGCAAACAGGGATGGTTGGGGTTTTCTAGGGATTTCTCTCAACCTTAGTACAAATCTTGTCATCAAACTATATTCCCCTAATAAACAGAAAACATAGAATGACATAATATAATAGAACGATAGTAAGACAGGGAAATGGAATGCTAGATTCCTGACCTGGGTGACCACTGGAAAAGGGCATTTGAACAGTCTGAGAAATATTCTCACATAGTAATAATAATATATTCACTGCTTCAAATATGCGCCCAACTTGTTTGGAATGTGTACCCTCATTAAAGTATGTTGGATGTATTATTCTTTTTTAGACGAACCTATTCGATATTGGATTGAAAGTTTATATAAAGCTCCTTCTTTAACAGCTGAAATCACAACCGGCACTAGCGCGACCTCCACCGTCACCGCCTACGGACCTTCGAGACCTGTCGGACGGTCGCCGACTGTGCGCTCTGCTAGCCTGTTACTGCCCCCAAGAATTGAGGTGGGCGGACGCGAAGAACGGGTGTGGTCAGGCACCACCTTCAGTCCAAGATAGCTTGCATAACATCAGGTTGGTGAAGGAGACCTGCTCAAGGTGTTTGCTGGGAGCCGGTAGGGATGTTTTTCATGTGCAGCCTGAGGATGTTGTGTATATGAGGAGGTGAGTATCCTGCACTGATATGTCGAAAAAAAATAGAGCGCCAGATCATGTTGATGCGCTGAAAATTTTGCCCCAATTAAATATGGCACGAATGACGTTTGCTTGCCTAGCGGACAAGCACAGTGGGGACCAGCTGTCAGGTTAGTGATGCAAATATTCGCATTAGTACTGGAATCTCCAAAAATCGCTGACTAGTACAATGAAATAATATAATCAAAAGGTACGCATTAGGGTTATAGGTCGGGTTGTTGAATCGATGTCCTACAGGGACATTGTAACTGAGTGATAGTGGTTCTTCTGCACATTTTTAATCTGAGCTAGTTCAGGCTGGGTGATGACCGGTGTTTTCATTGCATATACGGTTTCTTGAATCAGATTATCGAACCCCCATATTTTGCTTCCAATGGCCAATTTTGGAACTAATAAGCTTTTCAAATATTAGTAACCGCGAGAGTGGTCATGTGCGTTTTCCATCGATACTTGTACTGGTCGCTAAGTAAAACCACATCCGATCCACGGAGTAACTCTGTTAACGTTTTGGCTACCTCGGTAATCATTATTTTGAAATTTGTTCAAGTGATAAAAACATTAAATGACATTACCGTGTCCTCAGGAAAACAACCTTATTTTTAAATAAAAACCGCATGCGTGAAACATGATAGACTGAAATTCTGATAATGCATTTATCTACATTAGTGATAAATCTTAAATTATAGACGTAATACATCGGAACGAAACATACAGTAGTGTCGTCAAGCCAGCGACAAAATCCCAATAAGTTGTGGTCTATCTGCAGGTTAGGAGAACATTGATTAGTTTCTTCCCTTGAATTTAAAGGGTAGTTATTTATAAAGCCAAGTGGATGACTCATCTTATTTTCTATCGACCGCCAGTTAAAACCAAATGCGATTTTTTCCCCGGCTTTTCTCACGATCTGTTCTTCAATCTTGTAATGTGAGGATTTCGTTTCGTTTGCTTGGATTTTATTTTATCTCATAAGACAATCACCTTTGTTTTTTGATGTGGCGATGCATTCTATCCAATACTGAAAATGGATGTCTTCCATTCGTTCATGATAGTTCTTATTTAAAAACAAGACTATTTTCCTGGAGAGCGTCACTTCAATACCATTGTTATTTCAAAATGTATTTGTAATTAAAGGCTGCCGAGGAAGCCGAAACGCTAGTCAATTTATTTCATCCGACTACGTGTGGTTTCACTGTATGGCTACTAGATGTATGTATATGACGAATCAGAGAGATAATTAAGTTTCAAAAGTTACATCGATTATGTTTCCGATCACCACCCCATTTAGCAAGAGCTATTCGAATAGAAATTGTGTGATTTAAATAGGTTATTTAATCATATTTCAATGCTCTTCAGCCTTTTCGGCGATTTTTAAAGAAATGTAATGTCGAAAACAATATCTGCAGACGCGATTTATATCATCCATATCAGTGTTTACACAAACACGGTTAATACAGATAACTGTTTGAAGAATAGTATCTAAACCTGCATATTATATAGAAATATCGCATTGATAGAGATGCGTAACATTAATGAAATGAGTAGTTCTGACTTACCTAATTCTAATTTTGGAACTCGGATCGCTTGGTAACTTGAAAGAATCCCTAAACGTGGCGATGTTGTGGACAAATTCATAATTTCAGTTAGTAAAAACTTCACACAACTCAATCCTAAAACCATACGCTGTTCGAAACGAATATAAATTAAAATGGATGCAAATTATTTTGAAATCGGTACAAATGTGCGAAAAAGGAAATATTTTCGCAGATTTTTTCATCATAATTTGTAAAAATTGTCAATTTCATGTTTTTAAAGTAATATTGAACATTAACTTTGCCACCAATATTCTCTTTAGTCTCACTGGGTTCTCTGTATCTCTGCTTTTCCTCAACTTTTTATCAGCGGAGGTTTGAATGCGTCAATCGCTTGAATAGCTGAAAACGTGTGGTGGAAGTATTTAAAATACTTTTGACAGAAACGTACTTCTGAATCATATGAGTGGTAATATAAGTTTTTAACGGTTCCGACAGATTACCAATTCCTTAGATATTATGGTAGTCACATTCAGGAAAATCAGGGAAAATACAGAGAAAGGTAAGGTGGTCAGAATTAGTCGGTATTGTAAGCGGAAACTGTAGGTTATTCGTGAGAGGAAAAGTTATTTTTTTGAAAATAGGTTTCAGTCTTAAGAATTTGATTATTTATACACACAAAAATCATGCTCGTTTAACTCATACAATTAGTAATTTTTCTCATCTTGTTCTCTCTAATATTACTCTATGATTTTTAGCTCCAAGGGCAGATTGAGGTGTAATATTTCTTTCTAGATATCACCTATTAAATAATTATTGTTCAGGGAAATTTGCCGAAGTGGTCGGTGTGTCACAAAAATATCAGGAATTATTTTGACGGATTTTTAGAGGGCAACTTGGATGTGCTCTAGCAGATACAATCGATCATGGTAATATTAAATTTCAAAAACTATTTCTTCACATGAATTATATATCATTCATTCTGGAGTTTGGACATTTATTCTCCATGGACTGGGTCATCTTTTTGTATCCGATGAGTTTGGCCATATTACGCGATAGCCACAGACAGGTGCCAATGTCTAGGAGGTAAAACGTACGTGTTGCAATTCAGATAGAATTGTGTATACAAATGTCTGAGGTCACTGTCATTGTGCCTGGTGATCGAAACCTACCGTCCGGCGGTGCTTTGAGAAAGATAGAATGAGTTGATGTGAGCTGATTAACGCTAGTTAACATAAAGGAGTCGGTGTTAGTAATTCAGGAATCTTAACAATTGAAATTAACACATCTCTACAATAATGCAGTCATGTCGACTCACCGGGAAATCAGAGATAAGAAATTACACCTTCACGTTTTTTTGCAGTTCTATGAAGCAGAATCTCGTAGTGCTTCTGGCCGATCTATTCAACGTCCTGGAAATCAACCCTGCGAAATGCGTTCAATATCCTGGAATGGAAACTGCCAACCACGGTAAGATTAAGATCTGTTATAATGTAAAAATGCTTCTGTGTCATTTTTCTTTTGTCTAGTTTATGTTGAAAGCTTTGTTCTGTTATTTTTGCCGACCGTAGGTACGTATTTATTCCAAGTACAGTTTTGGTCGATGTAGAGCTAATCTGTCACAAGGCCTAGCGCACTTTGCTACCTCAGAAAGTAATATTTGCTGAAAAGAAGTTATACTCGAATATAAAAAAACTATTTAGCCGTACGAGTCTTCATTAGCGGCTTATGTTTCGAGAGTGCACAGGGGAGGGCTAAAAAGGAAAAAAAAATGAAATTCAAGTACACTTCAACACTGGGTGTGTTCGTGAAGAAGTACAACACTCCATTTTAGCCTTATTTCATAAATAATTTGTAATGACAGATATTTTACATTTAATAGCTAACGTATCGATTTTTTTTCGTCTAACCTTTTGAGTGGGCTGCCCAAGTCGTATGTCGTACAAAAACGTTAAGTTTACAAATAATACGAACTCTCAGAAACGAAAATTATTTGGCGTAGTATTTTCCAAAAAATAAATCATATTTTGACGTGCTGAGTTGTTTCAAAAGATAGGAATAAATATAAAGGCCGACTGCAAATATTGTTGGAAGTAACCGAAGCCGAGGTTGGAAATGATTGAGATATTATCATTCTTAAATATACAACGATTCTGTTAGCTATTTATGCGAATTGTGTTACGGAACTTTCCTCCAGGTAAATCCCTATTCCAGCAAGCTGATATTGGCGGAACTATACTATATATGCTATAAAGAAGTAGCAGGCCTTGTTATATTATAATATTTGGTAATATCTCACATATTAGCCAAGCCAATTCACTAATGATTTAGTTAGTTATCGCTAGCTTTATTTGGAGGAACTGTATATATAGTAGAAGCTAGTCGAACAATATGTGAATTCAGTGTTTGTCCATATTTTGGTAGTTTCTGGAGCGGATCGGGTTAGTGACCCGTCTAATCAACAATTTAAGTGTGAGATGTTCCTAAAAGAAAAACACAAAACATTTTATGTGAGAGCATAATAATCTCTGATTTCAAGATAACTGCCGCACCGGGAATATGAAGAATATCGATCCAGCCTGACCCCAGCTGACCTTTTTGCTATGTGGTCACTATTGGATTTCTGATTTGCATAACACCTTGTGTATTATTGCCCCATTTCAAACACAGTTTTATAGATTTTTTCGCAGTATTATAGACCTAATATGCCTATTTTTTCCAACACTACTGACGCTTTGTTTTTCCTTTCCATTTTTTTAATTGATAATACCTTCGGTTAGTTGTCGGCGCTTGTTTTTGGTTTCTTTTGCTTTTAATTTGGTGACGGCTAGACAATGTGGTGGTGGTATTATATTGGTAAGGATTAATTTTAGGTTAGGTTGGCATGGTGTTTTTGGGGTTTGGGCATTCATTGCCGATGCATTTCAAAGTTGTGGGTTACTGGGAAAGTGGTTTAACACCTGAGTTTTTATTTTAGTTCGATCTTATTAAACATGACACGTTGACCTTATTACTGTATATTTCCATATGCCAAGCGATTGATACAAACATAACATACACTGTGTTATTATATACCAAAAACTTCCGGCGTTTACATTTCCCTAATATTTGTGCTAGGTACTCGCGATTCATAATTCATATTTCTGATCCAAACTAGTTTGATACACTCAATAGACAATCAAATTATTACATATTTAGGTTTTGTATTCAGGACATTTTTCGGATCCATCTAAAGTTGCAATACTAGAACATCTTATCTTATTCGGCTGATTCATGTATTAAGTAGATAAAATATCTCGCGCATTCCGCTTTATTTTCAAAGTACTTTAAGGCTGTTATATTGACTGTTCACAATGGCTACTCTAGTAACTGCTAAGCTAATCCTGACTGAATATAAATCTGTCTATAGTTTTTTAAATCCATAGCATTGTAACTACTATATCTTGCTAATATCTCATTATTATACGGTATGTGTTTGAAAAATTAGCGTTCATCTTTTATATGTGTGGTAGGGAGAGGGGTTCATTTTTGGTGACTACATTCACACTAGGATTGACAGGTTAAAGAAAAATCCCTAGAACCCTTACCTAATTGATCATCAATCAAATGCCCGTAAAATACTTCTTGCTTCCGAATGACATATTCTCCAAGATGTTGAAGATAAGATCAGAAGAGAACACTCATAAGATTATTGTAAGATCAATCTGTTCATGTACCATAGTATATTCAGGAGTAAGTACTTTTGTAGCTCTAACAATTCTATGAAATTGAAATAATATTTTTTTGCAGTCATGAAGTAACCGTAGTATTTTATTGTTGCCTACTTAATAAATAACCTCAAAATTTGATCTTGCTAACACTATACGTAAACTTAGATACCGATTGTATTTAAATAGTCTGGATACCTATATCTTCGTTCATGGCTGACATTCCTTTGCTCATCTTCATGTTCTGAAAAGTTCATTAATACGAAAAATATACTAGAGCAAAAATGAACCGCAAAAACACCATACCAAAACCTACACAAAATTATATAAAGTAACTGAGCGAGCTCGCTTCTGTATGTTGGTGTGTGCGATCTGGGTGCAGAGGGTACCTCGACTTTGGCGCAATGCAACCTGCACGGTGTGACGCACAAGCGTAACCTCCTGCAGACCGTTATGGTGCCGATTCCAGACCTGCGCCAAGGGATCGACGATCCAGATGATCCTACCGCCTTCCAAGGTAAACTTAACCGCCCATACACTTACTCGGAACTGTCTAGGATTATTTTGGAATATGAGAATTGATGGCTTCCGTGAGTAATCTTGATTGTTTTGCTCGTCCAGCTATGTTCAACAGAACCATTGCTTCCTCCATAAATATATAATAAACTACATCCGAGCAGGTAATACTCGGTTGTATGCATATTCTTACAGCGCGTACGTTGTTTTCTAGTTTTTGCATCTGACGCAACATTTTCCTTGCCTTAATCACACACAGGTTTCGAAAATGACAGCTGATTAATCTGTCACTTTTCCATTAATATACGCAAATAACGCATTCCGCGTACAGTAAAACACCGTAAAAAGTATATTGGATTCCCCTACTATCTGTATGATAAGAGGGACTGGACTCATAATTATGTAAAGTAGAAAGAAACATTTGTCGCTTGTTGGTATCCAACTTACAATCTGCATTCTAGGCCGACGCTTCATCTATTTTTGCCATAGTGCCACATTGAACTGCGACGTAAACCTACAAATACGCTCTTAACCTACCCCTTGCGAAATAATTGTTCTTTCCACCTCTTTGTCAGTCAATGATCACTAGATGTCTGAACAAGATTCAAGTTATGTATAAGTTAGAAAGATTGAAACAAGAATTGCTCGAAGGCAGGTACCTTTCAAAGAGTACTTACAATACCATACACATTCAATGTAAACTTTCCGCTAAACTGTTGCGTTGATTTATGTTGAGCAAATTTTTGGATCATCATTAATGCAACTTCCTTATTCTAATAAATTATCTAATTTTTGTGTAGCGAAATTCTAAAATCTAGACAGTTTCGAGTTTTGGTGGTCAATAATGGCGGCTGGTATTGTGCAGTCGTGTGATTGTTGAGAATATTCAAATTCCGGAGCGTGCATTTCATATTCAGGAATATAAGCTCAAGTGTACGTCAATGACCCCATTGATCATGATGAGTAACTGTTTAATACACATTACCAGTTTCACTTTTCTCTCAAATTAGTCACTTTTTGATTGCTGGGACTTATATTCCTGTACATAGGCTCATCGTGTCCATTATCATAAATCCATTAATTATTTCTCCATATAAATTTCTATAAGTATTTGTTTTAGTTTTTCCAGGATAACATTTGTAGTTTGTAGTAACTTAGGTACTATCTGAAACCTACTCTTATTTCTTCAAACTAATAGCTTATTAGTTTTAGTTGCAGCGTGCATGTTCTACTATTTATGCTACATGTATAAATAAACATATATTACCGTAATAAGCATCTCTAAACACATAACACAATACTAATAATTCCAATTTGTATAATTAAACCATAACTATACCTATCACTGATTTTTAGAAATGCGTCATTCATGTTGTTTATTGGAATACTACTCGTTTAAATCATTTTTTGTACCACATTTCAATTATTTCTATTTGTATAATAGTTCCCATCGTTTCCGATGTATAGGTTTTTTCATAGCTTTATGTGGAAGAGGGTACCTGGACCCTGATGTCTTAGCTCTATGTCTTTTGTTTATATTTTTCATTGCATTTATATAATAGCGTCACTATACACATACTGAACACTATAAAAAGTAGTTCGCAACATATGTATTTTATGATATTCAATATGAAAGAAGATTTATCTAGAGAATCTATACTTCACTTCTATCCAAAATAGGAGTGTTTAGAAGGTACTAACTTTCTTACAGGCTACTAGGTATTTAAAAATTTAAAGGAGCTATTTCTTTCAGCAATGAGTTGATAGTTAGTTTGCTGAACATGTCTTGTAAATGAAACCTTGAATAACTAAACTGATCAAATAGCTGCCGTTTATTATTTTTTCATTTCAATATCGACGTCTAACAAAAGACTCATTCCAGCTCGCTACATTTTAGTTTCAATTAGTAACTCAAGAGTAAAAAATATTTTTATTGTCAGGATTTCATACTTGAATTTCTAATTTCTTTACAAGTGAAGGTGATGTTATAATTCATGGCGCAACACTGCGAAAACTATTCAAACAAAAAAGTGACCAACATTAAAAAAAATGGAACTCGTGCCAGGAAAATGAACCTAGTTTCCTGCAGTTGAGGGTGTAGGATCTTCATTGATACCATCGTTAAGACATCATTGACTACATTCCAAACACAACATATCTGTATTACACAGCAGTGATTAGTTTCACATCAATCGAATTATTTTTATGCATCATCATTATTATAGGTATCCCATCAATTTATATCACTGTTAGTTATACAATCACTGAGTAATAAAACGTCAGTTCTATTTATTTACTTTAGATATTCACAGTTATTGGGTTCTAGTAAGGTCATACTCCGTTTATCGTATAGTCAATACTAATAAATTAGGATTTGTGAGCTGATAAGTTGCTTAATTGTGTCAAATGAATAACGTTTTACTTCTGTCCTGAAATAATCTATCAGGACTCGTTGAATATTTTGTGTTGAGTTGCATATTCATCTCAATATTTGATAAATTTACTCATGCAATACGAAGAACAAGAGATTTTGCTGTTCACCTTTGTTGGCAGATAATGTAAGGAGTAACTGTCACCGCTTCAAGACAGTTGCAGTATTAGAACCTTGACTTTTTAAGATGCCAATGGACAGCGCCACCGTACGCGAGGCTCGGAATAAATCTTGTTATTGTGTATCTAGTGCATCAACGCAAATTTCATGCGGCTCGTGAAACTTTTACTATTACATATTAATGGTTGTCTGAATTTTAAGGCAGTATTGCTTATAATGTAATATAAATAACCATACCTCGTTTATCAGTTAGATGACGATATATACGCTTTCACTCAAGTAAAGCTCATCTTGAGCTTACAATTTCTCAGCATAGTGTCGTGAATATGTTTATGAACAGAATGGATTTTTGATTTGATATATGTATATAAGCATGTAATTGTTCGTACGATTAAGTCCTATTTTGTGTGCAAAAAGTGAAGATTCTTTGTTATAAATAATGTTCATACATTTATAGAGGCACTCCGCAATTGCGTTTGGGCAGTTTTCCAGCTTATCACCACATTAACCACTATAGTGTTTCCAACAAGGTAATAAATACGTGTTCAGTCCTATTTAATTCTGAATACACTATCGTGTACCAACTTCAGTTGTCACTCGTAACTTTTTTCTATAATATCTCTAAGCTAATGTGCAATATTTGATTTTTTGTTCAGTACAACGCTATCAATGCAAAGATTTTAAAGAATAAATACCTACTACTTGTCCATATCATATCCCTTTCCAAACTTCATTGAAATCGCTGCATCGGTTACTGAGGATTACGCGGTGAAAAAAACATCAGACTGACGCAACGAGAATGAGTGAAAGGTATTTTCATGATAGGTATCATAAAACTTATTATTTGTAGCTTAAATATTTTTGAGATTACAATGCTTTCCTCGCCTATGAAGTGGAAAGTACAGATTGAGAGAAATTGTTTGATTAACTATGATAAAGATACGTACTACCTACAATAGTACGCCTACAAAGGAAATTTTTCGAATCTCCAGTAACCCTGTATATGGTAATTCTATTTCACCTAAAGTCCAAACATTTTGAGAGACTTTATTTCGACTGTGGTATGGCTCTAATGGGACATCAGTATTTATTCTGCGTTGAACACGAATTTGGTACCTGATTAAAACGTGCCGTAATATTTATATATGTGCTCTGATAGAGATGTTTCCATCCATTTAGTTTCGAGATCGACGCTGTCACAGCTTCCGTTGCGGAAGACGAACTCCCTGCAACACAGCGTATCTGATATGACAGAAGACAGTCTGAGAAGAGGTTCTGAAGAGTCGTTCGTCGTACATCGAGGCAAGAATATCCCCACGCTTAAATCAGTCGTCAATGATGAGCCGCTTATTCCTGCCAGGTTGAAGGTACGGTATGAAATGGAACGATATGGTCCATCCAAAGTTAGCATTTGATCAAAAGTTTGATTGCGGACTTTCATTGTCTATAAAATTTTGAGTATCACGACGTTTCGATTGATATGCTATCTTCAATCAAAACGTCGTGATACTCAAAATTTTATAGACAATGGAAGTCCGAAATCAAACTTTTGATAAATCCACCTTGTCTACAAGTTTCAAACAACAGTTAGCATTTGACTTTAAAATCAGTTTAACTCGTTTCAAGATAGGGTATATTTTAATTTGGAAAATTCAGAAATGCAATCATAACACCAAGATTATTGCTAAAAATATACCAAATAGACAACCATATATTAAGTATTTAATATTGCTTGACTTTCAGAACCCCCTTTGGATTTCGTTCATGGCATTCGATTCGGAAAAATCCCGTTTCAATAGACTATGGAAATTTTTTAACCGCTGCAAGGTTTTTGAAATTCAAACAATTGAATGAGTTCAAAATTTTATTTCCGAAAACATCATAATTTGAATATTTTAATAAAAAAAACAAAGTTACGCTCAAAATTCATATTTACTTCCGTTTTTGATTGAATTTTACGGTTAAGTGAATAAAGACATAATAAACTATCATTCGAATTGAAAGTTAACATTTCTTGTGGAATTTTTATTCTCTTATCCAATGGAGAAGTCCGTTTTACCACATAATTTAGTGTTTCGAAGCTAAAAAAGAACAGAAATTAACGCAAAAAAATCTTGAAAACCCATCCTACAATTCTCATAAATTTTCATAAATGTGGTTACGCGAAATTACTTTCGTTATTCGAGGGTCAATAACAAATGCCTAAATTACATGAGCATATATATGTTGTAGGATGTGTAGGTTCGTCATGCATTGATTCTAAATTTCATATTTATGGTTGGGATAAGAAAAATGTATAAGTATCTTTTAATTTTAAGTGTCTGCCAATCGCTTGTTCCTCTTTCGATTGATATATACAGTTTTTTAACCCAAGCAGCTGTTATTTGTGTGAAGCACAAACAAGAATTAACGCAAAAATTATTTATTCAAATTCCCCCACCCTTCCGAGCTATTGTTAATTTTTTTTGCTTTAATCAAATATGAAGGCCTAAAAATACGCGAGAATCACTTGGTTTTAAGCTGTTGCAAATAATTTAAAACTGAGGATTTTCGTCTAATCTAAGTGGAGTAGTGGGGGACACCGAAAGTGAAACTTCTTCTAAACGAAGAAATATTGTTATATTCGATTGCACTAATTTGTGAAAGTTCATTTCATATTTGTCTATGGATTCATTCATAATCAATAATAATTTGTTCTTGATAGGTAAGTAAAGAGAAACACAACAATGATAGCAAAGCAGACGAACGTGGTGAAATAGCTGCAGGACGACCTAGCAATTGGGAAGAAAATAGGAAAAGCACTTATGCCGGTAGACGTAGTAGGCGGAACTCGACGTCGGAAGATTCACAACTCACGATCGAGAACTTTGGAGGTAGTCAAGATAATCTGAATTTCATAGGAAGGAATCCTGATAAGGTGAGTTTATTATTACAACTATTCGTACAATTGTCTAATTGATCTGACCAATGATTGAAGCGCATATGAGCGAGCAAAAAGGTTTACGGAAGTTTAGGTTTTACTTTGTTTAATTTGGCAGATGCTTCACGAATTAAATTTTTTACTCAATCATATGTGCTTTCGATTAATAGAGCGCGGTGATTATATATTGACCATTTATACATTTTGTCAAACACTGCATTTGCAAATTGAGGAATATTCATCGAATGAATAGTATGACATAGAAGCAGTTAGTATTTAGTTTTTATAGCTGGTGTTATATTTCTGGAAAATAAATAATATCTCGAGTTCGATTTTTAACTATTACTTTCCCGCCTATTAACACGGGCAGTAAACAATTAAAGTTACATCAACTCATCTCCAAGTGTCGCCCTCTATGGCGGACGCCTATTGGCAACTTACGAATTCGAAGGTCCTAACACCTGAACTGCCTTGAAGCGACATCTGTTAACAAGGGTGAACTGATTCACAGCGACATCCCTTATTCTTCGTAAACACTATTTACGACGTACGGAGATCATCGATATCAGATCGTTTATGGCATCATTTCGCTTTTTAGGAAGTAGCAGTTCACATCGGACGAAAAATATCCGCCCCTTCATATCCCGTTGAAAATATTCCTCTTCGCTCCACACTCCAGGATGCTAGAGGATCTTTCCAACTAGGCTATGACGATGGTTATACTGCTCAGATTAATGAAAAAAAGGTAGGGTGCCCTTGTTTAAACCAAATTATTATATAGGGATTGGGAACCAAGGTCGATCTTCAACCTTCTGATAACCAGTTAAGATGTGCTTCTTACGAAAGAAGACTTGTACGCAAACATCTTGCAAGTTGGTTGCTTGAAACATTCTGAAACATTCAGTATTTTTAAGAGAATTATTCCTAGCAGAAATGTTTTTCTTAGGTTAGGAATGTTAGAATTCATTACTTTGACGAGTGACATTTAGTATTATCCTGTCACTATAATGGCAATACAAAACAAATTTTTTGAATTTCGAACAATGTTATTTATACATGGATGACTTTCTGTACTGAGTATACAATTAGCTATGCCTTCGAGCAGTTACACTTATAATCATTGCAGCATTTTGATTACTCAAATAAGTTGCAGTAAGTTGCAAATAACCAGTATTGATGACAAATTCAATTCTACATATTGATTGCTTTTTGCAATGTATGCAGACTTTTGAAGCAATTGTCATTTTTGTAATTTTGACTTTTTTTCTATTAAATAACAACTGACTTCATCGTTTGTTTACGCTATTATATTGTTTGGGTAATTATTAGGAGGTGACAGTGCCCATCACCCGCAAAACCTCTGTTCCCTCTTTTCCTGTGGAAAACCTTCCCCTGCGCTCGTCGCTCCAAGACGCCCGAGGCTCCTTCCAACTGGGCTACGACGACTACACGACCGAGTGCGACGAGAAGCAGGATAACGGCAACGAGAAAGCGATGGCGAGACTGAAGAGGCAGCTGAGCAGTGACGACATAGCGGCTATTAGACGGGGACCGAACAGCGTAGTAGGAACGGGTGTCGGAGTGGGGAAGGAAAATATTATGAGGGATCTGGTGGACGGGGAGGTCAGCAAGAGGATGAGTTTCGCGGATCTAGGGAAACAGAAGGTTCGTATAGGGATATAAATGATGCAAATGGGTCAGCGCTGTCTTATCATTGGTACCGCTGACCAGCCTAGGTCGTAACCCCTGAATTCTTGCAAATTTACCTTTAAATTATATTTTCCTTTGTGGTTCTATTGTGATTATTGTTCAGCCACTTAATCCAACGATAATTTTGAAGTAGTACTCGCGTTAGATATATCAGATTAAATTGATTTTTTCTATAATCTGCAGATCTAGGAAAGTCCAATATGAGATCTATTACAATCAAATCCGAATAATTTGATTTTGAGTTAATGATCAGGTTACATCAGTCCAAGAATCAGAGATCGGGTGAATTTTCTCATTTATCTATTAGCCAAAACAAATGAAGAATAATGTGAAGAAGCATTCGCGTTAGTGAATATAAATTTAAAATTAACATAAGTCAAAAATATGTATACGTTCAACTCGCATTGAGGAAAGTCATCCCAGCAAAATAGTTACCAACGATGAACTTTCGTGATTGATGAACAGTAATGTGAGTAAACTGATTGAAATACTATACAGTATTCTCGATAATATATTAGCGCCTCATAAACTTACGATACAAGTTTGATTTTACCGTTTCGTAGGTTTTGAATGAAAATAGAGGAATTCAACTAGTCTACATGAACGATAAAGAGGAATACCCATCGAAATCTAGTTTTCTTAACAAAGTAGGTAACACTAATGGTAACGAAAAGAAAACCACCTTTGCAACGCTTCCTAATACAACCACGTGGCAGCAGCAGAGTACACAACAGCAGTTAGGGGAAAATAAGGTAATGTTTCTGAGAATTTTTTGATCACAAATCATTTTTCTATTCCACCTTTTTTGATCATATCCATTTTGCTAGTAGATCATTCAGTTAGTTGATCACTAAACAAATAATACAATTCTTGAATATTGGAAACCATATTTTGATAATTTTATAAAAAGTGTGCAATATCCTTGCAAACGAACGTTCCGACTTTCACATGAATACATCCCAATAGAATTGTTCATCCGCCACAGGTGAAAAAATTTTCTTTCTACATTCACTAATTAATTACCTCTTACGATTGGTAGAGGAATCCAGTTCATAGCCTCTACTGATGGAGGCAGTTTCTACATTTAGCTCAACAATGGTAACCTCTTTTTGAAATGGAGTCAAGATAGTATCAGTCACTGCTACTAGATGTCTAAGATCAAAACTGTTTACAAGTTAGAACGGAGGAAGGGAGAATTGTGTGAAGGGATGTACCTTTTATAGCGTATTTACAATATTCCAGCTGGAGGAAACGTCACCTTCAAACGTAATGAGTGTTCAACTGAACGATATTAGAATGAAATTGGAAGAAAAACGACGGCATATAGAGAACGAGAAAAGAAGAATGGAGGTAGCTATGAACAAACAGAGGCAGAAAGTCGGAAAAGCAGCTTTTTTGCAAGCTGTTGCAAAGGTAAGTGTTGGCGTGTTTGATTATTGGTGTTGTACATACATTAACGGTAAAATAGAGGGAATCCTGCTTTCTGTCACATTATAGATTCAAGGGTTCTGATTAATATTTTGTCAGACATATTTTTAATCACGCTGGAACGGATAGATGTTTCGTGGGTTCACGAAAATTGATTATATTAAATTGGTTATAGAGACGAATTTTTTTTGGTTTGTAAAATAGGTGATGTGAGGGAGCTTTTTTTCTCTCGCACTCCAAAGTTCAGAGTGAGATCTGGATATATGGACTATACAGGATTTACTTTTCTATACTGTAAGTTTGGTCCACAAAATATGTCTATGACTAGATGTTATAATAATCATACTATCATGATAAGTACTGAAGAGGTGTCGGATTATTTGCAAAAGCATATTCGATAATTTAAAAATATAATCTTGTGAATGAAAGTATGTACATTGGTAGTTGTAATGTAATTTCTTAAAGTTTCTGGGCGTTCATATAATAAATTATATGGATTATATACAAAAGCTATACATTTTTTAACTTCTCATAGTACATGACGCTGAATGTTTGAATTTTTTCAGATACATATAATTACTTCGATATACTTCACCTATTTTACATTTATATACACTGTAGAGAACCAAAAAAATAGTCTATATTTATTTGAACAATTTTTGTAGTTAAAGGATTCCTTTTGTTTTAAAGCCACACATTAATACTCACCCCGCCCTTCTTTCCAAAACCGGCTAACAATACCCGTATACCTCGTGCATCATGAGCTTCTCTAAGTGCATCCTGTTGTTCGTCTCATGTCATGATTTCATTTTTGCGTTTTATTTTATCCCCCTGTTGTATAATAATTATTGTCAAATATTTTTTTAGCTAACTGAATTGGTAAGGGTTGCTGAAGTGGTCTTGTTACTTTGATTTATTCTAGAATTTTGGAAACAATTTACCTTTGCTTGTTATAAGTTTAGTAGTAATTCTGGATTCTCAACTAGGTAAAATGAAAATTTCCGTCCAAATATGTAATTCTGAAATTATATATTGTGGACTTTAATGCTTGTTTTAAACAACAGTTTCTAAAGAATTTAGTTTAATATTGCTTTTCTATGTGAAATATTTTGTTGAGGATTTGGATATACATTTATATCATTTGTTTAATACGGTTTGCATGTTTTTGGTGATATGACCACGTATCTTGATTAGAGTATCTTAATTTTCATCTAGTCAAATGTTAGATATCTGATGATGTGATTCCAAATTCAAACTTATTTTTATAAAGATTTCTCTTCTGTTCGACTATCACCTCACGTTAATTGCTCTATAAGCACATCATACACTGAATTGTATGTAATTGGATTTTAGATTAGTACACGCAGTGGAATTTTATAATGATGAATAGCATATATATATATATATATATATATATATATATAAATATGTGACTCATTCATTGATTGTAGGCGTAATATCCCAAAACCTAAATATTAGCGACTCCTGTGTATACTTTTGTTTTGAGCTTATACCTTGGTCTGCAGCCTGATGCTATGATCAATGCATAAGTAGCATTTTGTGGTAATTTTCCTCATGAATTCAAGTATTAGGTAACACTGACAGTTGTACAAGTAATAAGTAGCTATAGCACAAGATAATTCACGTGAAGGAGATAAGATTTGCAGCTCCAACATTGATTTCACATTTATTTTATGCCACAATAACTCAAAATTAGTAACCTATCTCCCAAACAGACAACTAGATCTTGATTAATCCATACAGAAACTATTGATAACGAGAAGCCATAGCAAGAAATTTTAACGTAGTTTATGCATTTTATGGAAAAAATAAGATCCTGAATAATATGGATCTATGAAATGTTAAATTTACGAAATATGTGCTTGAGACTGATATTAAAGATTTATAAGACATAAAAACCTCAAAGTCAAATAGTTAAAGATGCAATATCAAAATCGGCGTTCAGCGAGCGCGCGTGGCAAGAACATCGTTTGGTAGGAATGATAAGAGGAAGACAAAGAAATCATAGACCATAATACAATGGAGAGGCCCTTATTGATGTTTTCCAAATTAACCATAGATGACGATACATATTAACTCGGGTTTCATTCATCCTTATTTCATTCATGCCTTGAAAACTCTTAATGGTTTCTCTTTTGTTACTTGAGGATATATCTGGTGTCTGGTAATTCTTTATTTATTGGCGAGCATCTGAAATATAAAAGATAGTAAATTTATTTGAATATGTGTCAATCATCGGCTAGATAAACAAAATATATATTAAAATAATTGTTAAACATGAATGAAATACTTAAATAATTTTCTCCTTATCTTCACAACCTGGCGACAACGTCTCGATTACCATCGCATTAGGCATGCACACTTAAGATATCGGGTTCATACTAGTTGTACTGTACTATAGAGAAAAACTTCAGAATCTTTCTCACACGATTCTTTAGTTTATATTGGATCACCGATCGACACAAAACTAACAAATTGCACACTTTCTTTCGGTAAGCACCACGCAGGTGGTGGTTGGTGTTTCACACAAACTTCACTAACTTTCAGGGCAGAGGTAATTTACTAAAATCGGCCGAGGCCGAGTGTAATAATGGTCAGCCTTCTAACGATAACGGTATTGTTGGTTCTTCCGTCGAACCAAAACCACAGAGGCCGTTTTCATTGCAGGTATTTTTTTGTTTGTTATGTTTGGATTATTTCCGATAGTGGGATTGATGTATTTACGAAGATTTGAAAATGTCAGATATCAATGTTACAAAAAAAACAAGGAACTGATATATAGTTCTTTGCTATAACTTTATCTTACTAGTAAACCTTGTACAAGTGCTGTATATTAATAGAAAACTTCGCACAAGTAGCAAAATTCTTGAGTTAATACACCTACATAGATAAAAAGATTATCATGTAGATTGTGAATTATCTTACTTGGTGAACCTAACTGTGTGTTAAATACACAAGCTTTTTATCTGCAAAAACATTATATTCTTCATTCCGTTCTATGACGTAATACTGATTTGAAAAGTACTGTAATTTTTAAGTATTAACGTAGACCTTCAAATCTTTGTTGATCCTATTCCCCAAATGGGACAATTTTTTGATTATGCATGGGCATATTTCAGTCTAAAATGATAAGTCCTAATATTTTCACTGAATTTATATATAAAATATTTTAATATTGTATATATTTCAAATTGTTAAATACTGCCTACATATACCAATATTTTCCACATTGTTATTTTAAGATTCAAAAAGTGTAATTATATTTTAATTCATATCAAACAGTTTGATTGAAATTGGGATTGACATTAGGTAAATTTTATGTTTTCCAGTAAAGCAGACCTTTATTGTTAAATGCTGACTTTGTAGAATATTCTCGCATAATCAAGAAATTAGACAAGATATGCATAAATATGTAGTGTTAGTTTTTTGCTTTTTTGTTAGCATATGGTGTGGTTTGGTTTGTTTTTTTACGTTCAGAAATATTATTATTGTGAAGTAGTATATTTTGCACATTCCTAACACACCCACATACTGCATCATTATAAGGGGCATAACTTGCATGACGATGATTTTTGAACAATTTTCTTAATGATTATATAGAGAAAGTCGAGGAAGTCGTAAATTTCCTAGCAATATTTGTAATTGGTTGTATTTCTAGTATTAGCAGATTGTAGCTGAAAACCTTCATATTGAATTCTTCAACATTTCATAGTGCCCAAGTTTCAACTTCGAGTATATTAGAAAGCTCCACCCGGACATATGCTAATAAATATTAAAAGTAACATTAAGATGACCATGCCTTACTTGAGGCTATTCATTAGCTAAATCAAGTTATGTGAATTACTTTTCCCTTCTTCCTTTTCCCCTTTTAGTCCAAAATGCAATCAGGCTTTCATCTCCAATGAACGCGATGAGCTGCTTACTTCTATCTATTTGACAATTGTGTCTGTATGCTATCAGTGATAAGTAATGGATGGCATCTATTGTGCTGTGTGTGTAAGTCCGTCTGTGCCGGACTGTCAACTTTCCTCAGTAAGCAACGCTCTCTGTTCACTGAAGACCAAAGCTCTAGTAACTAGTGATATATATTTCTTATTTATATTTACGGAAATGTATAAATGTATCGGTAGCGAAGTGTTATTTAGTTGTGAGTATGAAAAGAGCTGATGCACAATTTAAAAAAGATAATAGTCATGTGTAAGTAGGTTGGTGAAACTCTTCCTTCACTCAGCCATAAATTGTGTGATTTAAACACAATATATATAAAACTTTGTTGTTTCGTGACTAGTATCGATTTAATATTTATTACGACGATGATTTAAATATTAAATCGGAAGGTGCCAGAAAGTCAAAGATTTAATTGTGAAACATTGTGTTGAAATCACTCAATTTTTTTATCTGAAGAATATTGTGTGAAATATACTGGTAAGCTCTCTCACATTGCAAGCTTCCCTGGTGCTATCTGCCTTACTGTTAGATTTCAGTATACCTGGTTAATTATTTATCTTAATTATCTAGCGGCAGTTATATGAGCTACTATATATTTTTAAACATAAGAATTTTTAGGAAATTGGGGATGACGTCACGCACTTGGAAAGAAAATGGTCAGACGAAAACCAACCTTATGTTGAAACAAGAAAAACTCCAGATTTAGAAAATATGGACTTGGATACGTATCATCAGTCTATTGCTCAGTAAGTTATTTTTCATGTTTTTTACTCGTTTCGTTAGCTTTGACATGGATAATTTCCATAGATAAACATGAAAACATTGATTTATATCTAGGCTGACCTGTATCTCACATGAGGCCAAAGTAGAGACTTTGTTCTATAAGTAATAACTTTCTGATAATCGGTATATCATCATCAGGCCTGTCTTAGAAACCATACAAGAAGCACTAAGAGCCATATGCTTAGTCGTTATTGTGGAAAGAATGCGGCTATTACCGTTTTAAGGCGTCCTTATCACATTGCATGGTCGTTCCTTGGCTCCAAGATTTATTCACTCCCCTATTTCCTAAAGGAAAGCACAACCTAGCTTGAGGAATGTCTATAAGATGCGCAGAACTAGAAATGGAGGCGATCGAATTCTGAATCCACGAGAGATGCGTGCCATTAAGTAGGTAATAGCAGGTGATTAGGGGTATGCTAATTGATTTTGATTTTGAAATTATCGAAAATGCCTACTCACATAATGGCAGGAGAGCTTATTTTTTCTAGTTCCGTATCTGTGCGTAGATGGGAGCTCAACTCACAGGACAAGAAAATTGCTTTTGTTTTATAGTTCTCTGTGTTCACGCGCCATTGCCAAAATATTGATGCCCTGCTACTCCCTGAGTGGCATGGTCTTCGATGCCTTATTTTTCTTTTTTTTCCTGGTTTTAGTAATAATTTATCTGCATTTGGTTTTCCAGAATGAATTCTAGTCTACACGACCTTCAGTCGGATATGCAACGGCTGGCGTCGCAACAAAGCCAATTGCAACAGCAAACACTCATCGCGCAACAACAAAGGCAAATCCAGCAGTTGCAACAGCAGTACCAGAGTATACATCCACCTCAGCAACAACAGTACGCTCCTCCGCAACAACCCTACCAGGCGCAACAGATCTATCAGCAAGGTAAATAGCGTAGTTTATTCGGTTTCGTCCAAGAAATATGCACTAGGACGAAACAGTAAGCATACCGGTTTATTACTAGTAGCAAATTTATAAAATAGACAAATTGTAAATGATTAACATCTTCAGTTCAAAAGATCAGTCTGTTCATTCATGATCAGGGTTTCGCAGTTATTTATTACAGTTATGAAGCACACTTAGTATATTACTTTACGATTTGTATTCAGCAAGACATATATGCTTATAATTATACAATCATGATTTATCCTAGGCGCTTCGCTTGATTGAAAACTGATGTTTATCTGACCACTTAGAAAAAACGCCATAATAGGCACTGTTATAAAATTTTCAAGGCTTCATAAATGCAACTCCATGTTGCGCAGTTTATCGAACCAGTCTTATGTTTTTGTCACGATAAAATGCATGGTTTTTGTTAAACATTCGGGTTGAGTTGAGATTTGTAATGGATTGTCAGCATGAATCACAGTAAAATATATAAATAAATTGACATAACTGACGGTAGATCGGCACCTACATTAGGTTATATTTAATCAATGCAAATAGAGCTAGCTGTGTCCATATGTCTGGGTTTACAAGATTCCGTGAACTTTCTGGTATGCTGTTTATATAATTATTTAGGTTGAACTACTAGATTATTTACTGCAAGATACAAGGAACGTATGATATGATAAAGTATTCGTAGTAATACCATAATAATATTAACAGCAATAATATTTTTAATCTCGAAAATGACTGTATTTTTATTCGAGTATCAGTTTGATTTTTGGTCGGGTAACGAATAATAGGTGAATCATTTTACGTTCCTGATTCCTAAAATATTATTGATTCTATCAATAATGAAAAAGTGGGACTCGGTTCATAAAGCTTTCATCGAAAAGTTGCGTCTAATTAACGAAACCATTGTTTATGGGTGTATTTAATTAAATTGTTTTGTTTAGGTTATGCTCCCCCTTTACAAAGCTCCTCGAGCGCACCACACATTCCTGCATCCTACCATCCTCCGACGGCCTCGCCCCAGCAGCAATTCTTCTTGCACGAACAGGCGTCTCCGGCGCCAATGTCTCCGCAACCGCCGCCCCCGCAGAGGCGGACGTGGGCGCAATCGGCGCCCGTTCAAGTGCCACAGGCGGAGCTGAGGACGTGGGGACGGGCGCCCGCTAACGACAAGGGCGGCGGAGGTTTCGTACTGCACGACACGACTGACAGGTCAGTTGATCGCCAATAAAACATGAATTCTAGCATATATGTCCGAAATTTACCTATGGTAATCTGGTGTCTCAATAGGGAAAGGAAAAATTAGAGATAAACAATTAAATGAGAATAATTGTAATAGTAAACAATAGTAGAGATCCATTAGACAACCTCATGAACTGAAAGCCCCCACCTGACTGCACGGTGGGGAAGTTTCAGATCTGAATTATCTTTAATAGTTTGTTGTAAACGACTGTTAAGATGATGTGCGCTAGAATCGTATATAAGTACAAGTGTTTTTACATAGTCGAAATGCAAGACTGGGTTTTATAATTCTCGTAAAATATCTTGATCAATTTCATTTCTTAAGAATCTACGAGGAAACTTATTTAAAATTCCGATTTTATCATGGGAGGATATTTTCGAATGGCAAACAATATCCTTGTAGCATAGTAGGTATCGAGCCAATCAACTTGTCATAATATTTGGTTGAACAGATGCTAATTTTCGTCGTATTCTACACACCTTTGTCAGCAGATGATTTGTATTTACATCAGGAAAATGATAGCAATAGTTGTACTACAAAAACCTTTGAAATTAAACTATGCAGACTTAATGTTGGTTCTGAAACTTTGTGTTTAGAAGAGGCTGGCGAGGCAGCCGAAACATTGGTAAACTTTTAAACATTATAGGCCAGTCAAAAAGTGATTGATATAATTACAGATAATAACTATATATAAATTTCAACTCTGTAATCAATAAATGTAAGATATATAAATATTTCGATATAAGTACAATTTTACCGTTTCAACACACTGCATAATGAAACGTGATGCAAAAAGATCTTTGGTCTCCATAGGATTCCTCATCGTAATGGGTAGTGATGAATTGTCCTAGTACATATCTTTATCGGAGACTATTCGGAAATCCTTTGATCTATGGAACAGAGTGTAAAATTAGGCTTAGTCGTTAGAGACAACAAAGTAGTTAATTGTAGGATATCTCAGGCAACTGGAATTCGATATGCCCAATATTATTGGTTCTACTTCATTACTAATTCGTGTTTGATATCAACTTTTAGGTACGATCAACAGCAACAGCAAACGCAACGCTATCACCAGACCGGCGATTCGCCGAGGTACTCTGAGAGTCCACGTTACTCGGCCTCAGAGACCTCGACGCGATACCAAAATGGCGACGGTGGTGGTGATGAAAGGGCACTCAGGCATTCCAACAGCTTCACGCTTAGTCAACAGCACCTGCAGCAGCAGCAGCAGCACTTTGGCACGTCACACAGTACGCCGTCGGCATCCCCGCAACATAGAAACATACATAGGTTAGATAATGGATCCAGTAAACTGCATTTTTATTATGTTTTCTAGAAACAGTTTTACAACTACCTTGGTGGATTCTATAGAATAGTCGTAGATCACCTACTTTTCTTCAATGTTCCAGGATGTGGGAGTCCTTTGCAAAGTCAGAAGTTCGACTAGACGCATTGCTCTTTCCTGCAATATAATGGAAATTAATCCTAAATTGCAGATTTTTGTAGTGCAGCTCGTTTACAAGAACACACTTCTGCCTTCTATTATAAAATAAACTAGTAATTATAGGACCATTGCAGATATCTAGTTTTTCCATGGTGTGTATTTAGGAAGAAACATATGTAACGGAAAAATTAGTGAACTTGAAACATTTTTTTTTTATTCAAATATAATGAACACTGCCAAAGCATAACAGTCTCATCCTGATCGATTTTTTTTTAAATTTAATTCTGAATAAAGGAGCCAATTATAAAATTCACTGCACATTTAATCCCTGATAGTTTCATTTACATCGTTTCTAAATCAATGTGGATAGAAATATATCCTCTCACATAGCTTTTGTACCACACAAAGCTTTCTGCTTTTGTGAGAGGTTTTTGTATGGTTACATAAAACAAAGGTTTGTAGCAATAATTTCATTGTTTGATAATGAGTTTGTGATCAAAACCGTTTTATTGTACTATTTTAAACTTTGTGATCTCTTTCAGACAAATATCTCAATTGCTGGACGAAAGTAAAAGAACCCCAGTTAGCTTACAGCACATAGACAGCAGAGATAGGGAGCCGCCTCAGAGGAAATCTAGTGTCACACATGCGCCTATACCTGCCCCATCTGCCGATGATATGGAACCACAGAACATATCATTCATTGGAACACCCAGTGCCGATAAACTAACTGAAGGTAAATTATTTATTACAAAAATACATACTTGTTTGCATCTCTTTTCCAAATTATTTCAGATTCTCTGAATTAGAAAGTTTTTTGTCAATAAGAATTAAACACCATACGCCTTTGAGTAGCACATGATCAATAATTTAAATGTTTCCATGTGTTAATCAAATGTTCAAACTGAAACTGTTGGGTTACGTGCAATGATATTTATTTTTCCTGGTAGATACTATTTGTCTGTAATTCAGCATAATATTAGATTCACTTATATGTAAAAAACAAAATAAATTGGACGATTTTTGGTTTCATTACTGGAGCCTCATTGATTTACTTGAGTGTTTGGATGAATGTATCATAGGTATAAAGTCCTCCTAAGCTTACTTTTTGCCGTCGGTGCAGAAAGTGATCGCTCGCGACATCAACGTTAATAAAGTAATATAATGGAAATATAAAAAAAAGTTTTACTTACTATTATTTTCAACGGAAAGTAGTGTGTGAATGTTGTATAGAAAGCTTCTGTGTAGTTGCAATATCTATGTGCGATCGGAAATATACTGCTTTTTGCACCTGTTTCACAAATAGCTTTAACCTAGTCTAGTATAACCGAAGGCATATAATAGAATTCCTTATCGATATACACAACAAAATTAATTCGATTATGGAAATTTTACGAAAATTATGGAGATTTATATACATCTTATAGATGTACTATATTACACAGTTCGGTAATCAAAAACTTCAAATAAGCTTAATATATTTTTATTGTTTTCTCGACACTTTTTCCCTTTATAAAACAATCAGGAAGAATACCATCCGGCTGATATTTCCCATAGATAACTAAATAGTATTTCAATTGTTACCAAATATCCGTCTATTTCAAGATATGTCAGTGTAGGATGAATTCAGAGCTGTCCTGATGTGTAATAAGTTTCACTCATTCTTTCAGGTCTAAGCCGACTGAACATCACCTCCGGCAGTCGCACGTATCGTATCCCATCGCCAACAAGACCGCCTCCCATTACGCGCAGCTCCTTCCACCAGCCTTCCCCTTCACCCCCGACCGTCGAACCGCACGCCCCTCCGGTAGAGGTATCTAGTCTAGACGGGGATCCATCCAGCCAAAAAGGATTCTATATTAGTTTTGACGATGACAGCGGTCCTAGAAGGCCGAAACCGCCACTACGACAAAAGAAGATGTCACCTAAGAAAGGTATTTGATACTGATGCTTGTTTTACAAGGTTCTGACGTGAGAGAAACTCATTGGACTCTCATGAACTGAATATTAATTTTGATTGTGTTCAGAAGGTCCTCATGATGTTCAGATGTTTTCAGTATATATCTCACTTTATTTGAAGATCACCTTGCTCCAATTTTTTTTTTGATGTAGTAATTATGATTGTCTTGACTTTCTCAAATCTCAACTCATTTTTCATTATTATTTTAGAATAGTTTTAGTTTACTTTTTTACGGTACAAATGATAACACATACAAGGGTTGAGTGGAAGAACACTTTGCGTGAACTCCCTCTTGGGGTTTTCTCTTTGCTAGTATTTATTTTGACTGAATGTGAGGACTATGAATAAAGAAGCACCCTCGGCAGACTCCTTGAATCAAAAAGATAGGCCAAAGGGATGAGGATGCTGTTATCTGTATTACTTTGTTTTTTTATTGTGAGTCTGCCGATCACCATCATACACATAACTGGAGTGAGTGAGAGTCAGCCATGCTCTACCGGTACCAGTTAGCGAATGTATGAGATAGATCGGCAAACTGGGCCAGTTGCAGAGCTATCATTTTCAATTTCTCCGAATTTATTTATTTATAGGAACCAAATATAAAGTATGAAAAAACTCAGGGGCTGTGTTGCAGTTTTCATCTAGGCTGCAAAGATTTCATTAGAATCTTTTTAAATTCTTTTAGAGCGGAGCTACGTGGAATCCCCTGAAGAAGCGTACGAACGTAAAGAGAGTATGGATCGTATGGAGAAGAGAAGACAACTGGAAAGAGATCTAGAAGAGGAAAGAGCGAGGAGAGAGGAAGATGCTAGGAGACAGATGTTGATAGAACAAGAGAGGGAAAAATTGAGGGCAAAACGTGAGGCTAGTCAAGAAAGGCAGAAGGTCAACGCTGCCAGCGCCATCATTATAGGAAACGAACTTAGTAATCCCGATCCCGTAAGTTCAATATATATTCGCAGAGGTGCCTGCCCCTCTTTATAATAAACTATGTATGTCCCCATGATTTATCCCACTTGAAATCGGCAATATTGAAATCACATGTACTGATAGCTAACGGTTTGGCTGGGTGAATAAATTTCAAGCGAATATCATTTGTTCTAGGATCTAGACTATGAACGTGAACGGAAGAAGGAGAAGATAATGCTGTTATCGCTGCAGCGACGGCAAAGGCAGGAAGAAGCTAAAGCAAGGAAAGAAGCTGAAGCGCAGGAACGCAGGGAGAGGGAGAAAATGAAAGAAGAAGAGAGGGCTAGGAAGAAAGAGGAGAGAGAGGCAAGACGGCAGGCCATATTAGAACAGTACAAGCTGAAGAAAGCAATGGAGGAGGCGGAAAGAGAGGTGAGTTGTGCTGTGGTGTTAACTAATCTTTTTTGCGGTGTTGTATTGATTGAAGTCGTGATTCTGTAGCATAGAGATAACTTATCTTGTGTCTCGTCTACTGTATTCCAACGAGGCAAATTGTGGTGAATCATTGCGTGAACTCTGAAAGAAACACCACTGCCATACAAAATAATCAGGTTCGAAAAAAAAAAGAAATTAAGTAGATTTACTCAACACTTCCAAACTATAAGATTGTTTGTGATTGTTGTTGTGGGTTTTTTGTTCCGAAAATATCAATCTTTTAATGTTTTCTGCCTGATGTTGCGATAGGATAGTCAACCTATTAGGCATCGATGTGATGTAAAAATAAAGAAGTGTTTGTGGCTCAAAGCATATCCATTCCCAAATGTTATCAAAGTATGTAAAGTTTCACTGTCACTGAGAAAGTGCGGTGACATAAACGGTAATTGACATGCAAACCAGTAGGCAGTTTCGAGATAATATATCACTATAAATGTATTTGAACTGTATGAAGCCTGGTACTTGAAAAATATTAAAAAATAAATTTGAATTTAAATGTTTTAAATCCCCCATTATTTTTAAACTAACATGTGAAAATAAGATTTTGACATCTTTTGTGCCCTCTAGAAGCATTTTTTAACTACGTCAAAAATTATTAAAAACTTGGGAAACCTTATGAATGAAGTGTGTGGAGATACTCTGAATTTTTTTTGTTTTATTACCTCATCGTCAACACACCGATTTTAAAAAATAGCAGCCCAACCTGCGTGCCCACACCACATCCTTCTACATTTCTTCGAAGTCAGCGCAATAGTCAATGAGACGGACCGACATACGGACTGACGGAAATCAAACATCCAACAAATGGATTCACGCAAATTCGAACACTTTCCTCGGTTATCTGTAGGATGAAATATGAATTTGGTTCAATTTTAGATTGACGACATCCCTGGTACTGCCGCAAATTTTGTGAATACGTATCACCCTGTATGTTTCTAAGAATGCGCGTGACGCGTTCCTGTGACCATAGGGTGCGTCGGCGCCTCGCCGCTTCGCGAACGTCGGGCGGTCTATTTTTACCCTTATGAAATTAGAAATCATAGCCGACAAGATGACTGTTGCATACCTCGACACTTTGTTTTTTCCTCTTCTCTCGGACGAGTATTTCTGTGTGTGGTTTGTGTTCATATGAAGCACATAAGGACGTTCACACCGGCATGTTATACGATCCAGTGCCAGGGAAATGGGGGGATTTTCTAAACCGAAAGCACGTGGACAGTTTCAATCACATCTCCATTTCATGAACATTGAGATGTACGATTTTTATGGTCGTTAATATTCATTACGATTACAAAAAATTAGTCGTCTATGTTTACAATTTTTTCCTGATTCAAAGTTACAGGTCGTCCTAAAATTGAATATAAAATAGTACGTTTGAATTGGCGAATTGCCGCTCAAATACATTACAAGATCGTATTCCAAATCGGGCTATAACGAGCTAAATACGAAAGGTATACTTATATACTACAAGCTGTGTATATGGCTTCCCATATCCATCATCTTGTGGTATTGAATATCTTAAGGTGAATTTTACAAGAAGAATGTTTTCGTATATTCAGTCTCTGATTAATTTCGAATATCTTTAGAATCGTTTAGTCATCCGGATAAGTGTTGCAATTTTGATTGATATGTTCTAAGGTTATGTATATTCACCCTTTTTGAAGGTAAGCTAATTGACAAAAAATTAAAAAAGGATGGTAAAATACATAATATTTCTATATGTAGACACATTACACACAGTTTCACAAATAATTATGATCATTTGTGAAACTGTGTGTAAATTACACAACTTTTTATCTACATAATATTTGTCCGTTGATGGTTGAATAATTCAGATGACTAGTGAGAGATGTGAAGCTACTGGGCATCGGATATACTTATCCTATTTTTTTCTTGGTAAATATAAGGTTTGATGGTCTTTAAGGACATATCTCGTATTCTACTACCTTATTCTATTATTTTAATAGTCCTTCGAAATATAAAATGTTCAACATAATATTGGAAGTGAATCAAGAGCCACCCTGTAATTTTAAGGATGGCTTCCGCGCCACTGGAAGTCGTTTTAGTGGGAAAACGGCCGCGAAGACAATTGCTGATCGGAATATAGTTTATTACGATCTTTCGTCTTGCGTCTTGTTTCTAGTATATGTGGGTGTTCATTGATAGTGATTGGTGATCGAAAGTAAACATGTCGTTCATTTATTGGTCACTGGTATTTATCTTTTCATTCCTACGTTTGGATCTTAGCAAGAATGTTTGGCAGCTACTAACATAGCATTGGAAAATAATTCCTCGAACATACTATAATGGAAATAATGTGGTTTGTCTTAGTATTTTGCATGATACATTGTCAAAAATTACCACTTGTCACTAGCTTTATTGAGATAATCCATGGTTGCCCAATATAATTAGAAAATGTTACAGTATCATTTCGATTTTTTTACTTCCTACGCATAAGTGTCATTCGTCTGCCTATTTTTCTGTGGCCGTCTCTGTCACCGCGTAATCTCAGTAACCACTGCACCTATTTAAATGAAATTTGGCCTGATATCTTATATGGGTATGTAGTAGGTAATGCTGTTTACTCCACTGCAACTGCATTTTTTTAAGAACATAATAGTCTCAGTGGATTTGTTATCTCACACAATGTTATCTGTGATGAAACCTATGTAAATAAAAAAAATAAAATGTGGTGCCTTAATTGGAAAAAACATTAATGCAA
Organism: Bruchidius siliquastri; assembly: GCA_949316355.1. Lineage (NCBI taxonomy): Eukaryota > Metazoa > Arthropoda > Insecta > Coleoptera > Chrysomelidae > Bruchidius > Bruchidius siliquastri. Next base: position 24,182,653 of record OX438533.1, read on the forward strand.
GGTGCCTGATTAAACGAATTGTTTCCATAGATAATAAATTCCAAAATCTCTTCTGTGATCAGTTGTCGATTAGTGTTATAAATTTATCTTTGAATTAGCTTGATATAAGAATCTCGCCATTATACTTATTTTGAACCTAATGAAATAACTGTTTGAAGGTGCTAACTATTTTCCATTTGAATTGTCTGTAAATATTCATTTGAAATGTCGCCAAGATTTTGCAACGACATTTTCTGTTGATTGATGTTTCAGCTGATGATTTATCTTTCTGTTAGCAGTTAACAACTTGTTATTAGTAGTAGTTGCTGTCCCGAACTGGATATTTAATAAAAATATTTGGATTTCTTAGAGGTGTTCCCAGATTTTTTGTAAATAGGGCGAATTAATGCATATAAAAAGATTGTGTTATTAACACACAGTTTCACAAATTAATTTGTGAAACTTGTTTTAATTACAAAATCTTTTTATCTGCATGATGGAAGAGTTTCACTAAGTAAGAGCATCTACAATCTACATGAGGGCGAATTAAAACTCAACTTTATTCACAAATTTGGAAACTGTTTAATAAATTCAATTTATAAATGTGGGCCGTACGAAGATTGGAATATTATTCATTTGTTGTTTGATAAATTATGAATAACTGGTTTAAACGTTCCGGCTGTGTGTTCCATCATTTCATAAAAACATTGCAAAAAATATTTTATTGCTTTTGCAATTTAAATCACTGCCGGTTTTTCGAATATTCCGTGGGATTTTAATGCGTCATAGTAGTTCATAAGTTAGTCAGGGGAGGAAGAGAACAGATGAGAGTAAGGAGAAAGAAGAAAAAATATTCAAATGATTCGCTTAAGGATTGTTTTTTGTTGAAATTTTTGACGTATAAGCATTATGTAGATAAAAAGTTGTGTAATCACACAGTTTCACAAATAAAACTCTTTCTTTCAGTGACGCGTTTCCATATCCATTAAAATCGAAAATTTTGAGGTTGAAGCATCATGTAGATAAACAGTTGTGTGATTATCACACAGTTTCACAAATATTTTATTTTAATAAAAATCGAAACGCGTCACTGAAAGAGTTTTATTTGTGAAACTGTGTAATAATTACACAACTTTTTATCTACATGATGGAAGAGTTTCACCAAGTAAGAGCATATACTATCTACATGGTTGATGCATTAAACTGTTATTCTTATTAAAGTTTATATGAACATATTTCCGGAATATATCTGCTTTCATGATACCGGTTGCAACATTAATTCAAATTTTGTACACGGTTGTGAGTTCTACGTTTTGAACATATTGAACTGTCTGTAAATGATGATTGCCACTCATAAATGAAGTCGACCAGATTATTTTTATGGAATTAAAGAACGCCAATGATTTTTTGAAAGTATTCCACTTGTATGTTATAACTAAAATACATTACAAAGCATTCATACAATAAAACTATCAGTTTTTGAGCAAAAAATTAAACACATTATGGCGTGTATTTATTTTACTTTTATGTTCAAGAATGGATCACTGTTTTGTAAAACTTCTAAGAGCAATAAAATGGGTGATATCTCCTAAATCTTAACACAATTCACTTTATTTTCAGGGCAAAACGTTAGACAGGTCAGAACTGTCCTCCCTGAAACCTGCTCCAAGAATGCGACCCAAAGCCAGTACCCGTCCTCGACCGAAAACTATACACATAGATAGCGGATCCGTTCAAATCGCTGAAGGCATGTCTAGCAGGGGTAAAAAGGGATCCACCTCAAATCTGACAGGTGAATAATAATACTACATCATATTTTTGAAGTTCTTGTTTATTTGCATAACTGTCATTTTATCACTTTGGTTTTGCAATATAACACACTGATTACTGGCTTTCTAGCTTTGCAGCTAAGCTCAAATGCCGAGCAGTCACGTTCTAAATCATTGATTTCGACCATAGCAATGGCATTTGAGGATAGAGATACGTTGTTTAGGACTTATTTATACTAGTGGGTGTAGAGTAGCATAGTATATTATTGATGGGTTTGGTATGTTAACAAAATTTCAATTCCCAGAAGGTTTCAATTGGAATAAAATAGCCCATTTGCTTGCAACAAATTACCCATATCTCTCTAACTCAGTAACTTATTTCCGTCTATTTTGTGTCCTGTCTTCAATTTTTATCACATGAAATTCCGTATAATGGGCTCTTACAATGTTTTACGTAATTTTTTATTATTGACGATTCAATATAGTAAAGATATTAATAAGTACATATATCAGTTTCAAGTTTTAGTGTGTACGTTTAGTATATACATGTACTTTACTTCCCAATACTGTATATTTCTATGGTCAAATTATGTCTCTTTATACGGTGATTAAAGCAAAAAGTATACAACTTTGATTCTTGCAACTTATGGTGAAATGATACGTTTTTGAAGATGCGATATATCCAGGGCTCATAATGAAAGTTTGTCTGGATAAATAAAAAAAACGCATACAGACATAGGTTCTATGGTTGAGCTTATTTTATAGTAAGTTGCTTGAAAACAAAAATATCTTAAGTCTGTATTTTTGCATCATACACAATTCTCATGACAACTAACGTATTTTCAGTATTGTGCATTATAGTAAAAGTTGTATTTGGAAGAAAGTAGTATTTGTCGCCAACTGTGCAGTTATGGATCTCACCTCATAATGAAAACCATTTGATTGGTGTAAATATTATAACCGATATTAACTATTTTTTTAAATTTTTTTCCTTCCTATTGAATAGAGATTTCAATATATATATATATAGAATATTAATTTTTAAGCTGTTTATAATTGTCCTCATATTGGAAATCATTTCAAGAATGATTAAATATGTATTGCTTCAGGACAAGTGGTACTTATTTTTCTTACTTAGAACTTCATAAAGTTCAAATTATTACATATATTTAAAAATAGACATTTGCTTATGTCATCATTGACTTACTTATTTGTATTTTATATTGGCTGATCGCTTTCCAGTACGTAACTGAGACCCATAGCTACCTACAGTGTGTACATAACTTCTTTGTCGCCATCGCAGTTTTTCACACAGCTTTTTATTTGCACGTCCTCATTTTTATTTTCGTCAGCTTATACTCCGTCTACAATGAAAAGAGACTATTTTAGAGGCTCACAAGACAGCTTAGCAGACAGGAGCATGAGCACCAGCATGCTCTACAAAGGTATATTTTTTATTTATTTTTTTATTATATGTATATATATTATTTTTCCCTTTATATATTTATATATGCGCATTTACTCTAATCAAATTAGTCAGAAAAACAGAACGAAATAATTTTTTCCATGTTCACTTTTTTATATTTGATGAAAAAAAGTTTTTGTTCGTCAAATAACTCGTTTGCATGCAATGATAACTGAAAATGGTCAATGTAAAAGTTGAAATAATATTATCTACAAAATGACGAGTTCTGCAAGTTGACTGGCTCAAAGTTATTGCCGGTGAGAGTTCAACATCATGGTGATGGGTTTGCAAGAACTGTTTTGCTGTCAAAAATTACACTATTGGTACTAATTTTGAAAATGAACCCAGTCAAGAGTGTGATAGCAACATCAACTTATCTCTAAGTGTCGCCCTATATGGGGAGGCCCATTGGCGACTTACGGAATCAAATGTCCTAACACCTGCGTGCCTTGAAGTTGCCAATGGGCGTCCCCATAGAGAGCGACACTAGGAGATGAGTCTGAAGTGTTGACATATTCGTGTCTTCTAGATTCTCCAGATGACAGCAGGGGTGTCTCGCCGTGTCACAGCTCCAATCAGACCTTGGGTCGTCGTAGTTCCTACAAAACTAGTAGGGGTGAGTACCGTGTTGCCTAAATGCACTTTCGCTATGCGTGATTATACAACGCACGAACTTATTATTGTTTTGATGACTCCTGCGGGAATCCCCTTCTGTTTTTTCTTAGCTATGCACAATGTATTCATCTCAATATCATCATTATATTGACGTTATTTGCAACTGTTGATTTGGACTCTGTTAGTTAAGTTGTAAAGTAGATATATAGGCGATCGGGCTAAACAACACAGATTTTGATGGGCGCTTTAAGGTGAGTGAAATTAGAGCTTTTATACATCTATGTTGAGTAGGTGCTGATGTATACTTCACCCGAACACACGTATCTATGAGACTGTAGGGTTTGATGGAAAAATAAAACGGCTGCCACTACACCGATTCATCACTTTTCACCCAGTTTCAATTCTTACCCTTTCATTGCGGATGACGTATATTTGCTTGATTCCACCACGTCGATCTGTGTTTGTGTTGTCTTAGCATTTAGCGTATATACATCTAGCTGGCATATACTCACAGAGCACAAATGATAGTCACGTATAACTTGAAAACGTGGCAATTACAGTGATATGCAAGGCCGTAATGCCAGAAAATTGTGATATTTTTTATACAGGAATTCGTGTTTTCAAGCTATATAGTATCAAAAATTTACTGACAGAAAGGTATATATTACAAAAAAGCTGATTTTACTACGGATTATACATCTATATTAAGTTTCAGTGATTAGTGTATATTATTTTTTGATGAAGGGGTACGCGTCACAGATTTTAAACATTTTTAATTGTGAAGCTTTATGTATACTCTACATAATTATTTTTCTTTCGAACACCTACAAGAATCATATTCTCCACCTTCGATAGTTGCTACAAAATCTGTATTGTCACCTGCATAACAAGAAAAACGTAAATAATAAGGGTATTTGGGAGTAGCTCAACTTGACGACTAGTTTCGATTCAGGGGATGATGTACGTATTTATTGGTTGATGATTACAATTATCGTGTGTATACTGGTTTTATACCTATTAGTATATACAAAACATGATGATATTCTTTCTTGTTTTATACGAAATATAGTTTTGGTGCATTCCATCATAATACCTTTATTTTGTATAAGAAGCCATCTGGAAAAAAATATATAGTATATATACAAATATTTACTACAGTTGTTGGAGATTTGCAGATGTTAGTATCCACAGAATTTGCATAAACCACGCCGAGAAATATAAAATATGAGTCGTACTGAGTGATAAATACTTATATCCAGGGTGGCGTCTCATTGTTGCTCGTATTGTATCTACCAACTTTGAATGATAAGAGAAAGGTGGTGAATGAAAATATTGAATAAATAACAATTACAACAGTTATGTCGGCAGATTTCGCTGCATCTCAAAAATAATGGCATACAAATATCCAAATGGTAATATAATTCCATTCCATATTATTTTTCTTATAAATTATCATCTGAAGTTTGTTAAATACAATACGCGCTACCGAGTACATATCTTCATCCTATATCACATATATTTCAGTAGTCTGCTATGAGACATTCATCTGGTTGACTAACTAGTTTTATTTCGGATGAAAAATTGTGTGTGTAGCACAGAAGTATCACAAAAATCTTTCTTTCAGTGGACGAGTTTCTATTCATATTTAAATTATCGTTGAACTGTCAGGTTTGACAATACAGTCACATCTGACAGTCCAACGATGATTTGAATATAAATGAAAATGCGTCACTGAAAGAAAGATAATTTTATTTATGAAACCTCTGTGGTAAACACAAATTTTCATCTGAATGATGGAAGAGTTTCACCAAGCAAGAGCGTCTCCAATCTACACAGTTTTATTTCAGCTTTAGTTTCTCTCTTTAATTATCTTGAGATTTTTGCGTTTCACAACGTTTCAATTATCCACCTGAACATTATTGAGGATACCACATTAATTGAAACGTTGTGAAACCAAAAAATCTCAAGACAATGGAAGTCCGAAACCGTATTACTGAAAGATCCATATTGTCTACAAATTTCCAAGAACAATTTATTACAGCTGTTGTTCTCAGATTGTTTTGACTAAATAGAGATCCTTGATATATTTAGGGTACTATTATATTTTCAGTGAACGTGATTATTAACAGATGTGAGCTACATGAGCTAAGGAATTTATTGTGGACTTTCTCGACAAAATATATAGCAGTTTTCATGAATAAGATCTTTTAAAGCAAAAACAATCAGTTACATGATCAGATTGTATGTTTGTTGCTAGTACATTTGTTTAAGATGATTGTTCTGACTTTAGTAATAAATTATTTCATTAATTCTGGAGGCAATTGAATATTATAACAAATAATTATAAAATATTGACACGAACACAAAATTGGAGTTGTTTCATACTCATATTCACATGCAGCATTTCATCCATAAAGTGCTCACATCAGCTGTATAAGCATCTCACACGTAAACGGTATGTTTTTACAGACCCTTCGCCTGCCCAGGTTCGTGGCAGACCTAAGTATACGGCTTATCAAAACTTTAAAGGCCGCAAGTCTAGCTCTATGATGAATCTGTACGGTAAGACTCTCCTCTCACCATACTATCTCTGTTACTCTCCCTATCACAGTATGGAAGGTATTCCTGTGTCGCTGTTTAGTTGTCTTGTGCTATTGTTGGGCATGGTGGTTACATACATTTTTTTCATTTTTTTAATAAAGGGTTAGAAGGAATTTATACCTCGACATGTTTCCGTGTGATTGTAAGTCATCTTACAACCTTTAGGAGAAAGTCTTTGAAGCCACTCTAGTACGTACTATTGTACCAATATCTTAAAAGCCGCCAGACATACGTCATTTTGTCAAAGCTTATACTTTGACAATAAATTGTTAAGAGCATGTGGGTATTTGCTAACTTGAAATCCAGGACTTTCTAAAGATACAAGGTAGAAAAGATACAAAAAATGCTTGCTTTACCTAAAAGGACACTAAGAGAAACATTCTCATACGTGGAAGGTCACTGGTTCAATCCCTAGTGGATCCTAATTTTTGTTCCTTTTCCAGTTTAAATTGTCACACAATGGATAACAAACTCCCTTTTTTCAAGAGAGACAAACAGATTATCAAACTATAAATTTAAAAAAAACGCTATTTAATTTTCTTGCTCTAGCTGTTAAGTTATCAATTATGGTCACATTAAAGACTGCAAACTGCACACGTATTGATGTAAAGCTGAAGCCATCATCATCAGCGCTGTTCCCATAATAACCTTGTAATCCATTGTGTGATCGTATAATGTTAAAAAGCAGGAAGTAAATTACGGGTCCGCCAGGGATCAAACAGGTGACCTTCTGCGTGTCAGGTAGATGTGCTACTTAGTATACTAGAACGGCATCTGATAATGTTTTCCCAAGTGCTAGCAAATACGCTCTTAACTGCATAGATATCAAATTATTTACCATCAAAAGATTAGCTTTGCTAAAATTACGTAAGTCTGGTGGCTCTAGGATTTTACTTTATATTGTTTAATATATGTCCATACACGTTATTTCATACAGAACCATAAGATATTGATCACTGAATACTTTAATGACGTTCTTCTGGCTATATATGTCATGGTAAAATATTTACTTCTGACCTAGCTCCTGTTCGTCCCGGTTCCCTCTGCACTTTGGGTCCTTTTGGTTCTTGGTTTAATCGTTTTGCCTCTTAATTTGGTGATGGTTTTTTTATAATTTTGTACATAAACTGCTAGTTGATAGGAGTTTCACCCGCTACCCGCCTTCGCCTGGAAACCCTAAAGCCAACTGGATGAAACTGTATATTTTTAAATTATAGGTAACATTCGCTTCAAAAGTTTTTTGTTATGGTTAACATGTTCTGTTATTTATTTTGCCAACAGTGATTATAATTTGGTTTTTAAAGATGTGTCACAAGTATTTCTATTGGTGACTACAACTTTAGAAATTCCCATAATCTGTAGTTGCTCCAGATTAGTCTGTATCTCTACAATATATTATTCTCAATGACACCAGTTCACAAACATTATCGACTCATTTGTAAAGAATTGTAAAAATGTTCGTTCTAAACAGAGTTGTAATTAGATACTGCCGAATATAATTGAAAAATGCTATCAAGATGCCAATCTTAAAACCTCCCATGCGCAAGTATTTTTTTTCAAGAAAAACATATTTTTAAGCTTACTTCTTTGGAGAATACCGAGTACGTCCAAAAATGGATCAATTACCAGTTCAAATAAAAACAAGTATCACACTTCAAAAATGTGATTATTGGTTCAAAAATCGAATGCAGTTAATATCCATCAAGACCAGTTTGTATGTATGGGTAAATCTCTCTGGAAAATTTAACTGATGATGAAGCATTCGATAAAGTTTTCGTAAACTAGAGGTTGACAAACTGAACACAGAAACCGGCCCTGAATTTAGATATGTGCTTTTTATTTAACAAAAAATAAGAGAAATATTTTTTACGCCGTCTAAACTTTATTACCATTCTGTCAATGGTGCACTTGTTCCAAATATCACTGCAATACCAACAATAATTTTGAGTAAACAAATGACAATTAGATAAAAACCTACTGAAATAGTCGACCTGGCTTTCTTTGATGTACGCTTCATGTAAAAAGCATATGTACCGCGTCTAATCGTGTTTTATTTTTAATCAATGTGTATTCAAAATCTATCAATATTTTTTTAATTAGTAAAATGTCCTCGCGGAAAGTTTTCTTTCATGAATCCATATAATATATATTTTTCAAATTATCATTGTGATCATATCAGTTCAGAAAAATGAGTTATGGAAATTCTATAATATACATTTTAATGAAATGTCACACAAACATCTTTCCATTAATTTTCAAGTTCATATATTATTGAACCTGCTTCCGGGTATACACGCTATATGCAGTATGTTTACGCAGTTAAGACAAAACTAATCAGCAAAATGTTGGAACGCAACACTGCGCTTTGTACCACGACTTTTTTTTATCATACCGTCGACCAGAAAAGCAGGGTTGCCGCTTTTTACCATACCAGCTACTTGGCTGTTTAGTAATTTATTGTGTACACATACGGTATATATTAAACACACTGTTAACTACACTAATCAACCTTTTTTAGAGTATGTCTAAGGTAATGTATTTTTAACATTATTTTATAGGATTGAAAGGCTTTGGATGAACATAAAAAATATTGGAATGTAGAAGATATCGCTTATTATTTTTTCGGAAAATGAAGGCCCTAACATTTTTGAGGTTGAAAAATATTTCTAGAAGGCTGAAATTTTGCATGCACTCCAGTTAAGTCTATAAAAAATATGTGAAAGTCCTAATTATTGCTAATTGACGCTCCAATGATTGAATAGATGGTGTTGGTAATGATGGTTCGTTGGTATACAGCCTAATACGAGGTTTGCCTTTTATATTAGCAAAAAATAAATTGTCATCAAAAATGGATTTATTGCTTTCCAAAATATTCTCCATGAAGATCAATACACTTTTGCATACGTGTGAACCAATTTTCGGAGCACTTTTCCATTCCGATTGAGGTACCTCCAAAACATGCATTTTGAACGCATTAACCGCTTCATCAGGTGTCGAAAAAACGTTGACCTTGCAATTTATTTTTCATGTTAGGGAATAAAAAGAAGTCATTGGGTACCAAATCAGGACTATACTGCGGACGACTCATCAAATCGACGTTTTGAGTGCTCAAAAATTCCCTAGTCTAAGCCGATGTGAGCGAGCTCGCATTGTCGTGGTGGAGAATGATCCGTCTTCGGCGGTTGGTTTTTCTTATTTGTCCGAAGACTTCTGGCAAACAAATGGTTGTGTACCATTCAGAATTGACCGTTCTACGTTGCACCAATGGTGTGATTGAGACAGGTCCAGTGTTTCCGAAAAAAACAGGCGACCATTTGCCTCGAAGTGCTTCGAGCCCGAACGACTTTTGTTGGGTTTGGCTCGCCTTGGAAGACCCATACAGTCGACTGCTGTTTACTTTCGGCCTCATACGCGTAGATCCACGATTCGTCAAGGGTCACGATGTCATACACATGTTTTGAAGCACGATCTTATTTTTTAGCATTTCCTGCGACCAGTTGATACGAGCCTTTTTTGAGCGATTGTCAAATTATTTTGAATCCAATGCGAACAAATATTTTTTACAGCCAAATGTTCATGCAAGATTGAATATATGCTGGTTCCATTAATGTCCAAGGTTGTCTCAATCTCACGATACATTACATGACGATCTTGTAGTATCAGTTCGAGCACAGAATCAATGTTTTTCGAAACGACAACCGATATTTGGACGACCTTCACGAAACTCGTTGAGGCAACTACGGCCATGATTGAATTCTGTATACCATCGATAGACACTGGTACTTGATGGTGCTTCATCGCCATAAGTCGAATTAAGTTCGTCGATGCACTGTTGTTGAGTTAATCCACGTCGAATGTTGTAAAAAATAATCACACGAAAATGTTCACAATTTAATTCCACCTTTTGGCCGACATGAATTATTCAAGATACTGTAGCAACACAAACAGCGTTCGTACGTCAAAACGTTTTGAGTAGATATATTGTCAAAAATGTCAAACATTACTATAGAATCCTCAGTTGCCAGATAGCAGCACTAGGGTAGTCCAATCCCGAAATATAAAAGGCAACCCTCGTATAGGGTGTGGAGCATCTAGAAGTCGCATGTGGAGTATGGCTGTTACAAAAATACCACTCCTGCAGCTTGACACCAATAGCTTCCACTCAAAAGTTTTTTGACTGACACTATATAACTCATATCAATATTAAAAACCAAATCACGGAAGCTGTTTAACTGCTGTATTAACATCTTTACAAACATATCCAAAAAGAGGGCAGAGCAGTCTGTGTGAACTCCAGAAACCTCCATATTAACTATGAATGGTGGTAATGACAAATATTCCAATATAAAAAATAGTAGCTGCAAAAGATATTACCAACAGGAATATTGCGGACAGAAAGGTCAAAAAGCTGATAGTCAGCACACAGGCCGTATTTAAATTGTCTGTCAGCATCGGACGTGATTTGCACAAACGAGTTTTTCACCCAAAACTCGCGTACCTTTGAAGAGCTGAATCTTGTGAACGGTACTCGTAACGTCCTAGGGGAAACACTTTCCGACGAAGTTGTAGTCAATTGCCTTATGAAAAATTTACTACTGAATGCTTTTCCTTTAAAATTTAACAGTTTACGAGATATTTGCAAAAAAATGTACGTGTCGTTTGACCACCTATCAGTTACGAAGCTGCAATTAGGTCATATTAGTGCTTTAACCTATTTTTCATAATAACCTTAATGATAAAGTGCATGCCAGGTGCATGCAAAATTTCAGCCTTCGATGAAATTGTGTGTAAGTAAAGGTTACTTCTTGGACTAGTTATATTTATTATGTTCATTCTGGAGGCCTTACGTATTGAACTCTATTCGTTCTGCGCCTTTCACTTTTACTGTATATCAAAAGTAATTTTGCATTGGCAAATATAAGATATGTTTCGATACAAGTGGAAGTGGAAAACTACAGCACATCCATTCTACCCAATTAAGAGCACCAACTTTTGCTAAAAACCGTTACCTTTCGGCATAGTTATTGTTGGTGCTCCTAAATCTACCCAATGTTGCTGACATTTTGGATTCTCATGATACATCCATTTATCATCATTAGCGACTAGTTTCCTGAAAAAAAAATGTTTTAAAAAATTGTCTCTTTCACATTATCTTCGTACCAGCCCATAAGGTATCCATTTCAATTTTGTTTTCATTAATGGCAATGTATGATTTAACCTTTGTAAAACTTCCTGGCGAGAAATGCTTAATTATTCTCTGATATGTCTTTGATTTCACGGATAGCCTCGATATCACAGTTCCTGCAGTTTCTCGTCACTAACTTTTTAAGGCTTACCTGATTATCATTCAATTTATCATATTGGCTATTTAGTTTTCCGAATCATCTGCAGCATAAAATTTGTTGAGGTAAGCAATGCATATCAATGCACACTACCAATTTCCATGTGTATATAGGTCACAGTATGTTGAAAGATGAAGAAGAAAGATTAATTCAAAAAAAAATTACCAAATATTTTATAAATTGGATGAATTTTAAATGAGGTTACAAATTTCAAAAAGTCCCATCATTTCACCCTTCCGTTTCCAATGAATATTTTATTCAAAGCTATTCAGAAATGCACAGACCGAAGACTCTACATACACATGAATTTATTGTAAAATCGCTGAAGTGTTCCTTTCGCCTGTTTTGTAGGTTCCAGCACCGACCACGATGGCGCTACGGGGGGCGGCTACCGTTACGGCGACACTGACTCCGGCCTGGGTCGGGCCACGCCTCCTCGTCGTGCGCCATCTCCCGGCGGCGCCAGGCACTTGCCGTCGCCTTCGGGGCCGGGCAGCTTGCCAGGCGGTTTGATGTCCAGAGCGGGTAGGAGAACTTTCGACGATGGCGCCAGTGATATCAGCTCCACTCCTAGCAGTATGATGGATTATAATGGTAAGTTTAATAGCATACAAATTACAACCTCTCCTAAAAACAGTTGCAGTTTTTATGGTTTATTATCATTTTAAACATGCTTTACTTGAAGCTTATTTTTATTAGATTCGTAAATTAATGTATCACTAAGCTCAGAAGCCGATTTGAGAATTGATATAAATATCATCAAATGATATTCTCTGAGTAACGTTCTGAGTATTAAAGTATTGCTGGTTTCATGGAAGTTGGCGGTGACGTTACGACACCATATGGAATGAATATATTGTCTAATTGAAACGGTTTCGGATAAACATAGAGAATTGATTAATAATTCTACAATTTACAAAATTATGGACTGAATTTACGTTGGGTGGTGCTATTCAGTCTCTTAGAAAATGTCCTCCACATACAGTGGTATCAGTCTATGATTTTGTATTCTATCAAAAGTTTTGATTTCGGACTTCCATTGTCTATAAAATTCTGAGTATCACGACGTTCACCTGAAGACGATTGAAGATATAATATCAATCGAAACGTCGTGATACTCAGAATTTGTATTCTATATTGGAGGAAGGGTAATCTGCCATGATCACAGCAATTAGGCCCGATTCGGTCCTTTGTACGTCCTCTCCAAGACTTGCTCAAATCTAGGTGTTCAGCCACCCTAAGCTGCGGAAGGGCCAGCGCTCTCCCATGGATTCTCGGATTGACAATCCCACAGCAAATGCTTAACCGTCTCATCTTGTTCACAGCCCCTGCATAGGGGTGTTTCATTCAATTTCATGTTGAAGATTTGTTTCTTTAGCTGACCGTGCCCTGTTACAATACCCGTGGCAAAGCGCAATTGTTGTCTAGATATGGGCAGATAGCTTTTGACTACTTTTTCACTAAGGTATCTAAGGACTTCTCTAGCAAAAAGGCAGCCAGATGCATCATCACTCATATTTATAGAAACCGAGTGGGTGTTTTATTTTAGTAGAGTTTTTCTAGCACCGATGGTAAAAATCCAGTGAGGCGCAGGACCAAGGATTCTGTAGCCCTCTTTGCCAGTCGGTCAGCTATAATATTGCCTTTGGATAGGAGTGTATTTTTATTCAACCAACAGTTCTAGTATTGTCGGTAGAAGCAATTACAAGGACCTGGTGGAAACTCGTTGTTAGTTTGTGATTCATGAGATTCAGTAATGCTTGTCAGCTGTATGTGCGGATTGTAATATTTCTGCCCATGATGTTCCTGTGGGTGATTTCATTGGCTGCTTTGGTTTTGCCAGCCAGTTCTAGTTGTGTTATGATTGCATGTTTATCCATATGCCATTTGCAATTCATATGGAGGTACCTGGAGTATATACCACATCAAGCCCCATCATTTTTCTTACATCCGTCTGTGTAGATGTTGATAACACTCTCAACGATCTGACCTTCAGAAGCTTTGAGACTTTTATAGGGACGATCAAAGATTAACTTTAGAGGGATACTGTAGAATTGGCAGCTTTGCAACAACCATGCTTCACACACTATGTTTGGCTGTATACCAACAGATTTAAAATGTGCCATCCTTCCCGAAACCACTTCCTCTAGGTAAATTTCTAGCAATGTTAGCATTACCGAAATGGATACACGGTGGGAATTTCAATGTTTTTTCTTAACATTTTTAATGAAATTATTCCAAATATGTGCATTTTCATCTAGAAGCTAGCTCAGAGCTCCTAGATTTAGTTGAACGAATATTTCCTTACTTATTTTCTTTTATTGTAGGTCCTAGATTGTACAAACAGCCGGCGACGAAGTCGAACCGTAGCATAATGCTGAACGCGGTCGAGTACTGCGTCTTCCCTGGCGTAGTGAACAGAGAAGCCAAGCGACGGGTGTTGGAGGAGATCAACCGATCAGAGAGCAAGCATTTCCTAGTACTGTTTAGGGATGCTGGCTGCCAGTTCCGGGCGCTCTACTCCTACTGTCCCGAACGGGAGGAGATTCTCAAGTTGTACGGCACCGGGCCCCGACAAGTCAACGATAAGATGTTTGATAAGTTCTTCAAGTAAGTCCGCTTTTCATACGTCCCATTTTATATACACTGTGGCGACAAGTCAATTTTTTACCACACCATATTGAGGAGAGAACTATCCCTTAACTTAATTTTCAAATGGAAAATTATGTCACCTGACCCTTCGATAGATATATGGTATTTTTAGAACTACATTTTAATGTCAAAAATGCAAGTGTGGACACTACAGTTTTTATTCACGAGTGATACCATAGGTATCTCTAGAAGTGTCGGAACGACGTGAGAATTCCGATTGTTTATTATAACTTATAAAATCACAGGATAACCTGATAAATAAGTGAAAAAGTTATTTCACTATATTTGGGCTATATAGATATTAGAATTGTAGTTTGTTTTATTCTAATTGTATTGTTTACCGGACTTTTACTTGAAAGCTTCATTACAAAATTGGAAAATGGAAGTTGCGTTAGCTATTTATGTGGATTTTTATTAAAAACAAAAAAAATGTTAGCTAACTTCTGAAACTAATTCAGAATCAAGAATTCTGACAATTACACATCTGTAAAATAGTTTAATTCGTCGAGTCCCACAAAATGAAATATTAATTGATAATAATTATAGAGATAATCGAACACAGAATGAGTTTCTTGAATTCTATTGACAAAGTATTTATATTACCCACCTATCAGCTGCGGTATGATACATGTGAGATGTTCTTAGACAATGAAAAGTTTGTTAGTTTTGCAAAATAGGACTTTGCATACCATTATGAACGTCATATGGTATGTTTCAAAGTATTTAACTGAATTTAAAACACTCGAAATTTATTTTTTTACTGAGCTAGAATCAATTAATTTTGTAAAAAAAATCGATATATCGAATTGAAGATGGCTAGGCATTTTCCCTTTCATCTGATCCTCTTCCTTGCTCTTTTTCTTATTTCTTTCCTTTTCTTTTCCCTTCCAGTCGATGTCTAGCTCCTAGTTTTCCAGACCTAAAGTACTACTGGCATTATAGGAAAATGCGGTATTCAGCCATGTAGATCCCTTGTGAAAATTAAATTAGCGATAAAACTGTACTGGAAATTTTAAAATACGGTAACTAGTATCTTTACAAAATCATTCCCCGCTATTAAAGCAGATAACGCTAGCCCGCACGTTATGTTGGGGCATGTGTCAATATTTAGGAAAGAAGTTTAGCATGTAGAATGTAGATGGTCTTACTTGGCGAAACTCTCCCATCATTTTGATAAAAATGGTCTATTAGAACTAGACGTTTCGCACATATAACTATCTTTCAGTGATTGTGATTTATATTTGAATCATCGTCAAATATGGGATGCTTTGTCCGACGATGATTTAATACGAATCGAAATGCGTCAATGAAAGAGAGTCTCATTTGAGAAACTTTGTGTTCTAATACACAAGTTTTAACCAAAAAAGTTAAGTATTTGTTCTCACGAAAATAAAAGAAAATCATTCTAAAATATGCCAAACTCCAAAATTATTAAATGTTTTCTAGTTAAAGTCACCCCATTGTATGCTTCTTAGCCCTTGACTCAAGTCATATAAATTATTTTAAAGAATTGTCTAATGAAACGGCCATTGCTCACTTATTTCTAAAAGAATATTGCAATTGTACTAAGTTTACTTACGATTAAACTATATATCATTTATTATTCACAGATTAGAAGCAGTTAATTTTATGATTTCAATGTTGTATTTTTTGTTATAGGTATAACTCTGGTGGTAAATGTTTCTCGCAAGTGCACACAAAACATTTGAGTGTGACGATCGATGCGTTCACGATTCACAATTCTTTGTGGCAAGGCAAGAAGGTGAATCTACCTAGCAAGAAAGATATGGCTTTGGTTATATAAGACAGTTGATGCGAAAACTATTGTTGTTAATTAGTCATCTAATAATATTGCATATTTTTATTTTTTTGTTAATGCTTTATTAAATGTTATTCGTTACTGTCATACGAAACTGATGATAGGAAAAACATGATGATTAATACTTTTTTAAATGATAAGTAATCACTATCGCGTATTTATATCTTGTTAGGCAATACCTAGAATCCATTTCAAGTTCTGTGCACTTTTTATAACAATTACCTAGCCATTATTCTGAAGTAGTTGTTTTATGGAGTGCGTCCAGAATTTGAGCTGTTCTGGTAGTTGTTTGTCAGTGCATATGCCAACGTTGCGAGGTGTCTGAGATATTATATATATATATATATATATATATATATCACTCTTTTACAGGATGAATCTATTTGATTTCTTTGTATTTTCTCTTTTTGTATTATGTGCCTTTTTGTATGTATGTAGTAAGTATTCTCCTAGTATTTTTTATTTCGTTAATTTATAAAGAAAATGCTTTTTATTTGTGCCAATGAAATCATCACTGTTTTTTATAAGATGTAATGAAGAAAAAGAAATATAGATCACTTGTACTGTCCATTGGAAATGAAAACAATAAATTTTCATATTAGTGTCATTCCAATTGTATTTATATATAGAATTAGATAAATGCAGGCTGTTGTATCGGTAAAAGCTCACTTGGAGGGTGCAACTCAATAAGCAAAGTCATAGAGCAGATGAAGTATTGATGGAGCATGAGGTCATATTTAACGTTTTTTTTAAGTTGTGATTTGTATTCTGTCTTCAATTTTTTTTGAGATTTTTTCTTGTTTGAATCAGTATTTATGAATCCGTCATTTTTTGTATATATATCTGAAAAAAAATCAAAAACATTAAAACTATAAATCAGGTAGCGTCAGTAATAAATTAATAATTGACACCGAGGAACGGATTGGATCCTAAAATGGTTGAAATTTTATTGTTAAGATTTTTTTCGTCGAGAATATTGCTGTAGATCTAAATAATTCTTAGATCATTTGTAACATTTTTAATGCACCACTGCTGTTGCATATAGCTCGTCATGTCACTATAGCAAACTGTTTGATTGATTTAAACGGATTTATTGTCGAACTATATAAATATCAATGTGTATAATATGTAAACGATAAATTGTCTCTTTCGTGTCGAGAGGCTCAAGGCAAGTGCCACACCCTGTGACCGTTAACCTCTCATCCCTTGTTCCCTGCGACCCCCTCCGGAGCGTCTTCCTTCGTAGGCGGTGGTACTGGCAGTGTTGTCGGATGTACAACAACTGCATTTTTGTATCTCATTCTCCATTCTAAAAAAATACAAACTAAATGCCCTTATGACATATGCTTTATTGATGCGCGTTTTCTATGCCAGTTTCTCACGTATTTTTTGGAATAGAGCTATTTTTGAAATGCAACATCGTTAGAAACTTGCAGAAGCACTGTACCGACTTTTTGTAATTACTTAAGAAATTGATTTCATGAAACTGTTTCCGACTTTTTCTGTTTATATTGAATCATCATGATACAAGTTTTGTAATTTAGAGATGCAACTGAATTCATGTACAATTGATGTCTATGCATTGGAGACATGAGGAGGATGCAATTAGAGGAAATTATATCTACTAATTTCATAACTGAAAAAGCTTTAATTAAACCGTTATAGTGGTTTTCATTAGCAGACATTACAAATATACGATGAACCAGAGAGACAACTACAGGTTAAGTTGCTGAATTATTACTTACTTAATAACTAAATAAACAAGTGTAAAAATATTGTTTTTAAGCTGTTCAAAGTTGTATTTCGGACTATTGTCTATATAATTTTGGAGTGTCATGAAGTTTTCATTTAGGTAATATCTTCAATCTTCAGTTCACTTGACGATTGAAGATAGTAAATCAATCGAAATTTGACACTTAATGATAATGGAACTCCGAAAACGCGACTTTTGATATTGCTTTTAAACCTGCGAAAGTACTTTAGATTATCCATACAGAGAAAACGATCTCTCAACATTTTTGTAATACCTATGTTCCGATCGGTTTTTATTCAAGGTGATTAAAAATAGGCTTTTTTCAAATTTCATCATTATATTACTGCATGAAGGTTCATGTAGCAACATATCATAAACGAGCGCTAGTGAAGCAGTTACGAAAGTTGTGAAGTAGTATAATACCTGTACTTCTATGTATGTGGAGAAATAATGTGCGTTTTTTTCGACAGTCATTATTGGTCCAGACTCATGGTTTCAGTTGCTTCTCTTGATTATATATTGTCATTTGGAGTAATTTGAGGTATGATCGATGTTAATGAAGGTAAAAGAAAGCCTAGGTGTGAAAATAAAAATATCTGGTTCAACCTCAAACCTCTTGATCCTTGGGGAATTTATGTCTGTATTCCTGCTGCAGTTTTGTGTCTGTGTTCATGGTAAATTCTATGCTTATTCATATTTGAGCTTTTCTTTTTCAATGACTCTTTTTTTTGAGATATCAAGCTTTAGCATGATCACCTATTCTAATATTTTCAAACAGTTTGTGACAGATTTCGAATATGTATCATAGAGGAAATACGTTTGCTCATAAATAAATTCTGTGTATTTTAATCGCTTTCCTGTGCATATAAACAATCTGCGTAGTAAGAAGCTACGACGGTTTGTTTACTAATATACATAGAACCTTCTTGCAGCATTCCAAATTAATCTATATTATAGTTAATTTTGATTCAGAATCAGCCAAAATTGGAAAAAATGTTATATTACCCACCTTGGGCTTTATCTCTACTGGTTTTACTTAAATGTTTGATTGCCATGTCAAATTTGACTTTGAACACTAAGTTTTTTGATCTGGGATTGGCTGTTTGTTGCTCATACTGTGTGATGCACTGATATTCAGATGTTCAATGGAAATTGTCTCACGTTACAATTTCAGGAAAATGAACAATAGGGTACTTAGTTTTTGGTAGACATGCTGTAAATTTCGAATCATTTGATTTTATCTATCGAATCATTGACATGCGAACTATTGAATTGAGAGGAACGTGTAGTTCAGAAGAAATTTCTTAAGCCTTCATTTTTTTACCTATTAATACAACTTTGTAACAGTTTTATTTAATAAATATATACACTAATCGTTTCATGTGTCTGTAAATATTATGTTTTTATAATATATAAATATTTATTAATAATTATACACTTGTACGAGTCAAAAACACAGAAATAAAATTTAATAACCCAGTAGAAGTTTGATTTGATTGCATGAATGGGTTGCCATTTACCATGTATGGCGTAAATACAATTTTGGAATTTTTTATCTATCAAAATACTACCTGAACTAGCTTTTATTTAGATGGTGATCCATCGGATTGTAACGATTGCTTTAAGCCAACAAATAAATATCAAAGTACTAGCAACGTGAAATGGGAGTGTGGATAAAGAAGGGAAATACTATGCAGATTCATATCGAAAGAAGTATATCTTATTAAGTATTTCTGCATGCTTGAAGTGGTTACTACGATTCTGTTACCAATGCACTTTTTCTTCCAAAACCACTTTTTTAAATTCGACACGTGTTTAGCTGTTAGTACCTCCAGGACATTTTATTTCTTTGAACAGCTAACCCAAACGCCAGGCTGTCAGAGATAGGTCCTTGTCCTTATTCACTGGATTGTTTATTTTCTTCGCTATTTATAGACTGCCGTAACCTAGCTTCTTATAGTTAACAACACGACGAATTAATTTAAAATTGCCCATCTTATGTTCACAATTGAAGTTTTAGTCCAGACTGGTATACAGTTCTGAACCCCAAAAGATCCTTAACCACATTTTATTGATGTCTCCCATATATACTTTAAGTTCCAAACTGTTTCCATTCTGTTTCAAATTCTTCAACGCTCCCAGACGTTGAGTCAAAAACAGCAAAGATATCGTCAACGTATCTATACCAAATTCTGGGGAAATACTCATATCACTTCGTTTAACATGTTCCTCGAAACGATTCATAAAAAGTTTCGCTGTGTGAGCGGCAGACAGTTCTGCATAGTTGTACCTTGGTTTTGCACAAAATATTCTCGTTTTTACAGGAAAATATTTTGAATCATGCAAAGCTTTGTGAGAGTGACTTATTTATTTATGATCTCATGAGAAATATTTCCAATCAAAGCATATGTTAATTGAAACTTCTCTTAAATCAATCATTATTTCCGATCTACTATGCCTGCCTGCCGTTTGTCTATTCTGGAACAATAGAATTGATTTATCATCCGAAAACTACTATTCCAATTGGATTGAAATTCGGAAAACACGTTACTACGATGATGGTGAAGACGAAAAGTTGCAGCTTTTCAATACGGGTCCAGTGATGGCAGTGCAGATACCAAACAAGAAATTAGATACTACCTAAACTATTTTTGAACTATTTCAAGACATCTGACGAAGTATGGCTGATTGAAAAAATCCCAGTTTGAAGATGAACGAATAAAAATAATTTCAAATTTATTATTTAATGGGTTCTGTTTATTGCTCGTTTCTTCAACCAAAGTTTTTTCACATTATAGTAAAAAAAATCGGTGATGAAACAGAATTCCTTCGGGAAACCCCGGGTAAGTAGTAATCGATTTTCTTCCTTATTCAAAGGTTAAACCTCGAATTCAAGTTCACTGTTTATCATTAACCCTTTAAATTGAAAAATGTAACCTCATCATAATTGAATAATAAATTTATTGGACTGATTTTGTACTGATACTTTTCATTTAGAAGGTGAAAACTGATGGGTAGTTTAAAAGGGTCAATATCAATAAACATGTTTATTTCTTTGTTGCTCTTGGATCACACTGACATTTACACATTCTATTTTTCACGCTTTTCTTCAGGAGCTCTCTTGATGCACTAACCTTCTTATTATCCTTGCATTTTCTCGTTGCATAGTCTTCACATTCGTTAGGTTGTTCGGGTACTAGGTGAAACTTTTTTTTGTAATCCTGAAAATCAGACCACATCATCTCAAGTATCGCTTACTATAAAGTGTTAACAGTATTAAAATTATGCAAAAGATAATATATTTATATCTTTCAAATGCATTTTTACCAGTTATTACAGTATTGAACACATTGAAACCGCAAACTATTTACAATTAAGATAAATGTACTTACTTGAACAACTCTTTCTATAGGATACGTAGGAAATCCACCTTTCTGTGCCAATTCCAATACTTCATCTGCATACTCAAAGAATTGTTCATCTTCGGTACCATAATCAGGGAGTTTTTCGAATTCTTTCAACCGCTCAATTTCTGCCTTGTTTTCTTCCTAAAATTATTGATGCCAAGTATGATTCAAAAGTATACTCCTAGTCTGTATAGTCAAACCAATGGATAAAGATTTCTACTTGTGTTTTCGTTTTCTATTACTAATGGTATGGAAAGAAGATAAAAAGGAAAATTGAAGGGTAGACATAAGGGTTGAGAATAGCGGATATAAAGCAATTAAATTCAAGTGCATGCTCTTCACTATGCATAAGACCTGCTATAGACATGCATGTTTCGTCTTAGTCTAGACTCGTGAATATAGCCTGGCGGTCTAACTGCGTAATTTGACTTTTTATTCAGTTTTTCTATGTGTTTTCACCTCAAAGGAGCTTAAAGATATGCGTTCCCAGGAAGATTGTGTAATTAAAACACACAGTTTCACAAATAAAACTCTTTTTCTTTGAGTGACGCGTTTCGATTTATATTATTAAATCATCGTCGGGCTGTCCGTTGGAACGACGAATCAAATTCAGACGGATTTTTGTTCTGTTTTGTTGAATATTTTGTTGTAAAAAGAATTTTGTAGGAGATTGGCGAAGCGCGATTCATTGCTATTATTCTGAAAATCACTAATGTACGGTTGTATTCATGAGCGATTTATAAGTTTTAAGAATGTGTCCGAAAATCGTACGATAGATGTATTATTCACTGTAGTTTATAACGTTTCTAATGAAATTAATAATTCGAAAAAGTTCCTCAAAACTATGATGGAGCTGCAGTGATGAGAAGAAAATTGGGAGATCTGCAAGCAGGAGTTCTAGAAACTTTCTCAAGTGCTCCATTTGTCCCCTGTTTCGATCATAAATTAATTTTAGTTTTATACCCGTATATCAATCACATTAAATTGTATGATGTATTGTTCATTACTTTAAGTGTATGGCTGCTTTTTGCAAAGTGAACAAAACCTACACAGGCTTTGTACTCCATTGTTGCCCAAAGAACCTCGCTACGTGGAACTGACAGTTTCTAAAAATCGTGAATCATCGATTAAACCATTTGAGAAATAATGGAAAATACTCGTAACATGGGATTAAATAGCTTGAAAATATTTTTGGACTCTTTGAAACAAGATTTTAGTTTGAATAATTTTTTAAACACGTTTTTGAAATATTTCCGTTCTCGGACAATGTTTTGATATATTATAAGCTAAGACAAGTTATATTGCTTTTTATTTGAAAAAAGTTGATAATTTCAAATCCACGTTAAGAAAAAAATATATTTTTGATTAAACCATGATGTACAGCCCCATGACAAGCATCTTCGAACAGACAGGGTGGAGATGTTCAATATCATCCAGACGCGTCTTGTATGAAACAATCTATGAAGTTCTCAAGTTCAGCAACAAATGAACTATAGTTCAATACATCCAATTGCCGCTAATTGAAACCACATACGAATGAATGAAAATATTTACTAAGTACTATTCAAAGAGATTCATTCATTTGTCGATCATTAAAAGAATGCAATAATGTCAAATTTTACACTGGATCTTTTTCGTAAGGAATGGATATATAGGTCTGTTCCTTATATTTTAAGGAGACCTCAATATACTAGGTAACTTAACTTTACACCGGACAATGGTAAATACATATTACTGAGCTTATAATAGGGATTAAGAAAACCTTTTAACAGTGTGTAGTGCAAGAGCGTGAACGATTGTAGTTGCTGGTTTTACAAAGGCCGGAACCTCGAAATATCTAACTTATTACCATTTGATCCAGAAGCATCTTCCTGTAGTCCAAAATCTTCTGCCAGTGTTCTTTCCGCTTTTGTTCTTCGTACTTTTTCGTAACCTCGTCTACCTTATATCGATTCACCATATCCCACTTCTTTAATTCCTCTTCTTTCTTTATGCGTTGCTTCTCCTTTTCGATGAATCTTTGCCTATCTTCGAGCCTGTCTTTGCGCAGTCTTTCAGCCTTTTCTAGCTTTGCCTGAATCTTTGCTGCTTCACTGAAACGTTATTGTGTACACTCTGGTGAACAAATTCAATAAATATAAATATAATATTTGGTAATATTATAAACATTTCTATGAAGCCGTTTGTTAGTTTTATCTGTATATATTGCCTCTTGAAGGCATGCATTGTACCATTTTAACTTCTACCCATAAGACACATTTCTGAACAACCGCTCCCATGGACTTGGACTATTAACAAAAATTATATTTAAGATTTGTCAAAACAGTCACAAAAAATGAATATATTTCTGTAATATTATTACATTGTTCATTTTTGTACGCTATTTATTAGGATAAAAAAACATTTTTTTATCTGTGGCAAAATCCCACTACAAAGTGTACCCCCCCCTATAAAAAAGCTGTGCATATCTCACTGACACTGGCTCGCTCTTAAATATTCTATTCAGTTTTTGTGATGTAAGTAAACTAACTATATAATATACAAATATCTAACAAGTACAATTACACTGTCATGGTAAATAATATCGAAGTTGGGGTGTCTTCTGAGCCCTCAATTTATTCAAATTAACTCCTCCGAATTTTCTTAATTCTCGATAATGATGAAAAATGAATTTTAAGCCTATTTGTTTACCTTTATTATCACTACTCGGCCACCATTTGGACGATTTTAAAACCTGTTAAATATTTTCTTTCTTACTTGGTATGGATTCATGTCAAAATTTTATTGTAATCTTATTTCCCAAGTTCTAGTCCAAAAGTATGAGTAAGATGTATAAAATAATTCTAGTTAAATAGTTAAATATATGTAAATACGTACGCAGCATCACGTTCCGCTATAGCTTTTTTGATAACAGCTTCCTCAGCAGCATCATTCGATTCTTTAATAGCCATCACTTTCTTTGCTATTGCATCTCTTCTGGCAACTTGTTGATCCCTTAACTAGAGGAAAAAAGGCGAAATGTATATCGTTTATTAATATATATTAACTCAGATAAAGAGACGTATTGCTTGGCTTGGCTTTCACACACACAAATTTAACATTCGAAAATTTAAGGTGCTCTGTCGCGTCGGGCTGAATACCAGGGGTTGCGAGATAGGGTCTTTTTTCATTCCCCCATAGAAGTACAATCCGTCCGTGAAACAGACAAAGTTGTGAAGCAGGGAACTCTATCTCACGCCTTGGCCATTCATCTCAAGTTATACGTACGAGTGTATTTATGCTTAGAGAGTTTATTTCTTACACTTTCAATGGAGCTTTCCGCATCGTCTAACGTAGCATCCACGCACTCTCGTGTGGCATTTTCCAGACAAAAGTCAAACCAGAAACATAGTTTTAGTATTCCATTGCTTCAAAATTCATACCTCTTTCTCTCTAGCTTTCTTCATACAATCTATATTGAACTTGGCTTCTTTGTAAATCTGTATAACTTCATCCAACTCTTTCTGTTCTTGCTCCGTTTGAACCTTCTTCTTCTCGATTTCTTCCATTTGCTTCTTTCTCTCTTTCTTTAGATGATCTGTTTTCTTTTTTCTCTAGTCATGTAAGACAGCCATAGATAAATAATGATTTTTATTTATGTTACAAGATATTGAACGGCACTTTGTTGTAAATTTTTGAGTTGTCATTCCCCGTAAGACTCATATCAACAGTTTGGTCTTAGAGCTTTGGTAAATCGTAAAAGAAAGATTTAACGCAAAGATGCGACATCTTCTGAAGACAAAATGAATATGATTAAAGGCTACTCATGAATAAATGATTCGAACCTTAAAAAGCTTTTTCAAAACGATTTAAATGGTGTTTAAATTATATAAACAATATTTTTTTATTAAAAGATCATAATACGTAAAGGATTTAAATCAAAGACGAAATATAATATTTCACAAAATTAAATGATGTGAATAAAAAAGAAATTACTTAGCTAAAAAATCATTTGAATTAAGGATCACCATCACTGCTTTATTTGTTCTAGTTTAGAGCAAGTACAGTCACAACAAAAACCTTGAAGCAGATTACCTCTATGATTTCTAATTCTTTTAAGCATTCCTCTTCTCTTTGAGCTTTAATGCGATCTATGCTTTCCTTCTCGATTTGTCTTTGACGTTCTTCTTCTTTCTCTCTGGCTTCCTTCTCAATCCTAAAAATACGTATTTCAATTTGCATGGAACTGAAATTCATCTGCTCGAATACAGTCTAACTGACATCAAGAAAATAAAATTTCGACGTATGTCTCATAACATTAAGTTTCTTGAATCATCTATTTGCCGGATCTAAATCAAAATTGAGTTAAAAATTGTGGAGTTTTACCTTTCAAAATGCTGCTTCTAAATGAGAAATATAATTCTATGGTAGAAGCAAAACTAATACCTGACTTTTGTAGCGTTTTGTCCATAAAACCATCACTGTGTCGGAGACATTAGGGGCCGTTCTTACATGATGTCACACGATTTTTCAGCTTTTTTGACCCCCCACTTGTTACACTTTGATACCCATCGGTGACCCCCCACCCCGGTCTTGTCACGTCACACGTTCTGCATTTTGCATTTTAATGAAACGATTGATACAACGTAGTATTGGGTAGATTAAGTAAAATAAGTTCAATTATTAAACCTTGATTGAAAAACAGATATCAAGGATAATTTTAATAAAATTTCCATTAATTTGGATCAATAAAACTATTGCTAAGGAGCTCTTTTTTACAGCGTTTTGAGTCTGTATAAAAGCGATTTTATGTCAAATGTAGGGTCAAGTGAAGTTTGTACTACTTCATGTAATATTAATGAGAAACTTTCTTTCAGTTACATGTTTCGATTCATATTTAAATCGTAGTAGGACTGTCGCCTTGTTCATATTATGAGTATTAGGCAATATGCTAGTTAGCTTTGCAGCTGTGCCTCTAGAGTTCTAGAAAATCGATATTTGAACTTACTGATCCAAAAGTAACTTGGAAAATTCCTTATTTTTCACCCTTTCCTTTTCCGCGCCTTGTTGTTTCTCTTTAACTTCTTGTTCCGCACCTTCCTTAACTTTCTTTGCCCACCTGGCTTCCTCTTCAACTTCATGTTGCTTGATTTTCTTCTTTAAATCCATTTGTTTTTCCCTTTCGTACATAGCTTCAGCTTCTACGTAAGCTCCTGTCAGTTGCCTCGCATTACCTATGATATGTTGATTTAAACTTTGTTTATTGAGAATAATGTGTAGCATATATTTGGGATTTTCATATATTCTTAGATTTAAAAAAGTGATTTGAAAGTGTATCTGTTGACACTCACACTTTTTTAAGATTGAGATAGGGCAGAACCTGACAAATCCTGTGCTTACCTGTGTCTATGTAAATATCATGCCTCACTTTCTCCACGTACTCAGTACGAATTCGTTCTTGTTCTTTTCTTAGCTCATAAAATCTAGCCATTCGATCTCCTTTCCTCTGTTCTATAATACGCAGCCTTTCTTCCTCTTTTCTTTTGCGTATATTCTAGAAATTATTTAATGCTCAAGGACGAGAATGGAACTTTATGCAGATTCTGAACTGATCCAGCTCATCAGGAAGAAAGATATTCTTAATAAACAATATGTGGCATATCCGAGTTTTACAAGGTTCTTGTACCCATTTAGACCCCTGCTTGTTATATTTCAGAATTCATATCAACGAATAAATCCTAAGACCAACAAGCTAGGGGGAGTGGTGTAAACACGAACATTCTATTCAGATTTTCCATAACATCACGAAAAACCAAGTCACTTATTTCCGTCAGTTTGTCTGTCTGCCTTCTGCCCAGTACTAACTAGCCCTTATATGACTCGGATACACCATGACATGGACAAAAAAGCTCTTTATTTTTTGAAATTCAGTGTATACACAAGGATATTGTAAAAAACACGAAAAAAAAATAAACGGTTATATTTCGTCTTTGGACATTTCAAAGATCCATAAACATTTTGGTAGTTTTTGTGTCACTGATAAAAGATCATCTATAAACTTTCCACCCCGTGAATCCAACGTATGTATTACTTTATTTTCAATAGTTGTGGACTTCAGGATATGCCGATAGATTCGACCTGGGAATATTTTTACATTTCTGATGTTTCAAATGAGACTTTTTTTATAAGTTTTACAGCATTTTAGAGTGTAGTCAACTCAAGTTAACAAATATAGGAAATTATGCAAATTTTGATACGATCAGGATGAAAATTTCAAAATCAATAAAAAAAAATTATTGTAAGAAGTTCTGTCGCTATACTGTCAATGCTGTGAACCATTTGTCTTTTAAAATATTGTTCAAATCTCAAAAAGAAATGACCATCAAATTACAGTCACAAGACAAAGGAGTAGCAGTACCTCCAAAGAGTTCTCCCAGTTTTTGATCATGGACTTGGATCCTTCATCCAAATACCTTTTGTGGGCTTCTTCTCTATCAATTGCTTCTTGTATGAGCTTTTTTCGGTCTAAATGCCCTGTGATTTTCCCCCATTCTGTTTGTGTTATATGCAATGCATGACTACGGTCTGAGATCTTTGTATTTTCTAGAGTCTGTCCGGGGAATAGATACCATCTGGACTCCATCAAGGATATAAAATCACACTGCACAGTTCAAAAAAGTTGTTGTGACAGTACAGTCAGTTAATCGCGCCAAGAAATGATTAAATAGTGTGGTTATTGTCGCAAATGTCTACATCACAGATTCAACTGTGCTGGTTACTCGATGAAATTTATTGTTGATTCATTGCTATGACAACTATTCACCCTTCCTTATCATTTCCCCTCGTACAACAATGCTCTGTAATTCTACTTGCCACGTAACCAGTGGAATCTTGCAAAATACACATTTTTAAAATGCGTTCAGATAGATGTGTCATAAGTGTGAACAAAATGTTAAATTAGAAAGCATTAGATTTTTGTACTTTATGTATATTAATTTCCATTGCTTCGTCTGTCTCTATCTGTCGGTCTATATCTGCAGACCTACATTTTTATAACTTTGGATGTATTATTCTGCTGCAATTAAATCTTGAAATTAAGTTAGAACAAAAAAACTACAAAAATGAATAGTTCTCTGATATCTACTATAACCAAACCGAATTTATGTTTTATTTCTGTATCTGTATATTTAAATTTTCACGGTCTTTGTTTCTGGAAAAAAATTATGGTGTCAAAAATTCTGAGGGTTTGGAGAAAATCCAAATGACAATTGTAATAAAATATTACCGTAGCAAGAACTTTTTCAGGAGTTGATTTAGTGGCCGCGAAGCTACAAGACATTCAAATTTTGATAATGATAAAGTATAAATGTCCCAATTTTTTATCAGAGACTTACAGATTTTCCTATTTGTAATTAGTAATTTGTCTTGTTTCAAACATATAAGATAAATGAAATATCTCTTATGCCCCTGCTACAGAACTGGGGTTGACAGTACATATCAAACAGTTTTCAATAGATTATCTGAGCAGGTTATTCTAGTTTGCAGCTCAATGAAGTGAAAATAATACATATGGCGAGTTTTTCAATATTCTGATTATAAATGGATAAGTTTCTTCTGAAGATAATTTCTGTCGAAAGAGCTACAAGCAACAAGGCCTTATGATTCTAATAATATCCATAGAGCAACGAATCTTGTCCATGAAGTGTTGAATTGCACTCCATGAATTCCGCAACGAGCAATCGAAAGATATTCTGGCGGGAACGCTTTCCTCAAGCATTTCTATTTAAAAAGTAAGGAAATTTATCAAAAATGGAATAGCTTCCAGATATCCCTAATCCTGCGGTGCCGACTTCAGGACTAAAGATAAAGTCCAAGTTTCTTTGTCGATATCATGAAAAACCGTTCTCATCTAGAAATAATCTAGATAATGGCGTGGGCCAAGAGCAATAAATAGTAAAATCCGTCAAAACGCAGTTAACAACCATAATAATAAAGGTCTTTATTAAAGGGCGAAGTTTAGCCGGGGCTATTCTTCCACTTAACCCTTGAAGAGCGAATAACTTTAGTGGTTGGACAGCTACTGTTGATTAATTATTATCTTTAGAAGATTATTACTCGGGAGATTCCTTGTCTATTCGGCAGAAGCTTCGGACAGTAGATCACCAACAGTTTCACATCACTGAGTGTCACATTAAAGACCTCAAGGTACGAAAAATACCTGGATCAAGTTACCAACAAGGCGTTGAAGCTGTCGCAGTCAAAAGCCGAAAATTGAATGTTTTAATTTTTTTGGCAAATGGTCGACTGAATGGTATTTTAGCAAAAAAATTGTAAATCTATTGGCTAAGTGAGGAAGTTTCATGTCATCTTCAATATGAGTCGTTATATTAAATAATACAATTGTTGCAGTAATCACCATTTGAGGGGTACTCTGTGAAGGGATGTTGTTATAGGTATGGTCCTGGCCCTGAGACAGATCCCTGCGGACCCCGGAGATGCGTCTCGCGCAGATCTGTGCCTGCGATAGGGATCTACAGCGCGCTGCGACTTCGCGGCTTCGCGCAGCGTTCAGTGTCAGTTAAGACTTCGTCGCGATGGGACCTTGTTGTCTTCCTCTGCTTTGACCACTACGACACGTGCTCGCGAGTGAGAAGTCATGTCAACTGTCAATGATGATAGTGCTATTCCAAAATGGACCAATTTGAAAATTTTTCCGCCAAGAACTATTGTTGTTGTTATCGTGATATGGGGATTCGTAGTGGGATGTCAAACACAAGGTATGTCAAACTTTGTTTAAGGTAACAACTTGTCGAGTGGTTTTTGTGTTCATGATTCATACTGCACATATACATAGAGAGGTATTGAGAAAATATATATAGATATAAATATATATATATATATATATATATATATATATATATATAATATTATATGATAGAATCCTCATTGCCTATGCACTCTTTATAGAAGTGAAAAAACAAAACATATTCAACTAAGTACAGTTAAAAAAATTGTATACATATGAAAAATCTCACAAAAACTTTGCTATGACTGTGGAGTGCATTTGAATTGTTGTAAAATCCAAAATATAAAAACTATAAAACTAAAAAATTAGGAAAAACGGTAATTTTGGATCGATCAAAACCTTTTACCCAACCAGACTGAATGAAGTAAGACAATTGTGATTTAGAAATTGGATACTTTTGATAGCGTTTGGACACTTATCAAATAAATATTTCCAATATATTTTTCCATTTTTCCATTTTGTTGACTGTCTCGTAATTATAAGCAACAAACTCTAGGAATTACATCAACTAAATCGGTATAAGTCAAAGTTTAAAACAAAATCATTGTCTCTGCCCAGTAACGTTAACAAATGTACAAACTGGGACAGCTTTTGAAGACTATAATTTGATATCTTTTAGTTATTTTTACAACATATGTTTTATTTTGAATCATGGTTCTCCCTGTACCAAAGTCCATTAATATCTCTCAAGTGCGATCGGTTATTAATTTAATTACTGTTATCCTGATTGTTTACAATTTGCACTCCTTCAAATGTGACACCAGTTGACTATTGAGTTCTTTTTGGTTTCTGATATTGTCACATACATGGAGAGTAGGTATGTGTTATGGGGATAGTTTACCTAAGTAAACCTCAAGATAATTGCCCAAGAAATTAAAGATGATATTGGTAATAATAGTCAAAATTAGTAATTAGTAATACGACATACCAAAAAATTAGAATACTGGATTTATTGGAAAATTTTCATCATTACATTCAAACTGTATTAATTTAACACAAAATAAAAAATGTAAATGCTTGAAATGTGCTATACATCTAATATTCAAATTGTTTGTCAAACTTTGTGTAAGAATAACATAATCCCATCTTAATAATAATTAATTTTTAATAATGATATTTATTCATATATCAAATCATAAGAATTAATATTCGTAACAAGACCATGATACAAAAACTTATTATTTATTTGTTTTATTACCTCTATATGCATTTTATAGTTTCCTAGTTAGTTACCTTTTAAAGAAGTAGGTTGTACTAAATTCTAATTTTAGTTTAGGATTTGCGGATTATGTTCACTTTTATCTGTCTTGTGACAGTAATGGCAATATTTTTGTGAAAAATATTCAGATTTGTTATTTAACCGGGAACTAGGAAATTGGGTGTCAAAAGCGAGTGGCTCCCAGTGAAACTAGGTAGGGTAGTAAACATTTCCATGAACCGAATTAGAGAGTTAATAATGCCAATCTTTATTAAACTGAAACAATTTTGTAAACAATTTCTAATTTTAAGATATAATCGACGAATATATCAGCAACTGCTATAATGATGGAATGCCTCACGTTTTTACGTGCTGACCAAGATGTTG